>OV656755.1:24800000-26000000 GCA_927399505.1 Luperina testacea
CGGCAGAATCTAGGAAACATAGAATAAAAATATTATAAAACTTGAGAAATACAGCAAAAAAAGCTCTTTTGAACCTAAATGACGGAAAGAGTTTAATCGCTCTACTTAATGAAAGTGCAATGCAGTCTTATCATGTTATTCTAGTCTATATAACGCGGAAGCTTTTAGAAGAAAGGGGCAAGTACAGTCACGAGCATAAGTATGTATACACTTGGCTTTATTCAAACACGATTTTCTCCTTTAGTTTTGTATGAAACTTTATGTTATTACGAACAACGTATTTTCGAACCCATAGGTTTGTGCAAAGTGTCGTATTTTAACGTTGCATTCGTTATTTCACGAAAAAATCGTAATTGAAAGTTGCCAGGTGTTGACATATTAGTGCTCGTGACTGTAAACTATCAAGTTGTTTTAACTGAACAGACAACTGTGCTGATTCTCAGCCTAGTTTGAATAAATAACTTTTGATTCAAATTTTTTAATACTTTCAATAGCTTAACTATTTTCAGAAACCATTTGTCTCTCGGATTGATTAGAGTCTTAAATATTTTTCCGAGAAAGTTCCAAACACTTCCAAACTTTAAGTGAAACTCTCTGTTTTCTTTTCTCTAGATTAAAAGTGGCATTTCATAACTAACCTTGTACTAAAGTTAATATAAGTTAATTTATATGTTAATAATCGTATTTTGATTGTTATGTTTTTTCTGATGTACAGTAAAGTATATATAAATAAATGAATAAAGTACAGAATTAGGCTTCTTGTTTTTGTGGCCGGTAGAATGTGAGTGGCTTCTCAAGGCCCCAGTAAATTGGCATTTGATATAGTAGGGTAACAGCGCGGCTTCGTTGAAATTTTTAATAGGAATACTGAACCACTCATCAGAATATTATAGAACTAGCGACTTGCCCCTGCTTCGCGCAGATTAGACGACTGGCCGAAACAACGCAGTCACACAGACAGAGACGAAGATATTTTAAGAAGAAGCAAAAAGTGTTTATTTAAGACTTGATACAAAATTAAAAAACAAGAAACAAATGAAACCATTTTCATATAAAAATTTAAAACTACTTTTAGTAAACTTTGATATGATAATTCACTATGTTTTAAAGTTAATTCCATTGAAAAATTCTTAAGTGTTACAAAACGTTAAAAAAAATAGATATAATACTTTGCAAATTTTTTGTATCGAGTAAATGTCATTGAATCGTGTATTCCTTTTACATGACACTAGACCAAAGAGTCAAAAAACATACCAAAATGTTGAATCTCTATCCCACATACTTAACTTAGTTATTTCGTGTAACTTACACGAAATAGAAAAACCACATTTTTTTCATTAAAGCTCTGCCCGTATTGAGACAAACGCCGCGCGACACGCGAGACGTCACTGTGGGCGTCGATTCTTTTAATAATCACAATCGGCGCGAGCGAATTTCGTCCTAAAATCCTCACGGGATTCGCTACAGGTAGACCAGAGGTTACTTTAAACCTCCCATTAGATACTTTACCATGATTCACGTCTATGTCCAACATTTGTCATTTGCATGTGATGACGAAGTTGACCCAATATTTGGCAATTACCAACGACAAAAATACCGGGCCACTTTTCGCTATCAAAAAATTAAAAAACCTTTTTAAATAATGCCTCTTTTTTGCATGCAAATTTATACAGTACAGTATAATCCTCCTAATTTCATGTATTAGATTAAGGAACAAATTGTTGTAAAAATGTTCCCTTGAGCTGCATTTAATATACGCATAAAATTATAATTGATACTCTGTTAATTATACAAGTAAAATTGATAAAATTATAAGTCATACAAGATTTAATCATGTTTCCCCTGCATAGTGTAATTTTTTGTAGTGTACCAAACCCAGCTAGCAAAAATAAACACGATCAAAGTAAAATGATCCATTCGCAATTGAGGCAAGTATCAATTCAGGTCGCGTTACAATTCCCGAATGGAATCGTTGATGTCGGTTAACCTTGGCCCTGCAATCAGTCGGTAGTACCTAGATACTTGGAATTAAACCTTTTACCGTCTGTTCGGAGCTGCCTCGGGAATGAAGGTGTGAAGTCTGTTTGCTTATTGCATCGGTTTATTTAATTAGACGTAGGTAATATAATGGAAGAAAGTTTGTGAAGCTTATGAGGACCGTATAATGATATCAGAATAACACAATTTTAAAAACATCGCTTTAAAATTTTTTAAGGTTTTCGATTTATTATTGTGATAGTCTTTTTATAATCTTATTTAAATAATGTATTTATTACGTGTCATTCCTTTAAAAAAATGCCTTTCGTTAACAATAATTCATTAGTAAACAATTCAATCTATATGTATAAAATTCCTGACTGACTGATATATCAACACACAGCCTAAACCGCTGGTCCTAGAGCCATGAAATTTGGAGGTTGTGTTCTTTGTGAAGAGTAGGTATCCACTAAGAAAGGGTTTTTCGAAATTCCACCCCTAAGAGGGTGAATGGGGGACAGTAAAATTTCACGCGACTTCAATTTCGTAAAAAAACAAAATGCAATAAAATAAACATTTTTTATAAAATGTATATACTTTGTTTTAGGCGGTACTAGGTGTTACTCAGTAACTGAGAAAGGGTGTCGTTCCATGTAAAACACTGGTGCATCCGGTTAGACTGGAAGCCGACCGCAACATATTTGTGAAACAAAACAAACAAAACAAGAAACGTTTTTTTTAAACAGAGAATTTCATCAAGAAAATCCTAATTCATTTTAATTGGGTTTACGACTGCATACTAGCAACATCTACCCGCATGGATGCAGCAAAGTGCTCATTGAATACGGCGAACTAAAATGTCTGCAATGGCGCGCGTCCCACATGTTATAATATAGAAATGCCATAGCACCTCGCTTACGAACTCATTCATGAAATCATGTTAGCGTGAAATGAAGTTATTATAGAAATAAATTCGAACACACTTCGTTACCACTGCACAAGTATTCAGCAAGATTTGTGACCTATCCACAAATATATCTATACTAATATTATAAAGAGAAAAGATTTGATTTTATGTATGTTTGTTTGTTACGCTTTCACACTAAAACGGCTAAACAATTTTAGATAAAATTTGGCACATGAATAGAACATGACCTGGATCAAGACATAGGATACTTTTTAACCCGATATCCCCACGGAATCGAGACTTATGCGGGAGAAACCGCGGGGTGCAGCTAGTTGTATAACAATTTATGAAAGCCGAAACCAAAAAGTTCTTAAATAAAAGTTGGACTCATGCGATGACTTGTATAGATGTTAAAAAAGTTGGATCTCTTGCTAACAGAGGGCGAAATAGTGCATAGTTGCTAGTTCTTCCTATATTATTTGTATTTAACAAGCGCTTCCCGCCATCAAACCCGAAAGTTTGGCGAGTAAAATATTGTAAAAACAACAAAATAATGTACTTACACGTAAGTTTGAGAGTATATTTTTTTAATTGTGGTGTTTTTAAAGGTTATTTTTAAACATAAGGAGTAGGAGAAAGCAAAAGGAGTAGGTATGCAAGAAAGATAGCAGATGGCGTTCTATAGTTTCTGCCTACCCCATTGGAAAAAGGCGTGAGTTTATGCATATAGGTATGCATGTATAAGTGGTTAATTTTGCTCGTAATAAACACCACGTCACAGGATTTTAACCCTGTATAGTTTTTCTATTCATTCAAAAAAATCAATACGGTGAAATTTGCACACCGAAAACGAATTCCTCTCACAGATAGCACAACTTCTGTGCACAGAAATGTAAATGCCGATGTCTCACAAAAGATGCTGCATCCGTACTGCGGCCGCTCTTAAATATGCACTTGTTTAACTCAAGAGGTTTGGTTCATACCGTCGTATAAATAGCGCTGTGCTATAAATAGCGTACCGTTATAAATAGCATAGTGGTATAAAATTAGCATAGTGGTATAAATAGCATAGTGCTTTTAGAAAGCTGTCGTAAACGAAACTAAGCATATTTTTTGACAGCTTTGTTTAAGAATTCAGAGCTGGAAAATATAAAGTTGCAGTACCTATTTCAGTAGTAGTATTTATTTCACTTAAAATAAAGTCACAGCCGTTACATGAAATTAATTTTATAATAATTTAATTGTGCAATTTGTTTTTCAAATAAAAATTATATAATATCAGTTACAGCTAAACGATTCATTAAAATATAATTGCCTTTTGTTTAACTTTTCTAAAAGATTTTCTTAACTTTACAGGTTGGAATTATGCCACTGTGTTATGTAGGTATATGAATATGTTCAGTGTTTACGGCTGAAGCGATATACAAAAAGCCGTGTCTCCTGCTAGTATTTTTTTGAAACATTTCACAAAAACATCAAATTAAAGAGGCGTGGCCATACACATTTGTGTATGAAACCACGATGTTTTTGTTTTCCGAGCTGCATGGAAAACATTCCCCGCGCGGGTGAAGAGGAGAAGGGTTTGTTTCATTTTCAACCGCCACGCGCACCGTGTAGAATTTTGAAAGTTATATTATAATTGACACAGGTTTTGAGATTATATTGTCTTGTGACTATTTGATACTAATAATAATTCATTCAAGAGAATATTACCTAATTCATTCGAGAGAGAGCTAAAAAAATTGCTAATTAGTAAGGGATACTATCTATATGTTACGGAGTTTTTAAATGACAAATTTTGAATTAAGATAATTTAAGTAGGTATTTAGTTTTTCATTTTATTGTTTTAATTATGTATTATTATTTTTTTACTATATTTTTGTATTGACTGTACTTTGACTGTAATGTAATTATTTCGTTTTATGGTTCCGACTAAATACTACAAACTAATATTATGTTCGCCGAAGATGGCAAAACATGTTGAACCAGCTATATTTTTTCCAGCCATATGTACATATCTTTGTTTCATGTTACACATGTTTAAACAAATAAATGCATCGTTATTTTATCTATATCTAATCTAAAAATATTTTAATACGCAGGAGACAGCTTGTGTATGAAACCAAATGTTTAAGTGTAAGGTTTTTTGTGTAATGTTTCGAAAAAAACACACGCAGGAGACACGGCATAACACCAACAAACTGTTTGTCAAAAAAACTTCTGAATTATTCAATAATACCTTGAACGAACTCTGAACCTTGAAGCTTGAATGAAAGCTTTGTAGCACGCCATCTAGCAGCAATTGGCAGAACTAACAATATGGCACAGATTCCCGCTGCGGCTGTCAATGCTCTGCGTACGGCACTCTAGCGGACAATTGGAAAACTACGGTGTGGCTGCACTTAGTTCCACGGTTCTATGTAGTTAACGCCGCTAGGTGGCATTTGCACAATTCTTCCCATCATGGTCGTCTAGATGGCGCTCGGAGAGTCAGCGGGAAACAAGTTCTGCCTGCAATATTATAAATTCATAAATCAAGATTTTCTCTCATGTTGCCGCAATCTACATATACGGGAACAGCTCAGCCTTAATAAAAAACATAGGGCAAGACTTGAAAGGAAGCGCTAAATTTGCATGGATGCTTGCATTAGTTGAGTTCTTTTGTGTGTCTTTGAAACGAGGCGGTATAGCTTCGTAGCGCAGCTATCTTTTAATATGAAGGTGTAGGGTACCTTAGATACTTACTAAGATAGGTGCACATATTAATTAGTTTCTTTTTACATTTAAATACTTCGATATTTAGACCTCTGAATTCTCCAGTTGCAAAAATTAACACATTTAAAAACTGAAGTATATTTAAAACATATAATAGATATTCTGAACCAGTTGAAGGCACTCCTAATCTGAAAATACAATATATGGAATGGTGGCGATGGAAACTAACTTACATTCCTGAAACTCCGTTCCAATCTGATTTGTGTTATCCGAGAAAATGTGGGCTTTTATTGAGCGGAATACGTTTCTGGTTTGGATTTTTCTACGCCTAATTGTACGTATATATATACCTTAGTATAGGTTTCTTGAAAAGTACTTATGAATTTTTTATACTCGCAATAGTCCGAATAACGTTTTTAGGGAAGGTAAGGAAAATAATAAAAGTGCTTCTTTCTATGTACGACATTCTCATGAAAATTGTGAACGATGAAATTATGACAACGCCTGTAGGGTCAGTTAATAACTACATATAAGAAGAAAACGCCCCGTGAAATCACCTTCATTCATAGATGTTTTACAGAAAAAAAATATGAATAGAAATAATATATATAAATGGAAAACATTGCCTATTTCCTATGTTTAAAATTCATAGATGTTTTACAGAAAAAAATATGAATAGAAAAAAAATATGAATAGAAAATAATATGAATAGAAAAAAAAATATATGAATAGAAAAAATTGCCTATTTCCTATTTTAATCAAACCAAATCTTACTCATTGTACGGAAATACATTATACGTTTTTTTTTAATAAAAGCATGTCAGGATATCCTTTGGAAAACTTTGTTTTAGGATAAGTTTTATGTAATTTTAGATACCCACTTAATTGATATTTTTTACGCGTAATCGGCAAAACATAGTGTACCTACTTATACATATTTTACTTCCAGCACCTGTTTTTACACCCACAAGTAAAAAAAATTGACTTTGATACGGTTTTATAATATTAATTTGTAGCAACAACATTTTCGCTACGAGCCTACGACCAGTCAGGAAATGTGTGCTACGGCAGCGCTACGGCGTAGCTCGTAGCAAGTTATCGAGTTACCTACAATAATTTTCCTGCAAAAGTGTCCCTTCATAGTTTTAATTTGATTAACTAGGTAGAAAATAACTTCACTGAGGAGGAAATTATGTTATAGTTCCGCTGCATGAAGAGCTTATTGATAAACTTAAACAAATATAGTAATCAGTACTACGCGCGACGTATGTGATTCTTAGATCTAACGATTTCAAAATATTAAGAATTGTCTTGATTTCAATATTTTACAGGGTGCCCACTACCCGATAATTGTTAGATAACCTTACAATGGCTTATATATAAAAACGTATAGACATTTAAAAAATAACACTTACTATTTTCTTTAATAATTTATAACTAGTCTTGTAGCTTATCTACCAGTAACTATGTCTGTCTGTATGTTACCTTTTCACGCCTAAACCACTGAGCGGATTACAATAAAATTTGGCAGAGAGGTAGATTGCATCCCAGGGAAGGACACAGGATAGTTTATATCCCGATATTCTCACGGGATCGACACTTATGCGGGTGAAACCGCGGGGCACTGCTAGTATAATACATATACTATTATAAAAACAAAAAACTCCCGGTATTCATTCATTTGTAGCGGCGCGACAAAGGATTAACAATAATTGAAAAAATTGTCTTTTTATAAAATCATCATCTGTGTCAATCGAACTTGATAGATTTTGTATTTCTTCTATAATCCATTTCGAGGGTATCCATTGATTACCGCACACCGTGTATAGTTGATTCAATAATAAAAATAGGTAAATATATAGTAATATTATGTTGCAATTATAACAATTATTTATCATAATTTAAAATCATGTACCTAATAGTAAAAATTAAATGTTCCTTAACAAAAGATTCACCAACAATGATGCAAAGGTAACGTTTCAGCCATCTTAGCGCTTCTTTTTGGTGCAGTGGTTAAAGTTAGTCCGATTCGCGTTCGGAATAACGTCTTAAAGTGTGTAACCCAGATACAAAACAGAAAGATTTACCGCCTTACTTATTTAGGTAATTGCGCGCAAAATTCATTTAAATGATACATTTGAAATAAAAGTGTAGAAATGTTATGGTTTTAGAAGCGGGCATCATTTCCAAGAATTACCTACACTTAATCGTATTGTTTCGTACCTGACCGCATTCAAATAATTTACTACCTCAATTTTATTAACGTCTATTAGTTTATTCCAACCATCTACCTGCCCATTGATAAAATAGAACTATATCTTTCAACTGTCCTTTGTTCAGTGAACAAATCTGTCCGCGGTTCTATCCATCGATCGGCATCGCCTTCTCTCAAAATACTGCATTAACTCCTTCTTTGAAACACCTTTTCCATTAATATTTATGTAAACGTCATGACAACATGATAGATCACATGCACCGCAATCTTTATACAAATCAAATCGACCTGACCGTTTACGATGGGCGTGGGCCTCCCCCGAATACTGCCAATGTAAACATTCTTGGCAGTTATACCCAAACGTTATTTCCTTACGCAGATATACAATTAGTTGTACAAAATCAATACCAACAATTCTCAGTGCACACGACTTTTCTCGAACATCTAAGGAAACCAATGGAATGCCGGCAATGCCGCACAGGATCAAAATCGCGTCACGGAGCGCAAAATAATTCGAGCTTAGCTGGAGTTGTAGGCAGCGTGGCACCTCGCCTGCCAAGGTTGGGGGCGCATGTAGTGGGGGGACCGGGGACCCACCCCGCGACTCCGGGAATGATACAGCAGTGCGACGCCGTCACAGGGAGAGGGCAGACGCCGCGACGCCAGCGCGACCCGCTTTGTGGGTCAGTAGGGATCCTCCTTATGGGGGCAGGATAACGATGCCAGCGATTTAATCGTGTGTATGGATGGGAACTTTATGTTAGTTAGTTTGTGTTGATTAACTTTATCATAATACGCTGATTAGCATACATGAATATTTGAACAGCTTCAGAAGTTACTCACCGCTGCCGGTTGATTCTGTAAAAATCTCACCGTGAAAACTTAGGTGAAGTAAGTTTGTTTTTGCTAGGAATTGACACTATTGACAGCTCACTTCACCTAAGTTTTCACGGTGAGATTTTTACCGAATAGCACCGCAGATCTGTAATCTTTAATAATGATGAAGCGGGTGCTAAGTAAAATTGAGACAAAGTAAGGTTCTAAGTATGTATGAATAGTACAGTAGGTAACGCTAATTGCTACTTTGCTAATTCAAGGTATAATATTTATTGACTGTGTGAGACACATGAGACTAAAATGGCTGAATTGATTCATACAGATACATACATGAATAAATATAAAACATATACCTTGAACCACCCATTGTTTATGTTGCTCTACGCGTTGTGTCACAAGAATACATTTTTAGGGCTCCGTACCTCAAAAAGAAAAACAGAACCCTTATAAGATCACTTCGTAGTCCGTCTGTCTGTCCGTCAGTCAAGACCCTTTTTCTCAGGAACGCGTGGAGTTATCAAGTTGAAATTAATATCAAATACTCAAGGCTGCAATCCCTTGAAGCAGTGAAAAATCAAACTTAAGTCAACGCAATCAAAAGATACGGGCGTTTATTTTCCAAAATCAAAACCTATAGGGTACTCCCATTGACCTAGAATCATGAAATTTAGCAAGAAGCAATTTCATGTAGCACTAGTAAAGGAAAAAATCCGGAAACCGTAAATTTATAGTTACATTACAAACAAAAATTATTTTAAAACAGCTATTTACCTACGTACGGAGCCCTCGGTGCGCGAGTCCGACTCGCACTTGACCGTTTTTTTTATTTCTAGAGATATCTTTGAAAAACAGACTAAATTCGACAGCCGGATATTCAGCGCTCAAGCCTGCCGGCTGCCAAAACCTTCCTGGAGTTACCAGATATATCGATCCATATACATTTTTTTTTTATAATATTAACTAGTTCAAAGACACATTATATTATTCCTATAAACAACACGTTAAATAACTCCGTTTGTTAAATAACGGAAATGCTACAGGATGTGACGTTATCGCTATCAGCCATCTTTAACAGAAAGATAGGTATTCATGTTACTGTGTATTTGTCACTGATAATGTCTACTCGCGTAGCATTCTACTAAAATATCCGAACCATTCTTATTTATACATGAAAATCTGATTCATTATCGAGAAATATTAGTCGATATTTTACTGGTAGGTATTACAGAAGTTTTTTTTTTAATCATTCCTTTGTATTAAAATACATAATTATACATACCTACATTTAAAATGTTAAAAATCCTTTCTAATGCATGAAATAAAAATACTTTTTTATTTTATTTTTATTACGGAAGTACGCCACTGCCAAAAACATAATAAGCGTATTGAGTACGCTTACTTGGCATCACGTCCCGGCCCTGCTGACGCACTTTGCGAAGGCCCTGCTTGAGTAAGACCTCTGAAAAATAGTTATCTTTCCTCTTGTAAGTCGATCGTGAGTAGAAAAATTAGGTCAATACTAAACTTAATACTGACGATGACGCGTGACGCGATTAGGATTTGAATTTATTGTGTGTTTAAGAACCATTCACAAAACGTACAGGTTTTAGTTTAAAAACTTAACATATTTTCCATGATTCGATCATTCAATAAATTCACAAAACTGAAAGTTTTCTTATTAATAAAAGATTCTCCATTTAATAAACAAAGTCAGGGAAATTAATTGCTTAGTAAATTGACGACCAACTTAAATTAACTGTATACTCAAGTCACAACTTCATTCGTTGATAGTTGTATGAAATGGCTAAGTATACCTACCACTAAAAATTAACGTAGGTTGTCAATTTGCTAAAGAGTTAATGTCCCTAGCCCCCACTACCATTACACAATCCGCAGTTCTTAACCCTTTTCTTATTGCACATCCGGCAGGCGCGAATAAAACCCACAGAGAAAATAGTTTATCATTAAAAAGAAATCACATAAATACGTACAACCACTGTAGTTGTATACTGCAGTTTCATTAGCCGCTCGGCCGACGCGTCTGAGTGGAAAAACGAAAAAGCAGCAAGCTTCCAGTTTATATAATCTTGATTAGCGATGTTTTATTTCACGTCTTGTATTAGATGAAGATTGAAATCACTGTTTATTTTGTGGGGTTGATAAATAGTATGGGTCAAAGTCAAAGTCAAATCATTTGTTTCAAATAGGCACATAGAAGGCACTTTTGAACGTCAAAAATTACAATGAAATAGAATTGATTCTAGTAGCCCCTTCCAAAAGGTAGTGTTCGTATGGAGAAGAATGGGCAAGAAACTCCACCGTTACTCTTTTAAATGTTTTACAAGGTTTTATATACATAATATATAATTATATGTGAAGACGACGCACCTAGAATAAAATTAGTCATACACAAAAGGTAAAAAGAATTCTAATACTAATAATCCCTAATCCTAATATTCCTAATCCTAACTAATATTATAAAATGCGAAAGAAAATTTGTTTGCTTGTTTGTTACCTTTTCACGCCTAAACCACTGAACCGATCATCCTGAAATTTTGCATATACGTTATCAGGTGTACAAAAACGGATATAGGGTACCTTTCATCCCGAAAAAAGTGCTGTTCCCGAGGAAAACAACAATAACGTTATTATGATAATAGATAGCGCCGCGTGTCTTTCGAACGGGATCGACACTTATGCGGGAGAAACCGCGGGGCGCTGCTTGTTAAAAATAATACAATGACAGGGAAATAAATTATGTGACAGATACATGGTGTTCACAATACTGGTTTTCAGCTGTATCCTGTTAGACTGGAAGCCGACCTCAATAGTTGGGAAAAGGCTCGGCAGATGATAATGATACATGGTGCTCACATATTTACAAATATTGTAAAAGTAGATGATTTTCCTAAAATTTTAACAAATGTGAGAGTTACTGTAGTCACAGAATGCAAAAATCAATGTAAAAATAACAAAAATAATTAGCAACCAGTTTGATTTTGTCTAGATTCTAGATTGTCCTATGGAGCAGGACGCGGATGTTTCTAAGCACTTTTATCTTGGATATAATCTTCTAATTTCTATTTTCTTTCATTTGATTGCAATATGTCACAAGGTATTTTGTTGTAGCATTTAACACAGTACCCCATAAAAGATGAATATACAGACGCCAGCACATCAAGTTACTAAAATCTGTCAAATTTCTTTAATAGATTTTCAACTTAACACCAAAGCATAAGGCTTAAAGTTGATTGGGAAAATTTGACAGTTTCGGTTAGCTTGATGTGCTGGCGTCTGTACTTTAGATAATCTGAAAAAATGTTGATCAAATTTTATCTTTATTTCAAGTACATATATTAAAAATGGAGGTGAAAACATCGAATTTGGCAAACCACAGGTTCTTTGTATTCACTTACATGAGAGCAGTATTTTTATGTGGCATAATAATTTTACTAATTAATATGATGTTATTTTTGTGATATCTGCGAAAATAATATTGTAGAAAGTATCATAGCGTTCCATTATTGGTAAAAGGTAACGTGTACTACATAACTTTTCGGAAGGAACAGGGTCGTAGCGTATAATATATATTAACTGTCTTCTACTTTTTCACACTTTCTACTCTTACTTAGTTATGCCTCGTACTCAAGAATAGAGTACTCTAAAACTCTCTATATCTGCCGTTACCTAAGTATTCAAATTAAACTGCGACCTTACAAAATGCCAAGAACCGCAGTCGGAAGAACACGGCGCGCATATTTTGAGCTGACATTTAAAACTGAGCCGCTAAACACAGCTCGTAGTGGCCCTTCATTACTGGGGAGGCCCGTGGCCGTGCAAAGAGGGCAAAGTCCCATTTTTCGGCCGAAAATAGGGCATCCCACCGCGCCATGACGTCATCCAACCTACTGCAGGTTGGAGACACCGGACAGTGCCGCGACCGAGCAGACAGCGCGGCAGTTCGATCGCCTTTGAATTAGTGAAGTTCTATAAACGACAATAGGTATCTTTCTTTCATCTATAATTGTCTATTTGGTCACAGTAATTTCTTTTGGGTTGATAGATTAGAATTATATTTAGAAGGTATTATTTTAGTTTCCATTGTCCTAATATTCTTTATTTTAATTACATAAGTAGATAGTATGTACCTATAGCAATAACTTTGGTATAATTTTTAAGAATTTGAAACATGTTTTATACTTATAACATTTTGAAATACGTAAATTTATACTAACTTTTTGTACAAAATGATTTTTATACCACTTTAAAAACGATAAGTACTAAAACGAACTTTATCAGGAACAGGGTAAAATAATATAATTTTTACCACACTCTCGACAATAATAAATATTGAAACGATATCTCCGTGGCTTTTATTATTTGTGTTGTCCTAGATATACAATAATTCTCCTGTAGGGCTTACTTATAAAGAGGCCGGGTGCCAGGAAAAAGTTCAAGTTGTTACCTGCAGCCTTGCAACAACTTAGAAGGCTGATTGGTTGGTTCCTGGTTACTGGGTCCTTGAAACTAAGCTTCAGCTTATATCCAAGCCTCGACTCTGGAAAATAAAGAGATGGATATGGATTCTTTTTGTTTAAGAAATTGCAGTTTTGTATAAGGTTACGTACCTCGTTACGACTCACAGGAGTTGGATTTATTTATTTCCTTGTGCACCGCTTCAAAATATATAAAGAGACAGACCATAAACCAACCTTACCTGCGATCACGCTTCATACAATGAGATCGACACAGTGAGAGGGAGTGGGCCATAATGCACCACGCGGCCCCAGCGCGGGTTGGTGGATGTCACATGTCCTCGATTTTTTTGGTTCGAGGACATGCCGGTTTTCGCGATCACGCTAACCTAAAGTAAACTAAGATGCTTTTGTAGTAATTACTGAACATTGCGCATTTTTATTGAGTATGTTTTATGAAGTTTCGTTCGGACATTACAGATTTTTTAATACAAACTACGCATGTATGTACCTAGTAACAGTAAAATGATGCTGTAACTGTTCTTATGGTGCACACACCACAATACTTCTACCATAAAAATATGAAACTATAACTAGATAACCAACTAGGTATTCGTGCTACCTCGTATAAATTTTTAACAATCATAAAATGAAATCTAGCGAAAAATGGGAGGCTGTCGCGAGCCGTGTCCCCACAATGAGAGTCTTTCATAAGGCTGTGATATCACAGATACTGTCGTGGAAAGCCGTAACAAGCGGTGGATGGCCGCCACTATGCGGCCGCATAAAGGCCGTGTTTGCACTACCCACGTTCGATAAAAGGCCTCAAAGAGTGGTCTCCGCGCGCAGATTGCATGCTCCAATGTTGTCGCGGAGTGTCGTGGGTAGTTTCGAATCAAGTAGATATTTGAGTTGAGAATGTACAGTAGTTTGAAGTTTGAGCATGCAATGTTTGATTTTTGTTTTGTTTGTCTCAATTTTGTTAACAATAGGTATTGCTATTGCCCGTGTCGTAAAGAAAGAAGGGTTTCTTTTATAGAGCTTAAATAATCTAAAGATATTTCTCATGATATCAAACGAAGTGCTAGTTTCCTATCCTTAAATAAAATCCTAAACTTTAGCTCAGACACAAATCCAATTTCCGTACTAAGTATCTCATATTTCCATTCCTTCCTATGCGATTGGAATCAGCTTCCTCGCTCCAGAATGCAAAAACGATTAATCTACATACGATATAAGTTATGTATGTCATGACGACGTTCTACGGATGCACTTCCACAGGCGCTCTATGAATTGCGAAGCGCCGGAGTACCAGAACATTCACCTCCATGGAATCCTCTCCTGCATTGTCGGTGAAACACAACGACTGGTGACGCAATCCTAGAATAACACTATGCATTTCTGAAACCCAATTAGTGCGGCATTCTCCGCCGCGAGGCTTTGATGCCACCATCAGTGTATCTGTGTTAGCGGTTTCGTGCGCCTTTGTTAGTTATGCCATGTGGAATATTGTGCCTGTATTATTAGGCTTCAGTTTCTGAGAAAATTATCACACAGAATACATAGTTTGGTAGAAAATAACAGACACAGTTTTGCAAAATGTTCTTCAGAAAATTTAAGTGAAGCTAGAAAGCGCTGAGTGAAGCAATGTCAGCGCTGTTTGCAGCGTGACAACTGTGGTATTCAGCTGCCAACACCGCGAGCTGACATGCGGGAGGCAAGTCCGATAAGCAGTCAGTTGACCGACAGTAGATGCTCCCTGTCTGCTGAAATCGGCATTCGTTCGAAGTTTTCATCGACTCAACTTTGCGGGCGACGGTTTTGAACTATTTCTTGAAAACCGTCCGTCTACCTGTCAAAGTTTTTATAGAACTTTGAAGATTTTTAATTTGAGTGAAGCTTTTGTTGCGGTATTTAGTTTGTAGACATCAGAGGGGCAATTCCCTTATTTTTAAGAACGTTCGCATTCTAACCCCAGTTTCAATCTGTCAAAATACATTCGATTTACATACATTTTTGACATGTTTTTGACGTTAATTGACGCTGAGATGAGATTGCAACTAGATTTTGAACGTTTTTGATTACGGGAATTGGCTTTCAGATTGTTATTCTTAAATCATTTGTACCCAAAATAGGTAAACCATTTTGTCATTATTGCTTACTCATAAGTCATAGCCTACCTGCCTACTACTTACTAGCAAGAAGACTGCTACACAATCCTTCATCCAATCATGCGAAAAAAAAACAAAACTATTATTATAATAAAACACAATTTAAAAGTAAGTAGGTGCCTAGAAAAAAGTATAGATAATATAAGTTTGTCAGCAAAATAAAACTCAGTACAAGAAAGCTTTTGTTCTAACATTACATTTCATTTCACTGGGGTCAATCCGCAATACGCAAGTCCTGCGAAATCGCTGTGCGGCGGCACCCCCGGCTGTGGTGAGTGCGGCCCCGAGCGGCTCCCGTGAGGCCCCGAGCGGCCCCGTGCGGCCCCGAGCGGACCCCGTGCGGCCCCGAGCGGCCCCCGTGCGGCCCGTCACACATCATCCTTAAAAACAGCCCTATTTCTGTCCACAACTTACTCAATGGACCCATGCGAGGTCATAGAACATCTAAAAATATTTCCTAGTCTCCCCCGTCGTAGTAACTGTCGACTAAAGAACTATATTTGATTGAAGTAGTCGTTGAGTGTCAGCTATTTGGGGAAGGGAGGCAGTAGAAAAAGTAATATTTTATGTAACAAGGAGTTTGGGGAAATGTTGGCTCGCTTTCGTACTTTTGTGTGCTAAAACTTAACTATCTAGCGTAGGTATTACGTATTCCCGAAAGTAATCGTTCAGGACTTAATGTTATCTTTAAATAAATCTGTGTACCTTCTATTTTTCTAAAGTCAAGGTGAATGTTCGACAACATTGGCTATAAACAACAATACTCAATGAAGGAAATATGTGCCCAAGGTCTGCCTCGGTAGGGAATGCAATATCTCCACGAACAAAAGCATCGATTCGATCCTGCGTAATCCCGAGTGGCACTGACACACTTGAGTCCAGCTCGATGGCCCCATTGCCCTACTTACGCCGAAAGGAGGGAAATACCAGCGCCATCTACATTAAATGAAGATACGGCATTAACAACTGTTCTTGTTACTGCATGATTTTCAATTCTTACGTAATTTATTACGGACAAAATTATAATAAGCATTCAAGTAAAATGGCATTTCATTTTGTCCATTCTCCTCGCGTGTGCATCGCGCACGCGCAATGATATGAGCGCATATTTTGAATTCCGCAGCGGTCAATATGTAGGCTTAGTATACCTCGCATCTCACCTTTGAATTTTCTATGCGCGTATATGATGGAAATAAATGAGAGGTAAGGCGCGCCCGAGACGTCGTCAGAAGGTATTGGTCGTCAATAGTGAGGGTGATATTACATGCGTCGGCGGGGGTAAGGTCAGGTAGGATCACGTGGAGCTGAATTATTTGTTGAAAGGGATCGGTTTTCTTTTGTGTTTTCTATTGTGGAAGATTTTGATGCAATTTCGCAGTCGACTTCATGCAATATCTTTGGCAAGGCATGGGCCACCTAACGCGTTACTTTACATTTTTACTTTATATGAAAAGTTAAAAATGTTTACCAAATCTGTTGAAACTACAACGATCTACCAAGCAAGGAAAGTACGTGTCAATATCGAGTCTGTACTACACGTGTAGTTAGGTGGCTATCCACTTAGGCAGGGTCGGGTTGCTTGATTAATTTCCCAAATTGCATCCAGCGCAGCGGCGTCTGACCCCGCGGGGTCGCGTTACGTCACCTCAAACCTCTGACCTGAGTAACTAGCCTAGGGGGTGAATAAAAATGAGAACAAAATAGAACTGGAGAAAAGCGGGCTTCTGGTCTGCTAGTGGCCGAGGGACTTCAGCTTCAGGCTGTAGAGGGCCGAAGGAGGACCTCGGTCTTCAGGTCGTAGAGCAGGGCCGAGGGATGTCACTCCTCAGGCCGTAGAGAGGGCCGAGGGACGTCAACCCTCAAGCCGTAGAGGAGGGCCGAGGGACGTCTACCCTCAAGCCGTAGAGGAGGGCCGAGGGACGTCTACCCTCAAGCCGTAGAGGAGGGCCGAGGGACGTCAACCCTCAAGCCGTAGAGGAGGGCCGAGGGACGTCTACCCTCAAGCCGTAGAGGAGGCCCGAGGGACGTCTACCCTCAAGCCGTGCAACCCGAAGAGCCCGGTGCGGAGTCGCCTTGCTACGGCGTCTTCATAGTCGCTTCGGCTGTAGGAGGGAAACTGCCCTCCAAGAACACTCCTACTTTTCCCGAGCTTGTGGCCGAGCTGAGCTCCCAACGTAGACTGACCAAATTCACCACCAGGCTCCTGACATCGACTTTTTAACATTTGAAAATCAATTCTAGAACAAAACATTTGAAAAGAAATTCTAGAACATAATAAAAAGTAAAAAATAATGAGGTCGATGTGATTTACCTATACGACCTACAACTAACTCCAGCAATAAATTAAAAATAAAACTAGGCCTGTCACTAACTGACATTACAAAGGTAAACAAAGATTCAAGAGAAAAATCTACAGAAAAACTTAAATAACATGAATTACAGGTAAAAGATATGATAAGCCTCCAGGAAATGAGCATGAAGCTACCTAGGGAGGACTAATGCTTAAAATTTACAGGTTAATATTGTCACAAAAATGTAAGTAAAAAAGCATGTAAAAACATACACATTACAGTGCTCACAACATCATTATGTAAGAACAGCATTAATTGTCACCATACACAATGCTTAAATCTAAGTTTCTTTCCTCCATAAAAAATTAACTAGAGAGCTTAACGACTTTCTTATGCAGCTGGCAAACGAGCAAATTGTCTTTATTATTTATACTTTCTCCAACATTAGCATATTCGATCCGCCTCGCCTTCCACGTCTGTTTACAAGAAATGCAGTCTACAGTCGTTGCATTTAAAGCTACGGTTCGACCCAAAATAATATCTATTGTAACGATCTGATTAAATGTTGTTCACTTCACATGAAGGCCGGCCACTTGGCTCAAGTTGCACTCCCGAGCCGCAGCAACCTTTGATCTAGATTAGTGAGTGAACTGGCGGCGCCCAGTCTGCTCTGCCACGCCGTGCACCGCTCGTGATAGTACGTGCAGCAGTGCACTGCGGCCTATCCACGCCGCGCCGCGCCGGATGCTACTCACAACACGTACAGAACCTGCAGCCCATGTAAACCCTTCTTATATAACTACTCAAGTGCTACCATCTTTAATACGAATCATGCTTCTTGCTTTACCTAATAAGTAATCTCATACATCGTCAAACCCGAAACGCGTCACCATATCGTTTGCGTGGAGCTTCGTCGACGACAAACATCGGAAAGTGAATTAAATTCCAGCCCGTAATAATAAGGGCAAGGAAAGCGAATGTTTTCCTAGTAAGTGGTGTGTAGGGGGTTGCGTGTGACGGTGCGGCGCGGCGGTGCGGCGGTGCGGGCGTGCAGCGGCGCGGCGTGACGCGCGCGTGGCTGGCGCGGGCCGCGCCGTGCGCTGCGGCGGTTGGCGGCCGGTGTCGATACGCGTGCGGCGCGGAGCGCGGGGCGCGGGTGCTGCGCGCGGGGTGAGGGACGGCCGGGAGCGCGGGGCGCCCGGGAGCACGCACGCGCGCCCGCTCCAGTACTCTGCCGTCGCGCCGCGGCTATACACTCGTTGGCCCGTGCCTTGCGACCGCCACGCGGATCTTCGCCGAGACATGACTCGCCGCACCCGGTGAGGCGCCTCCGCACGCGTCCCGATTACGCATTACGTAAGGAACCGTCGCCGACGACGCTCCGCCATCGGCGGTCGCCATACCACACATATCCAAAATATATATCTAATCGTTCACACATAATCATCGCAATACTAGTTAACGTTAGTCGTCCATCGACAGCGATAAAACTTCGCGCGGCAGAACGCGCGCTCGGGGTGGTCAGAATTCGGCGGTAAAGTTGCGCAGGTCGCGAGTAGTGCGCGGTGCGTGAGGCGGCCCGGCCGTCGGGCGTGCCGCAGTGTCGCAGGCGGCGCGATGCGACCGCGGACCCGCGCACCGCTCTAAGCACATTATGAGGAGCTTTGCGGGCCAGGATCGAGCGTAGCGCAGCAAGACAGGAGCGAGGCTTGGCATGGCGCGCTCGTGAGGTGGCGGGGGCGGCGCGCGCCACGAGCCGGCCGGGCGGCGCCGCGGGCCAGCCGGCCTCTCCGCCGCGTCCCCGCTGCAGCGCACCAGCTCCGAGCCGATGACACATTGTCGTTGAGCAGCCACCATTGCTCGCATAGAGTTGGTCGAGAAATGGGGGCTGACGCCTGTCCTCAGGCCGAGGCAGGAATGCCCCCGGGCCCCAGAGGAAGGTGGAGACCAAAGGTACGTAACGCCAGTAGCATATAGAGTCACAACATCATCGACCTAGAGTCGCGAGGCAGCTACGGGGGCGGCAGCTAGTCATCGGTCGTAAAGCGGTTTGCGGTGAGGATGTATCCCGCTGACGTCACAATACATGTGTGGTGTTGCGCCGGCGGCACACGCGTGCGCGTCCTGCTCGCCGCACGCGCTGCTCCACGCGATGGACTATTTCGACATGTGCTGGTGAGTCGTGGCTGCAGCAGACGTCCCTACTAACACCTAACACTTGCGACCTGACATCCGGTGAGTACCGTCTTAGGAATTCCGTTAATGTCCGCATCACATCTCACGTCCGACCTACATTTCCTCGGCATTTTCGCATTATTCATACATGTCTGTCACAAAAGACGTTCATGTCAGGCCGCCCGCACGTCTGACTCTCAACACGGTATCATCGCCGTCGTAGTACCTAAGACACTTTGTTCGCGTTCCCCTTGTTTCCGCACATATCTTTGTTGAATTCCAGACGATGTTTGTATTGATGGGTGTTCTCACTGCGATGTTGTTCGCTGGGCAGTCAACGAAACAACAACAGATCGTTTGTCGACACGATCTCCGGGAGCTGTAAAAATATCGATGATTGAGGTCGTAAACGTAACGCGCTGGATGCTGCAGACCGGCTACACTCTGCGGGATTACGTTCGAATTACAGCTCTCAATCGGGATCATTAATGATATTATAATAACAAGCGAGAGTCACGAGCACTACGCCGCGTAACATGCGCCGAGCACGACGCCGCGTATCTTGCGCCGATGAGCCAGTCATCGGAAATGATTGAGTTATTGCGCCTTGCATTACTGTGATTATTTGTTGATGTAGGCGCGACCACAGGACGCACTATACACTGACAACATTATTTTTTGTGGATGAAACCATCTCTAAGTTCCAACAGACGGCTAAACGCAGACATTGAAATATAGGTCATAAAATATGTTTAGTACACAATAAATTTTTCAATCAAATTGATATATGTATGTGAATAACTTTATAGTGAACTCGCGCAAATCTATATCAATTAATCTTTAGTTGTCGATACTCATTTTACGAGCGCTCCATTTGATGATAACTTTGAAATATCGCGAACTGCAGGAGGTAAAAGCAATTTATTTAAGATTATAGTTTATATTCCGACTCACTTCTATCCGTAAAATCCAATAATTTGTCGGAGTGATGTTTGAAGCCTGCGGGTGGCGCCGGGCCGGCTCAGCGGCTGTAACTCCGACTGCATGCTTCGCTTCGGATTACCGCTCGTGGCTACTCCGCTCTAACCTGATCCACTCGCTTCGCTTACTACATCGTCTGATTCCATTTTAAACCTGACTTCAACGCTGTGGGTCTTATGATCGTCAGCCACTGCGGCTGTCCTTGCATTTATTATTATAACATCTTCTACTAGCAGCAGTAGTCACTACTATTTCATACGCATTGATAGTATATGGCCTCGATAACATGTGTTTTGGAAAAAGATTGACGTTCTATCGACGCGGAACGCGAGATGATTTGCAGAATTTCAATCGCAATATTAAAAACGTTCGAAGCTTCCGTTATTTTGTTGATGGAAGTTAATATGAAGCTTAAAGAGTATTCTGTGATATTGAGGATAACAAGCGGAGAGGAATATGAAGAGTAACGTAAACGTTTCAAACTATGTTGATTGATACTGTGTATATTGAGTTAGCGCGCTAACAATATGTTACAAACGCATTTATTGTTTTATCTGTATGAAGTACGGCAGTTAATTTGATGAAGGGAAACAAGTGCCCAGACTGTAGTAGGTTTTACATCGATAAGGATATAACTACATTATATTAATTAGTTAGTTGTCATTTTTCATGGAACTTTAGTAATGATAACTGTCTCATAGTTAAACGAGATATTAAAATCAGTAACTCTCATTAATCAACAAAACGATAAAGTTTTATCTAATTAAGTCAATTACACAAATGAGCGTAATAAGAGCGAAGTCGTTGAATCCATTACGTACCGTTTATTTGCTCGTTCCGAGTCGGCATCAATTAATAATAATTAATAGATGCTGGGCTGATTGGTGGCCATTCCCTCACCCCTGCACAATTGCGTAAAAACCCCAGTTCTGCGCATCTGCGCGTAGTCTGAACCATCAGATTTTGAAATCGGTCTTTCTGAACCAGTTCCATTCGCAGATGCTTAGGACAAAAGTATTGATCTTTCACGAGATAATAAAATCACGAACGGGAACGACATTCCACCCTCCTTCCCATGAGAATTACAAGACACAGAAAAGCCTGTCTAAACCCATGTAAAAGTACTTGCTTGACGTGGGAACCCTCTCTGCGAGCTTTTGTTTCATTCCGCCACTCCGCTGACGTGAGTGAGTAACATCTAAACAGTTTACGCATTTGTTATGATTAGAATGGTTGCATACGCCGCGTCTAAACTGTCGGAACGAATCTCATGATGTATTGACTCGTCGACCCGACTAGATGACGAGGGCCGGAAAAGAAATACATAAATCTTTCAGGCAAAATGTAAAGAGACGGAACCGCATAGCCGTTTAATGAAATTAGGAGCTTTTGGCGTAACCATTCGCTCAAACGAGGGAACAAAGGTTCAAATGTTCGCTTTCAGTCAATAATTCAATAAGTAAACACGCTTAGATTCCACTCATATGCGACTGTACCCAAAATCGCTTAAACAGAACAAACAAGTCTTGGCAACAATGAGCACTGTGTATCACTCCACATCATTGCCTGCAAGCCTCATTTTGCGAGATTCCATCCATGCTAGATATTATCTAACTCTCCGCATTGTTCCGCATCAAACGATGTAGCAAATGTGCCAACGGAATCGAGTTTGCTCCTTTTAACTTGATTTCGTTTGAACATGAACAATCACGCGGTCGCCCTTTTGGAAAGGAACAAGAGACCGCTTATAATGCAATCTGCAGAGAACGGTTATGCACTTAGCGAATTGTGTATGTTGTACCAAACCCTTCTGCCATGATGTTCTAAGTCTTAAAAAAATAATGCGCTCCGGCACCGCAGCAGCACGACAATGGCCCGACAGCGGCGCGGCTCAACCGCGAGATCCGGATCGTGTGCTCTCATTCATCTGTGAGCTTTTGTTTGTTTCTCTTACAAATGTTCGCTTATATCGCGACTTGAGCTCCATATATTTTGAGTCCGTTGTATATTTTCCACCCTTCAACATCACTCTGGCATCTTCACGACGCGTGGTCTATAACTTTCCTTTTTGGGGACCATCCGGTAAAGTTTCTTGTACTTATTTATGTTGACATAAGTATGCTATAGTTTCGTCGTTTTAATACCCACTATTCACACCTAGTCTAATAGCAAAAATATTTGCATCATCTCAACTGGAATCGTGAGATATCCCATTTATTTTTTAAAAAGAAAAATTTCACTAGCCCCTGCGGAAGTGGATAGCTGAGCAAATTATGACAGTACGCTTCTAGAGCTCTGCAAGATAAATAAGTAATGGCGCAGGAGATTTTGATTTAATTTGTTCCGACAGCGCCAGTAGACGCGGCTACATTTGAATTTGCAGTAAAGTGGAAACTAGGTTTGAACCTAGTTTCCACACTTTACTGCAAATTCAAATGTAGCCGCGCCTTACCCCGCAACTACCCCGCCTGGCTGACCAGGCGGGGTAGTTGCGTTATCAGTAGCAATGGCTTTCATTTTGACAGTTCAACAACATTCATTGCGTTATTTACGTTTCAGATTGAGATTGAAAGCGTGTACGCTATTAGGGTGCAGTTTTAAATCATTAATACAATTTCAACTCGGCAGTTGAAATACAAAATATCAATGGCGCTTGTTCTCTAAGTTGGCGTTCGCTCTTCATTATCACGCTTTGAGGGCTAATTAATAAAAAGAGCGAAATACAGCGTCGAAATGTAAAAACAATATTTATTCGCCTAGGAAGGGACGTCAAATTTACTAACTAACTGCATTGGAGCGGAGTTGTGTGGACCGCAGTTACTGTTGTCATCATCATCTGCCTAGCCTTTTCCCAACTATGTTGGGGTCGGCTTCCAGTCTAACCGGATGCAGCTGAATACCAGTAAATACATTGAATGAATGAGTGAATACATTGGTTTGATATGTTGGTAATTAAATGCTGCATAGTTTTCGTTTTTATTATTTTGTTTCAGTTTAATTTAATTTAATTGAGTGTTTTTGTTAAGTTCAAGCCTTTTTTTGACATACCAGATAAGTAGTTTGCCTAGTTTGTTGACGCAAAGCCATGTATATGATAGTACCACTAAGATCTGATGATGATATTAAACCAATGTATACCTAAAATCAAAATAAAGTTAAAAGTAAATTATAAAAATGATTAGCTAGCGCCAGGCATCAAACTTTTATGTAAAAGTAAAATCAAAATATTTTATTTCACATAACCTACATGGGCACTTATGACACGTCAGAAGCTAGGTGCAGTAAGTTAGTGCTACCACTCTACTTGCTAATAAATCAGTCTTTCGAAGACGCCGCTTTCCCGGATTGCCGGATCCAAGTAATTACCGTCGAAAAGTTCTTTTGACCAATCGCCTCCAAAGTTTTTGGAGGCGATTTGCCTGCAATCTTGTATAAATCTATACTAATACAGTATTATAAATGCGAAAGTGTGTCTGTCTGTCTGTCTGTTACCTCTTACCGCTGAACCGATTTAGATGAAATTTGGTATAGAGATAGTTTGAGTCCAGAGAAAGGATATAGAATTTTGTATATTGTCTGTGAGTCTTTGTAACTTGAATTAATAAATGAATAATAATAATAGGATAGTTTTTATCCAGATATTCCCACGGGATCGACACTAATGCGTGAGAAACCGCGGGGCGCTGCTAGTTGTGTATAAATCCTACTGCGAAAAATACAAAATATGACCAAAGCTTACGATAAAGTGCAATATTCTAATAAATAAATTACATGGCATAGGGATCCGCGTTGAAATCACGAATATTGTAAATTCTATTTAACAAATAGAGAACCAGGTTGAAATAGAATTTTATGATTAAAACAACAAACAAATACAAAATATTTGGTCTGACAGTAAAACAATTAACGCTCCATTCCCCAAGGAAGTGTAATATTAAACGCCTCCTATTTTTCTTATTTACATACACAACCTTCCAAAAACCATTAGACGCATGGGGCCATGCGTCTTGTTTGCTGACGATATTTCGCTTCTTACTTTATGCCGCAACAATGTTGGCTTGACCGAGACCTAACCACTATACTAAATGAAACGGGATGAATAACCATCACCTCAAAATCTATTTCTTTAAAGGCTGATTTTTCCAACGCCAGATAATTTTATCCGAGGAATAATTTTGAATTTTTTACAGATATTCCATACAAAATCTGTCAGACGTTAATTTTATTCCACGAATAAAAATTGACTGTCAATAGAAATATCAGCCGTTAAACTAAAATAATGTCCGTCCACCTCTGTCAAAAAACTCCACTAAAGTGGAGTCATTGTAATAGGTAACATTTGACAATTCATCAAATATTCAACAACGTAACCTTGTAACGGCGGGCATAAAATAACATATTTTTTCGTTTTGTTAGAACTGCACAATTGCTTACCTTTTTTCAATTACGATTACATATTTATTGTAATAATGACCGATACGAGTAATTTTACGATTTGCTTTCATTAATAAACCATTCTAAACATAATAAACAATTTCTGATCTAAAGAACTGAACGTCGTTACAAGGTTACGTCAGTTAACCATTTTTCTTTTTAAACACTAGGGATGTTACTCTAAAAATCGAAAGCTGATAAGTAGAATCGAATGCAATGACGACTTGTGAAGAAATATCACCATAAATTAATAACCACGTTGTGATTATAATAAAACATTTATTTATTATTCTTTTAACTAACTAGGTATAAAAATACAAAAAATAATGAAATAGAAAAATCATTGATGTTAGGTACAATTTAGGTGGTATGTTGCTGGCAACACCAGTGCCTGTCGATGACGCCATGTCATGTCGCCATTACATGACGCAGTCTTTTGTCGTTGTGCGAAGTGACTGTGCGTTTTTGGTGTGCTCTCTGTTATTTTCTTCTGACCCGGCTTTTTTATTGGACTGATCTTACTGACTACGTTTACCTGGCTATAAATTGGACTCCGATTGCTTAACGATTAGTAAACAAGAACAACATTACAGTCTTACCATGTCGAAACGGGGGAAAACGCTAAACAGTCAATCTCGCGAACTAGTGGTGAAATTGTACAATTATTTTGAACGGGAATCAATTAACGATGGGCCTCTTTTACCATTGACACAACCGAGAGAACGCGTTGCCGAAGCATTGGGAATAGGGAAGAGGACAGTAACTCAAATTCTGAAAGAGAAATACGGACCATCAGGCTCAGAAGATAATACTTTACGTACACCGAAAAAAAGAAAGAGGGACAAGAAAATTGTTGGCATTGATAATTTTGATGCTGCTGCAATTCGCAACCACATTACTCGAGAAAAGAATATCCTACACGGGAAAAGCTAATAAGTTCGTTAAAAGACGCAGGCTTATTTTTTGGCGGTAAATCGTCTCTATCAAAGGTTTTGAAATCGATTGGCTTTAGTTTTAAAAAATCTGACAAGCGGAAAATCCTGCTAGAACGCTACGATATTATTTTGAAGAGAGTAACATTCTTACGTCAAGTAAATAAAATTACAGATTGGGACAATGTCGTGTTTATTGACGAAACATGGTTGAATGTGAACCATACGGTTTCGCGGACATGGACCGATGATACAGCGGCGTCCACCTCAAAAGTTCCACCGGGAAAAGGAGCCCGACTTATTATATGTCACGCGGGATCAGCTTCTCAAGGTTTTATTCCAGACTGCCTCCTCGCATTCGCCTCTAAAACTACAAGTGATTACCATGAGGAAATGAACTTTGAGGTTTTTAAAGAGTGGTTTGAGAAGCTGCTAGTCAGCTTAGAAAACCCATCGAAAATTATAATGGACAATGCACCGTATCATTCTGTACAAGTTGATAAACCACCAACTCAAGCAAATAAAAAGCAAGAAATTGTCTCGTGGCTGGTAAGAAATGGTGTGGATGCAAGTCCAACTTTATTAAAAGTTGAGTTGTTAAATCTAGTAAAAGCAACTAAGCCGTCCAAGCTCCGCTATGTAATCGATGAACTAGCCCTAGAGCATGGACACGAAGTTATTCGATTGCCTCCCTACCATTGCCAGTATAACGCCATCGAGCTTATTTGGGCACAAATAAAGGGTTATGCAGCGCGGAACAATACTGAACCACCCTTCAGTACTGCTAAAATGATGTCTCTGCTAAAAACTGCGTGTGCAGAAGTCACTACAGAAGACTGGAAAAAAGTCGTAGAGAAAACAAAGAAAATAATTTTACAAGATTTTGAACGAGATGTGAGAATAGACAATATTATTGAAAATGAATTAATAATATCTCTGAGTGCTGACAGCAGTGATGAAGATGACAATACTTTTAACAGTTCTGATAGTTCAACTGAATAAATGCAATTTTTTTGTTAAATTGTGTACTTGTCTTATTTTGCTCCTTAAATTTACGAAAAAAATAATAATAATGGGACAGGGATTCGCCTGATGATTTTTAAAATTCGCATATGTTTCAAGTCCGTATCGATTCATTCACTTTAATCGATGTTTATAAGCAGGTCACCTCACTATGAGGATAAAACTGACAGACGTCAAATGTTACCTATTAAAATGACTCCACTGTAGATATAAACTTCACCTACATCGGAACAACAGTAGAAGTCGTTCAAGAATTTACTGCACTTGGAATGTCTATACTTAGATTCTAATATTATTGGAAATCTCAAAAGATTAGATTTAAATTCTCCAAAACATACGCTCTTCGTGAAGTTGAAAAGACTACCATCATCTGCCTAGCCTTTTCCCAACTACATATGTTGAGGTCGGCTTCCAGTCTAACCGGATGCAGCGGAATACCAGTATTTTACATGGAGCGACTGCCTATCTGACCTCCACAACCCAGTTACTGGGTAAGTACCTATACGTAAGTACGAGACCCCTTGGCTAGACTGGTTGTCAGACATTCGGGCTTCTAACTACCCGTAACGACTGTCAAAGATCCACGAATGACAGCCAGAAACAACGGCTTAACGTGCTTGCCGAGGCACGGTGGGGTCTCAATATCTAAAGATGGGTCACCCATGCGCGAGTTCAATGGTTTTTTCCCATCTCGAAAAATGCCCAACGCGCCTAAAGAAATGTTCTCTTCAAAAAGTAAGTAATAAAGAGTTTCATGCCCATTCTTATCTATACGAAACTACCTTTTGGAATGGGCGCCTTGAATCAATTCAATTTTCTTGTAAATTTTGACGTTCAAATAACTTTTAACCCAGATACTGCGACGGGGCTTATAAAAGACCCAAAAATTTATTCAATTAACAATGGTGTACTGGAAATACATAATTTGACTGTGTGTTTATGGCCCCGAATGACGCAAGCTAGTACTGAAACAACGGCCACATCTCACAGCCTCCTACGCACGGTTAAGGTAACGTTACCGTTACGTACCTCTAATGGATTAGCCGGATGACTTTACGGTCCACTGGCTAATCCATAGAGGCATCAGGTTTAAGCCTAAGATGTCTTGTGTTCTCCTCATAGGAACAGTACAGGACATCCGTTTTGCATAATTTTACTTACATATCTGTTTTGATAGGCCTTTGAAACAAACAAATGCAGTTCGAAACACGATAACATTTCCTACTAAATACCTAGAGTTTCTTAGAAACGTGTTTTTTATCATTCTAAATGTCTCTTTCTGTATTCTCGCTTATTCGTGAAGATTATGCTAGAAGTCTAAAAGCACGATCAAATAAATGAATACCTAGGTATGCACTATGCTAATTACGAGTTGCAGGTCGTAGGTTCGCACCTAGTCAAGGGCTTAACTTTGTGCAAGTTATTTCATCACCACTGCTCTCAAAACAGTGATGGAAAATATCGTGAGGAAACCAGGCATGTCGTAGAACCAAAAATTCGAAGATAATTATGTCGTGTAATAGTGTGTGTTGTGTGATGTGTGTTATGTATGTTATGTGTGTTGTTATGACATCTACCAACCCGCACTGGGCCCGCGTGGTGGTTTACGGCCCACTCCCTCTCACCGAGATGAGGCACGTGTCCCAACAGTGGGAAAATTATAGGCTGATTATGTGGACCTTCATTTAATAATGCCCATTTAAATTCCAATTCGACTTTCCAGTACAACACTGTCACTTTACTAGCTTGTTCATTATTTCAAATCTGATATCATAGTTTTAGAGAAAATCACCTGAGACCGACGGTAAAGTGTTTTTCAGCGTAAACACCCTTGTTTTCATGATATATTATTTTACTTAAGTACCAACTATGGCCATTCAAATAACTAAGCCTAAATTAAATAAATGAAAATTTCATTCTTCATGGAGAAATAACAAAAATACGGACAAAAATCACAAACCATTAGTTATTTTTAAACCGGAAGAAAAATCAAGTTTATAATCGCCTGAAACCATACTTCCCATATGTTACAAACATAAGATCGCTCTAACTCTCACTATAACTTAGAGTCGTTAATAAAATAAGCAAGTCAAGCTCTTTTCTAAAACCATTAGTTAATTTAATCGATCTTGGCCGCGCGACCGACGTCCTGAAACAATATTGTAAATGAATAACTCAAACAAGAAGCCACCTCGTTAAAGGTTACATTAATCTCATCTCGTGCCGGCACGAGATAGGTAATAGGAAACTCAAGCCGCTGTAAACAGATTAGCCGATCAGCGGGCTTTGCCCCGACGTGCCCGGGTCGGTCGCCTAAGACGCGAAAAGAAAGGACCTCTCTTTTCGCGTCTGAGACTAGAGATGCCGATGCATTCCACCAGTTTCTGTGACAAATCTTTTACTGTTCAAGCAGTACGGTTATGGAATGTCTTGCCCGTGTCGGTAAGGCGTGCTCAATCTTTGTCCACGTTTAAAATTATGGGAATAAAGCACTTCCTCTCTCCTTAAACATCATCATTATATTTTCTTTGCTCCTGTTTCATGTTTATTATTATATGGATATATTTATATATATGTGTATATATTTATTTAAATTAGTATAATATACTTTATGTATGTATTTATTGTATTATGTAAATGGTACATCACGGACTACCTACAGTATTTCTCTGTCCTCCCCCTTTTTAAATCCATCCTAAGGTTGTCTTTAAAAGATCGCTCTTAGCGATAACACCGCCCATTGTCACCATTTGTACAGTTTCTATATTTATGTCTGTAATTTATAATATGGTGTACATAATAAAGAGTATTCTATTCTATTTTATTCTAAACGACCAAGCCACCGCGACGGCTCAGCCTTTATGAATCAAGAACTATTTCAGAATGTGTTTCTGAAAACGTAACTAACGTTAAATAAATTAATATTATGCTCAAATTCTTTTCAACATGGAAATACGCTTAGAAGTTTCATAGCGAAAGTTGTTTAGTATGACGGGAATAATCTATTTTTAGGGTCCCGTACCAAAATGGTAAAACGGAACCCTTATGGTGAGACTCAGTCTGTCTGTCACAGCTGGATATCTCAAGAACTACTAATGCTATCAACTTGAAATTTGGAATAGTTTTAGATGACGTTTGCCAAACTATTTTGCAAATAAGAAATGTATATTTTTGCAACAGGGACTGAAAGGGAGTCTGAAAAATTCGAAGTGGGGCTACTAGGGCATGTGGGGTATCATATGAAAGAGTGCAGTTTGCACATTCTCAAAAAGTTTTTCTTTTTTTTTGAGGCCGCATAGTTTTCGACTTTTGATGGAAAAAATTCCGTTCCCCCCCCCCTATCTCCGCAGTTTGCAAACAGAAAATTCTGAAATTATTCTATGATGATAGAAGTTTGTGAAAAGATTACAGGAAAAATAAAATGAAGTCTCTAAATAGCACACTTTTTCAGACATCATCAACAAAAGTTACATTAGTTCCACTATCGGTCAAGAGATAGCGCTGACATAAAACTGCAATATTCTACACCGCAGTGCACAGTGTTAAAATTCTTGGACGAATATAGGCTTCGCCGATGGAAATTTAAAAACATGATGGTACGGAACCCTCGGTACTTGAGTCCGACTCGCTCTTGACCGATTTTTTTTACAACTCTTAAAGAAAGAAAGAATAAGGTTTTATTTCGTTAATTTTGCCTCAAAAGTCATGATTTCATGATATACCTAGAACTAAGAGAGTTATATTAATGATTTTATGATTATAATACTATAAATGAATATTTGTTACGGCCGCGAATCATATTTAGTTAACACACAACCTTAAGCTGACCTGCAAATTGCGAAAAACGTAAGTTTCATACTTTGAATAACTATCATTCTCCCACCCTTATCTTAAACGTGAACAAAAACACCCTTACAACTTTTAACACTATTTAGCTGCACGATCTGTTCGAGACCAGTCTAACCATGTCAGCCGCTTGCGTCACTGGCCCATCTTCTGAGATACTACCTGCTTTAATTAGAAATAGGCGATCGTGTCACTTCTCCCCTCGCGTTGTCCCAACATTTCGACCTCCTCTGCCTAATGAATAAGGCCGTACGTCATTAGCAGCTGCAAGATTAGCTATTACAACCGCGAAATTACAAATTTGTGGGATATACCTGCATTCTACCTCGAGGATTAAAACTTTGAAGTTTGTCCATAATAATACTATCATGAAATCATGACTTCGGTTAGGTGATGTAATCATGACTTGACATAGTTAAAGAATTGTAGACATTGATAACTGTTTCTAACCAATAGTAACTTTAACGAACGCCTAACCAATTCTTCGAAAATATTCAGGAGCTCTAAAAGATGAAAGAGTCAACCTATCTAACCAATAAAAACTACATTTCGACAGTGACGAACAATTAACCAAGAACGGCTAGTAAACCACTTACTTAGCTACTCGTGGGAGCTTAGCATAATCAGCCTAGAATTTTGAAAATACACAATTAATTGTGAGAAGCTAATATAACAGCTAAAGTACTGGTATTCAACTGCATCCGGTTAGACTGGAAGCCGACCCCAAGATAGTTGGGAAAAGGCAGGCAGATGATGGAATTGGGAGAAGCTAATGTCCACTGATTTACACACTATCTATGCTGAGATAGCGGCCTTTTGGCATCGTACAGCAGGACTTTCTTGTTTTTATTTTAATTTTACTTTTGTGTTTTATTTTTTATGATTCTATGAGTGTGTTTAGTTTGTGATAGTCCTGTGCGAGTCCCAATAAATACTTCTTCTTTCTGTCTATCACCAACTATAGACAATGTTACGCTGTACAAAACTCCACTAAGAAACAGTGGAGTCTTTCACGGTGTAATATTTTCTTTAGTTTCTGAGTTAAGGCACTTACTTAATACTCTAGAGAATTTCTTCATATTTCTATCAATCATGAGCTGACGGATGTCTGCCTCGTAAACCATCATTACAACATTTTAAATGACTCACATTTGAGAGCTCCTACATAGTGTCGGTTTATTACACCCCGAGAAACAAAATTTTAAAAAGGAAGTAAATTCTGGTCACCTTTTCATTTTGTTAACTTTTTGACACTGCTCTCAGGAGTCTCAGGATGCAATGTTGCGAGTCTCTAATAGAGAACTAAGCCATTAACTGTTAGGCACTTCTTTCACAAATAATCAATCACAATAAGAACAATTCCTAATTCTTTTACGTGAGAAAAATTTCATGATCAAATTCGCAGATTTTACAAAAACTAAGAGTTTCAGCTGACCTTTTCATTTTGTTAACTTTTTGACACTGCACTCAGGGTTTAATGTTATAACTAAGACATTAACTATTAGGCTTTCCACACAATATAATTAAACACATTTACCAAACTTCCTTACTCTTCCTTCATGTGAAAACCTTTCAAGATGAAGATGAACGACGGCCCTTTTAAATACCCCAGAAAAGCAACCCGTGGAAATAGAGCGATTGCAGATATGAGTGATGGCTGGGACAATCGCGGACAATCTGGGGAAACCTAAATATAAAACACGGAGGTTTATATTTGTGATTGTTGGTGTAAAAATATTAGGAAAAAGACTCGCACTTGGCCAGGGTTCCGTACCAAATGGCAAAAACGCCGAAAAAAAAAACACGTTTGTTGTATGGGAGCCCCTTTAAATATTTAATTTACTCTGTTTTTAGTATTTGTTGATATAGCGGCAACAGAAATACATCATCTGTGAAAATTTCAACTGTCTAGCTATCACGGTTCATGAGATACAGCCTGGTGACAGACTGACAGTGGACTCTTAGTAATAGGGTCCCGTTTTTACCCTTTGGGTACGGAACCCCGGATAAACGAGGAATTAAGAGAGTTTATTTAGGACATTTTTTAGGATAAAATTTTATAACGAATTTCACGAATTTTTACCTGATTGCAATTTCGTTTTAGGCTTGTTAGAACAGATTTAAAAAATAATTCATTTTACAATACATTAGCTAAGTTGTCTTGAGATAAAAAAGGTCAGGGAGCTTCAGTGTTTAAAAGAAAAAAAAATGGTACTTATTCGAATCGTAGTTTCCTGGACACAGGCGAAGGTGGTCACGAAGTTCAGCAGCCAACGCCGCGCGGGACTCGAAGTACAGGAATACTCTGCAGCTAGGTTGGAGTATGCAACAACTTGTGACTCGTAATCTAGGAGTCGATCTGGTATATCCTGGAAAAGGACACATCGCCCTTTACTGGCTCGATAATTCTCGTAATTTTAAGAACGTTGACAGTCTGTCTCAGTCCGTCAAAAATACCTCTGATTTCCCTACATATTTGACAATATTTTGAAATTTATTTGTCGCCGAGATGAGACTGCGACAATTTTAGTGTGTGTGTGTGTACCTTCAGATATTATGGTCAGCTTCATAATGCGAAGCACGATATCAACCACTGCACGCTGCCGCTGGCAGGAATCAGTGCAAGGATGTATAATATCAGCAATTTGGGAACAGATTACCAGGAACATTCAGAAGAAACCAGGTCAACAACCGTCAAGTCAACTTCAACTTCAACTCTTGATTAATGGCTTCTGTGGAACAAACACCACAATTTTGCCAATTTCACGTCGACTAAATTCCACTAAATGAAAAAATTAAATCTATCTGACACGTGAGACAGCTCGCTACTGCGGCTGATGTGTCTCCAAAAAATATGATGATGAGATGATGATGTGATGATGTGATGATCGGATGATCGTCCAAATGTCGTAAAACCAATCGTCAAGTCAAAAATCAAGAAAAAATGTATTAATCAAATCTGACTTGCTGTCATGTCAAAAATACGAATTCCGTTTGAAATAAAAATATACCACAGCGGAGGTAACGCTGCAGTATGTAGATACCGGTGCTGTTATGACACTAAACAAAGAGGAACAGTGTTAATCTACACTAGCCTGTAGCATAATCAGTTTTTGTGGCGAATACATACATAAATGTTAAAAGATTGCTTACTGGTTGGCTTGACATTAGATTAGGACTACACCCACAATTAGCTGCTAACATGGCTGTTCACTCAACTCTAGAACAATAATAAGCATAAGTACACATAACAAATAAATAGCCTATAACATTCCCACTGCTGGGACACTGGCCTTCTCTCAGTGAGAGGGACTGGGCCGTAATCCACCACGCGGGCCCAGTGCGGGTTGGTAAATGTCACATGTCTTCGAATTTTTGGTTCTAGGATATGCCCGTTTCCTCACGATGTTTTCCTTCGCCGTTTTGAGGGCAGTGGTGATAGAATAATTTACACAATGTAATGCGCCTGTCTGGGTTTGAACCTACAACTCGCAAGTCGTGGCCGTCACCACTGCGCCACCGCTGCTCAAGCAAGCATAATCAGCCTATAATGTTCTCACTGCTGGTTACAGACCTCCTCTCTTCGAGAGGGAGTGAGCTGTAATCTGCCACGCGAGCCCAGTGCGGGTTAGTAGATATGCCTGTGCTCGAGTTTAATTAAAGTCAACTCACTAAAAATAATTATTACATTATTATAACGTAATAATTATTGTCACGATTCCCATAACAATAATATCATCACATAGTGACTTCCGCCACGCGAATACAAACAAACTCAAGTCACACAATCAACTTCCACTCCCTGACACCCCCTGACACTCCCTTCCGCTCCACCCAGAGCGGGAGGGGGGGTCATTTGATGATTTCCCATCCTGAAAAAAAAATCAATTAACATAATTATTACGTTTATATTTAGGCGCTAATCTCCGAAACAGTTGAACTGATTTCAATGAAACCTTGAAAACATGCCGCCGGGTGCCCGACCGACATTGAACAAAAGCGCGCAAGCGTGTAATCTAAATGTGTCGCGAAGAATGCTCGTCACACACTGCACTCCCAAATTAACTGGCACGTAAGACGGCAATGTATGTTGATCTTGAGAAAATTAACCTGTGCCCTAATTCTGAATTTTCCAGTGTTAAATACTCATATTTTAACATAGCAATGATTTGTTATTCATAAGATATGATTCCAAAAAAAAGGAGAGTGGAGATTTGAATACTAATTCTAACATCATTTCTAGGGATTTTTTGCGCTGTGCTGTATCTGTGCGAATCCTACGATAAAGTATCATTAGTTGTCCAAATCAGGAAACTGCTAATATGCATAACAAAACATATCTCACTTGGTAATAGGATGCAATTTCTATAATATTTACAATACAAACTCGGCACAGCGAAATTAGTTCTGATTGAAACCTAAGCTAGTCTATCCTTATCAAAATGTAGGTACCTACCAGGTAGTCCATTTTCTGTACTATCTAAACACGAAACACACTTATATACTCCATATGTATACGTAAGTTCTATGAACTAAATGCACATGTTCGTACGCGTGTGAACGTTCCCCATGCACCTAGTTATGTGCCGACAGCACCACTTGGGTAGAGTATTACAGTCGGCTAAAATCACACGAGAGCGCCTTCAAGTTCAGACTTCACTGATTATATGTGTTTAACCGTGAAAGTATCGCTCGATATTATGTTGTGTCACGTGGTGCGTCTGTGTGCTTAGGGAATGTTGCAGCCCTTTTAGTAAATAACTATCGGTTCTTAAAGATTGAAATAACTCTCGCGTCATACCATTTATTGCAACCATCTTTATTTTTATGACTACCGAGACATGTGACCTAGACAGACAGCTTTCGATCTCTTTGTAAAGAATGTACTAATTGCCAAATATGACATGACAGACATGACATGACATGACATGTAGGTACTAAAAGTTCTTGATAGGAGACCAAAAGAGTTCCGTACACAGTAAGCTCTGTAAGTTTTGTCACTGTGGCCGGTGCCTACGCGTGTGTTTCTATTTATTATGATTTACCAAAGCGTGCGCTCAACACTCGCCTATTATTAGCACAACCTTATTTTAGAGGCTGGCTGGAAACTCTGTTAATGCGCAAACGCACAAACACACACGTTAAGTGGGAAATACTGGTCTTCACACGATATTATGTCGTCGGAATTTTGAATATATCACCTATTTTTAGACGTGAGAGTATTTTAAACAGCGTGTTTTAATACATACCCGAGATTGCATAACGTATGCAGATACGCGTAGTTGTTTACATGTTTGTTCGTCAACATGTTAATGTAGGAACTGGTCTTAGTATCATAGTATGAGGGGCAAGAAAGGTCCGACAGAGCCAGGTGGTCAATCCTTCCTAAAAACCCAGTTCGTCATCTCGCTAATGAATTGCATTTGCTAATTAGCCCGCGGCCAGTACGCTAAATTGCGCCGAACGATGTTTGTGTACGGAACGCTACGAGAGCAAACTGTTGTTCCGATCGAAATTTACGCCTAACAACGCTACACTTGTACTGTTATTTATTGCTCTATTAAATTGCCCTCTGAAACGTGTAATGATCACTATTGTTCATAATGTGTGACAAATTGCCGTACAAACACACTTCTTCTGGCGAACGTTTGAACAGTAATATAATTATGATGCTCTATGTTTCCTAATCCTCTGCACTAAGCACGGGCACATCCGCGCATAAAAGTGTTAAAACAATCATATTATGTATTCAAATCCTCAATCAAACACAAACCTTTCTTTATTTTTACTTGATTTTTATTTGTTTTTATCTGATGACTGTGTCTGAACGCTAATTCCCGGAATTAAAAACGTTCAAAATCTAGTCGTAATCTCATCTCAGCGACAATGTCAAAACTTGTCAAAAATATAGGGAAATTAGAGAGTTTTTTGACAGATTGAGATTGAATTAGACTGTGAACTATCTTAATTTACGAGGATTGCCCCGGACACCAGCATCAGTCGATAGCTTTTACACGTGTCAGAGATTTAATTTTTTCATTTAGTGGATTTTAGTACGTGAAATTGGCAAAATTGTGGTGTTTATTCCACAAAAGCCATTAATCAAGAGTAGAAGTTGAAGTTGAGAATTGCCCCTCTGGTGTATTTTGTCTTTTAGTTTGTGCTAAATAAATGTATTTTCTTTCTTTAAAAAATGCACTTTAATAAAAATAAAAAATAAAATTAAACATCCAAATTAAGAATCTCCTCCTTTTTTGAAGTAGGTTCAAAAATGAATTGCATATTCAATATTTGATACTCTTTCAATTACCTACATGTAATAGTTTAACCCAGGCACACGCACCTAACAAGTTTTTAATCCTCGAAATCTTCTCTCCAATCCACTCTGAGCCAGCACATTCATTCACAAACCGTGTCTGTACTAAAAAAACATTTTATATGTTTTACAGAATTCAACAAAACCGCGTTGACTGGACTGTGCCAATTTATCCACACTAATATTTCGGTTACAGTCGCGAAACTACAACTTTTTCCTTGGTTTAATGAATACCCAATTTATAGATAAAACTGGGTTACATTACATATTTTACATATCACATTAGGTACATAGTTAAAAAATGCCTGTTTTAACGCTAACCACGCATCGTCAATGTATGGAAAAAAAAACCACGTCGACACCGAAATCGGGATGAAACCGGAAGTATGAAGACACAGAGCTTTATTCCAGCAAAATGTATATAATATATTTACTTTTCCTTAAATCTAATTTTAATTTGTGATAATAGCCCATTTGTGTAAATAAATAATGAAAATTCATTACATAGTTTATATAAATGTTACTGGGGAAATAATACGTGTCAAATAAACAATACAACCTAACAAAACGTGCACTCTGACATTGAAATATACCTACGCGCACCTTCTGACATTAAAGTTCAAGACCAATGATAAATCAGTTAAATTTTATAAATAATAATCGCTTTGTTTGCTCAGTAACAATTAATAACACTTGTTTACACGGTTTAAATACTTTGGCCAAAATATGTATAATTTTATAGATTATTATATTGCGCTGAGTACAGAAAAAATATTTTAAAAAATCTGTCACGTCTAATTTACAAAATATTTTATTAAATACTTAAAAAAAAGTACCTTGCCTTGTAAGCCCAGTAACATACCAACTACTTTTAAAGCGGCACATATTTTCCAGTTGTGCTGTAATATTTTGTATTATTTCCATTAAAACAGACAATGTTTCATAGGTTTCTGTATTGTTTACAGCATGGCCAATAGGCAAAGATGGTTTAATATTACCGATATGAAGTAATACAGCTTTCAAGCTATATTTGGATGAATTGATAAATAAACGCCATTCATGTAGATCATAATTTTGATTCATCGCACTGAAAAATCCGGGAATATCGTGGTAAGCCTACAGCTTTCACAAAAAACATAAGGGACCCACTTTTTATCTTGATTACTTACTGAAAATCCAAAATAATGCAAATATGCTGTTTTAAGACACTCCGATATCGGTCTTCCGAATATAAATTGTCCACAAACGTAACAAAAACGATCAGAATTTAATTTACACACTCTATGAGACATTTTGTCGAAAATAAAACCAGCAATAGAATCCAAGTTGACAATGCGGGTAGTTAAAAAAAATGTGACGTATAAAGATTTTTTTAAATACCGCCTCATATTAGTAGGAGGTAGTGTGATAAGAAAATAGGTGTTTCATCACAAGTATACAGAAAATATTAAGAGCGCGTATACAGAAAGTGGGCAACTTCGCAAACAGCTGTCAAATATTTCCCTGTTTTGATTAATTTTTCAATATTACTCTATGAAAATAAGAAATATGGCTAACTAATGAACTAGAATATTAATAATGAATTGCAATTAAAACACTGAATTTGATGTTGTAACCGTTTTTGGTGTAAAAAAGGTATTTGTAAAGTTTCCAAATACTTTTTTACATCTAAAACTAAATATTCGGTGTTACGATATTAATTATTGCATTTCATAATCAATATTCTAGTTCATTAGTTAGCCATATTTCTTATTTTCATACAGTTGACATATTAACAAATTAATCTAAACAGCGAAATATTTGACAGCTATTTGCGACGTTGACCATTTTCTGTATACACGCTCTTAAAATTTGTAAACTAGTGTAATTGAATGAAAAATTATTTCAAGTTACGTGGGTAGGAGATGCATACAACTTGTGTAGGATGATGGATCAATAATAAAATATCATTAGAAAAATTCAGAAGTATTAGGCTAGAAGGTCTATTATTGAAATTGGAAATGGGTAAGTTCTAGTAATGTTGATATTGTTAGGTAGGTGGTAGTTGGAGTTGTCAGCACTCAGCATGCACCGCGGGCCGCTCGCAGGGAGCCGGGGTCGGGGTGGATGCAACGCTCTCTGTACTCGAGGGCTGTTAGTTCATCGCGATCACTCCGCAAGTTAACACATCGGCCCAACTATGATGGAGATGGCGACGTACGCGCGGCTCATCCGCGGTCTGAACCCATACGTCGACGACAATGAGGACGATGACGACCCGGATGTTGAACACCAGTGAGTTTTAATTAGAAGTGTTATTAATTTGTTGATTGTTTTGTTATGTTTTTTGGTTTTTTAATTAAATAGTTTTTATTTAATGTTATTGTTTTATTTACTTTTCATTGTTGGTGTATGGTGTAATAAACGGGTTAACGGGTTTGGTTATCAATAATTACACTTTTATAGGGTTCTGTTTTTAATTAATGAAATAATTTTAACGTCCTTTAGATTTTTTTTAATAGAAGTGACAGTGTATTTACCTATTACAAAGTTTTTTTTTTTCAAGTTATCTTTTGTGCGCTTCTATAATTAAAATCTGAATATATATTAATCCCAGTTTCAGAGAATCAGTTTCAGAATTCTGCTAACAAAATATTCCGAGCATAAAATTTTTATTAAAGTACTTATATAATAATTTTATCAAGTGTTCATTTAACTTTATTATATGGATACCATAATCATTGAGTGATCAATTAAAATGAAGCATTTAATCGTTCTGCGAACTGAAATCATTGTTGCGGAAATAATTGTTCCACAGGCAAACAAACAGACAGTTAAACAGTTCACTTAACATATGCGACTCACAAAAAACATGTGTGTTAACCTAATGACTGTGTGAGTCGATGGGCCCGCGTGGTGGATTACTGCCTGCTCCCTCTCACCGTGAGGAGAGGAGACCAGCCGGTCGACAAAAACGAACTCACTTCACCTAAGTTTTCACGGTGAGAATTTTACAGAATCGACCGGCTATGTCCCAGCAATGGGAAAATTATAGGCTGGTTATGAGTCGATACGAGATGATGATAGGACTCCCTTTTCCGCACTTAGACTCCCATTCGGTCCGTTGTGCGTCGATACGAGGAAAACAGAATACTTGCTTAATGTTTGTAAAGATTTTAAGTTCAGGTGTGACATTATTTCTGAACACAAATCTTTATTGTTGCGTTTTTAGCATTACCTACCAATATTATCTGGCAATTTATTGTACAAATATTTTACCGCACCTTCGTATAAAATACTTGTCTTATCGTAATTATTGAGATAACTCGCTTGAAGAGTACCTATACTCCATTTGAAATAAGATTAGACATTTAATTAAACCTTGTTTACAGTCCGTTCAACCGATTTTGACTTGTATACCGTAGGCATAAGGATGGTATTAAACGCAAAAAAGTGGTTACAATACCAACTGTTTACTGCAGTTGCCATATGTGATGCAACCAAAGCAGTAGAATTCAAAAACAGCAAATCGGGGAAAACAGAAAAGAGGTGTTTATAATTTACTTTACCTACACTTCTTTATAATGTCAGCTGTTATCAGTACCGGTTATCAGGGTTAAGTGTTACTTTAGATAATGATGCACCAGAAAAACAATTGACAAGGATTGACCTGCTTTCCGCGGTTTTGTGACATTACTTCAGAAAACTAGTAATTTAACTGCTGGGACAAAGGCGGGGTCTCGATGAGAGGGAGTGGGCCGTAGTCCACCACGCGGGGAAAGTGCAGGTCGGCAGATGACACGTCTTCGATGTTTTGGTTCTAGGTCTTGTCTGTTTCCTCACGGGCGTATTCCTTCCCGTTTTGAAAGTTAAGCGCATGTCTGGGTTCGAACTCCCGACCAGCAACTCGTAAGTCGCGGCCGTCACCACTGGGCCACCACTGCTCATTTCCAATTAGTCTCGGAGATTGTAAAGCAGACTTAAGTAATCTGCCAAGCCGGTGTTTACCGCATTTATCTACGAAATTAGTGCATCGTTCGCTAATTTTAGAATCTGATGAGAATTTCAAGATTGATACTCTAACTCTATTTCACTCAAAAATAACACAATTATTCACTTCTTTGAGGCAAATTGCAGAGGTGGCCCAGTGATAACAGCCCCGACTTACGAGTTGCTGGTCGGGAGTTCGAACCCAGGCAGGCGCTTTACTTTGTGTGTTTAATTTCATCTCCACTGCTCTCAAAACGGTGAAGGAAAACATTGTGAGGAAAATGGCATATCGCAGAACCAAAAATTCGATGACATGTGACATCTACCATCCGCACTGGGCCCGCGTGGTGGATTACGGCCCACTCCTTCTCATATGAGAGGAGGCCTGTGTCCCAGCAGTGGGAACAAATCAGTGGCTGGTTGTGTTTATACTTTTACTAATGAAATCATATTAGGAGCTTTGCTTATCATTCATGAATTCACTTAAAGTGAAGAACCCATTGTTTTATACTTTACTTTAGTTGGCATCATAGTTATTTTTAAATGTCAAGTTTTTGACAAATTATACCTAATAGTAACATGTCTGTGTGAATCTTTAAAGTCTAAATACTCCTTCACAGAATATAATGATTTTTCTATAATAATAATAAATAAAGTGCATACTTGGATAATCGTCGGTTGGTGCCTTCTTATCATTTAAAAATGGCTAAGAGGCCTCTGCGGGTTGGCTTTGGCCCCTGATATGCTTTCCAAAGGTCTGGGTGTCAGGGTCCCGAGATATGTAAAAGACGTAAGAAATAATAATAATTCACATATAAAAATACACAAAATCCATACAGAATTAGAAACAACAACTTAAAAACTATGTTAGTAAAACTTACAAAGTAACCTTACAACAACTAATAACTAGGTACAGTCGGCAATGCTAATTAGTGTACATCACGCACACATCGGTAACTGTCATTATTATTATGTGCGTATACGTATTTTTCATTCACGGTTAGAGATAAAATAAACGGGATCACAATGCAGGAATTTGACCCAACATTTTAGACTAGTTTAACATATTTCACATAGTTAATTGGTGTAAGCGCCTGCGATAGCTACTGATGTAAGCTCGACGATGTGAGTTCGATCCCAGCTGAGTAATTTTGTTTTGCTGTCTTTTATTTTTTGTTCTTTATTAAATTAATTTTGTGGCCAATAAAATCACTAATGCAAAAAAGTAGAAAAGTTAATTAAATAAAAGCATTAAAATAATTTGACTTTTTATTAGGTAAACATATTATTATTATTTGGTGTTGGTTGGAATGAGCGAGTTTGACGCTTGCTAGCAAATGATCCCTCTAGAAACTAGAGGGACCCGCTCTAGAAACTAGAGGAACCCGCTTTTTTATCCAGAACTGTTCGATACTATAAGATTGTCCGTAATGCATAAAATGCTACTTATGAGGAATTGCATTCCCGAGGTTTTCACTCTAACTAAGGCGACGATATGGTAATTCGTATGCCATACGCACACTAAGAGCTCGCTCATATTAATAAGTGTTTGTGTGCATAACTATGACTTCACCCACACATGTAAAATGTAAACTAATTAGTTGGTTCGACTATACGTGGCTCAACACAAATGACGGCACGTGCCTCTGCACCCAGTGCTAATAAGCCATACAAGTCACTTTCTAGGCACAGGTACAGCTCGTTAAACTAAACAACTTCAGATTTCCTGAATTGAATTTCCTCTCATGATTAATATAATTATGAAGCTGTACCCACCACCACGCTTTTATTAAAACGGCGACGTGTAAGTACATTTGATATTGGACTTGAAACATATTACTGAAATAATTATTTCATTCTGTTATATTGTTTTAATTAAACCATTTGCGATTCAACTAATGAAGCGGGTTTGGAATTGCGTCACTACATGATAAGCTTTTGCTCATTTTATATCGGCGAAAATAATTATATGTTTAAAACAGAAATGAAAACATAATACATTTTTCAATTATTTAACTGACAGACCCTCAGCCTACTCCGCATCACCTGGCTAGCCTTTTCCCAAATATGTTGGGGTCGGCTTCCAGTCTAACCGGATGCAGCTGAATACCAGTATTTTAAATAGAGCGACTGCCGAGCTGACCTCTACAACCCAATTACTGGGTAATACGATACCCCTTTGTAAGACTGGATGTCAGACTTTCGAGTTCTGACTACCCGTAACGACTGTCAAAGATTCAAGAATCACAGCCAGGACCAACGGCTCAACGTGCTTTCCGAAGCACGCAGAGGTCTTGGCACGTAAGATAAAACCTGTTCACACATACTGGCACCACTCCTACTAATATGTATTATAAATCTGAAAGTTTCTATGTTTGGATATATTTTAATCAATCACGCAAGAATTACTGAACGGATTTGGATGCACACAGTTAGCTTTTAACCTGGATTACCATAATTATAAGATTCTTTTATCCCGGTAAATGATATGACTTAACGATTGTTATCAATGTATGTTAAAAGTAGCTTCTGCATTTTTCTTTTCACTCTGGGCCCAATTCTGAAGTACACGTAGATGAGGTCGCTCTAAAAGGTGGTTTCACACAATTATTAAATTGCGTCGCACAAGAAAGTAAGCAATATAGGAAAAATCAATACGCAATCAAGTGTTGTTTACTTTATTATTTATTGGAACAGCTGTTGAGGTTCTCACAGTATTCCTACAATTTCGCTTGCCCTTGTAACGTAAGGCCACATTGCAAGTCGTAACATTCACTGTCAAATTCACGAGCCTGCGTTGTTTCCTGTGACGGGAAGGTTATAGGGCTCCCTCACCATAGGGGAGGCGGAAATGGAACGCCACCTGCAGCTGCTGTGGTCCTTACATACGCCTTTTCCTTTACCAATTGCAACCTATTACTTCCAATGATTGCAAGGTCAAAATAACAAAATTAAATTCTTACTTAACTAAAACTATACAGAAAATAAAAAAGTGCGTCGAAAAATTCATCCGCATCGCTGTCTACTGGTAATGTACCCAAGTCGACAGCGATGCGGATGGTTTTTTTAATAGATAAAGTGATTCAAGAAGAATGTTTATATGTATAATACATGCATATTATAGTAGAGAAAAGCCGAGAAATTCAAAGATTTGTAATATGATGTCGTAAAAAACATATATGTATATTATTGTGCACTTACATTGCAAACGCTGACTAAACCTTACGAGATAGATCAAATTAATGTACTACGGAATTGTATATCTTAAAAATATCGATAAAAAAGTCCGCGATGGTATTTATCTATATATGTTTATCCCCTAAAGATAACCCACAGTAACCATTTTAATCTTTTACATATTACATACAAATATGGGTTATTTACCAAGCTATTTTAAACTATACAGTATTATTCCTTATCCAATTAAATACATTAAATACGTTATGCATTTTATGGAGATCAAAATTGCCCTTTACAGCATATCATTAAAATGAATATCTTAGAAGATATCAGAGATTTAAAAAGCGGGGGCAGAGCGGCTGGCGGGGCGGTACGAAGTTCGCCGGGTCAGCTAGTTAGCAAATAAAACAAAAACCAACTAAAGAAGGTAATAAAATGGCGTGGCAGTGTCAAGTACACCTGTAATCGGCACATTTATAGCGCCGTCGTCAAGCGATCTTGTGTGAAGAGGTTCTGAAGCCGACCGGAGAGCTATCCGATAAGGGAACGTTTTAGAAAAACAACGCCCATCGGCTCTCGGCGCCAAGTGCTTGCTGACGACGAACCACGCAGCGGTTTTACAGCACCTCTCCACTCCAGGGTTATCGCTTTGACATTTGATTTGAATGATACTTGCATAGTGATTAGAAATTACATGCCTACATCTTACGTCTTCTACGTCTTACGTCCTTTATCGAATTTTAAATGCAAATTCAGTAAGAGTTCTTGACCGCCCCAGAAACTCTTTTGTAGGAAATCTTTACCTAAAGGTATTCATAACACATAAGGTTCGTATAGGAACAAGTTCTCCAACAATAACCTGCACTCAACTTCGATAACTCTTGATATTTCTAAGTATGTAACCGTCGACCATGCAAGCTGTAGTTAAGGCTGGCAGCTTTCGCAGCCAAACTGCGAGCATTAAGAGCACATGAGTGGCATGTTTGAGCACGTTTGGCTGGGCGAAGCCAGGGCTCACACATTGTGGTAAGCAGCACTGAAGGGTCGTGAATGGGCAAAGTGGTAGTTTGTGAGTAGTACCTGGCGCTTGGATACAAATGAAAAGTGGTGTTTCGATTTTTGTGCGTGTTTTGTGTTATTACGACTGCATACAACCACGGACCTTTCGACCTTTTTTTAAATGAAGTACCTACAGTTAATCCCCGAAAACAATAATGTTGCACGGTCTAAACAGATACTGCAAGTCATTTGTTGTTTCAAGTATATTGGCAAGGCAAGAAACGTGTAGATATTGTGTAAAGCTTTAATGTCCAAAAAACAAGTGTTCCGCTTGGAACACAAAATCCTAATTCTTTCCTCGTTCATTAGTATTATTATCAATTATCTCTCAATTGAGGGATGGCAAATTCTCTACCGAAAACATAGTCCGAAGCATGTTCTGTATGAAACATCTTTCTAACCACAACTTTCTTTCGCAGGTCACTGCCGAAATTGTCCAACCAGGAAGAAGAGCCCGGACGCCCACCCCTGGGGGGGGTGGTGACGTTCGAACCCATACAACACGACCACGACTTCTGCGAAAGAGTTGTTATCAACGTAAGTACATAGTTTGGCATCACTATTATCATCATCTATGTCCAAATCGTCAAAACACAATATTTTTTTACATATGAACCTACTTGGGCACTTGTCAAACGTTAGAGATAGGTGCACAGTTCCTATTGGTCGAGAAGAGCCGGCAAGAAACTCCATGGTAGCTCCATCATGAAATCTGATGGATATTTTCACGGAATCGATCTTCAACCATAAAAAAAGAATGTCTCAGTTCCACCGACTTAGCCACTTCTGAAAAAGGTTGGTGGAACTATTCTCAACAACACAAGATTAGATTTATAAAATTTTCACTATAAGTACATCAATTTATAACTTTGACCACTTCAGACTATATGGTCAATAACGTGACATACACTATCGACACTCAGAAAACCACCAGAGAAAGTTTATGACCAATTAATATAAGATCATTATTATCAAAATTCACAATACCAATATCATCTTTACCATTTTTATCAATGTCAACATCTTTGACGAACTATTTAAGTCTCTACAAAGATCACCGTTACCTAAATCTTCGGTATCATCGTCATGTTCACAGCTATTATTTTCTACCTGTAGGTACGGCCACTGAACTTAGTTGTTTCTCTTCACATACCGATCTTTGGTGTCGATCACCGAACGAATGACTATGACTATTCTTCTAGCAATATTTTGATGTACCTCCATAGTTTATTCGTGAACATTGTTTAAGGGTATTCAAATAGCAACGATTATCCCTACCTACTCTCTGAAAATTGGTCTTGTAAAAAAATCCACGAAAATATGAATTCCAAATTACCAAAACGAATTACTAAGTACTTACAATCAATAAGTAGTACCAAAGTACAGTTATTACTAATTTGGATATACTACCAAAACTTGATCCCATTTTTCTACAAGAATCGCTCCGATCCGAACGTTTTCTCGCACAAAAGAATTATTCGCCAGGAATAAAAAAATGTAAATCTAACATTACAACTACAATGTAAACACGCAGCCATATTAATCAAGCACACATACACGCCTCCCCATTCACCACTTGCCATTACTATTCACACACACAAATCTCACATTTAACTACGTTTTCGGCATTTCTCTTTTTAACAAGTTTTTATTAGCTGGACCGGTAACTGTGTCATCAGGTGTGTAATAAATCCCACTATCAGTCACCTTTGCACAAGGCCAGCAAGTTTGTGCAAAGGTGACTGATTGTAAGATAGCAACCCTTTTTTTTTTTTTTTTTGAGGATGGGAAATCATCAAATGACTCCTCCCGCTCTGGGTGGAGCGGAAGGGAGTGTCAGACTCTTACTGACTAAAACCCACCCGTGTTCCTTCCTTAGCCCTTTATGTTCCGGGCCAGCGGTAACCCTTTCGGACAATCCCGCTGAAAGATAGCAACCCTTGGAATAAAGAATCTACCGTACAAGTAAATAATAGCAGTATACCTACCTGCCAAAACATAACGAGATATAAACCTACTTAACGTATTCATGATTATAATAATCTGCCTACATAATTCACTTGGCATCCCTCTATAAACAACGCACACAAACATACAGGCGGTACAGGCACACATACACTTTAGGTACTCGGACACTTATGGCCAAAATACTCCGGAAGGACGTAATCTCTCTCTCTTGAAAGCTATGCTCACACTGCAAGCGACGCTAAACATGACGCTGAAACTGTGGACGAGGCTACACCACTTATTATAATGTCCACTCGTATGGGTGAAAATAAAAGCGACCTTGTAACCTAATGTCAATATATCTAGCGTTTTCCCAACTGTGTATGTTGGGAATGCATGCAGCTGAATACCAGTATTTTACATAGAGCGGTCTGCCTATCTGACCTTCACAACCCAGTTATTGGGTAACAATCGTGTTATCGAGCCCTTGGTAAGACTGGTTGTCAGACTTGGGCTTCGCGGGGTAATTGCGTAACACACTAACAGTAGCAATGGGTTTCATTTTGACAGTTCAACAACGCAAACAATGTTTGCGTTATTTACGTTGTAAAGCAGACAAATTTTCCGAACATATTATGAAGCAATGAAATAGCAATATCCTTCAAAATGATTCAGATTGAGATTCATAATGATGATGATTGATTGTGATTGATTGATGTGTTAGTGCTGACTACCTGTAACGACTGTCGAAGATCTTCTACGAATAACAACCAGGACCAAGTGCTTAACATGCATTCCGAGGCACGGAGGGGTCTCAATATGACTTACAAGCAGCGCCCCGCAGTTTCACCCGCGTGTTTCGATCCCGTGGGAATATCGGGATAAAAAGTACCCTATGTGGTAATCCGGGAATTGGTCTATCTATGTGCCAATTACCATCTAAATCTGTTCAACGGTTTACGCGTGATTGAGTAACAAAAAAAAACAAACATTCACATTTATAATATTAGTAGGATTTATTCTGGTTTAGAAGCGTCTTTACTTTCTATCGTGACGTTTTTATTAGTTTGCTTCCTTTTAGACGTAATTTTCATAAAAATCGAACCTCAAATTTCATACAGTTCAAAAGAAACCCCGGATTCAAAAATAATATCCTAACACAAGCTTTCACATTTCGGTTTGAGACGACCGAAAAGTTCCTCATACTCCAGTCGGTCAGATACATGACAAGCATTGATATGCTTGTCAACAAAGATAGAATATATGGACGTAGGAGTTGATACTCCTACGTCCATATTCTATCTTTGTGATTCTTTGCTTGTGTAACAGACATAAACGGAACAAAATATTGTGAACAGCGTTTCATCCTTTGAAGTTTTATTTAGATGTTGGTGTGGGCAGCAATTCTTTCTTCGAATGATTATTTTTGTCACAAAAACATAGGAAAAAACATTATTAAGGCTTCGCTCCTATTCAATTTCTTCCCTGTGTGTTATCAGTATATATATTATTATAAATATATATATACCCGGTGTGCTTATCTACAGAAATAGGAACGTAGGATGAAAATCCATTCACAAGGATTTTTCCATACAGAAATATTAAATCCTGGGAAATTCCTACTGCAATAAGAAGTTCCAGGTAGAACCAAGTATAACCTTCTTAGGAAGTTCAATAAATGTTCTAAAAACGGCACGGAACACCTTGTCACTCACGAGTATTTATGTATTTCTCGATTGCATGCTTTGTGTTTGGAACGGACTCTTAACGAGTTTCTCTAATAATTAATACTTGATATTGTAAACGACTCGCTGCGCTGTATCAGGAATCGATTGCCAGCCACGTAAGTCATGATTACGTAAACCTTCAAATGCCCACGTGTTTTATTGTAATGCGTCTGAGATTAAAATATATGAATACGGAGGTAATACGAGAAAAAGTTGCAACTCGCGCCCAATCCGCAGCACAGGCTATACAATATACACAGGAGGCGCACGAAAGGCGCCAGTTTGAGCGCCGAAGCTTTCTCAATGCTGAGCCCTGCCGGGGTTTGGTATTTCATTATACGATATATCCCCGTACTCCGCTAGGACTTATCCTTGACATTAAGCTGCAATATAAAGGTCACGATCATCCTTTGCATGAGAATGCAGAACTTTACAGTTCTATACGTCTAAAAGATTGTCTGACCTAGAGCCGCCCCTTTTACAAACATCCTTGGTGTGAGGGAGCTTCGTTATTAGATGCTACTCAGCGTCGACTTGCAGCAACAATACAAAGAACTAATAATTAATGTCATAAACGTGGACATTTATTTTTCATTAAAGTGTGTCGTATTTGTTTATTGTAGATTTATGATTCGTACTACACTACTTTGAGTATTAGAAAAAATCAGAGAAATTATGAATCTGTCCTATATGGAACTTGTCGAGTTAGTATACTGCTCTATAAGACCCTGCGCATTGTATTCTTGGAAATTTGCAAATTTCCAAGAATACAATTTTATTAAAACTGTCTCTGTAACCTTACAGAGACAGTTTTAATAAAAAATCTAAGATAACTAGTATAGGTTCTCAGTAAACTGTACAGGGTACGGTTTTCTAGAAACCTTCGGAAGTTAACAGGATTTTATAATAAGGGAACTTTTCTCAACATTGTGCATTGTTAGGAGCGCCACTCACTTTGAAGTCTAAGCCATAAGATCTAGGCGGATACAACTTGAAGTCTGCAAGAACAGTCTTGGTTATATGTTTGTTAGTTCATCAAATCGATTTTCTTATTTCAACCGAATATTATACGCAACTGTTACAGATTTGGAGTTGATGAAAAATAAAGAACTTACAATATTAAAGAGCAGACTAAAACAGCCAAAGACGTTCTTTAAAATGTTGGATCTTCTTTGCTGGCCATTCTAATCAAAATCTTCTGGCAAACAATCCAACCTCTCTGGAACTTAGAGAATAAGGAGCTGCGTCTAAGTTTAGTGCGATCATCGGGGATTGTTGTTTAAATAAATAAATAATTAAGAACGATGAAATGTAGCGCTCAGCGGCACTCGGGTAGCTATCAACGCTAAGGTGTTTACTGGCCGCGGAAAGCATACGTTTAACGATGCGAGCCGGGAGCGATGCAGTGTGGAGGTGGCGTCTTGAAGCATAAAGCTTCAAGAGGAGGTCAATTGGAAAAAAATAAATGGCTGGTCCTTGATCACTTTTTGGGATTATTCCAAAGTTATTTTATAACACTTGCAACCTCACAATATTATAAACGTAAGACTCCAAAAATTGATGAAAAAATCGAACCAAGTCATTGTCACTCGAGTTTTAATAAATTGATGTTTACTACATAATATTTTTTTGTTATAGCGTGCAAATCCTCGCTTCACTCTTTTGTAATCACTGCGGTTAAACCAACTGCATCCTGAACACATTATTATAATTAATCTATTTAAAGGTTTCCCATGCAATTCACCCACATACAGCCGTGAAGACGCTTTGTCAATAGTCAGTAAACGAAGTGACTTTACCCTCCATATTACGTCAGACTTGTGTGGTAAGGGGTAATACGTTATTGACTCGATCTTTCGGACGGGAACGCAGTGCATAGATGTAACCTCAATAGGTTACATCCATGAGGGCACTGTGTTCCCATCCGATGCTGACTCGATCTTCAATAGGTTACATTCATGAGAGCACTGCGTTCCCGTCCGATGCTGACTCGATCTTCAATAGGTTACATTCATGAGAGCACTGCGTTCCCGTCCGATGCTGACTCGATCTTCAATAAGTTACATCCATGAAGGTACTGCGATCCCGTCTGATGTTGACTCGATCTTCAAGTTCCTCGGTGACACGCGCCTCTATTTCCAGACTGATTTGTTTCTTCACAATATTTTCAGCGTGATAAACTTAAACGGGACATGAAGTATTATTTTTAGTATCATTGGAAGTTAGCATGTCTCTGATCGAGCCAGTTCTGTCACCAAGTAGTGATGTGCCCTTATACAAATGTATATTATATTACTCATAGTAAGGTTTTCAACTTAAGTTGCATCCTTCCGTTTAAACATCTTGAACGAAATAGATTTTCTATTTATTGCATACCCTCCAATAAACCCTAATACATAGCTCCAAGCATCTTAAAACAGCTTGTTATGTAAAGAAAATGGGATTAAACTCCAGAAAACGTTGCAGTTAATTGGTTTCTCCAATAATGTTAGATCCATTAATCTTTCGAACGAACCCCGATTGAATGGTTTACAATGTGTCAGGGTTACGACCGGTATTTAATCGAAACAACTATTTTTAAACCACACGTTTTTCTAGTGGGTTATCACAGCTGTCTAATTGTAGGTGCGACGCGTTCGTAGAATTCTGCTCTGACAGTTAAGGTTATGAGAAATTATTAAATTCTAATGATAATTTAGAAATGCCATAGCAACTCAAAATAAATTAAAACAATGTCACGTCTGATCTTGTTTATTTTTTGGGACGTACCATTCGGCAACTTGCTTCACCTGCTATCGATTTTCCCCATTACGCGAAGCTCCGTCGCGTGTCAATCCACACTAATTTTCTCACCGACCATTGGTCAACGACTCGTAATTATGCCTACCTGTTGATATATCACGATTTCACTGCCTTGTTAGTAAATATCGCTTTGAACTTTATGAAACTTCTTCAAAGCAAAAAGGCACTCAAAGTCCGCAGTGTCGTCAGCGCCGAATGGGCAGTTAACATTTTACTATTCCTGCATTACGTCAAAATCGAATTAAGCGTTATACAATCGGCAATATAATAGTGACTTTCGCTTTTCTTTAATTAAATCAATGTGCCAAGTTCTACTTGAAACATGTTCTGTGACTAATTAACAGCAGATCGGAAGTAGTTCGACAAGGGTAGTTACTAGTTAGACGAGAGATCTATTCTACTTGGCTATAGATGCCTTATCCTTTAATTAGCGGAGCGCGGTAGGCTATAATAGTAAACGCGGGGCAGTCACATTATACGGTTTTGACAAATCGCCTATGTAAGTGCAGCACGTTACCCGCGCGTGGGAGTTGAGTGCCACACTAACGTTTATAGAAAATTTTCAGTCCGTGACTTATTGCCTTTAGGTTTACTCGTACATTCCAATTTCCGCTTTGTGCACTCAGTTGCAAAATTGTAGAGGCTCGAAATGATTCGGTGAATCGAGCCGAGATGACGATAGCTGTTATAAATTAATGCTATTTGGTGTTCCAAGAATATGAGAATTGTGTTTCAATGTAATAAAACTGTGACTGTGTAATTAGTGACCCTGGTCCGTGGAGTTAGTATGAGAATGTTAGTTCTATGAAATGTTCACTGGAGCGGACTAAGTTTAAATTAATTTTCGTTAAATAATATAGGTGTTGACAAGATCATTATAGAAGCGTCACTGTCGACGTACGTTTGTTGGTCACTCGCTCAGCTGGATCGGCGCGGGCGCCGAAACGCGCGGCATGCTCGCCACCGCGCGTCTCCCACGGCTTATAAAAAGAAACCCGACCTTAAAACATGGGACCATTCGCGGTTAGCGTTTACAACGGAAAATTAATTAAAATCTCTTCATAAAAGCTCGCTGCAGTACGACGTACAACTCGCTCCGCCCTTGGGGAACACACACAATAAAATGTATTTTTGGATACGCCCATTGCCAGCCGCGGAGGCACATCCGCGCGAAAGAAATATTGTGTGAAACTTTGCGTCCGCGGAAAGTGAATGTACGCGCGTTTGCTTGTAAATATTGATTTGATTAAGTTGGCGGCGCGTCGATAGGCCGCGTCCACCGCGCCCGCGTGCGCAGCTAATCTTACGTGCGTCGCCACGCAACGCCGCTGTTTGATTTGAACCGCTTTGAACCGGAATAGGGTTCTCACGCTTTATTTGTTTTTCACATTAAAAATAAAGTGTTTATTTCATGAAGTCTTTAAGGACTGTTACACAGAAATCTAGCTAACACTGAGATTTATAATTGTGCAGATTTTAAACGCTGCACTGTCCTAATTTGCCGATAGACCCCTAATCTAATACCTATAAAATTGGGACAAGTTGTCACAGTTATAACCGTCACATTGCCAGTCCGACACATGTGTAGGTACAACAGCAAACCGCAGCTTCCCTCCACAAGATGACTCCGTTTTTATTTTGTGTTCGGATACACATAAAAAACACATTCATGCATTGTTTATTGCATTTTATTTACGTACCGTTTTAAACAACAAATATAGGTAAAGGTGGGAGTAGAACTATCGTTACTAGGACGTTCCCATTAAGTTTATTTTTATCGCTAACAAGACCATTACGGAGCGTCCACTTCACGTGTTGTGGAGCATTTAAAGGTAGAAAGTATCTTGTCAACAGTTAACAACTACGTACTTGTACGCAGATTGTATTGAGATAAACCTTGAAAGGTGGAATGATTTTGAAATGTGACAGTTATTGTTCACTTGTAAAATGAAGTGTATCTTTTTACGACTGTTTCTTAGTGTATTCTTACCTTTGGGTTATAAATAGGAGAGAATATTATATAGGTACATATACCAAAGTACTAGGGATTATTTTTGCTAGACCGAACCGGCCGGGTAATTGCGTATCACACTATGTGTAGCAATGGCTTTCATTTTGACAGTTCAACAACATTCATTGCGTTATTTACGTTGTTTACCAGGCACATTTTTCGAACGCATGAAGCAGTGGATTAGCAATATCGTTCAAAATGATTCAGATTGTGATTGACAGTGTGTTATTTATAAATTAGAGTGCTGGTCTTAATTGGCACGGGCGAACCATGAATTAAAACGGTAAGGCTTTTTATGTGACTTGAGTAGTACGACGTACCACCCATTTTTTTGTTGTCGGGGGAAACCTTCAAAAGGCACCCGACCTCCGGGGAGGGAGGTCGGGGAGTGTGGGATTTTTACCTCACTAAAACCGCCCCGGTGATCACCTTCAGCACATAGGGGTGGTCCCGGTTCCTCTTAAAAGACCAATTCCGGAACCCCCCGTGCAACGCCTGTAAGGCACATCCCTGGGGAGACTGTAAAGGGGCCTCCCCTGAGCCTCGCTATGCACGGCAGCACGTGATCACTGTGCCACCGTCTTCCCTGGGGTCACTTGGTGGGCGGACGGAGTACCCACTCTGTGCGCCCGCGACCCCAACGACGTACCTACCTAAGGTATAAATATAATGCTCCAGAAAATATTAGCGAATGTAACATATATAACATCTTATTATAACGTGTTTAGTCACCGTTTCTATAATATTGTCACTTTAAATTTAGCCGTCGCTAATATCGATACATACCGCGTTTGTCAAATATTCATCTTAGTGATTGCTATGTTCCTGTATTGGTACAGTTCTTGACCTGATAGTGAAAAGTTCGTGATGTTGTCGCTGTGCATACTGTTCGCAAAGCTTCTTACCATCCCTTTTTATCTATCTGGGGGCCTAAAAAGGCCACTTTGGTAGAAACGTAAAAGGATAACGTTATGAATCGTTATCATGTAGGTATAATCAAAGAGATAGGGATTGGACTGAATAGTATTTTAGAACAGACAAAAAAAAAATAACTTAAAAATCCTTCATCAATGGGATTTGATTCGATTAACTTAACAGTTAACTGTCCATTACGATTCATAATGTTACCCTTTTATGAATCGCCAAGTGGCCTTTTAGGCCCCCTGGTGGGAGACTGGGAGTACTCATAACCATAATCAGACTACTCTGGTTATGGTTACTTCCAGTCTCCCTTGTCTACACAAGAGGATGAATACGAAAGCCCTTATTCAATAACACCTATAAATTCAATTCCGAGCCGTCGATCACGCTTGGTGGTAGCACAAATAGTGTGACCTTTCATTTCACGTTCGTGTTCAAATATTGTGAACGTTTACGCTGAAATGTTGAAACCTTGACACAAACATGTAAGTGAGGGTAAAAGTCTATAAAATATTCCAATATTTCTGACACCTGTTGCCTTTCCATCGGCTTCCACGAACCGGTCAAACGCCTTGAAAGTGTTCTCACCTTGTACTTAGGTTCAACGTACAAGCACTCGAATATTCCCGTTTCAAAATAGACAACATAAACAACATCACGCATGTGTTTCGTATGGAGGTGAGTAGAGCAGTATAGTACAACTATGTACTTTTTCTCAATTTCTTTTTTTTTGTACCTAATGAGCCTGCCTACCGCCGACCGCCGCTTCTGCCTATTCTATAGCTTTATTTTTACATTTATCTTCTTGTTCATTTTCCTTATGAAAATATACCTCAATTACAGAGAGGATAATTCTCCTCTTAAGTTAAGACCCCGTAAATCAATTATCTTTTGAATTTTTCCCAGAACTTCGTGCGATTTTCGTTTACGTGCCGAAACAATCTAGCTACTTATATATATATTACGGAATTTAGTTGGTGTACTCTGTCTCCGACTGGAAATAAGCCACTTCATCTTCCCGTGGGCGCGGAGCAACCAAGGGATTATATTATATTGGGCGGATTGGCAGCAACTATTTGTAGACACAAAATCATACTTCGGAAACCTTGATTTGCTACTAATATTCAACATCTGTGGTCTACTTTCCATTATTTCCTGGTAAACACTATTAATTTTGGTCCTTTATATACAATGAGTAGTACATTAAATACAATTAAGTGCAATTATGGTAACTGGTGGACTGAAAGCAATTTACACACTTATGAAATGTTGACCCGAAAAGGTTACAAAACCACGCTTTCAATAATGGCAAATATAAAGCGAAGGCTAAACGAACCCCGTTGGCTACTAATGCACTTTAATAACCGCTGTCCATCCATTTAGTAATTAAGCTTTTGGTTTATAAATCTGATATGTGTGACGGAACCTTTTCCTAAATAAAATACGGACCGGTGACTTTTATTCATTTTATGTGACATTTGATTGAAACAGCGTCTGTCTGTGCTGAAAATAGTCTAATTAATACTTGATTATGCTGCATTGTGGTATTCGCTCTCTATTTCGTGAAGCAACCACTATACTTTTGGCTTCGACAGATTTTGTCTCGAGTTTTTTTAGCCGGACGCTGTTTACTGTCATCGTGTTACTGTGACAGTTACCTAATTCGTTTAAGAGCATTTACGCCGTACGGCATTTCAAACAAACTTTCAAGCCCTTGTTTTTCGAAATGATTGAACCGATTTTAATGAACTTCACACGCATAGGCAGAATACAAGGTCTAAAAAATTACTTAGGAAAATTTTCGAAAAATTGTTTACAGCCAAATTAGACCGATTTTAAATTTTCCATAGAAACAGAGATTTCCTATTTTAGTTATCTTTTTTTAAATAAGACATTTAGAAAATGTTCTTAAGTAACTTTTTAGACCTTTGTATCCTGCTTATGCGTATAAAGTTTCATTAAAATCGGTTCATTCATTTCGAAAAACAAAGGTTTGAAAGTTTGTATGAAATGCCGTACGGCGTAAACGCTCTTAAGCCTTATTATATTTTTTTCAACTGTTAGGTCGCAAGATTTTTTACGTACCTGTCAATATGTTCATGCAGTTTATGATTGAGACCATTTTTAGAGCATGGATAAATGCTTTGGCAAGAAACTTTTTGTCCGACAGTTTATCATACTAAAACTTATCTTGGAAGATTATTGGCCTTAACACTTGGAGAAGTTGAAGTAGATAGAATGGAGTGACTACCGCAATGACGGTTAATAGAGAAGTTTGGAAGAAGGAGACATATTGCGGCGACCCCAAATACATCTGCTAAAAGTCAAGGACATGGGTGTAGAGGGCAGGAAAAGAAATGATGATGATGAGAAGTTGACCCTGATAGTGAAACGCAATTTTCACGATGTAGGTAAACTGCCGAACGTGTCACGCGCGATTTAGGTTGTACGAATGCACTAGCCGAGTTACATTTAGGTCAAGACGTTTTTTGTTACAAATTCCTTTTAGATGCGTTAAAATAGCAAGGTAAACTGTCAATAAGATTATGATAAATGAGACCTTTAACTGCGTCAGTGTATGATGGCGTTTGTGACAGCTTACAAATTATATAAATATAGGTTATCCATTTGATAGATTACAGTTCTAGCGGTATGTCATTATTGCGGTCTACCAACAATGTAGTTAGGCATCTGTTTCCTCACATTTAGCAAACGTCACAAGCTGTCATAAAGCTATTGTAGCTACACATTATTAATATTTCAGTGCAGTAAGTTATTAAAACTATTCAGTAGGCGAATCGTTTAGCTGTCGTTCCCCCACATGTGGTTTGTCAAATAGTTCAAGCGACGTAGAAGCCACGTGGCAAAAGCAAATAAAAAAGTTCAAGGGTGTTACAATTATAGAGTGGACGCTACTGCCGCTGCGTGTGAGTGTATGTTTGAACACACTGTGGGAATGTTATAAGGGTTTTGACATGTTGAGAGCGTTGTTTATATCCCATCAACGGTTTCTTTATACAATCAATTCTGTTGGTAGTTAAGGCACAGATTTTTCAATTGTTTTTCTATGGTTTTATATGAGTTTTTATTGCGATTCTTTTTATAATATGTAGTCGAAATAAAACAAATGAATAACGTCATGGAAAGAAATACTTAAAATAAAAATATTAATAAATAAAACTAAAATAAATAAATTGTCATGAATTTTAGAATGTTGGATATTTTTACTCTGGTCGCACGTCTTAGGTGACTGGATTCTAAGTATGGTCCAGGTTTCTAGGCATTGTATACACTTATTCGAGTAGATACATTAAAGAACTGTCTCCGATTCTCACAACAAATAATTATTGTACCTAATTAAGTAATTATCTTGTTTGTGTAATTAATTAATCAAAGACCAATTCATACTAGAAGCAGCGCTAATAACACCTTAGCAACGTGGTCAATCAAGCAAGATTGCAGGCCAGTAGATTTCGGGTACCAACAAAATTACGTTTCACACTTGACCCTGAATACTGCATGGGCTGATCTTTAGGTAATTGGTGAAACGTTTATCGATTATCATCATCCATCTTAAAGTCATTTGACATCTACGTCGAATGCCTTCATGGCATTGCCACTTGCTTATAATTCAACTGTAAACATCGAGGTTTGTATACTTCAGGGTTTATTAAGTTTTTTTTTTTCTTTGTTTGTAGATAAGCGGCCTGAAGTTCGAGACACAACTACGTACACTGAACCAATTCCCGGAAACCCTTCTGGGGGATCCAACCCGGAGAATACGCTACTTCGATCCCTTGAGGTCAGTATTAATTAATTAAGGCAGTGCAGAACAATAAAAGATATAGAGTCCGTTATTACCAGAGTATGTAGGTCATGGAGGTGAATAAATCATTGAAGATAGGCGTCTTTGGGTTACCCGACGATTAACACCCTTCGTATTCTGACACTCACGTAATTTTCAGGAACGAATATTTCTTCGACCGGAACCGCCCTTCATTCGACGCAATCCTCTATTACTACCAAAGCGGCGGCCGCCTGCGGCGCCCAGTAAACGTACCCCTCGACGTCTTCTCCGAGGAGATTAAGTTCTACGAGCTCGGTGAACAGGCCACCAACAAATTCCGGTGAGTTCAAGCACATACCCAACAAACACCTCCAAGTCTACTTGCTGCAGACATAAGCTGTAACCTATTAAAATCCTTTCAGTGAGGACGAGGGCTTCATCAAGGAGGAAGAGAAACCACTTCCCTCCAACGAGCGCCAGCGCAAAATCTGGCTGCTCTTCGAATACCCCGAGAGCTCTCAGGCCGCACGCGTCGTGGCAATCATCTCAGTATTTGTCATCTTGCTGTCCATCGTAATCTTCTGCTTGGAAACTCTCCCGGAGTTCAAGCACTACAAGGTCTTTAATACAACAACCAACGGTACTAAGATCGAAGAAGACGAAGTCCCTGACATCACCGACCCGTTCTTCTTGATAGAGACCCTCTGTATAATATGGTTTACTTTCGAGTTGATAGTTCGGTTTCTCGCCTGTCCGAACAAGTTCAACTTCTTCCGGGATGTGATGAACATCATTGACATCATCGCCATCATCCCCTACTTCATCACATTGGCGACAGTAGTAGCAGAGGAGGAAGACACTTTGAACCTACCACGCGCGCCCGTATCTCCGCAAGACAAGTCCACTAACCAAGCAATGAGTCTTGCAATACTGCGGGTGATCCGACTGGTGCGTGTGTTCCGTATCTTCAAATTATCACGCCACTCCAAAGGCTTACAGATCCTGGGACGAACGTTGAAGGCTTCAATGAGGGAACTCGGCTTATTGATATTTTTCCTGTTCATTGGTAAGTACCACGTTGCATTAAACAATGATGAACGACTTAAATGCGTTCTTAAACATTTTAGTCTATTCTTAAATAATTTTAATCACAAACATTTTTGGCCAGAGAATTTGAATAATCGAGTCAACAAGTACGTACTAATATTATAATGTTATTTATAACAACATGGTCCAAATAATATTTATTATAGCTGATTAATATGCATACTTGACCTAGTAAGACAAAGCGTGTCCTCAAGGAGTATTTGAGATATGGAGAGAAGATCTCGGGATGTGTATTGCGACGCATCAGCCGGTTGGGTGGCGCGAGCGGCGAGCGCGGTGCCGGTTACTTCAATTCCAATTCCATTTATTCAGTAAAATCTTTTCCAATGTTGAATCCTATAACAGCACACATAATAAATTTATTTATTCCTAAAGTAATTAATCCTCAACTCTAGCGCGGCCACATCATGACGGTGCGTTCACATGTTATTTTGCGTTCGCAGGTGTCGTGGTTTTTTCCAGTGCTGTCTATTTTGCTGACAAAGACTGCCATGACACTAATTTCGATAGCATTCCTGATGCCTTCTGGTGGGCAGTAATTACGATGACCACAGTCGGCTATGGAGATATGAGGTAACCTGTGTCGCGCCGCCACCCCGCCCCGCCTTCCCCGCCCCGCCGCTCGCAAGCCATCCCCACCACTGTATGTCGCACTGTATTTCTCCGTTGGTGTGTGCTTGTTCTTCAAGGTGTGGTGCTGTTTTCATCCGCGGTGTACTTCGCTGAGGCGGGAAGTGAGAACAGCTTCTTCAAATCAATACCAGATGCGTTTTGGTGGGCGGTCGTGACAATGACGACCGTAGGATACGGAGATATGACGTATGATACAGCGACTTCACCCTAAGTTTCATCTTTGCCTTCTCGTCATTTCATTTTATCCCCAACCCTTACATTGGTATATTTAACACTATTGTGATATTCTTTCGCCACATTCATGTAACTATGCTTCAGTTTGATTTGATCGTCGGTTCGCTTAGAACTTAACCGATTACACGTTTTATTCACCTTTATACTGAGACTCTTGCACGTTCGAGAACGTTTCTTATTGTCTTTTTCTTTGTTTTTTTTTTATGAAATGTTTGTGTCATCGTTTCTGTCCTGAACCTTTACAATTTTACATAGAAGCTCAGTTGTAAAATTTTTCATTGACAAGACATGTACACATAGGGTGCCAGTGTGCCCCGTCGTCCGTGTGACTATCGCCCCTCCCAAAGCGTATTCTATGATTATGAGAGAGAACAGCTTTAGTTGTACACTTCAAGTGTGGTGATGTGTCGCTGCCGGCACCAGCTCGAGCGCACGCTCTCAGCACTTGAAGTGACTCGTTGTGTACCAAATACTTGTCCACTGTCGAATGTTTACTCCTCTGTATCGCTTTCGCTAGATGTGTACCGTCCGATGTGTCCTGTGTCGGTGTTGTGGCTGTACGAATGTTACCAACGTAAACATATCGAAAATGGTGATCCATCTCAGAAGCACACGTTGACATCACGTCGTGTACTTCTTCTTCATAGTGTGCAGTAGAACTCTATAGCATCGCTTCTGCACCCCGTGTTCCAACTATCATCGTCACTATCTCTCTCTGTCTAGTTGTTGGAATGCTCTGCAAACCTGTCTCCGATGGTAAATTTTACACATGAATGCTACCAACTATGCAAAATTGATGTTCAGAATGATTCATTGCTTGTTTATATCATTGGCTTCCAATCATTAGCTTTCATACACCATTTTCGATAGAGAAGTATTTGTATTTTTGTTTAGCCGTAAAATGTCCAAGTGCATGTCTGTGAAGTCGTTCTGTAGGTCTGAGAACAATACTCGTAGTCGATGTTTTAGCATTATAAACCTGTTTAGGTTCTGTTTTTTTCGTTGACATTATTTTCTTTGAACTATGACGTCCTTTGATAAACGAGATCGTTGACTGGAGACGGTTTGGGGAATGTCTTCAGTTCTTGGCGACATTTAGCTTTAGCTGAGAAACAAATGATATACCTTAATACGTCTTCGAATTAGGCGATTTAGTTTTTCATTTGGACTTACATGCTAGCGTTAAACAAAACTGCATTGCAATAACATACTGATGTTACAGAGACCCTGCGACATGCTTGCGAGTATGTGAGGGGAAGAATGATATTGTATTGCCTGCGCCCTTAATTTTGCCGAGCGATTGGTCTTCCCAATATAGAACTACTATCCATATTACTACACGTTTTCTTTATTACTTTCATATGTTTAATAGAATCCCAACGTTTTGTTTATTTCTACTATGTTATTTAGTTGATCTACAACGGTACGTATTGAACATATTAACGCATGAACATCATCAGTCGCGTTTATGTTTATTAACAAAATATTCTTTAGTTCTATCATTTGTTTGTTTTTATTTTATTAGCTGGATGAGCACGGCGTGTAGGTCTGTGTTTTAATGAAATGTTTTTATGGTATAGGCCGGTTGGAGTATGGGGAAAGATTGTCGGATCCCTGTGCGCCATCGCCGGTGTGCTCACCATCGCTCTGCCAGTTCCCGTCATCGTGTCGAACTTCAACTACTTCTATCATCGTGAGACTGACCAGGAAGAGATGCAGTCTCAGAACTTCAACCACGTCACCAGCTGTCCGTACCTGCCTGGAACTATGGGCGAGCCCTACCTTAGTAAGTTCCTCACGTTTCTTCATCATCATTTCACAATGGTTACTGTTTCCAACATACTATTGTGCTCTGCAACACTCTGCGAATGTTCACAACTGTAATAAATTATTAGATACCAACCGTTTTCAATGTTCAACTATGGTAGTCCCTTTATAAACGTATTTTTATTTTATTTTAATTCACAGCATGCGTAGATTTATACCAATATGATTTTTGACAGCATGCTTTGTTTTTTTCTTTTTCAGTTTTTTTTTGTTGTTATTCGTTTCTTTTATGTTGATTTTCGGTAATTTCAGGTGGGAAGGACGATGAAAAGGACGAGTTTTGCAGTGACCAATGACTGTATGACGGTGTTAATGTTTATATTTATATTATGAGGACTTAAGTAATCGCCAGAGACGATATCCGTGATATTACCGCGTAAGGGACAAACGAGTGCACTGTTTTTTGTTTTTTTATTTTGTGTAAATACTTTTAGTTAGTAAGCGATGTAAAAAATTATTGAAATAAAAAATGTTATTTATTTTCTTTTAGTTATGTACGAGTTTGTTTTTGTTATCAATGTTATATTTTCTTTTATTTTATATTTTCTGCGAGTATGTTTTTATGAGATAAGGTTACTGTCACAAAAGTTAGTCAAGGGATTCGTAGCGGGTCTTAGGAACGCGGATGTTCCAACGGCATGAAACGAGAATTGAACCGGTGACGTTTCATCTGTCATGCTGTCTGGTGGCGATCTGCGCTGTGTTGTGTGTAAGCACTGAAACTCAAACGGACATGGGCCATGCACATATCGAGCAAACATACACAAACAATACGTTCATTTACGCTGTCAACGTTTTTTTTTATAACGTGTTTTTTTTTGCGTACTCATGTTTTGTGTTACATCGGGAGATAGGATTTATTTATAGTTATTTTATTTAGGGAACCATTTTACGGAATTTACATTGTAGCAAAGACGTTTAGATGGATGTATATTGTATACACACGTAGTTATTTACACAACACTACTGAAACTCGACGATCCGCGCCAAATTCTTGGGCTGACTCACACACAATCAGCTGATTCTTGCACTCCCAAATGTTAAAACAAAACAAAGAACTGAAATGACTATAATATTATGTAGTATCAGACATCACTGTTCGTTGTCTATCCTACTGACCTCAATAAGTACGAGCAACCCCTTTATAGCTGTTATGTTGGCATTCACATCCAAGCTGTCCATTCAATAGGTCGGCTCGCTGGCATGCTGGCATGTAAATGGCCCTTATGACTAGATAAACAAGCGTACTAAAATAACTAGCTGGCTTATTTTCGATTTCTTTTTCTTTATTTATATTATGTGAGACTACGTTCGCTTTTTAATCGTAAGTACCTGTTTCTTTTATTTTTTTATTTTGTGCCAGTGCTTCAGTGAAGTTGTATTTTTAAAGAATTCCCGGATTGAATTTCTTTTATTTGAATTCATGATAGTATTTTAGAGTAGGTATTTATGGATAACGTAATTTCAATTTTCGTTGTTGTCTACTATGAGCTAAAGCATGTACTTAACACTCTTGTTTAATTAAGAACGTTTACGCCGTACGTAATGAAATAATGAAACTTCATACGCATAATCAGTATACAAATCTAAAAGTTAGTAGAGAACATTTACAAAATGTCTTATTTAAAAAAAGATGACAGGAAATCTGTTTCTATGGCAAATTTAAAATTTGGCTGTAACACTGTTTTTGAAAATGGTCACTACTAACTATTTAGACCTTTGTATCCTGCTTATGCGTATGAAGTTTCATTGAAATCGGTTCATTCATTTCGAAAAATAAGGGCTTGAAAGTTTGTATGAAATGACGTAGGTACAGCGTAAACGCTCTTAACATTAGGTATATATTGGTTCATGAACTCATATTGTTCGTACCTATCAGTGTTAACAGCTAGAATTTATTTACGTATCACGTTTTACATTGGTAGTTTTCATAAGATATCACCCAGTGATTTGACAAACTAAAATTAACATAAATACCTATGCTTTATTTTAAAATCCTGAGAAAATACTTCTTACTAAGCCCATTGAATCATCTCGCTTTATTTTCGTCAGCATACTAACCAAACAAAATCAATAAAAATAAAACTAAGTAATTAATTTTATAAAAAAAACTTTTTTAGAAAAAAAAAAACTACCGACTGCCAAAAAAGACACTGCAAAGTGAAAAATAACTTTAATTTCGGAAGTCGGTGTTGTTGGGTTCGCATTTTCTTTGTTTGCCACCGACTTCCGAAATTACAGTTTTTTTTCACTTTGCCAGTGTCTTTTTTGGAAGTCAGTTTTTTTCTTTTTGGTAAAAAGGTTTTAATTTACACTTTTAAGTTGTACTTACTTACCCCACACAAATTCGTGCAACACTACCTGCTATGTCAGTGACAGGAAGTTATTATAACATCAACAATATAAACTAGGTGGCAAATAATACGTATCTATTATTGAAGCTAACTCAAATACTACCTACCTACCTACCTAGCAAAGTAAATAAAAATTTATATGTTATCACCATTGAGGCATACCCTATCCATTAAAAGAAATATTTTTGAAATCGATTTACAATTGCCGGAGATATCGCGCAACATACATACAAAAAAAAATTCCTTTTTATCACACCTGCTCTGAAAATACATACTAATTATACCAATTAGAGGGAAGAAACGCCTTTATCCCGCCCTTCAAATCCTTTCATCCCAAGGTATGGAAGTTTGTATGAAAATCCTTTCGACCCAAGGGTGGGAAAAATGTATGAAATTCCATTACATACCCGGTTTTTCTTTTTTTTAATTTGTCAGCAGTCATACTGCCAAGAGATTTTAACTGTCTACTAATTAAATTTCAAGTAAATTGTTACTGGCCACATACAGTTTTTTTTTACCAGTTACCAACCTCCTTGGTGCATACAGGAAATTAAAAACGAAATTATTTTTGTATATAAAACGCGTGGAATCACGGAAGAAGTGGCTGCATGACCTTATGATCTTAGCCTACTCCAGAAACGGGCGAATAAAAAATGGAAAAGCCCGCGCATTTTCGCAAAAACACATTTATCTTTGTGTTTTTTGTAAAATATGGATACTTCGAGCGACAGTGATGATGTTATCCCTAACACACCGCCAGAACTATTAGAGACGGCCCAAGAAATTGTTGATAATCTGTTGCCGGAAAAATCTAAATGCAGATACAACAATACTTATATGTCCATAATTTTCCTCGTAGGTGTAATAAAAAGCACTATACATCCCTCAGGATAAAGTACAGTTCCATACCTCAAATGGTTTGCGCCCCTCGCAAGCTCGTGGCGCAAATGCCATAATCTCGGTACCTATGGAACTGTCACTTTCTTCCCTCTGAAGTAATGTACTATTACTTGAGTTTTTACCAGTAATTTTGGTTTAAAACCCAAACTAATGAACCAATTTTGATGAAATTTCTATGGGACCAATCTGAAAGTATATTCTTCCAAAAGAATTTTGCAAACCAGCTTATAAGAGGTAACAAAAAAATATATATAATCCTTTTTTTTAAGTCTGGTAAAAAACTAAATCGAATATAAAAAAATATTTCCGATTTAAAACTAATACTTAATAAATATAACACATACGTCGTAATATTGGAACGCTGCGTGTGTTAGTTACAATTAAGTTGTAAATCAACGGCGGCCGAAGTCGCGTGCGATGGCAGCCCGCCAGGCTACACGCTCGATGGACTCCGATATCTTGTTTGTATTTGTAGTATTGGCTAGTACCAGAGTTTCCTACTACTTCCATTAAATTGATTCAATTCTATATAAATAAAACTGATACATTCTTCAAAGTAACTTCTCGATACCTAGAGAGTTACACGATTATCATCAAAAAACCATTAAAACATTATGTTCTAAACTCAAATTAAAAGTAATTTGGTGTTGCCAATAAAAGTAATTGCCTACGTTTACACTATTTATCATATTAAACTAATATAAAAGAGAATTAATTTTGAATAAAATAGACTGTAAGTAAAGTTTTAATTTGTTTGAAGTATTCGGCACCTCAGTTAGTATAAAAGTTCATCTGTTAACAAAGATAAACAATATTTATCATTCTGGCAAGAAATACAATTTATAGTGTTTGTGCCATAAGTTTTATCCAATCACTTTATTATCAGGATTTATTTGTAGTTACTTTGTACGATATGAAGTCTGTAAAGAATAATACAAAAGTTTAAAAAGCTTTTAAGGTCAAACGTTTAAAATTCGTAACATTTTCATAGTACTTTCGTAGCAGTTTCATTATAATAAACGTAATTTGCTAATTGTCAGAAAATTCAGAAAATTTTCTAAATAAAAAAACGTTAAATAATGTTTTTCGGCTGTCGCTGAAAACCAGCGCTGGGGCTCTGTCTCGTATAGGGTCTTAGCATTATGCTGAGCGATGGCCGTTTTACGTAGATGTGACGCATGTTTTCTCCCAAATTGTTTTTTTTTTTGTTTTTATGCGTCATGTTTTCCACAAATAAACGTATTTTTTTCTCCGTTTATCTTTGTTTTTTTTTTTAAAGTAATAGTGACAATAATAGGTATTATACCAATCAACACATTATTTTTTTATTCTAATGCGATTGCCTTTTACAATCTCTCTCGTCATCCTTCATCGTACGTCGTCAATTCGGTCACCGATATAAGAGCCACATAGCGGTACTTAGATATAGGACATACAGCTATTGTAACTCGTAGGGCCTCACTACCAACTGTTTATCACATTTAACTAATCCACTTACACCATATAACCGCCAATCTACAAAAGATGTAACCCGATGTGCTATAATAAAAGTAACAAAATCACAACCTAACCCAGGATAAACTAATTAAAAATTACATAACACCAAGTACATACAATGCTTGTCCGTCCACAACAATAGGGGATACAACACTCCGGCTACAGTTTCAGGGCCTATTCATAAGAAGTCCTCGGTGAGCGACGACTCATCCTCGGACATGATGGAGCTAGACGATGGCACGCTGGTGGCCGATCCTCATCTGGAGCAGAATCTCCGTCGTCTGCAGGAGGAGGAGATGGTCCTTCTGGAGCGACAGACCACTATGGAGGCCGGCGGTTGTGATGACATCGCCGCCCTTGAGCTCCAGGACGCATTGCGGCTGAACCATGTAAGTCGTTGCTGCGTATGTTAGAGCTAGAACTTGTTAGGTGTTGTGTTACAAAAGATGAGTCAAACTCAATGCATTGATTACAATTAAACCATTAAGAGGCAGTTTTGAAGTGTCAAGGATTCGATCACCCAGAAAGATGAAGCTATTCTAAAGCGTAGTAGGTTCCTATGGAGAAGAAAGGGCTAGAAACTCCATAAACACTCATTGTAATCTTGTTTCCTTGTGTTAATGTAGAGGTTAGTGAAAATCAATTAAGTACATGAAATCGTTTGTTCTGTAAGCAGGATGTCGCAATCACTTCAACACGTCATATTAAAAAAAAATAACCTGGATGGTCTCTTAAAGTCTGGACACAATATTGGTCAAATCATGTGAGGACCATGTGTCTAGACAAAAGCTCGAAAAAAGTACCTAGATGAAACGACACTTGTAAGTCGCAAAACATCATTTATTAGGATTCCGTGCCCAAAGGTTAAAAACGGTACACTATTACTAAGGCTCCACTGTCTGTCACCAGGCTGTATCTCATGAACCGTGACAGTTGAAATTTTCACAGATGATGTATTTCTGTTGCCGCTATAACAACAAATACTAAAAACAGAATTAAATAAATATTTAAGGGGGCTCCCATACAACAAACGTGTTTTTTCGGCGTTTTTGCCTTGTGGTACGGAACCCTTCGCGTGCGAATCCGACTCGCAGTTGGTCAGTTTTTTTTTCATTTGACCACCAAGATGACTAATAGAGAAGTATCGAATAAAAAGACATGTTGCGCCGAGCACAAATAAATTGGGATAAGGACAGGAGAATCATTATGATATACATTAAAATTCTTGTATAAAATATATAACACAACTATTAGCAAAACATAAGTTAATTAAAAAAAATCTTCAGTGCATACTTAAAAAATCTTCTTCTTCGTAAACGTAAAGGTTGCGAAATGTCAGAACTTTTACGTACTTTCAAAACAACAAAATATATTCGTGTCTAACGTGGCGTGGCCGCGTGACTACTTTCAAACTTTCTACGTCGCCCCAGCCCCGGACCTAAGGGGGGGGGGCAAACCGGGACACTTGCCCCGGGCGACAATTTCATGGGGGCGCCAAATCCTTGAGACAAGAATTCGAATTATCGAACAAATGAAGCCTCTTTTCCTAAAATCTCATAGGTTTTTAACAAGTAATCGAATCTTAATAGGTATAATATGTTTGAAAAACAAACTTTTCTATTTCCATACGCCCATTTAGTTTTTGAACACATACTAAGTGATTTATGGACGCATCATAGCAGATCAAGTAAATTTTTGAACGCGTGCGTAGTGTCCGTGATCTTTCTGCCAAGGGGAATCCCCGTCACATATCTATACGAGCCGAGCCGAACAAATTCAAAGAGTTGAACGTCAAGTGACAACACTGTTTGTTTATGTGGTTGATTTCGTTTGCGAGTAATCAGCGTTAATAAAATAAGTAATTTATTAGTGAAATCACATATTATCGTAATATATCCCAATCAACAATTTGCAAGTTTTTTCTCAAACACTGAAGGGAGGGGGCGCCACTATCAAGGTTTTGCCCCGGTTCGAAAAAATCGTAGATCCGGGGCTGCGTCGCCCTTCGCGAGTTTAGGAGTGCTTACCTCGTAACAAAAACTTGACAAATATTCCATGAACAAAACATTGGAATTCTGGTCCTTGGAAGGTTTCTCTTTCGACGCAGAAACTGTTCAGACCAAACAATGTGAGGAAAACGGGAGGAATTTGTAAGGTGTTTTTATTTTCTTATAATTTGATTCCAGTTTGAATCCCAGAAAGTGTACCTATTGAACGACGAATAAGGTAACGCAATTGCGCTTTAAATGTCATCTACGTACAAACAAGATCATGTTCCTTCATAATTATAAAATCTTATTAACACTAGGTTTCACTTTACGTCTACTACACTGACGTCGATAGACGTCGGTACACTACACTGCCTTTGTTTGAAAGTACACAGTTTTCTTACGGAGCTCAGATACATAAAATAAGCTCATATTATGTATCTTACGACATTTTGAATTTATTAGGTAGGTACGGGTTTTATTGATAGAAACGCAAATCTTCTATAAACTTCTTCCTGTATAATGATGAGGATACAAGCAGCAACCGAAAGCTATGACGATGTACACTGCATCTGAATTCATTTGTTCTAAGTATTAATTTAGGAGAGTGTGTAAACGTGTTATAAATGGGTTTTGCCTGAACAATCCACAGCTGCGGCAAGCTGAGCTACAGAAGCACCAGGCGATTATTGCGCAGCGGCTACTGCGCGCGCAGGCGCTGGCGCTCGGCGAGCACGCACACGCCCACGGCCACGCGCACAGCCACGCGCACGGCCACGCGCTTGGCCGCCGTGAACAGCCCGCGCGCCGCCGCGCCACCTGCACCGTGCGCGTCAACAACCTGCACGCCGCAGAGGCTATTGAGACTGACGTCTGACTATCAGGTCGGTAGTATCAACAACATTCAGCCAGGTCATCATTTCCTCACCAGCACACATTTAACGCTTTACTGGGCAACCCTCATAAGGTTCTGATCCCAGCTGCCGAACATTTAACGTAAAGACTATTAAGCAGTAAAGCTTCGCCTTTTTTTTATATTTTTTTTTCACTTTCCAAGTTAAGTTTTTTGATTTTCAAGAACCAAAGTGGCCTTATGAGGGCGTGCAAAGCAATTTTACGCCCTTGCTTGGTAAAGGAGTTAACTATTGACCCCTACACCATACCTAAAGTCCATCCGCTCCTTACACTCCAGTTTTAGTTACTTAGCTGATTGCCAATAGAAAGAGAATACATACATTGTAGACATCGTAGAGAGAAACAGTTTTCACAAAAAAAAAAAGTAGACATACAGAGAGACTTTAGTAGGTATAGAGCATATTTTATATTATTCAATTTCTTGTGTATTTATATTATACTATCAATCTTAGCGTATCATTTTCCATCAAGAAGTTGACAATATATTTCTCATTTAGTGAGAAGGAGAAAATTTGCGATTTCTCCCAAGGTAGCAGTCGATTTAGATTGGTATAAAAAGCCAAAGTAATCAGGACGTTTTTTATAAAAGAGCAGTTGATAATATAGCTTTCATCAGCCACTGAGCACATTTTTGTCGACACACTGTAGCACGTCGCTCCATGTTTCATACCGCACGTTGCGTTCTACGTCACGCGTCGTGTTCTGCAACACGGTACGCTGCGTAACATGAATCACTAATTTCTTCGCGCTTTATTCAACATTTTTGCATCATGCTGGCGAATTAAACCAAAGCTTTTGTATTTTAAAGATTTCTAGTGTAAATATGTTTGACAATATTACTTTGTAAGGTGAGTACCTGCGCAGTGTTTGCGGTTCAAAATTGTATACTTATTATTGAACTTAGGTAAATTTTCATCAGGTAGGTAACGACATTTAAACAGTGAATTTGAAAATGATTTGCCTACTTTCAGACCCTCAACTTTTTGTGTAATTTTTTTTTATCACATCTATTAAAAAAGATTTAGTACGTCATTGGTTTACTGAGACTATTTCTAATTCTCAAGCTGTAAATAAATCTACAACTGTAACGGATGGTAGTAATAAAATTGTTACGATGCACTTCCATAATTGTTCAAATATAAATATTAGCCTCTAATTATTTCTATGTATTGCTCCTAATTGTATGTAAATAAATAAACGTACCATTCTTATTCATAAGTTGCACTTACCTACTTATTTTTCATAGACAGTAATAAAAAGTAGAGTGTCCTCCTCGGGAGTAACACTATTTTAAGCTCGAGTGACGTACTTTGAATCCCCCGCTACGCTCAAGATTCAAAGAAACACCTCGCCTTCAAAATAGTTGTTTGCTCCCTTGGCAAACAATCTACTATTTTAGGATTTTTAGTGACTTCGCAGAGTTAAAACTAAATAAATTTCAAAACTACAATGCAAGTTAAATTAATCGGGACAAACACACAAAGGCTTCTTTATCTTTTTCAATACACATGCCAATTTTCTGTTTAATATTTTTTAGTTTAGTGCGTTACGTAGATATTTGACAGTCGTTACGGGTAGTCAGAAGCCCGAAAGTCTGACAACTAGTCTTACCAAGGGGTATCGTATTACCCAGTAACTGGGTTGTGGAAGTCAGATAGGTACTCGCTTCATGTAAAATACTGGTATTCAGCTGCATCCGGTGAGACTGGAAGCCGACCCCAACTTAGTTGGGAAATAAAATTACGCAGATGCTGATTTTAGGGTTCCGTACCTCAAAAGGAAAAAACGGAACCCTTATAGCATCACTTTGTTGTCAAAGTACAAAGTACAGAACCCTCGGTGCGTAAGTCCACTCGCACTTGACCTGTTTTTAGTTTATATCCCGTATGTGAATAACAACATTGTGAAACAAATGCAAATGATTGAATAGTTTAATAGGAACTAAAGAAATTGAACTCGCATAATCGACTATAGCCGAACACTTCGCGTAGCTATCGAATTTTGTAGTTTTATAAATTATAACATTGCCCTGTAACATCGATACTTATTTAGGTGCAAGTGACAAATGTGAAAATCGAGTTCAATGTCGTGCAATAGGAGATGCCTATGTACAGCAGTGGACGGCTGTAGGCTAATGATGATGATGATGAATGATGAAAAAGTGATTTGTAGCAAGTTTAAAAAAAAATAAACACTAGGTAGGGACCAGATACGCGACGTTACAAGGACATCACGTTAACGTAGAGGAATACGTTCATCTCTTGAATACGTACGCTGATATCCTTTCCAAAACTCAATAAAATTTCGAATTGGGTCTCTAAGGTGACATGCTTATGAGGGGAACCGGGAACCAACAACAATCGTAAGCAGGAAATGAAGAGTTCATCCATTTCCTTCGTTTTCACCACGCAGAAAATGCAGTCAAAGGCCGGATATAAGATGCGTAGCTGCGAAAGTAATGGATTTTATAATGATTTGAATATGTCAGAGCTGACAGATTTTACGATTTTAAATAATACCTAAGTAATAAAAAAATATTTTTTAATTCTCCAGGACAAAACAGCAGTGAGATTTTCTCACTTTGTTATTTGCGTTTTTGATAAGCACTACTTCATATTTTTGTTGTTAGGTCAATCAGCGACCGAATAAAGGCAATGATACCTACCTTTGCTAATAACGACAGGGTATCATGATTTATACTGGTTATGTAAAGCTTGACGTGTAGCCGTGCGTACATTAGTTACACTTGAATACTAAAATTCCGGGTAACTGCGTGATATCTACAGCCGATTCTAGTAGGCTAGTCGACTTGTTAAAGATGCCAAAGATTTGCTCGATTTTTGGCCAATAATAAACTTAATATTGGACTTACGACTTTTCTTCGTTGGGCACCAGCCTAAACTGACGTAACTTTGCAGTCGTAGCGCCATTTCACTTAGGCATAAGGCTAACTCGATTTAAAAGTAAATTAAATTCATGACTTGGTCTAAAAATTAGCAAACATCAAAGTTTTGAGCCTACAAACTTTTATTCGGGAATTAGTACCTATTCAGTTTCTGCTTTAAACCGCAATTTCAATGTCAGTGGAGCTAGCTGCAGCTGCCACGTCTTGCTAAAATAATTGTAGCAGTCCTCTCAAGTCAAGTCGAAAACAAAATTTTCTGTTTTTGTCAACTAACTAATCAATAATGTTGTCTGATATTCCAGTCATTGCATCCATTTAGGACCAGACCAATTTCGACCACTTTACTAATTAAATTAGACATTAATAACTACAAATGTACGAAAAACGTGTAGGTAAACACGTAGTATTCCCCGCACTGGCCCTTTTATTATCACCGATATAATTAACGAGCTTGAAGTGGGAGGTGGGAGGGTAGCCCCCTACCGAGAAGTTGTTACAAGTTTTATGAACGATGGCGAACTGTTGAGTGAATGGTACCATGCAAAGGTTCAGGGTCTTTGCAGCGACTTGAATGGACAGCCATCGATCCGCTGCGGCAGCCCGTGAAGCTATATATTTACTTAATTTCGCTCATTTAGGAACTCTGATAAGCTGTAGCAGCATTTGGCTAAAAGAGTTTTTTAATTTTTTTTAAATGCAACATACAACCTTGTGGGCAGCTGTTTCAGATGTGTTGGGAGCTTATTATAAATTTTTGGGGCCAAACAGAATATGCTTTTATGCATCAAAGCGGTGCTTGACCTTACTATACATAACTCATCCTTAAAGCGCGCGACACAAAGGCACCGCTCGTTGCGCGACTTGCGGTGCCTTTGCGTCGCGCGTGATTTTATCGCGTGTCGCGGCTTTAACCCGACGACTACGAACGTTAAGGTGTATAGATGGCTCACTGACCTTGTGCATGTGGGCGGAGCTAAACGCCCTACTCCCGAATACGTAAAAATGTGTGCGGTGGCGCGCTACACTAAAACTATGATCAAAGAATATGAAGAGGCGCAGACATGCCGCACGTGGGTCGCCATTTTTGCCTACGATTCCAGAAGGGAATGGCGGATGCAAGGCTGATATATTTTGTACCCGCGACTTCGTCCGTGTGGAATTTAACAAAAAAGTTATTGTTGAGTTTACGATAACTTATTAAGGCGCTGTACTTAGTCAAAATAGGCTTCGCAAAACAATATTTTAGCCAAATGTATACATTTTAGAACAGCAATAAAAATATGTTAATCTTGATCATATTTATGAGTGGACCATTGTGTTCAAAACACGTTTTCGGTAAATTTTCTCGATAGAAAAAAATCATAAAATAATCATTAAAATTGAAATCGTTGCAATTGTAACTGTGTTATTTATAAACAAATCTTGATAAAATTAATAACAGTGATGTAATGTATAATAATAAAGGGAACTGTTGTTTTTATTTATCGATTGAAATAAGATATTTGTAAGGATTAATTGTATTTAATGATAAATAACTCGAACGAGTCGAACGAAACGTCGCGCCATGCGCCATCGCGGCGTCTTTTTAGCTTCTCTTTCATTTCTACGCGGAGCGACAGTGACTCAGTGACCCATAGAGTATAAGTAACTAAACAGCAGTGACTACACATGGATCGTACTTGCAAAATCGCGTACCACGGCTTACAAGTACGACTTCTTTAAGAAATCACGTCCTAAAACTAGATCTCGGGATACTTTCAAGTATTTTCTACCTGCATAGGAAATTGAACCTTAACTGTATACAAATAAGGAGCAAAATCGCTTTTACAAATAAATACGTACTTATAGAGTGTAGACGATTAAAGTTTCTACTACTATTCCAACCAAGAGCCCTGTTGGAAGAAAAAAAACTTGCATAGGAAATTGAACTCTGAATTCTTACTTATGGAGCACAATCGCGTTTAGGCATGGGTCGTACTTGCAAAATCGAGTACCAGAGCTACAAAGTACGTCCACCTTAAAAAACCATAGCTCGAGATACTTTCAAGTATTTTCTATCTGCATCATTGAAAATTGATCCATGACTTCATACAAATAAGAAATACAATCGCGTATTCAAAAGCCCTGTTGGAAGTAAAAATACTTGCATAGGAAATTGACCCGTTACCTTCTATGAATAAGGAGCATAATCGCGTTTACAATTAATATTTTCACAAACCATTAAAGTAAAAATACTTTCATACGAAATTGTTCCGTAGACTCTAATTGATAAGGAGCATGATCGCATTTGCGAAAACAGACGCGGTTGGGTACCTATGTAGTTGAGCGAGTAAACGTATAAAATATGTACTTTGAAGTCTTGCAATTAGTTCGGGTCGGTACCTAGTTACGTACTTTGGTATCTGTTTGTTGATGAAAGCTGTTTATTATATTTTATTTTATGATTAGTTTTTTCTAAGTTATGTTGTTGGTGTAAATGTTTGTACTGTTTCGGTTCTACTCATAAGTTGTATAAATAAGCAATCAGTGTATAAAAAATGGTCAACAAGAAAATAAACGGCAGGCAATAAAGAGATCTTATTCGACGAAACAAATTGTAAAGTAAGTACCTACCTACTTTTTTGTACACACCATATTTTGTTTGTATAGATTATCTATAGACGCGTAATTTCGACGTGTATTATAACAGCTCGATTGGTCTAGTGGTCTCGTGCGTCACTTTAGTTTTCTGCACTAACGCCCGGGTTCAAATCCAACCTTTTCCATAATAAACTTTTTGTTGATTTTCTTATTTGATATAAATGTTTTTTTATTATTTTACTTTTTGCCGATTTTCTTGTTTGAAAATTTTCAGACTACATTATTATTGCTTACACTCTTTTGTAACACACTGTAGGTATATTATTTTTCTTCCGAATCAAGCTTGGTGGACGTTTTTATTATATTACTCTAGCTAGATTCTGAAGAAAAATAACTATAGGAATAAAAATGATTGTTTTTATTAAAATAACAATTACTTATTGAATTATTTTAAAAATAAGAAAATAAAAATATGCACATTATAATTAAAAAATAACAAAACAAAAGATAAGCACATTATAATTAAAAAATAACAAAACAAAAGATAAGCACATTATAATAATTAAAAAATAACAAAACAAAAGATATGCGTCCACTGAGATTCGAACCTGGTGATTACGCAGTGAGAATCCGGACAGTAGAGCGCGGAGGCAATCGTACGTCTTATTCGAGTCGCGAAATTACGCTTCTAAATATAATGGAAGTCGCTCATCGACGATTCTCGCGCGGTGCACCCCGCCGTAGGTGGGGACTATTCGTATCCCACTTCATCTGCTTCACCCCCTCAAATACATAAAAGTCGTCTATTCACCGCCACGTAAAGAAATACCTATGCTAATTTTAATGAAATTCTTCTAATATTTCTCCATTTAGTTCTTTTTGATCGTTTTTGCATTTTTAGTTTATTATTTATTTTTAGTTTTTCGTATTAGCCTTTTTATATACAATATTTGGTGAACGATTTCCTTGGGCCAAAACAAAAACACTATATTATTTTATTATTTATTCAATCAATTTCATTGGAGATTAAGGAATCTTCACGTATAGGATCCACTTAAAAAAAAAAAAACTATACTCCGTTTCTTTATTATGATTTATTTACATTTGGTTAAGTACCTAAATAAACGTAGTATACAACCTCCCTATTTGAATCGGATATTATTCAATATTTCATTTCATAGGTTTTAATTTTTTTTCGTGGGAACCTAGTTTCTTTTTTTTTCTAAAATAAAAGTACCTAGCCTAAGTTACTCCTTATTCACCTATCTGCTAGTGAAAGTCCCAGTCACAGAAATAAATCCGCACAAGAATATGAGAAGGTAGTGATCAATAAACTGAGTAATGCAAATACTCATAGATTGACAACTAAGAACGCTAATTTTTTATAAATTAAGGTGTTTGAAAACATTTTTTTTTAATTGTGGGTAAGTAGTTATTTTCTAAACAGTCAAAATAAAATGGCCTGAAGCGGTTGTTTTAATATTACAAACAGACACTCCAATTTTATTTATTTGTATAGATACTTATTAGTCCACTCAACGAATAACCCAAAAAGAGGTGTAGACTGTGCGTGAGCTGGGCCCTGAGCGATTTCTTCAGAAAGTTGCTCAGAGTGCTTAGGGAGTAAACATACTAAAAGTCCCCGCGTCTAGGAGGTGAGCCGGAGTGGGGGGTATAAAAATTCCCACTTTTGAGTTTTTCGCTAATATCTATAAAACGGTGCGTCGTCGTAGAGAAAACGTATTTTTCTTGACTTGCTTTGCTTTGCCATTTTTATTTGTTTACAAATTTGAAATTATCTTATATTTACAAAATAAACAATATAAACAAAAACTGTATTTAGAAATGGCACCACTAATAAAGCGTCCACGCGGACAATAGAAATGGGCCCTCTGCAGCGAGCTTATCTATAAACGCATACTGATACAATTTGTTCATAAATATTTGCACTAACACAGCCAAACGCGCGTAGTCGATCGATAGCCGGGCGGAGCAGCGAGCGACACAGCCACCCCGTCTCAGTGCTAACGCACGACTGCCGCCCGCGCCCGCGCAGAGCACCTCTGAACCTATATCTCAAAATGGGGCATTGTCTTTGCAACTGTTGATTGATTTAAAAACGCTATTTCAAATATGTAGTACTTCTAACCATCAATTTTTCAGTGTAAAAATATTTCCAAACATCAAAGCCGTTTAGAAGTTATAAGGAAATATTAGCCAAAATAGCGTTTTGGTAAATATTTTTTTAAGGCAAAAGTATTAGCCTTATGAAAAAACCCTGTTTCAAAAATGCTGTACATGAATCTATAGCAAACATATATTTTTTACAGACCTTCTAACCAAACCGTTAATGAGTTATAAGCTTCATAAAGTGACCGAGTTACGGTACTAAACGAGAGTAAGGCCCTTAACATCTGATTGTTTGTTAAGTAACGTTGGATTACTTGTAATGAAATTAGCGGCTTTATTTATTATTTATTTATTCTAAATTTCTTAAATAACACCATAACAGCTATAACGCCATTGCAATGTTACTACCACAAAGATACACATACATCTAACTTACAGTGTGTAGGTAGTAGGTACCCCAAAAATACAATTACAAATACAAAATGGGTGCTAGTTTATAGAGTACGAAGCCGAAGAACTAATTTTCTTATAATTATAATTCTTCTGTATGCGCTTTCCAAGATCTAGGCGATGTCGTCGTAGTTGTGTACTAGTATAGTAAACCTACTCTAGTACCATTATCTAAAACAATAATTAAGTCTGCATGGCACATTGATCGCTTATCATGATCAAAAAGACGCATTAAAATTAATCATTTATTGACATCTAGGCTATACCTTACGAGGCGAGAAAAAAATTAATATTAATTGAAGGATATTTCGACTTTAGAGAATGTCGAAAGCCTTTAGTGGAATGATATTTTCACTTGAGAGGCTGTCGGTAGTCTTGATTAGATATAATATATTATCATTTGAAAGACTCGGTGTCTGGAGTGGAAAGATAGTTTTACTTGCACGGCTGTCGGTAGTCTGGAGTGGAAAGATAGTTTTACTTGCAAGGCCGTCGATATTCTGGAGTGGAGGGATAGTTTTACTTGCACGGCTGTCGGTAGTCTGGAGTGGAAAGATAGGTTTACTTGAAAGACGGTCGGTAGTCTGGAGAGGAAAGATAGTTTTACTTGCAAGGTTGTCGGTAATCTGGAGTGAAAATATAGTTTTACTTGAAAGACTGTCGGTAGTCTGGAGTGGAAAAATTGTTTTATATGTATTATACCTATAGATGACGCAGTTAGATCCGGTGAGTCGTAGTAAGAATTACTTATTTAATTAAGTTAAATTACGTCGGGAGTATAAACAAAAACCAGTCTCTCTGTAATGTAGGGAGGCAACAGCACTATCATTGCTCCTAAGCCCTGTGATGTTTGCCCGCTCGTGTTTAGTTTGTTTTGTCCTGTGGTGTTGTAACCCGTTGTAGATACGTCCCTGTGTTTCCAAACCCTGATGGCCTGGCTGATTATTATCGGTTTATTGTGATGAACTTGATTTCCATGTTTTAAATAGAACCCCACAATGATTCCAGACGTGGCGAGCCGGCGCTACGACGCGGCGGCAGTGTGGCGCGGCCGACTGCCGGCGCGCTCCCCGCCACCCTGCCACGTGTGAAAAGCGCCTGACTCCGCCGCCCCTCGCGCTACCCGCGCCCAACGCGCCCCCCGCCCACACACCCTCCGACACACAATCCCACCGACTAACCCGACACCATAACCAAACTGTGAACTACACAAATAATTGCTTCACTAAATCTGAAACCCAATTAGATTACTCATATTAATGTTAGGAGGAACAAGTTTTCAAAAAAAAATCATTAAAAAACAATAAAAAAATTCTTTTAAATATGCTTACAGTGAGTCCGATCCGCTGCGGCCATCGGCTCCGATTGTAAATAATAATCAAGATGCTTATAAAAGCTTGTATACACTTTCTACATTATCAACACTGTGTAATAAATAATTAGGTTCTTTGTGACAAATAAAATAATCAGAATAGGCCTATAGAAATTCCGTTCGCGGAGGACATTTTATCAAGTGTCGCTTGCGCTTGACCATAGTTTGTAAATAGTTGTAACGGGCGGGATGCGCGCGCCGCAATCCGCACTCTCGGACAGACTTCTCCCTGGACACGATACACGGACATGCGCACATCGTACACTCACTGACTCCTGGCCTCCGGGTCCTTGCAGACGGTCGCAAAGCAGGCCGCTCCGCGCCTACTGCCGCTGACTAACGTCCAGCCCACAACTCAGAACTGTTCAAGCATTCACAACAATCATGTGCAGGAAAATCGTGAAACCAGGAATCTTAGAATAAGTTACCTTATATTAAAATTTATGTTGTTATTATATCGTCGTGCGTGGAACAATATCAGTATAATATTCCAGTATAACATTGTAACACGTTCACCCCCTCGATGTCCCCTGCCCTGGTCCCCGTGCCCTGCCACGTCGCGCAACAGTCTCGGCTATATTGTTTATTTAATGTAATAGGTGTAATGTGACGATGTACTTGTCTATCATCATTGTTGTTATGTTATTGATAATTTATTGATGTTAATTGTTTGTATGTAGAGCAGAGGGTTGTGCGCGCGCACAGTGGCCTGCGATAACGCCACGCGAGGCTCGCCGGCACGCGTGGCGCGAAGGCTGCGCGTGCGCCGCTAGCGCTAGGTCGTATGCAAGGACGGTTATATTTTCGGACGTTTACGAAATCATAACGATTGTATTAGCTTATACAGTTCAAACATATCTAGAAAGAAGTGAATTTATTAATATATGTTCGTAAGTAAGGCAGGCGACAGACGCGACTCGACCGACACAGCATTAGCAGCTTAGAACAACAGACCTCCTCTACTTGATTATTTTAACGTTAGGAGCGTTAGCAGAACACAGTTAGTGGTTGTATTGAACCTCAGTTGTTGATGGCGGATCCGTTTCAATTGTGACTGCCAGATTTTTTAACCTGGCTGTTTACCCACTCGCCTAGCAAGGGCTTTCCATTTCGGCACAAGAACGTTCCTCTTCTCGTTTATAAAAGTATAAACAGCCATTTGCCGTTCGTCATCCACCGTACAGTGCGCAACAGCTTTACGCGATAGTAACCTTAGTGTCGCGAATGTCTGGGAAGAATTGTATTCAAAAAGAAAAAAAAGGTTTATTCTTTTCATGCTTCATTTGCGGTTACTTCGTTGAGCAATCAATCAATCAATCTTTATTTGTAAGCAACGTCCTCGATTGCCTGAACAACTTCAGAGACTGACGTCAACAACTGACAGGATAGTATTTCTGATGATTTTCACAGTTCCCGTCTGTCTGTCCGTGGACTTGTTTAGACTTGAGTTGTAAAGAAGACAATTAATTATTAGGTATAGATACACCCGAAATAATTATTTCATCATATCATTACACATTTCATAGCGTTTAAACATCTAGGTGAAAACATATTTACGCCCTATATTATAGTCTAGTGTAGTTAAGTAGATATTGATAGTAGTTTAAGTGCTGCCCTTATACTGGGTATATAATATCTCTTGACCCACTTGTTGTCCGTCTATTGCAATAAGGCCAAAGTTAAGATTACAACTTGATTCAGCTGATCACTTCGTAGCATCGAACATTCATAGTCCTTCACGCACCTAGATCTCGCAACTTAAAAGGACTCTTTGCTGGAAACAGATTTAGCGAGTGAACGATTGAGAATGTCCGCTGCGTACGTCGCACCGTCATGCTTCAGCTCACCGAGCGAGCTTATAGCAAGCTGTCAATCTTACGTTGGTCTTCAACCCCTATCATTCCTTCTGACAGAAAATTCTATGTTGTGGATAATAGTAGATTGTTCCGATCAATGTTTCAGTGTAAATTGGTGTTTAATAATAATATCATAACTATTTCGATAATATATTATAATAGCTATTGAACGCGGTTCAGTAACAGTGACTGAGGCCCACTAGAGCCGGATCGCGTGCGCAGACTGAGACATGAAGAGATTCGTTCAGAAGTAAAGCAAAATATATATTAAGATCGATGGATGTGCTATACTATAATTCTCCTTTTGTATATATATTTACTGCAGAGAGCGAGCAATAGCAAGACGGAGAGTAGCGAATTGTTATAAGTCGACAGTCACTGTTACAAAACTCGCTAAGAAAATGACGCAGAGCTCAAGCTCAAACCTCGGCCATGACAAGTCAGTCAACTACCGACTGGAACAATGATTACTACATATATGCTGGGCAAGCATGTTAACTGAGTACATTATAATATTTTGAGTGTCTTCGTTGTAATGAATATCAATAATGTCTGTCAATTAGATTCGAATTGTTTGGCAAATTAATTTATTATGATAGTCTTGATTGTACTGCGTTAGTTTCGTCTGGTGTAGAAATGATCGATGGAAAATGCTAGCACTAATATAATAAGCAATGTTGCACTAGTGACGGCATGCACCCGACACAGCAACGAGTTGCGTGTCACAGTGTTACAACTTGTTCCAATACGTTACGTGACGTTGCTTATCATACCGAACGTTATGAACAGTACCCCTGAAAGCAACGCATCGTCAAAGGATTCAGTCATTGTCTAGTACATATTACAGATAAGCAATATGTAAAGACTATCATATGGTCACTTCATTTGTCAATATATTCGATTTGTGTTAAATGTGCGGAGTTAGTAGACAGTGTATACTACATGTTACGACATATACGTAAAACGCCGAGGCTGTTGCGACGAATTATATTAAATGTCAATAAATGTTTAATGTACCAAGTATGAAGTATAGACAGCACGTTATGTTTTATTATAGTTTATGTAATCGGATAGCACACGGGTCCTGTTTTTGAATTTGTGAAGGAAGCTGCAACGCGGCAATGAGAGACCAACTCGCCACGAGTAGCGAACACCCAGTTTAGTTCATCGACTCATAATACCAAAGCAATCTTTGCCCTGGCATCAATCACCTTGGCCCTGTTCCAGTTTCTCAATCTTAGGAACAGCCAGCCAGCATGGTAGAATTGTTTGGAGCTCTACTCATTCCTCGACTGTTAAGAAAGAGCATAGAGAGACAAACCTGAAGGTTTTCTTCGACATTTTGGAAACTAACTATAAAATTTCTTTTGGTCTCTGCACCAAACTTTTAATAAAACTTTAAAAATGTCTGCCATCTGTGGGTAACATTTATGATGATTAAAAAATATTCTAACACGTTTCAGCAAATGTCCACTAATTAACATATACTCCAAGCAACTATTGTTCCAATCCCAAGCAAGTATTAACAATATTACTCTCAGCGCTTGCAATCTGATTGACAGCCTTTTCAAGCGTTAAATGTCCTTGAATCTTAGCTGTGGCAGATATTAAATGACACGTGGAAGTTCAACTCCAACTCTGACCCACCATCCTCATTCGGCTCACCGCTCATTAAGCTTGCTAGTGCTAGCTATGCCAATGAGCTCGGATCTATCAATGTTGTCCACTGTCTTCCCAGCAGACTCTGTGTGACAGTCTGCAAATACCGCTGTCTCCGAATAATTCCACTGTATAGCTGATTAGGCCAAAGTAAGTTAGTGGAAAACGTCAATTTATCCATTGAATTCGCAGTATTATTTGCCCATGACCAGGCATTTTTGTGATTTTATAGTGTTAAAATAACACCTAACATGACAGAGATCACTTTTGCTAAATCGTAAACTTGGTGTTCGCATATATCAGTTGTGTTGCAGTAACGGTGTGATGTGAAGATGTGACTAAATCTCATTTACATTATGTGTGTCTGTTTAATCATAGCAAATTAATGTCTAGTAAATTCCCGCATTTAGAAATCAGTCTCAATTTACAGAGATATGACACGATCTTCAGCTTCGACTCCTCGCGCTTCAGAACGTACGTCGTAGATTAGAAATATGGTGTAAATGAGTCTTGGTCGATTGTTACCTATATACTTTTATCAGATTTATTGTACGTTCTCATTTGAGACACGCGCCCATCGGTAGATAGCCGTGTGATCTTCAACTAGTCCCGCAATCTCTATTCTTGTCTGCAGTTTAAATATTGCTGCGTTGTTGCGCACTGACGTCACAAGTGGTATGTCATAATGAGATGGTGCCGACGTCTTCAGCCCAGCTCTGAGCCCTTAACAGGTGTACCGGTATGTTAACATCAAGCTGCGTGTTCAATGCCAGTTAAGTAGTATCCGCGAATGCAGGAATGAGTACAAAGAGCGTTTACAAGTGTTAAGGGCGCACGACGCGGCCTCAGACGTCTGCCTCGTCCTGGCAACGTTCGCGTGTAAAGGATCGCGTAAGACCTGTGTGGTCGACTCTCATATACAAGAAACAGAATAGTGGTAAATTGTGAATTACTCAAGTTGGCCAAAATTGTAGTTACGCCAGTTAAAATAGGCGTATTATAATTTTCGCTCAGTATTATTAGTTGATATTTCGTACATAGTGTATGTATACAGAGGCGGCTAACACGGGCGCGGTGCAAGCAAAAAGATTAATTTCTCAACCATCACACTTCGTAAAACATTCTCAAATTATTATGTTAACGAGACGAAAAATATTAAATTATCGTAGATAGTAAAGCCACATAGATTTCACAGGAGAAATCACAATTTTCTATTTACTTGGAACTACTTAATATCAATCTCGTAGTTAGGAAGGAGTTGGAAAATTTTTAAATTTATTAAGAAGTCTGAAATGTCCGTTATGACAGACTATATGTAATATGGTCGTTAGGAAACAACTGTAATCAGTAATTTTATCTGTAAATTAAATTGAATTTAATTTAAGATTTATAGTTAGGTGATATCTGCAAACTTTTAGCAGTGTGTGGTATATCTATAAATTTGTTCTTTTGTTAAGGTTATTTGATATATTTTGCTTGGATTGTTTCGGCTGAGGGACGAGCGTGGCCGTTGTGTTTGCATGAATTCCGAAACGTACGATGGGACCCCGCTATATGTGTTGCGGATTTAATAAAAAAACTGTGCCAGTTTTACTTCTTGATAGATGCCTTTACGCGTGTTATTGCGCTTAACATTCCAATATATAGTCATCGCAGTGCTGAAACTTAATGTTAATTAACAAGTAATGTCTAGGGCTTGTCACGCTGCTCACACTGCGCATTTCATTGTTTTCTCCGGTACGAAGCACTCGCGAGGAGTGTGACAGGCGCAGGAGTCGTATACACTATATTTTAGCTATAATTTTCCTAATTCACCGGCCCCCTCTCCGTCCAGGTCAAAGCGTGTTCATATATTGGATATAAAATCACAAATTTCAAATTGGATATCGTATACTTACAAGCATCGATGAAATATTTACATTGTTAATTTATATGACATATTCACTCATGATTGGCGTTATTTACAAGATATCTTAATTATACTAAAGTACCTACACGTTACGAATGTTTTTTCCAAAATTGTTTCACGTGTGTACAATCTTCCATAATACAGTTTGTTGATTTGATTCGGTCGCCTATATCATAAACGATAAATCGGGTTACGCTAGCTACGAGCTTAACATATTATTTGAATTTAAATGATATGTAATAACTTCTTGTATTTTACATCACCTAATGTAAGTTAAATTGGAGCGAACTCTCTAGTTACATAATCACATTATCCTCTTACAATACATTACATTAAGGATTTATAATATTAAGAGCTTTTCGATTAGTATACTTACAAAAAAATGAGATCTTATGAAATAATCTGAATTTTTCGCGATAATTTATTATATATTTAATATCCATCCAGTATTATTAGATAAATAGGTGTAATGGTGAAAAGTTGCCATTTTCTAGCTCCTATAGTTAATGTAACATAGGTTCAGTAATTGGCCAACAGATAATTCTTAATTAAGTACCTACAAATTTTCCGAATAAATTATTTTTGATTTGTCTCGGTCCCATCGCTCGTGAAACAAGAAATATATACATATAAGTATAGGTAGGTCGTCGATGTTGTTTCGATGGACGCACAGTGACCTGTATTGTATAAACATGAAATTCTAAATTGTAAGTGTTTAATTGAAACAACGTCAGAACGAAAGAACTTTGCATTGCTCCCTTGTCATGTCATTGGCGCAACACCCACCTAGAGGTAATATCAAATAAAATTTGGAATGTTTGTTATATTGTAGTAATCTAAGGTGGTTATATATTATGATTTTATCGAAGTTGATAAATATTCCTAATGATGGAATCTATTCCGTCATAATTATACTCTGAACTAATGACTAGCCTGGCATTTATCGACTTTGATAAAAGATGGACAAGGATGTTTATCATGACTTGATGAATATATTAAAATTTATATCCTCTATTGGGATAATGATAACTTGAAATATTAAAACCAATGGTGCAATGTTAAGTGCTGATAATAGGATCGAAGGAGACATCGCCGGATGCTCTACTGAAGTTCGTCATTTTAAGGAACTTTTGTCCGTTCAAAAGTTACTATGATTTGCGTTCATGAGTCTGTTTCGGAGTTCATCAAGCGTACGTGCGAAAATATTTGGTAAATGTAACGAGAGATTCCATACCATAGTCCTGTTAAGTCGAAATATATTAATTTATAAATCACGGTTTAATTTTTAAATAGAGTTAGTGGACATGTGAATGTAACGATCAACGTTGTGATGCTATCGTGGACGATAAAGAATGGAGATAACAAAGAAGACGGTTACCTTGAATCTAAGAACATGTCGTTTAAAATATTTCAAAACGTCTGTGATGCTATAGGACCATGTCAATCATAATGTTTAGCACCCAATACATATTAGCGATGACCTCAAAGGGATACTATCCTATATCTTTGAAATTTATCCCTCTAACGCCCCAGACGAACAAATAAGGATACGCGGTGACAAGAACAGTAACGAATAGTTTGAGAAATTAATTTACTAAGTCACTGGCTATAATTTGAGTACCTACAGCGAGACGTATGCACCATGTTGCTGTGTCCTTATTTGTGCGGCACCAGTCGTAGGGTATCGCTGTGATCGCTAATACGTAGTCGGTGGGCGCGTCCACGATACGTCAGCACAACGACGTCATCAGTGACGTCATCCACCAGCTGGAATACATACACTGTACATTGAACACGTAATTGTTTTAACTCTAGATCACTCTCGCGACGACGTGCATATATTTGAAGGCACTGCGGCCGGTGATCAATTTTATTTTAATGTGGTGGTTGTTTACTGCATCTGGCATGCGAAGCGAAGGCTCATTGGTATAGTTAATACGGATAAATTGTAATTTAATGCTTTTATGGAGCCAACTGTATTACTCAGAAATGCTCACAAAGCAGCCATCTTTTTGTTGATGGCTAGATATACATATTATTATGAAACAGAGCAATGTTTCTGAATGATGCGGAAGTAAAATAATCTTTCTGATAACTTTGTGGAAGGCAAGTTTGGACTATAGACATTATTGTCACTTCGGGGAATGGATGAACACTATATCGCAATATGTATCTACCCATAGCAACAACAGTGGTGTTAAGGCCAGATCCTTTGTTCCACTGGCTTTAATACCGTACGCGTTTTTATAGCAGTCGACTGATACTAGGATGTTGAACGTAATATCTCCAAGTAGGCAATACTTGTGTTCTGTAACCCTGTTGACGGACTTGGATAAAATCGCCCGCACTTGTATCCCTAATAAACGTTTGTAACTGTATTGCGTCTGTTTGATTGTTAGAAGAACCCTTATTTAGACCCCGCTACGTTAAGTGTCGCTCAGACAGAGTCCTTGGAACGAATTTGTAACTCGGAAACAGAGTTTAGTTATTAAACCAGCTTATGAAGTTTTTCAAGAAACAATCAACCAAGTCAGACCGGATTTCAATAACGTCTACGTGTCCAAACACCTCAACACGAAACTATATTGCTAACAATACCCGTTTAGAAAAATTCTATGGTATGTCTGGAGCTTTTTCCAATTTTTGTACTTAAGTTGTAACTTGGCAGTGCTAAGCTGTACTGTAAGGATGATTTTCTTTTTCGTATAAGTTGTGAATCCAAATTGTATAAATGACTAAATAAAACGAACATCGATGTTTCATTTTAGAAATCCTACTGCCGAACCTAAAGCGATTTTTCATAATAATTCTGTCATGCTGTGCAACTAACGAACACTAAACTGCTAAAGCTAATATGTTGAAGTTAGTGGATATGAAGACGCTGCTCGCACATCACCCATAGTGTCAACTAGAAAGAGATGGACGTAAGAAGTCGTGAGCCTCGTAACTATCTGTAAGAGCCAAAACTATGTAATAGGATAGAGTATAGAGACGTGCACTCACCTCAGTAGTCTGATTAATGGATACCTGTCGACAAACAAAGTTTAGGCCTTGATGCCGAAGACTACCTTATTGTCCTGCTAGTCGCCCAATTTTACTAAAATTAACGAAGCGATAGCTAAGCAACGAAGCTAGCTTGATAGAAGGTATACAGTTATTTGCCTTGCCCCGCTACACCACACACACACAGCTCTCGTGGAAATAGACACGTGAGTTGATCAATTAGTACCCGTGTTAGCCACGAAATCGTAATTTTTTTTTCTTCTACGTGATCCCCTCTAAGGTCTACACACTTTTCCCAACGTTTCTGCAATTTTAGTAACCCATCCAAAAAATACGACCTGTCAAAGTCTTCAAAATATGCTTCTGTCTCGGCAATAACTTCCATAATTGAGCGATGCATACGCGTCGCGCGCGCGAAAACATCGCGCTCGTGTGTACGCGCCCTAATAAATCGAGTCTTTATTGATGATTTTTCTACTTATGAATAAAGACTTTTCCTTTTTGTAGGCGGCTCGGTGGTAACAGGCAAAAATTAAAAAAAAAAACTTTTACCCCTAGAGGAAAATATGCTATTTTTTCCTTGTTTTGTTATTCGTCTTAAATATTCTAAAAGTTATAAAAGTTAACTTTTATAACTTTATATTGCATAAGTTAGTAGTAAAATAGTGCACTGTTCCGTAAATTTAATACAAGCAAAGCTGTCAAATAAAAGCCTCATATTACAAAAAACCATTTATTCTTTCCGTCACATTAAAAATCTATAAAATAAATCAAAATATATTACAATCATTATGTGAACACCGCTTCGTAAACAGACAGCAAATTATTCGAATGAGTTTCTTCGCACACGCGCACTTCAATAATTATGTGGCGCGTGTAAGTTTAAACATTATAAATAGAGAAAAGAAGCTATAACCCCTATTTAAGTGGTTGTATGCACATGATTGCCCCCTTATTTAAAAACTACACGACGTCTATAAGTAAAGATGTTATAAATACTACTATTTCTATCATTTTCATGACCTGTAGTGAGGAGACTAAATAATGGACAATTTTACACCATTTTAGTTATAGATGTTTGTAACTATGGTCGGACTTTAAATTGGCTGCAGTAAAATGACAGCTTATGTGTTATCATATCACTTCTAACGAAATTTAAATAGTGATGGGACAAAAGAATCGATTCATTCAAGTAACATTTAGTAGAAATCGATCCATATTAAATTATTTTTATAAAAGAGGATAATATTTATAATGAAATTCAGGATAATATAAGTTTACGACAAAAACATTGAGCAATGCCTAATTACTGTTTTGTCATCATATCAGTGATCGGATTGGATTTATAAAAAGCATTTATTTTATTCTAATCACAAACATTTCTTTTATAGTTATATGCACTGCTTTATAGTTTTGTATAATTTAGAAGCATTTTTTAAATTTTGTAAATGTAAGAACCATGTACTTATCCGTTTATTATGATTTTTTGATGTTGACTTGAAAGAGCATGGCAGTTGAGAACGTGTCATGCTCACTTAAATGCCTCACTGATGGTGGCGCGCGTGTTGGAACATTCGGTTCCCTACAAAATGGTTGAGCTGAATGGTGCTGATCCACGCGTCATGTTCGTGAACGGGCGCCGTCGGTTGAGATTGGTCATCTCTTAACTTCCAAGGCTTATTTTTAACAGACTTCAAAAAAGGAGGGTCTCAATTCGGATGTTTATATTTTTAATCTTATATCTTGAATTGTTTCTTCATTTGTCTTTTTTACATTGTTCTCACATATAGAAGCAACAAGAATAATGTACCCAGGATTTTGTAATATCTTGATTTAAAAGAGTGTCCATGGAGTTTCTTGCCCGTTCATCTCCATAGAGGTCTACGTTTTGGAATGGGCAACTAGCTTCAACTTTCTGACTAACTGGCAGACTATTTAATTTTGACAATTCAAAAGTGCGTGTACAAGGTTTAATTGAAATAATGCTTTGAGTTTGAGTTTTTGAAATATTCTCATTTTTGAGGTTTTTGTGTTTTGAAAATAACCGTGGATAGTAAACGATATTCCTAATGAAAACTTTAATTTATTTATAAAAAAGATTTCCTAAATCGATATACTTAGTAGGAGTTATACCCACTTAATAATAAACGTTGTATAGCGTCTGTATAGTTATACAACGCTTTGTCTTCTTCTTTCGAAAGTCAAATTAGTGACGACTGGCAGAGAGAAATCCGTGTGTAACTATTCATCTGATATATTAAGTGTATTAGTAAGGGGGTTAGAGTAAAAATTTAATCAAAATTATCTTTAGTAGACTATGTATTTATGCTAATTTGAAACTACAACATAAATATTTTTATCCGATCAATACAAATAATATTTGATTGTTAATTGTTAGATCAAAATTGGTCAATTTCGAATAGGTATCTGAATTATTAAAAAAATATTAAAACGATGTTTCATTGCGTTTTAATCACATCACTAGTAGAGTTAGTGTGGCAACATATTTTAACGAAATAACACTAAAAAGTGTCATTTTACTGCAACTAATTAAAAGTCAGACCATAGTTAATTTTAAAAAGGGGGGGGGGGGGCAGTCAAAAAGAAAAGATATATTGGCTGCTGCTCTATAACTTTGTTAAATACCCAAGAGTGAACATAATCTGAAGAAACCTATATTTTTTCTTTGTTTTATAGAAAAGTCCAAAAATTTAGATTTATTTGTATTTACACGCTAACATACCGACTAATGCTTTCAAAGATAAATGGCATCATAAATGTACAAACAAAGACGCAGCTCCCTTTGGCCAGTAGGTTAAAGGTATAACCGCCTGTTCTTACTATACATTCATTATTACAATATTAATAAAACATTGATTTCTTCATTTTGCGCTTTATCCAACTTTAAATCAACAACAAGTTTAAATAAGTCAAGTAGTTTTTCATGCGGACTGAGTTTTTCATTTTTGTTTGAATTTACGAGTCATTTATCAAAGGTTAATTTATATTTTACATGTTCAATATTATTCATTCAATTTATAATTTACAAAACACAATTTAAGAATTCTCCATAACACGACTAATTAGGCTCATTTAAAAAAAAAAGTGAGCCGTCACGGGACGCCTGGCAGATGTGAAACATTGCGCATGGCGACGCGTCGCCACACAGTACATAAGACTGGACTGTGACTGTATATATACACCATCATATAGCGTGGCGACGCGTCGCCACGGCATACGTCGCCACGCCAGAAATTTGTTTTACGTGCGGCTATAGATGTTTCACATCAAATAGTAATCTTCGCTCCCCCATCTGACGCCAAGCCATGAGCCTTGATATCAGTATTTACAATTATTATTTTCATGAGTGCAGACATCCAATATAATCATACTTAGGGCTGGTTTTTCAATCGACAGGTAATTTTTATTCGAGGAATAAAATTGACGCCTGACAGTTTTTGTATGGAAGAACTGTCAAAAATTCAAAATTATTCCTCCAATAAAATTATCTGGCATGGAAAAATCAGCCCTTTATACATTCATTTCCGTGACACTACTAGAAAACTACAAAAATAGATATTAAGTAAACTGTTCAAAATTGCAAATTGATTATGATATATGTAATATACAGGGGCGCGCAACCTTTTACCATGGATTCAGTATTTGATTCTCATCCTCGTTGAAATTTTTCATCGGTTTGACGGCGTAGATATTGTACTTTAGGTACAGCAATTTTTTTTTTAAATAACCGACTAATAATTTCAACGCAGATACGTCCACAATTATGAACTCAAACCATGGTGACAGGTTGTGCTTCGATGTCCCTGTCACGCTGTATGTAAAGAAACAGTCAGTCTCGTGTATGAGCTGGCAAAATCTTATTTTATTTCCGTAACATTATAGATCATGCAATTCATGAGCGCGCGTGGTCTTTAGTTGTGTTGTGTTGTGTGTATATCTGTATGAGTGTCAATGCGTATACGAAAACAAGTGAATAGTGCGAGCTCGCGCATTCATAACAATGTACATGTGCCAACACGTAGTTACAACTACAAGAAACAACACGCCCTCTGCTGATCTGCAAAATCTCTATACATTTTTAAGAAGTATATAATCAACATACTGTATTATGTATTATTACGTAAAATAGATACCAAAAATCTTAAAATTCTGAACTACGTTACAAAGGTAACTAGATATTTGAAGACGGGGAATATTTTTTTTTTCTACAGTCGTTACGGTTTTGTGTGAAGACTCATAGCTGAAGTGTCACTGGAGGACAAAACGACTGCGCCGCCGATGCTTGCCGGATGAACTTTCTCGCGACAAAATGTTCGCCGTCTGCCGAGCGCCTTAAGTATTAACTTCGCTGAGCCACATTGTTAACACAGTCAATAATGCCAATTATTAGCCGCATACATAATCTATTAGTAGTATGAAATGTACCGCAATGTCACAGAAAGTTACGAACTTCCGTCCGTCCGTGTCCGTTGTAAGATCGGGTGGCATGTACTGAGCTCGAAAGCGGCCGCGAGCGCGAGGTGGTCGGAGCCATACATGTGGTTGGGCAGGCGGCCCAGTACCTCGCATTCCGCCTGTGTAGGTAACCGCAAGCGTTCCACCAGGCTTAACTGACTGCAGCGACTGAAACATAACATTATTTATGTTAGCTGAGCGATATAATCCTAAACAGCCACCATCATGGTAGCCGTCACTTTATCTATGGTCGGTTCCAAAAGTATCAGATCTGATGACAATGTAAACAAATGGATCTGCTGTGGATTCCAATTATTTGTGGTGCCATTTACAAGATTTTACTATTTGAATACTTAATAAACCCGAAATTCTTATTTTAAACCATCTTAGCATTTTGCGGCCCCCAGACGTAATAATAATGATTAGACGCTTTTAATGAAATGTCATTAAAAGCGTCTAACGGGCCCCTGTGGTTTAGTTTCGGCCCCTCATACGCCTTCCAAAGGTCCGGGACCCCAGGGGCCCGAGATATGTCAAAGACATGTTTAAAATAACAATAAAACTTATATTGTCTCGATTAGTGTCTTTCAATGGGTTAAAGATGTTTTTCATGTTTGATGATTTAAGCTAATTTTATAACCTCAATAAAATTGTCGTCGATGATTTTTCAATTCCTATTTAATCCTTTAAGTTGGACAGCCTTTTGAGCTGCGTCAGCTATCTTTGTTTTGGAGCGCAATATTGTGTTTCGAACACGATCCGTTACTTTAACGCCTAGTATGTTATTCAAACAATAAATACTGTCTGAAAAACTGGTGAGGTATAAAGTTGGAAACGGTTTTAACATGATACTTTACTTACTTCAGATACTTTTGGTAATGATTGTAACACATTACACAACTTACCTAAAATAAATATAGTCGACGGTGACCCAATATTCCTGGAAGGTGGTGGCGCAACAGCGGCTGTCGTAGACCGAGCCGAGCTGCAGCGTGTGGAAGATGTCGCTGTTGTTGAACATTATGCTAAACTGGTCCACCAGCGAAGCGCTACGCGCGCATGGCGGCGTCTCCGGGCAGTTCTCCGAGTTGTATAGCTAAGGAACACATATTATGATATAAATACAAAATAACATCGATAAATTTGTGAAGGTTGTGGGAAGCACAGGACCGGTCGCCGTAGCAATGCTTGGGGGAGCTCTGTAATTTATTATTATTGTCATACACCTCACCTAGGGGTTAGCCAATTTATTGGCCACTTAGGAGATAAAAAAGAATGCCGCACAATCCATGGCATCCCGAACCAAATTAAATGTTTGCCTGTCACAATCCTAGTATATTTGGAGGAGAATTCAATGCTCTTTCTAACAATTTTTGGCATGGAATTTTTGAGGTAAGTTTAGAGACACCGACAGGCGGTGATACAGTCACATGAAAGCGACGAGCGCGAGTTTTTAAAATGAAACACGTAGATATTATAAACAAACGCATGTGTGGCACACCTTAACTTCACTGAAGCTAGTGTGGCGGCCTTGCTGTCTGTTCAGGAACACGGACAAGTGCTGGCAGTTGTCCGTCACGCCTATCCGCCTCCAGTCTGAACCATCTCGGAATGGGCGTGCACTGTGAATTCAAGTAAATTAGTTCATAAGTTCTCCCGTCTCTGTGTTCGTAGCGATGAAGTCGAAGCGCAATTTAAAAAAATTCAGTGTTTCTATATTAACAACATTTATACAGGATGAAATTGAAAACTTGCGACAAATCGAAATAGGAGGTGCAGTGACGGTTACATAATACATAATCATAATAAATTGTCATTTCACAAATCTAAGGCGATAATTACACGATTTTTTTCAAGAATTTGTCTTGAAAAAAAATCGTGTAATTATCGTCTTAGACAGTGCAAACTAAGTTATGGTCGTTTCAGAATTTTTTTTTCAATGTTTTCAAATCTAATAAGAAAATTAAAGTATCAATTTTAGCGCGCGCCCGATAAGCAATCCGTTCATCGCGGAGCAACATGAAGCAAGTTGACAACATGTTGAACTAGCGATATTTACCTAATTTCGACCGTCCCTACGAGAAAAAGGGCGCGCGACGACATTGCCAAATCGCTCGCCTACGCGCACGTATGTGTATCCCTTTCCTTAATAACATGCTGTAAAGAGTCTAAAGGAGAATGCCATCAAATATAGGACGCCCTGTACCAAACGAAAAGTCCGCTGTCAAAACCGTAACTAGTGTATTTGGAGGCGAATTTAATGCCCTTCCTATATTGCTAACTATTTTTTACATGGATTCCCGCAATTCGTATTTATTGGCCTTTTACCTACTTAATATTTTGAGATTACGTTCGAGAAAAAGACGAATGAACGATGACGATGAATGAGGAGGCATCGTTAAGGATTATTATACACAAAGACTACGCTACGTTATGGACAAGCACCTGAACGTTATCGTTAATAAGGATTTTAATTATATTTAAATAGTTCAGATGAAACCAATATTAAAAGTAATGTCATCCGTGAGGGCGCCCCAGAACAAACACATTACGTCACAATAAAAAAGTTTTTTTTTTTATCTGTCCTCTTTTCTATTTATGTTTAAAATGTATTCATAATAAATTAATACGACGCAACGCGTGACCTAACGATTTTTTGACACATAAAAATATGCATCATTGTAAATCGGTAGGTACTTACAAATTAATTATCTTTTTCATTTAAATGATTGTTGGTAGGTACCTATATTTTTACGCTGTAGCAACATTCGGAAATGAAGTGCAATCGCAGTGACATAAGAGAAAATACGTACAAAATACTTTTATTTTTGATGTTCTAAATCCGGGAATCTTTTTCATAACAAAAACGTAAATCCAATTTAAAAAATAGATGAACTACATTTGGTTGTGACCCGCTCCCTCGCAAGTTGGTACGGTCCCATGGCATTCTCCTTTACTTAATCGCACGTTGAATTAGATATTTTAAATTGTCGCACTTATTCAATTTCATCCTGTATAAATAAATATATGTTTTATTCAGTATTAAAATGGATAATTTTAATACATAAAGTCTTAGAGATTATTTACAAAGGTATAATAATGTTAGATGCCTGTACTAGGTTAGACCTGTATCACAGGGAAAAGTATTTTTTTCTTTATACATTTTTAAATAGAAAAGAACTCGTTATACAACACTTGTGACTCAATTTTATTTTTCTTTTAGTCTATGATGTGTGACCACAGATGTAATAAATACATTAAATACATAGTTCATAATTATGATTGTAGATATCTATATCCACATTCAACTCAGTAAATATTACAATACATAGAAACATGGCATACCTAACATGTCCTCTATCTAACAGTTTTATAACAGCGCTGTCGGGTGTGGAATTCAAATCGCCAGTTAATATTATAGGATGGTGTCCAGATCTGAAATCAATAGAAAATGTACTGATGTAATAACATGTAAAAAAAGCGAGACAGAGGTCATCAAATAGCCAAGTTATCATCTGCCGAGCCTTTTCCCAACTATGTTGGGGTCGGCTTCCAGTCTAACCGGATGCAGCTGATTACCAGTATTTTACATAGAGCGACTGTCTATTTGACGTCCACAACCTAGTTACTGGGTAATACGAAACCCCTTGGTTAAACTGGTTGTCAGACTTTCGGGCTCCTGACGGCCCGTAATGACTGTCAAAGATCCACGAATGACAGCCGGGACCAACGCATTAACGTGCTTTCCGAGACACGGAGGGGGTCTTGGTATGTAAAGATGGTCACCGATCCACGGACCAACCGCGGCAAGCGTAGCTTAACCTGATCGATCGAGCCGTGCGGCTGTTATTACTTAGCCACGAGCCCCTCTATCAAATAGCCAAGTAGTTGGGAAAATGCTCAGCAAAGTACTAACTTACATGTCATCAACGTCACGTTTACAGTTCGTTCATAGTCGTCGGCAATAAATACTTTTTCTTTTTTTCTTTCTTTATTTTACCTCTGACAGCTTCAACCTAACAGCAACCTTATGGTAATGATAATAAAAATCAAAATGATTTTGACAGACTTGTCAGTGGCAGCAACCCAACAGCAACCTTATTGGAATGATAATAAAGATCAGTGTGATTTGGACAGTGATGCAAAATCAGAAGTAAAATAAACGTGAAAGACTGTACAAAAATTTTGTGATACTAGTGGGCCTAGCACGAACGAGCGGAGTAAAAATTTCGTAAATTCGAACGATTAAGTTGGAAAAAGACGTTTCACACATACGTATTTACTTAGTTTTAAGACTTCATTCATATCTATGGGTGATAATAATTCTGCTATACGTAAAAATTTGAACTAAGATCCTATAGGATCTATTGTATTTCGAATTCCAAAAATCGTTCGTCTACGCGCCTCAGCATCGTTGAAATTAGGGCCAGACGGTGTACTGGTGGTTACAATCATTCGTCCGACGTATCATGATCCCCGAACACGTTCCGTAAACATTCGTTGCGTATGATATTGATTTAACTTTATCTAAAGTAACACGGTTCTGGATTCAAATCCGGGCAGACAATCACCAATATGACATTTTCAATTCCAAGTTTATCTTGGACATTACTGACATCTGTGAAGGAATAACATCGTGAAAAAACCTTTTTTTTTAAATACTTTTGGTTATATACGATAAAAATCGCCATAGTACACACGGCTACACGCTGTACAAAACCAGTATAAGCTGACTTCTGATTGTACGAATATTCTGTACAATGCGAGATCAACTAAAACTGGAAATTATAGGTTGATGTGTCGCCGTGTGTATCTCGTGCCTTCTCTTTATAAGAGGCCTTTGCCCTACAGTGAGCTGAAAAAGGCTGATTATAAAGTGACACTTACTCTCTCTCATTATCAAAGAAAGCGAAGCGGTCGATCTCAGCTAGGAAGACCTGCATCTGCGCCAGCCTCACGTCGGTCCTCTTTGGGTTATACAGCAGGTGCGTGGTGGCGACCACCACTGCCGAGCGGGGCAGTTCGTGGGGCACCAACTTCACCATGATCCCGATGTTGTCGCGGTTCAGGATTGGAAGCTCGGGCTGGTTGAATTCCACCTACGGAAGGACAAGTTTTGTGGGTTCATAACAGGCGCACGTGTGTAACTAGATATTTCAATGCATACGAAACAAAAGGAGTTTTTTACAACGCTACAAGGTCTTTTAGCGCAACACTGTCATTGTCATTTAGGCGCCACACGATCCTCGTAGCACTCTAGGTTCGAAGCATTGGCATTCTGTAGTTTCTGCCTACCCGTAAGAAAATGATTTTATGTATTGCGCTTAAATTAGGAATCAACTAAACCTAAAGGCTCATAAAATTATCAAGGTAAGATTGGGTCTCCTTGGATGAGGCGTAGGGGCGTGGACATTGGCACACGTGGAGAGGGCCAGCAGAGAGGATGAAAGCGGGCCGTGAATGATGATGATATCAGCAATACTTGCTTTTTACCACGCTCGAGTCGTAAGCAAATTATGCGAATAAACAGTCGCCACGGTGTAACGCATTAGCAGGTTTATGTAAATAAATAGGTCGTTGATTTTAATCATTATTATTGCAAAACTGTACGCTATTTCAGACGGATTAAAAAAAGCATTTCATTGAAAACAAGTGACCGTCAAATTGGATAACATTAAGAATTTCCTAATAATATATGTTACATAAATATCCTTATGATACTAATGTGTCTTTATACATCCTTCGGATCTAAAATTATTTTTGCATATCATAGCCCAGTTCTTGAGTAAGATTATAGGCTATGTAACATCACGCTACGACCCTTAGGAGTCGAGCAAAAAAAAATAGTCAGAAGGAACGCTAAGCGAAAATAGCATAGAAGCAAGAGCTCGGGCGGGCATTGCGATGCGACGCGCTAAGGGGAACAATAAACTTCACGTGTACGAAGTTGCGGGCAAAAGTAAGTAGCTTATAAATATCATAATTCGCTAGAATAAGGACATTCAGAACATCATAACGTCTTTCCAAAAAGGGGAATCCATAGTAATAGGAGTAAACCTATTGAGTTATTGACATTAACCGTGGACAAATTTAGACAGGTCTGCTATTAAAAAAATTCTGATGGAAAAAAACCCAACAGTTTGCTCAACCTGAGAATCGAACCCTAGCCGCACTTGCAAGCATAATACTGCCCACCTGAGCCTACAGTACAGTAAGAGGCGTTTTGGTGGGTTTTGAGTTAAATACATATTCTGAACTGCCCCTAGAAAGGACCATAATGTTTGTTGCCAGCAAAATACAGGCATAGTAGGCTTTCGAGAGCAAAAAATCAAGGGTTTAGGGTAATTTGCAGGTGTGTGTGTTATATACTATCGCCTGGCACCAGCATTGCTTCGATCGCTTCCCACAGCAAGATTAGTTCCACACACAGCATCAGCGTAATAGAATCCGAAACAGAAAGATCTCAGAGTTCACCAATCAAACGAAACGACACACGTATCAGATAACAGCAGAGCATAACATACATAGAATACAATAGCATACATTTATCCGTAGATAAAGCTTACATTCACATTTGAATCCGCGTGTGCGTATAATTAAGTACTATCAGATACTGCAATAGAATAATGAATGTGCCGTGTTGATAATGAAACGCGCGACTTGGTGACAATGGTGCTATAAAACTGTCAGCTGTGCTAGTATCTCTGCGACTGTATCGGACAAGGTCGCAGCTGAATAGAAAGGTTAGGTCAAGCTTTATTCCTGGAATATACATTGTCAATTTTAGCATTCAACATTCTGAGGAAAATGTACACTCAATGGCCTCAATTTCCTAATGATCTCAGTGACCTCACGCATGAGTATTGGAATAATATAGCGCACAGCATGGATACAGGAGATGTTTCCACTTATCTTATATCTTTACATACGAAACAGTTCCCTGATTAAGTGGCTAATTCACGGAGTGACGCACAGCTTTAAGTACTAAACTAATACAAACGTTTCCGGAAGGGTGTAGAGGTGCTTATAGAAACTAGTTTTAAAAGTACGAATATATAATATATTTATTTGGAAATTAATCATTCCTGTTGTGTTGGCCGTACTAGCATAACTTTTATGTCACATTACAGAGCTGGATCATTTTTCATTGACTTGAGTTGCTCCCGCACTAAAACTGTTTCACATTTTTAGGTTCTTTCTTCGGGATTAAGCGCACTTTTGTACCGCCTTTTACACCGTACGTAAATTATATTTGTAACGTGTGAGCCTTTACAAAAGCGGCTGAGATACGGTGCAACTTGGGACAGGCGAGTTCCAGCAGTGTAATGCGACGTTGTGCGAGGTTGAGTTGATTGAATGCTTGTATACTTACACTGACATGCCCCTGCAGTTTGAACATCGAGCTCCTGAAGTAAATGGCGCAACCATCATGCCGGAACCCAGTCTTCTTCTTGAATATCTTGGTGTAGCCAATCTGCTCGAACCTCGAGAAGAAAGATTCTAAGTGCGACGATTGTACTTCTTGTAAACATAGTATCTGAAACACATCAGCGTTCAAGTTATTACTCTCATCTGAACAGCGATTTTAGGTTCAAACTAAGGATAAAAAATGATCGCAACATGGCGGTTTCGACCCTGGCAGCAGCATCAAGTCACGTCTACCAGTTAGATGTATTGTCATTGTAACTTAATGAGTTTACAATTTTTATTTCATAGCCCAAGAGAAAGTGTTCAAAAATTAGCTTGCAATATTTGACTATATCATCAAAGCTCTCATACAAAAAGATTGTGAATAAGAACGTACATCGGGTGACAAACTGGTGATTTCATCGAAGAGGCGTGCAGCCCTGGATTTCCACTTGAGGTCATGCGGCGAGCAGTTTGTGTACAAATAGGGGTGGCACTCCAGCAGGTATTGAGCTAGCAAGTTGTACGACAGCACCTTGAACTTGAGCGTCGGACCTGCGGAAACCAGTCCTTCGGTAAGCAGTGACTATGATCAGCTTTTTCAATGCGGCTTCAGAAAATTTCTATGTAAGTACAAGGACAATTTACACTTTAAATTTTTTTCATCGTAATTTCAGCGATTCATAGAATACACCTTCCGTAACGAAATAGTCTTCGAGTAAAATGGCTGTGTCACATACGGACAGGACGAAATTTTAACAGTTCCTTTTTTGCCATATAGCTACGGAACCCTATCAAAGTTGCTATTATTCTTAAATGAGACGTCTCATTTAATGAAAATAGCACGAAAATTTCGACATCTCCCAAACCGCACTGTGCCCGCATAATGGGTTACGTGCCACTTCCTGTGTCTCAGTAGGGAGACATTATAGGCTGATTGTGCTAAGCAATAAAATAATTTTAGAAAATTCTGACTGACGTCAGAGGTTTGTTTGGAACCAAGATTAAAAAGAATAGAACACACCATGCCTACTATCATGGCCGTCTCCTACAGTCTCCCACATCCTGAAGTCTGATGGTATATTAAGTGGCGCTCTTCTACCCTCGCCCGACGATGCCGTGTCGCCCGTCTGCAGCAGCCACTCCTCATTATTACCTGCCGTACTGAACAATAAAGAAATTATTTAAACATTTAATATTTATAAGTAATACACAATATCAATGTTTACATTCTAAAGGCGAGTTTCCCCTGTGCTTCAGGCTGAGAAATGTATCTTTTTTACACGGAAAATAGTGTAATTTTAATAAAGTTAACATGATCTCACACTCAAGTAAGATTGGTTGAATAATCAAGAACCTGGGGGGGGAAATTTTTATAGCACTTAGTAGGTTTTAATGAGAAAAGGTTTTATTACAAGTTGGTGCTCTGAAATATAAAATAAGATAAAACCTTTGAAATGGATGTTTGTTTTCAGGGATGTGTGAGATAAGTAGGCATTTATGCCTCTTAGAAACATTAAAGAAAAATAAATGAAACACTGATAAAGATTGCTTTTATTTATTAGATTGGATTACATAACAAATGTGTTCCGCAACTTTGCTTTGTAACAGCGTATGCAACCGGACAATCAACACAATAGTAACACAAACTTTATTAAAGAAGAGGACATGCTGCACTGCGCACAAATAAATATAATGACGCAGGACTGACGGTGGTCATTATTATTGTCAGTGATTCGTAGAGAAAATAAATTATCACATATTTTATTATTGAAAAAATATACTTACCGGTCTATCAGCCTTTGCCGTAATAGTGCCAGTTAAAACGTTTATTCGCAACACAAAGTCCAAATCAAGGCAGTATAATAATTATGTTTTATATTATAATACTTATATTTCAACCACATAATGATTTAATATTTAGATCTGAGACAGATATTAGTGTCAGTCAATAAAAACTATGTTTAAATTAAATAAGGTCGGAACCCTAAAAATCACAGAACTAGAAATGGATAACTTGAACTATAGGCGTGCTAAACACTCGTTCGGTTCAAAATCATTCGGCACAGCCCAGCGGCAAAATCAAAAAATATAGATACATACATAAACTCACGTTACTTGACGGGAAAATTCCAAGTTTCTACCTAATACGACTCAAAAGATATATACAGCGGAGACTTAGTAATAGGGTCCTGCTGCCTCCCTTTGGGTACGGATATTAATGTGGACACAGCACCAGACAAAAGTGATGATTATCATCATCTATTAACCTCGAAAGGGTTATCAGTTTATCACCCCCACACACGTATTACTAGTAGAGTTCAATAGCCGTCGTTTAATTGTTTCAAAAAGGTAAATCGAAGTTTGTCGTGTTCGGATTTTCATGGGACTTTTTTGTTGAGTTCCTAGAGGTGAGAAGATAGTTAAAATAAAAAATCGACTTCTTTCTCTTATTAGTTTCTGAATAAATCAAACTCAAAAGTCATTTATTCAAACTAGGCTGAGAATCAGCACTTTTCGAACGTCAAAATTATAAAAGATAGTCCCCCAAAAGGCCCACCCTTCACCACTACCTCGCGCTTTCGCTGGGGAGAAGAAGTGGCGCTACAAACTGTCCAGCAGCACAGCTGTCTGTTCAGTTAGAAAAAACCTTGATTGTATACAATACTAGGTATGCAAAGTTATTAAAATTACAGGACACAGAACATTAAATTATTTGTCATATATCAGCTAGCCACGCCAATACACCAACCTAAACAATAAAAACTATACATACTCAAACAAAAAAAAATTGATCAAAATTAAAAATGTAAACAAAACTTACTACCTAAATAAAAGCCTCCAGGGGGCCTAAAAAGGCCGCTTTGGCAGAATCATAAAAGGATAACATTATGAATCAAAATGGACAGTTAACTGTTAAGTTAATCGTATCAAATCCTATTGGTGAAAGATTTTTCAGTTTTTTTTTTTGTCTGTGGTAAAATACCAATCAATCCAAATCCAATCTCAATCTCTTTGATTATACCTACGTAGTGCAGCGAAAAAAGAAAAACATGGAATGTCTTCGCCTTATTATAATTCATAATGTTATCCTTTTATGATTTTGCTAAGGTGGCCTTTTTAGGCCCTCAGCGATAAAGGGCGTGACAGCTCAGCGTCACGGAATGTGGCCCAAGCGCGCTATGTGGTTTATTATCAAAATGAAACGCGAAATAGGGTTTTCTTTTTGTTGTAAAACCTAAATTTTTATTCGAATCTTAAATGCGAATGATTAATTAACAAAAAGTGAGTTAACTTTTTTAAAAATTTACAAAATTACAAAAAAAGACATTAAGCTCCAAGTTAAAAAAAATGTTTTATAATGAAATTTACAAAATAAAGCTATGGTACTTAAAATTAATAGCGGGTATTTCCACCTCTGGCCCTGAAGACCGCCTGTATGCGATCAGGCATGCTGTGAATTATGTTTTTAATGTCCACATGGGGTATTTCTTCCCAGGCGGCCACCAGAGCGGTTTTCAATTGACTGATAGTCTCTGGAGGGTTAGGACTGGATCGTATGCGTCTTTTAAGCATATCCCAGACATGTTCTATGGGATTCATGTCTGGGCTTCGTGCCGGCCACTCCAATTTAGTAATTCGCACCTGCGACAAGTAATCATCCACGCAACGTGCTGTGTGAGGTCGGGCATTATCTTGCATTAAGATGAAATTTTCTCTACCGATGAATCCCATGAATGGTAAAACGTGTTCCTGAAAGATCTCTTCAATGTATCGCACTGCCGTTAGACGACCTGCAACTACTGCCAACGATGTGCGTGCGTCGGAACAGATCCCTCCACAAACCATAACTGATCTACCATGGAAACTGGTGGTGTGGTTATTGGCAGAAACCTCTCCCCATGCCTTCTCCACACACGTTCGCAGCCATCTGGACCTCTTAAGGCCACTCTGCATTCGTCAGTCCACAGAACTTTACTCCACTGCTCATGAGTCCAATTTGCGTGCTCGTGAGCAAACCGAAGTCGAGCTACACGATGGTGTCGGAGCAGTTCTGGACCTCGAGCTGGTCTTCGAGCACGCAGATCCCGTTCCTCCATTTTCCTTCTAATTGACCGCTCACTTACATTGATCCCTCTTGCCGTTTGTAGCCGCTGCCGTATTTCGACCGCAGTAAGGAACCAATTTCTCAAAATTCCGAGAGCGATAAATCGGTCATCTCGCGCTGATGTACACCTAATACCGCCACTTCCTGGTGTCCTTGTGTAAAGGCCGGTCTGGTCGTACCTTGTTAAGGCGTACCTAAGAGTTGTACACGGTACATTTAAAGTTTCAGCGATCACTCGCTGTGTTTGCCCCTGACTACGAAGCAACACAGCTTGAGCAACTTGAGCTGAAGTTAGAGGCATTGTGGTCCGATTCTGGAAGCATAAATTAATACAGATTAATTAAAAAATAAAACAATAAAGATGAAATGCACGACCATTTTACAAACGATTTTTTTTTGTACTTGCCCTTTTAAATTAACGAAAACAAATGTCCTAACAAACTGCCACTCGAAATTCTTATACGGGATGTCAAAATCGCCCGTTATCGGTTTGTTTAACCCATTGAAGGACACTGAACGCCCCTCGACATAATAACAATAAAACTTCTATTGTGTCTCGTACAGTGTCCGTCAATGTGTTAAGTTTGGGCCACACTCTGTGCCGATGAGTGTATTTATGCAATGTTGGGTTCTGTTCACATAGCTGTCACTTGAAGTCAGAAATGATAAACTAGGACCATCGAAGTAAAATAAATAAACAAGTTATTATTAATAACAACAATAAAACCATGGTCAGCAACACGACCAGTCACCACAAGCAGCACCCGTTCATGAGCATAACGCAAAGATCAGCCATTACCCCCCCTCGCCATATTTACAATAACTTGTAATCCGTCTAATGAGGGTTTTCGTGAAAATTTACGACACCAGTTGGCACCACTGTGACAAGAGGTCTTCCAATATAAAATATATGATGACGTTCATCATTCGATTCATTCATTCGTTCATCATTCAGTCATGACTAAAGAAAATATAGGGTCTTTGACAGATGCCTGGACCTGACGTGTTAGTGCTGCCACCTAGCGAACGTCATTTCAGAAAACCCTCATTCACGCTATGGCGGCGTAATGAAATGTTTATTTTATGTAAGTAGATCTTTTAAGACACTTTTACATATTGCATGACTCATAATGCGAAGCATTAGAGAGCATTAAGATCGAAAAAAAATGCCTCCTTCCTGCAACTGTTTCTATTGTTACACAGAACCTACTCAATTTAATGGAGATTTGAATTCTGTACTTTTCAAAAATTGATTTACCGCAGTAGAAACGAAAAAAAACATCAAAACCTTCGATCAATAATAGTACTAGATGAATGATCAGGAACAAAAGTAACTCGCTAAAGTGGCCACGTTTGCACACACATAAACATTTATACTTCTTACTACGAACTGTAGAAAAACGTTTAATATTATTAACAACTTCAAATTATTATAAACCTTAACACTCTAACATAAAGTTGTATTACGAATGCAAATGATAAATATTTAAGCCCTTCTGTCATCGGAGATAGGTTAAAAGCAATAAATTTAAAATGTCACTTGAAAATAAAAAGTCATTTTTATAATAACTACAAAAATATTTATTCTAAAATGAAACTTAATTTCTTAGCAATAAGGTTAAAAACATTTTGTTGACAATTTCGTGCTTACTGTTTTTTGGAACTAGACGTAGTTCTTGGTATTGCATTTCAATGCTTAGAACACAGTAAGTATTGGAGTTGCAGAATATAATATTTTTAGGCGAAGGTTCGTTTTGTATGGTGTCAAATATTTTTAACCGATTTAAAAAAGTAGGAGGACTAAAATAGTACCATTGTGTTAATCGGTGTATTTAAACGTAATGTATGTTTAATTTCGTTTAAACAGATTCAGCTTGTTATAAAGTTGTCTTTTGGAATCAATTTTTATTTGAGCGGTTTCTTTTTCAAAACGTTATTTTACTCCAACTATTTTAATACTTTATGATAATTACCTGCAATTTGGGAACCGCTGTTTTTAGTAATCTACGCCTTTGCGTGTTTCCTGTTATGTCCAATCTGTCAAAATGCATCGAACATATTGTCGAATTTTTAAAAGGTTTGTATATTTGTTCTCCCTTTTCTTTCGCGACAATAGATACCCATTCTGCACATCGAAATGGGTCGCTAGGAAATCTACAAACAAAAATAACACCACTCCATGCCCCTGTTCCACAATAGTCGATGTTTGCTAAAATAGTTGGCGCGTTGTCGCAAACATTGGCCAAACAATCATAATATTTGCTAATTTATTTATATTTACTATTTAATTGTGTTATTATTTTATGAAAAACATTAAATGATAGAAACTTACCTAAAAAAAGATATTCCTTCCAAAATCTTGGTGTTACGGTGGTTATTTACACAATTTTTGAAGAGGCATTTTGACGTCTTAACGTTGGCTATGATTGGACCATACTAATTTGAAATAAGAGCACAAAAGTATTTGTGCTCTTATTTTTCGGGCCGTTTTTGAAGCGCTTATCGGGCATCTAGTACAATTATTGATCGAAGATCAAAACATTAAAATAAATCCCGTTAATCAATTGTGAAACCTGAAAACATTGTAGCTTGCGAAAAAATCGATTATTTGAGTTTTTTTTTTTTGTCATGGTGGGAACCCTGTTATTAATGGCTCTTTTATTCAAAGTAGTTTAATTATAATTAATAAAAAAATAACTAATGTAACAAACATACAGTGCCATCTAGTATCACTTAACCAAAGTACTATGATGAGCAGATCAATACCTAACATGACAGACAGCAAGGCTGACAGACAAGTGACGCCATCTACAATCAACGAGTGAAACATTCTGAACCAGCGCCATTTCGGGAGTTATCTGCACTACATCTACATAGTACCACACGACGATGTTATGCACACATATGAACCGAAACCGCTTTATAAGCAGAGCTGTCTTCGAACAAATTGTCATTCACTAGCTAGCGGTTCTGAGCGCGGCAGCCACGCAGCCAGCTCTGATCCTCAGTAAACCTAGTTCCTGCTTCGACAGCCTAGCAGTCTTCAGGAACTAGACAGCTAGGGGAGGTCTGAAGGGAGATAGCCACGCAGTCCCTTTCATCCCTCCACTTAGGGTTGCCACCTGATATAAATTATTGTAACTGTAGTAAATAAGCAAGTTGCCAATAAAAATATCATGAAGTCAATGGGGCTTTCATTTCACTAATAGCAACCCTACATTGGCGCCCAACGAAAAATAAAAGGATACCCACATAATTGGCGGCCAACCCTACATTGGCGCCCAACGAAAAATACAAGGATACCCACATAATTGGCGGTCAATCCTACATTGGCACCCAACGAAAAATATAAGGATACCCACATAATTGACGGTCAATCCTACATTGGCTCCCAACGAAATAATCTACAGATACCCACATACGTATTAACGCTACCCCCATTTTAAAATGTCAATCACAATGACACAAGAGCAGTTCGATGAATTGATTGATGCGATAACAACAACTAAAATTACCATGCCGGGGAAAAGTTTTGCCAACTGTATGAGAAGATATGAAGGTGAAAGAGATTTCAACAAGGTCGAAGAGTTTATAAACAGCATCACAGTGTACAAAAAAGTGGAACATATCTCTGACGAAGATGCATTAGAAGGATTGCCGTTATTGTTAGGCGGCATGGCAGCAACATGGTGGCACGGCGTAAAAGCTGACGTTAAGAAGTGGAACAACGCGTTGGATGCAATACGTTCAGCGTTTGCCCCAAGGAAGCAGGCTCATGACATTTATTTAGAATTGTTCAGTAAGAAACAAACTAATGAATCAATAGATGAGTTTGTTTGTAACAAACGCGCGCTACTATCACAATTACCACCAAAACGCAACCGAGAGGAGGAACACTTAGACTTTGTTTACGCATTACTGAAAATTAGTATAAAAAAGGCAATCGCCAGAAGCGAGTTAAAATCATTTGCCGACTTGCTGGAGAAAGTACGTCATTTAGAAAATATCGAGAGGGAATCAGAGGCAAGTACTTCATCATCTACGGAACAAGTAGATAAAAAAGTTATAAAACGTTGCACATTTTGTGCGAGGAAAGGCCACACGACTGAAGACTGTCGGAAGCGCTTGGCAGAGGCCAAAAAGCAATCTGCAGCAGTAACCACAGATCCGGAAACTCAAAAGGTGTCCTGTTATGGGTGTGGTGAACCAGGAGTCTTCAGAAGCAACTGTAAGAAGTGCCAAAATAAAGAAACCCCACCAAAACCAGTAGCTTTCTATACAGTAGACACAACAGAAATAATACAGGATCATGTCAAAATTCCTACTATTGAGGTCACCTGGGAAGATCAGCAAGGATATGCCTACATCGACACTGCTGCAAGAACAAGTGTTGCAAGTATAAAGTTGTACAAATTACTCATTAGAAAAGGTGCTACATTCAATGAGAAAACAGCAGACACGATACTAGCTGACGGAACTGTGAAAACCCGGAGACTACTCACTACAAGCATAAACGTCACTGTTGGTAAACGTTCCCTACCAATAACGTTCACAGTGATACCCGACGCTACTGATAACCGCACACTGCTTGGCATTGATTTTCTAGAAGCAGCGGGAATAGTGCTCGACTTGGCACAACGAGTTTGGTACTTTGCAGATGATCCTCAGGACCGACACGCTTTTCTTCAATTGAAGAATGAAAAGATTCCCTTGAAAGCAGCAGAATGCTTGACATTTAACTCAGGCCAGTCATCACCGGAATCTCTATCAAGCTTTATGCAGTGGGCCAAAGAACTACAAATGATATCCCCACTACCAGAATCACCTCAACCGTCGAACAACAATGAAGATAGTCCACCGCCAACAAAAATTACAAAATGGTCACTTCAAAAACTGGACACACCGCCACGTCCTGTCCGCCCTCGTGAACCAGCTGATGAGGCATCTCAAAAAGATCCACGAGTTGATTATGTTACAATAAATCAAATGTCATTCTATTCCTTTGATGTTTTATTACATTCAGGTGAAGGGAAAATATTATCAGAAGTAGAAAGGTCACACTTTAACCAATTGCTAACTACCTATAGCGATGTATTTGATAAAAACACAAAACCAACACCATATATTTTGCATAGAATAGATACAGGTAATCAGCTACCCATAGCTCAAAAGCCATATCGATTATCACCACACAGACAACAACAACTGAGAACAAAACTAGATGAAATGCTAAGCAATGATATAATAGAAGAATGCGATTCACCCTGGGCGGCTCTTGTTATCATGGTCCCTAAAGGTACAGACGATATTAGAGTTTGTATCGACTATCGGCGACTCAACGAAATAACAAAACCAGATAGATATCCATTACCAAGGATTGACGATCTATTACATCAGGCAAAAGCAATGCCATACATGTCTACCATTGATCTTCAATCAGGCTATTGGCAAATATTGGTACACCCCGAAGACCAAGACAAAACTAGTTTTATCTCACCGTTTGGAACGTTCCGTTTTAAACGCATGCCGTTTGGGTTACGGAACGCACCCGCCACGTTCCAGAGATTAATAGATAAATTTATTCAAAGTTTGGGAACGAAAACAAAGTGGGTGTTGTCATATTTAGACGATTTAATCGTAAGATCTGTCACTTTGACACAACACGTTGACGATCTGAAGGAAATATTTGAAAAACTCAGAGAGTTTAATTTGAAAGCTAACAGAAAGAAGTGTAAATTCATTTGTTCTGAGATAAAGTATTTGGGACATCTTATAGTTCCAGAAGGAATCAAAACAGACCCGGAAAAGATTTCGGCTATAGCAAACTTATCAAAACCAAGAAATATAAAACAATTGATAACATTTCTACAAACTGCTTCGATGTACCGAAGATTTATACTCAACTTCGCAGACATAGCCCGACCGCTAACAAACTTAACTAAAAAGAAAACAAGTTGGCAATGGAGTAATGAACAGCAAGAAGCGTTCGAAAAACTTAAAATAGCGTTAACTACAGCCCCAGTACTTAAACAAGCAGAATGTGATACTCGATTTACAATAAAAACCGATGCAAGTCAATATGCAATTGGAGCGGCTTTAGTACAGGGGGAGGGCGAAAACGAACACCCAGTTGAATATGCAAGCAGACTTCTTACACCAGCAGAATGCAATTATACTGTAACTGAAAAAGAAGCCTTAGCAATTGTTTGGGCTGTCTCGAGATTTCGTGGCTACATTGAAGGTACACAATTCATTACAATCACTGACCACCAACCACTAAAATGGTTAATGAATCTGAAAACACCAACAGGTCGCCTGGCCCGTTGGGCACTGCAACTACAGCCCTATAACTTCAATATACAATATACTCCAGGGCGTACTAATGTGGTAGCAGATACTTTATCAAGACCACCGTGCACACATGACGGTGACGCATGTAGTTTATGCTATGTAGAAGTTGAATTACCAAAATACAATGAAAAGCAGATACGCGAAGAGCAACTAAAAGATGATGAGCTCAAGATGATAATAAATGCACTTGAAGAGGAAACTAATACAGAAAATTATATAGAATGGTCAAAAAAAGGTTACATACTTCATCAAAATGTTTTATATAGGTTTACACCAGAACAAGAAGACGATAATGCCAAATTATTAATACCTATACAAGAAAGACCTAATATATTGAGGGCATATCATGATGATCCTACAGCTGGTCATTTAGGAGTAGAACGTACAGTTCAACGTATTACTGATAAATTTTACTGGAGAGGATTAAGGAAGGATGTAATTAAGTATGTGAAGACTTGTGTAGAATGTCAGAAATATAAACCATCAAATAAAAAACCAGCAGGCTTATATCAGTCAACGGCAAACAATCACAGATTCGAAGTACTATCAATTGACCTGTTTGGTCCCTTACCAAAAGCAAGTACGGGAGAAAAATGGATCTTTATTGTTGAAGACACAGCTTCTCGGTGGGTTGAACTATTTGCTTTAACAGAAGCCACAGCTGAAACCTGTGCACTCACTCTTCTACGTGAAATATTTCTGCGATATGGTTTACCAAGGAAAATTGTAAGTGATAATGGAGTTCAATTCATATCAGCAATAATGCAAAAGCTAACCTATTGTCTAGAAATACAGCACATTCTCACTCCTGTATATCATCCAGAACCTAATATTGTGGAAAGGAAAAATAGAGACATGAAAACTCAAATTGCAATTATGGTAAAGAATCAACACCAGAAATGGCCAAATACACTGCCGGCTATCAGATTTTCAATGAACTCAGCCATGTGTCAAACAACAGGATATTCACCGTCCTACTTAACTTTTGGACGTGAATTAAGAACTCCCTATGATCTTACACATGACTTCAGCACAGTTTTAACTCAAGAAAAATTTATAACACAAATTACACCAACTTTGAAGCAGTTAGCTGTAGATTTATTGGTTGCAAAAGAAAACATAGAAACTATGCAAAACAATAATAGGCAACGCGCAAATCAAGGAAGAAGACCAGATCCATGCTACAAAATAGGAGATTTAGTATTGGTTGAGACACATCCAATAAGTAATACTGAAAAACAGTTCACAGGAAAATTTGCTCCCCGCAGAGATGGACCATATGTTGTAATAAAGAAACATGGTGCATCAACATATGAGGTAGCAAACCTAAAGTTACCAGAACAATCTATGGGAAAATATCATACTTCAGCAATATGTAAATTTGAACAAAGAGATGAAAAAGTGCCCAAACCTTTAAATCCCATAAGAAAAAGAGGAAGACCAAGGAAAATGGATACTGATCCTGGTACTCTGTCGGGACGACTATAGAGCACCAGAGGGGGAGAATGTAACAAACATACAGTGCCATCTAGTATCACTTAACCAAAGTACTATGATGAGCAGATCAATACCTAACATGACAGACAGCAAGGCTGACAGACAAGTGACGCCATCTACAATCAACGAGTGAAACATTCTGAACCAGCGCCATTTCGGGAGTTATCTGCACTACATCTACATAGTACCACACGACGATGTTATGCACACATATGAACCGAAACCGCTTTATAAGCAGAGCTGTCTTCGAACAAATTGTCATTTACTAGCTAGCGGTTCTGAGCGCGGCAGCCACGCAGCCAGCTCTGATCCTCAGTAAACCTAGTTCCTGCTTCGACAGCCTAGCAGTCTTCAGGAACTAGACAGCTAGGGGAGGTCTGAAGGGAGATAGCCACGCAGTCCCTTTCATCCCTCCACTTAGGGTTGCCACCTGATATAAATTATTGTAACTGTAGTAAATAAGCAAGTTGCCAATAAAAATATCATGAAGTCAATGGGGCTTTCATTTCACTAATAGCAACCCTACACTAATATAATATCTATTATTTTAAAAATATGGATATTTTGACGTCGATTTAAAATAATAGTCGTCGGCGTCGATTTTTATTTTCATTTTTCTCCTTACATTTAAGTCCCATGAAAATCCGACCACTATAAGCTTCGCTCCACTTTTTAGCATTTTGTTAGTCTAATTGCACTTGACTAGGTATACTAACTCACACAAAAACATACCTACATCACAGAATACTAAAACTATTTTTTTTTTGCTAAAACTACGTATGTTCCTCAGGAAAAAAATTGTTTGTGAAATAAGTGTCAACAAAAACCACATAGGTAGGCCTAACTTCGAAACTGTTACTAATGAACTGAGTATGTTAAGACTGTGTAACTTTTATAAATAACGAAAGGAACAAGTAGCCTACCCTGTAAACATACCTCAATAAAGCGTGTGTCGCGACGAATATGATCAATATTAAAGCCATGAATAACACCAGGTTTATTACCGAGCTGCAAGAGAAACAAAGACAGACTAAATAAAAAAAATTGACACCGGTAGCGAAAACAACACACTACAGATGCATACTACAGCTATCAACCTTAAACAATAATTACAAACTTAAACTAAAATTTACAAACTTCCAAAAAGATATAGTGGTACACCTACTATATTATTTTGTGTGTAATTTAATAAGTATAATACTGAAATAGCAAGAGAATTTTAAAGATGGTGTACCACAGGGCAGTATTATTGGTAACACCCTGTTTCTTCCACAGAATGGTTATTTTAAGCCAACGTACCACAGAGCAGTATTATTGGTAACACCCTGTTTCTTCCACAGAATGGTTTTTTTAAGCCAACTTGGGATTCATAACTAATGTCCTAGAGAAAAGATTTAAAATGAAAGGAACCAATGGCAACATATTTAAGAAATAGAAATACCATTTAAAGGAAATGATAGTGACTTTTTATTAAGCGATTCGAAATATAGAGGCTTCCTGTAAGTATAAATTGACGATTCATCAAGATTTATACTGAGTAACGGATAAATAATTACTTTTGCAGACGACACCGCCATTAGTTTACTAGCATAGCCAGGGAAGTAGTAAAAGATTTTATGGAAACCTTTACTTGCCTCACTGCGATACCTCGCGATCGCGGTTTAGCTCGCTACCTCGATGTCACCTCCATGTAAAATAAATGCATGCTAATAGACACGCACGCACATGTCAGGCATCAAGGTAAACCTCGTGACCCCTGCCTGCCTGCATTTGTTTTACATCGAAGTAGCGAGCTAAACCACAACCGCCAGGTTTCACATCTTCGGCATTACCCTTAGAAAAATAATAGGTACTTAGGAAACATTAAAGATACCGAAAAAACAAATTTCAAGAATACGTTCATGCATACTATCATCTAACATACTCATACATACAAAACTACCATATACATACACCCATTATACAACTCGTGGAAGTAGAAGCTATCTATCAAACAAATCACTCTCCCTCAAAACAACAAAGCCAAAATAGTGTTAAGTGTGGTAATTAATTTCATTTTCAGTTTGATTAAGTTGAACAATTACATTTCTTCATCACAATAATTATTAAAATAGGAACAGCCGAACTGTTCTGTAAAGATCTCACCGTGTAAATTAGGTGAAGTGAGCTGCCAATAGTGTCGACCCCTAGATTCAGGTGTAATGTCAGCTCACTTCAAGCTCAGGGGCCGTAATATGAAGTATTAATGCCATCATGATTCCAGTCTGAAACAGGGATAGTGCTATCGGTCATGTATAACTTCGTTTGCAACGTCTCCTCCTCGCACTGGAATCATGATGGCATTACAATTTCGTAATACGGCAACTGTCCACCTAAGTTTTCACGGTGAGTTTTTTTTATTGAAAAATAATTATATTTTTAAAGCTCTTGATTTCTATCTCGCCTGGAAAGCGATGGACGAGGTCTATGATTGAACGAGCAACCCCAAAAGATTCTATTTTGAAGAGTCTATTAGACACAGAATAGACCGGCTGATGTAAAATGAACACCAAATCTTGAGTTTTGTCTGTATGCAATGCTGAAAAGCAGTCTTACCAAATAATTATGGGTCAATTTAGACGAGATAATAATAAATTAAAACAATGATCATTGAAATTCTTCCTGTACCCCCATACATCCTTGTAGGAGTTCATGAGGACACCCGCCAATCTATTTAACTGTGGAAATAATCAAATATTCTAATGACTTACACCTCGAATTGTCCTCCATAGCTTGCATGCGTAATCGATGGTTGCAACTGGTCACTCATTGGGTTGTGTTTCTTGCACTCATTAGAACCCAAAGGCGGTATTTTGATCTTCAACCGCTTCTTCCCGTGGCCGTGTCGTCGCAACTGAAGGCTCGAATGGAACTGTGCAGTTAGTATTATGTCCGCACGCTCTGTGCCACATGTCTTCCGATCACAATTCAAATGCGAGAATTTCCTCACATGTGTCTTGTTAACCTTCTCACATGTAAACACTAAATATCTGGAAAAACTATTCGTCAATTTCAGCATAGCTTTCTACGGATATGTCTTACATTTATATGAATCATATTTAAATTTTCTAGCCTAGCTACTAAAGTTTCCTATGAGCGTTCTGTACATGCATTACATTACATATCCTCGACGCGCTACTGTTATGCTTAATATATTTTTTATATTATTGTTGACATGAAATTTGCTCTGTTGTTAGTTTTGCATCCTGAAACAAAATCATTACAAGTTGAAATATTTTATAGTTTTAAATGTACCCCCAATGTCAGCATAAAAATGGTAAAAACTGATTTGATAATAATTATAACAAAAATATGAATATGTTGCCACATTTATAGCTGTTTGTCATGCAGAATATCAAATATTATTATAAGTTATTAGTTGTAAGTTAACATTTAGATTAAAAAAATCACTCTCAATGGACATACACGATTATTTGAAAACTAACTTCATGCAAACCATTTTTGTTTTTAAAAAGGCTAAGTAATACATTTCTTGATTGCCAATTGGTTATAGGCAATAGGTCAAGAGTACCAGTATTTTAGTAGAGAATAATAAAACTATACCGTTTTCTTTTTATTACTGCAAGGGTTATTCAACTTCATGCAAACTATTTTTGTTTTTTATAAGGGTAAGTAATACATTTCTTTATTGCCAATTGGTTTTAGGCAATTGGTTAAGAGTACCAGTATTTCAGTAGAGGATAATAAAATTATAAGTACTGTTTTCTTTTTATTAGGTACCTACTGCAATCAAATGCTTTAGCAGTTAGTATTCTAAAAATTTGAACAAACAATTGATGCTTATTGTAGATTTAAAAGGTTTTTTAAATATCATTTGGTCAAAAAATGGGCGAAAATTTGGCTTGACCGAAACTTGCGTTTGCTACGACTGTCTTGTTGGTCTATGAGATTGTGACTACTGCATATTAAGTGATTATGGAGACATAAGGGATTACTATCCACAACATTATGGTATGTTTACATTGTACTAGTAATTATACATTCCCAAATTTGACCAAAGTTTCAATCAGTCATGTGTGGAATGAGATAGGTAATATTTTATATCACTGATGATGAAGACGCCATTGAATAAGAATATTAAATTAAATGTATTATTTACACATTTCTTTGCACATAGTACAATAAAAACTCAACCTGACGCAAAGAGCATTGTCATAGATATGTCACTATTGTTAAGGATCTAACAGCAAACCATTGAATGAATTTTGTGAAAGACAGTAGAGATGACACCATAAATATATAATTATGATAGGATCAAGAAGATAGTGATGATCAGTCTAATAAAACAAGGATGTATATTATAGTCATCAGTCAATATTGGCTATAGCAGAAATCTATGACATTTCATAAAGGTATTTTATATTTGTATAAGATATGGCTGTCTTTTTATCAGAACCCCGAAATTTCTCTAATCTAATCTAATAGGAAATATTGAAATTAGTTACTAAAATCTACTAGTCTACAGCATGCATAAGTTTTTGTTAAGTAAATGACAGTGAGGCGGGGTCGCGGCAGACCACGTAGGAGATGGTGGGACGAGCTGGATAAGTTCCGTAAAGGAGTGGAGGGAGGCCTTTGATAAAAAGGAAGCAAATTTGCACTAAAGTTTAGTTATTTTTCTGAAAGACTATTTCAATTTACAGAAGCTTTATTTATATGCATTTGCAATTTTGCACCAAAAAACATTAGACATATGAAACAAATATAACAATTTATTTTGTTGAATTTGAATTCGCACTATGTACTTACATGAAAGTGAGTAATTTTTTTCTAGCTTTCAGGATGAGATGCTCTCACATTACAAAAATCTTATTGATTGGGCATGTTTATATAGGGATTTGTTAAGTGTTCCAAGTCCCACTGCTGTTCGCAACTTCTCTATAGCTTGCGTTTAGCGTTTCCCAAATAATTTGTTAAACATCGAAACAAGTGGGTAGTTACACAATATGGGGCAAGCTTTATACAGAAACTGTATGATTTGTTATGAAATTGGTTTGTATAACATGGCAAGACATTTAATTGTTAAACAAGATCCAACATGTTTTTATGTAAATGTTTCACCAGTGCAAATGCACAGTAAACTGGTCTTGTTTTTGCCGCAATGTTCATCCCTCCTTTCTAAACTGAGTGACTGCTTCATCCAAGGAATAGAAATGCCTCCCAGTTCTCGATAATGATAGATAAGAGAATAAGCTATGGTCCAACTGTGGTGTAGTAAAAAGTATCACAACAAAACAAACATCTTTGTTTCATAATAGATAACAAGCGAAAAACGTAACTAAAACTATGACAAAATATATTCTGGCTTAAACTGAACTTTTTGGAGGGTAAGTTAGCACAATATGAATTAAAAAAAGAGCTTGAAAAAAACGTTACACAGCCTTTGTTCGAAACATAAATGTCTTCCAGAACAAACTTAATAAAATATTTTCATGTAGCAACAGCGCATTTATCTATTATATAACTTTATTTCGTCAAATAGAACACAAAAGCAAATCGTTGGAAATGCGACAAAACATTGCCGCAATATTTTATATATTTATTTATATTTTAACCTAGCCGGAATATTTTTAATTGAGAACAAAAGTAACTTACATGCATACAAACAAAACCATAGCATATAGCATTTAATGACAAAGAGCAAAAACCATGACGGACATCTAAAATCTACTGTAAAAATACATTTTTACTGACCCATCGACCTTTCGTATCGTGTCTCGTCTGTCAACTGGACTGGCTGTCATCCATCTGATGACTCTACTGTCATTATTCGAGTTCGGATTCTACTCAGCTTGGTCCACACTCCACAGTACATCATAAAATCAGTCCACAGTAATGTGAACGTCAGTAAACTCTTTAGTCAGTCCGTTTTTTTTTTTAATTATATTAATGGGCTGGTCACTGACCTCCTCAGAACAATATTGTATAGTTACTTTACTCTTTGAATATTGTTCTAAACTGACCTCTATCTATCCACACACACTGACCTCACTTACAACTTCATAATACTATCGATGACAAAATTTAAGACATTTGATTTTCGCCGTTTTGGCGTTTCGCAACGTGAAGGTACAGGTACAACATACCGTGGAACTAATATTAGAGATGGGATATATCCTTCGATAAAAAAATACTTTTATGAACTTTATCGATCGTTATAACCACGGAGAGTAATAATATCGAATCACTCCCAGTTATTTTTGTGCTTCATTTTTAAGTAATAGAATAATTGCTCGGCGAAAGCGCCAGGGTAGCCCGCGAAATTCAATTTTTTTTAGGTTTTTTGCAATTTGCTGGTCAGTATTAAGTTGTACGTTGATTAATATATGAATCGCGGCCGTAACAAATATGTATTTACAGAATTATAATCATTAAAGTCATCAACACAACTCTCTAAGACCACGTAAGTCCAAATAATAACTGTTTCATGAAATCATCATTCAAAGTAAATTATAAGTCAATGACTATAATGATCACACAGACCTATATTTCAATAATTTCTAACTTTTTAACGACTTGATTTTTATTTAAACGCATGTTTGACAAATAAATTATTTTTATCTTTATCAAGTGAGTTTACATAATATACTAATTCCATAGGATATTATAATATTTCTGAACGGAATCCAGTTGGCAGTAGCAGTGTCACTTTGTCAGTGTTTGACCACTTGACGTGAAATAAGAAATTTGAAGTTCACCACAGATAGAAAAAACTGAAGTGCAGTGTTTATTTTGCTTTTCCTATTTTTTATCAACACATTACTCGAAATCGAAGTTAAATTTCTGTGAAAGTAATGTTAAAAGTAATAATCCAATAGCGTCTTCCTTTAGAAACTTTATGGCATTTAATAGGTAAGGCTTACTTGTATAAGAATTACTTCCGGCAGAATTTGTGTATGTTATTTATTTATCCACGTACCACGGTGGTTTATGAAGGTCTTGGTCAGTGGGTCGTCTTATTTCTAGTTTTGAATAGTTATAACAATGACTATCTATGGAAGCTCTTAACTTTTTGTAACGTTTTGCAATTTTCATAAACCATAAGGCAAACTGACTAACATAATGACCGCTTGGTTTTGTATTAATTGCTGTACCCCCAGTGCCCAGCTCATAAATAAATATCTATGACGAATACAGAGAATAGAATGATTGTGCTATGAAATAAAAATAAAAATACTAACCCTATGTATCCCTATGTATTTTACTGTGTGTAGGTACATAAATAAATAACTAGTGACTACTCAGTCATATAAATACAATAATATTTGTTGTATTAATCCAGCTGTGGTCAATAGGTTCAGGAAGTTTGTAACTGGTTCTAAAATGGAAACCGCACTCAATACACTATTTGTTTTCTTTAAACTAAACTTTGTTTTTGGCCTTGGTGACTTAACAGAGAAGTAAGTTATTACAAAACAGAAGAGCAAAGGACACAAGCAGTGTAATAGGAAATATTCCACCTAGACCGCTGTCAATGTGGTGGCCTTATAAACACAACTGTGAGTATCATAAGGGGTTATGCTATTTATTCACCCCAAAAAACCACCCTGGAGATATGGAATTTATAGGCTTCGGGTGGATTTTCGGAAATTCTGCAAATTCATGTTAATGTCGATTTTTTGGGGTTGATAAACAGTTTGACTGGACTGAAGCCCATATTACAGAACCTCAGTCAAGGCTGAAGCATTACCTAATACTAAATTAAAGCCATTTCATTGGTTGCAACTAATTTTAAGTAATGCTCGAGCCTTGATGAAGGTTCTGTAATAGGTCAAGGAACAGTTTAATTTCTGCCCTCATTAGAGTAGTTTCTTTATTACCAAAAACAAAACTAAATACTTTCAATTACAATCAGATTGGCATTGACTGATACTATGATACCACTATTAGTTTATGTGGCATTTGTGCAATCTGCTATAGTTTACTATATCCCCATATGGGGCGGTGCGGCAAAAACCAGATTTATAGATGTAGAACAAGAACTAATAAAAATAATGTATTTTAAAAAGGTGGGATACCCCTGACAGTCTATACATATCTGTTAGAAAACTGTACATAACATATTCAGTCCTAAAAAAACATAAGACACTTCCTTATGATGCAAACACAATAGCGAAAAGAGGAAAAGGCATGATTGCTGAAATCTGACAAACAAAAACAAAATTCGCTGCTATACAATACCACAAACATTCTGCTCAGCTTTAAAATAGGGTAAAAAAGGAGATATACATATACACTAAACAATCACATGAATGTAAAAAAATGGTAACAAATTGGATAAAATCATTCACTTATCTGGTTTAAGACATTTATTTCTCATAAAGAAATTTACATTTCACTTACATGAGAACAAATTTAAACATAAAGTAAAAACTAATCATTGTCCTTCGACACTCTGACTCACAATTTACCTGACGTATTTGACTATATTATTACATTAGTATTACAAATTATTTAGGTTCTTGGGTACTCCCAAAAATCAATCCAACATTGCGCCACTATGCGTAACTACCCTGCCTTGAGATAAAGAGTGCGGTCCCGCTGTCACAATGCAGAAAAATCAGTCAGTAGTACTTACTACTTTTGTTTACAACTGCTAATTTAATGGTTTTTTTTCCTTTTTTTATTGTTATATTTCGTATTGGTTTTGTGTTAAGTTGGTAGGTAATTATGAAGATACTAAGGCGCTCTTGCAACACACAGTTTAACCCAACCGTTTCTCTCTACACACACACTCGCCTTCACACACAATCACCTACACACACGCACGAAACACACACAAACCATCCCCATACAAATATATATTATATGCAATCACGGAAATAATGTAATTCTATTTTATTCTTTTATTTTATTATTTCTGTTCTTTCATGCAAAATTATCTTGTATATATGTTCATCTGTTCCCTCATAACTTCATAAGTACATATAATAATTTGACAAATGTGGTATTGTTAGGACCGTCTTAACCGTCCGCTGGTTATTGGTTGTGACGTCACACTAAATTCAATATGGCGTCCTCTAGAGGACATAAAGTAAAGAATTTAAAAATAAATATTTTGGGATGGTGCCTTGTTATGTAACAAATGAAAGGGCAAAGGGAACACAACAGAACAACAAAACAGAACATTGCTAAAATATAAATATTACTGAAATAAGGCCCAAAATAATCAAAATCAAAAGTCATTTATTTAAACTAGGCTGAGAATATAATATTAGTATAGATATTAGGGTGGTCCTTATTTTTCGACTTTCGAATTATCCCCGGGGCACCTTCTTATTTGATTATATACCTCTAAATATGAAATAAGTTTTTTTTGTTTTTTTTTTCCGTTAAGATTTAGAGGTCGCTACCAGCTGTTAAAATTTTTAAAAAAGCGTTGAATGACAGGTTAAATGATGGTTGCATTAATATTTCATTTAGGTGTTTATATTGCATTTTACGTGCAAGTGAAACTCGCGCAGACAATCGCTTCTTATCCCTTCCTCCCCTCGACCTCTCTTCTGTACCGACGTGTCGATATTTAGCCTGCCCCGCACCACGTGTTTTATTTGTAAAAGTCATAGAAACGTGTTTCAACTTTTATTATAAATACCGGCTTAAGAAGTGGAGTATGCGTTCTTTTGGAGCGAAAAATGGATAAAAATATGCTTTGGCTTGCTTGTCGTCACCACATAATGGAAATTATGTTGTCAGCTGTAGTGGATCAATCGCTTGCCCCATCTAGTGGTCCTGATATACAATTATTTAAAAGATTTAAGAATAATTAGAACACTATTGACCAAAGCGACTTCAAAACAATAAAAGATGATCCTGAGGCAAATACTCTTGCAGAAGTGGTCGCAGACAGGATTTCTTTTGACAAAAAGCAACTTCAAGTACATCAACCTCGAGATGACTACAGGGAACTGTTGAATCTCACTATCATTTTCTTAGGAGGTGTTCCTGAAAAAGGCATTTCATTTAGGAGACCTGCTGGTCTACATCGAGCTAGATGAATGGCAAGAGCCTTGTACTGTTTGAAAATTTATTTATTTAAGCATCAGTTTAAGCTGACGAAGAAGGACGAAAAGGCTGTGAGAGGAATATGCATTTTCACGGTGATGATTTATGTTAAATATTGGTTCCAAGCCTCTACCGCATGGTCAGCACCAAGAAACGACTTACAATTATTGAAAGACCTTAAAGCCTTTCAAAGATTTAACAAAAATATAGCTACTGTTGCGCTAAAAAAGATTCTAAATCATTTGTGGTACTTGTCGGAAGAACTAGTTTCGCTTGCCTTTTCGATGATGAACTTTCAGTTCAAGAGAAGAAAAAAATGGTAGAAGCACTGAAAATTGAAGGCTGAGCACGGTGTTGCTTTAATGGAAGAATATAATAAATTAATTACAACCAATGAAGAACAAAAGCAATATTTGCTTTTGTTGGTAAAAGACTATAGGAAATAGTACCCTAATACTAACAAGTCAACCCTTATATCTTAAAAATAAATGATTCAAATATCTACAATAATCTACATAATATCTTAATTTATAACAACAACAATAATTTTGTAATTTTTTTATTGTCTTAGCTATAAAAATAAAAGATTCTAACAAATACAGAATTTGAATTTTTATTAAAATTCAAACCTCGGTAGCGACCTCTAAATACCATTTTAAAAATTCAAAAAAAATACTGAAATACTTTCTCATGGTATATATTCAAAGAACGTGGTGCCCCGCGAAATCAAAGAAAAAAAATTTTTTTCTTAGGAATAAGGACCACCCTAATAGATATAAATAAAAGTAAAATAAAAAAAGTAACGCTACCAAGAGCAGTGTATTTGTAGCTGGATAAAATAGTTATATTACAACAATACATGCATAGAATGCCTTTTAACCTATTTAGTATTAAATTAATTAAATATCGTTAGTGAGTTTAATCATAATTATATAGAGCAGATAATTTTTTAGGGTTCCGTACCTCAAAAGGAAAAAACGGAACCCTTATAGGATCACTTTGATGTCCGTCCGTCCGTCTGTCTGTCAAGACCCTTTACCTCCGGAACGCGTGGAGGTATCGAGTTGAAATTAATACAATATACTCAGCTATACAGTCCCTTGAAGATGTGGAAAAATCAAACACCTAAGTTAACGTAAAAAAAGATACGGCCGTTTATGCCGCAAAGGACGTATATTTCGACACTCAAGAGATTCAAAATAATTTATAGGGTACTTCCCGTTGACCTAGAATCATGAAATTTGGCAAGAAGCAAGATCATGTAGCACAAGTAAAGGAAAAAATCTGAAAACCGTAAATTTGTAGGTACATAAAAAAACCCGTGATAAACTATTTACATACCTACATACGGAATCCTCGGTGCGCGAATCCGACTCACACTTGACCGGACAACGTTATTCAGATGTATAGTTTAAGAGCTATCACAGTTTAAAAGTTATACATAGTCTTGGGCACATCGCATTGCTAAGTAATGCCAAGGGGCATAATTTGTAGGCATAGTCATGTTTTTATCAAAAAGTGATTCATGTTTTTCAAGAGACATCGATTACAAACCATACATTGATTACTTCATATTTATATATTTATTGCATTTTTTTATTATCAGTTTCAGCAAAAAAACAACCCAGGATGCGGAGTACAAAAGCTTAGCAGCCGCCTTGAAAGATGTTTAAAATAGAATCGTATGTAACACCTATCCTGCTGAGCTATGTGGACAAATATGTGCGGGACTTCAAACCGGCCGATGCGCAGGTAATGATCTATTGCAACAAACCGGCCGATGCGCAGGTAATGATCTATTGCAACAAAACCAATAATATAATAAAGCGTGTAAATAGTTAGTGGTAAGTATCCAATTGGATGTCAGAAATTTTCCCACGGGAACGTACTACCGGGTCTACGGGGATTTTTAGCGGCGGGGTTTTCATATACCTAACTCTATTGGCTTACGCGGCGCACGCCAGTTAAGACTCCAGAGCTCCCTCGTCGTAATATTTCAACTAATTTACACAAAACCTTAATGAATTATACACCTAAACCTCCTCATGAATCACTCCGTCCATTGGTGAAAACCGTATGAAAATCCGTTCGGTAGATTTTGAGTTTATCGCATTCAGACAGACAGACGCGGCGGAGGGACTTTGTTTCATAATATAGTAGTGATTTTCAACAATTCAAATCCTCAATAACTGCTTACGTAATGTTACAAAATAATTAGTGTCCGACCGAAACAGGTTTTTCAGCCGAAACCGAAACCGAAACCGAACTTTCGGCCTTGCTCTTAGTTTCGGCCGAAACCGAAACCGAAACCGAAACTTACTTAAACATATTTAAAAAAAATTAAATTTTATTTTTTTTTTTTTATCCTATACAGAAATCTGGTGTATTTTTTACACATTTGTTTGCATATACAATGTATATTATACATACAGACAGTTGAATACTTACCTAATTATTTACGAGGTCGGTCCCATAATGAACTGGCCTGATATACATAGTTCTACGCGACATGTTGTGTTGCATTAAATAGTACGTTTATCGTGCACTTAATATAAGAAACACGCATCGACATGAAATGCTTAGTCTTAGTTTAGCAGGCATTAGCATAACGAGTCGCGTATTTTTTCAAAATGTCGAAAACTGAGTATCGAAGTGTCATAAAGTTTTTGTTTAAAGAAGGTTTATCCCTGCCCAAATAAAAGAACGATTGGATGACGTGTATAAGGAGTCTGCCCCCTCCTATAGCACAGTGAAAAATTGGGTGAAAAAGTTTCGCCTCGGGAGAGAAACCGTCGAAGACATTTGCCACGACGGTCGACCTGTGGAAGTGCTCACTCCCGAAACGATTGCTCTTATCGAAGAGGAGGTTCTGAGTGACCGCCGTTTGAAGATTAGAGAAATTGCAGCTAGGCTTGGGCTCTCTAAAAGTACGTCATCGTGCGATCCATGAACATCTTCACATGAAAAAAGTGAGTGCAAGATGGGTACCGAAACTTCTTTCAGCGGTACAGAGACAGGAAAGCGCTGCGCTTCGGAGTTTTTGGATCTTTGTGGCGAAAATTCAAGACTGTGATCGAGCGGCTAGTGACTGGTGATGAAACTATGATCTTGTATTATGACCCACAAAGCAAGCGCGAATCAATGGGATGGCGTTATAAGGGTGAAAAGCCCCCTAGAAAGGCAAAGGTGCAACAATCGGCTAAAAAACTGATGTGCACAATCTTTTGGGATTTTCAAGGCATTTTGATGGTGGATTTTAAAGAACGTAATACAGTCGTGAACGGCTAATATTATGCTTCTTTAATAAATAAATTACGAGACAAGATAAAGGAAAAACGAAGAGGCAAGCTGTCTAAAGGTGTCCTGTTGCTCCATGACAACGCCCCTGTTCATACCGCTGGTGTTTCGAAGGATGCACTTCGTCAATGACCATCATGACATCAACCCGTGACGGCGGGCGGGCGGGCTTTCTGGACTGTGGTCCAGAAAGCCCGCCCGCCCGCCGTCTCGCTTTAAATTTTCTTCCTCTTAAGAGGAAGAAAATTTTCAAGCGATGAAGAGTTGCAGGCGGCCGTCTTCGATCATTTTGAGGCTAAAAATTGTGATTATTTTTATAAAGGTTTAGAGATGTTGATTCACAGATGTCAGAAGTGTGTTAGTAGTATTCATGGTGATTATATTGAAAAATAAAATTGGTTTCGTTTCATTTCCTTCATTAGTTCATAGTTAGGCCAATTCATTATGGGACCGCCCTCGTATGTGCAAAACACAACCTCAACTCCATGCGATTAACGATGGACGGCGGCGAACTGGGCCGGCAACGCGACGAGCGAGCACGAGCTAGCCGCGAAGTTCGCCGAACGATGGACGATAATTCATGAACACTCGAGTTTCGGCGCGGCCGAAAGTTTCGGCCATTTTCTGGCCGAAACCGAAACTAAGGCCGAAACTAGATTATTTGGCCGAAACTGGCCGAAACCGAAACCGAAACCGAACTTTCGGTCGGTCACTAAAAATAATGGACCATTACTTAAGGAGAAGGGCTAGAGAATGATGATGAATTGATGACTTAAGAAGTGCAGATCAATGTATGCCTTTTTTGAACTTTTAATAATGATGCAACCTTAAAAATATTGATGCATTGCAGCAGACACTTTAAGGAAAATATCGTGTAACACACAACAATCAAATGATCGTCATCATCATTAGTGTTCGTCATTAGTAGATTGGGTGAATGTTTATTTATCGATATTCGAATTATTTCGTTATTGTTTTGATGTTGTCTTGTTCAAATGTCCACAGGGGAAGTACATATCAGTTGGTGGACCTCACTCTTATCTTATGGGTCTTATACATGGAATAAATTGAATTCTATTTTTGTGTCTCTCTGCGTTGCGTAGTTTAGAAGAACATTATTTAGAGAATTTATTCCGGAAGGTTTATGTGTATAATACGTTTTATCAAACTTACATATAATAAAGAAATCTTGATGTTTTGTCAAGTCATAAAAAACGTGCGGGGCAGGGGCATAATAATGTTATCATGATAAAATAGCTTACTTCGAATTATTTACAATCTAATTTCTGACTATGATTCACCGAACAATGTCTTAAATTTATTTTACTCACTTGTCCATCTTTCTGGGGCAAGGTTGAAGCAAGGCAGCTACCAGGATTAATTAAATATTCAGAAAGTCGATGTTGTTACTATTAATATCGAAATACAATTGAATTTAATTGTTACTGTGCTGTACTTGGAAGTCTAGTCCTTACGCGCATATTGTATGTATATGTACATTTTGTAGATAACATGATTCGATAACATGCAATACGTTAATCAAGTACTGCTATCGTGATACATAGAACCAAGGCCTAGGCCAAGGACAGTTGGCCTTTTATGGCCTAGGTACTAGCAACGCTGCACTAGCCAATTTAGGTTCGAGTCAATCAATAAATCGTTTAAACCTCACCTGTTATTATTTCTGCAAGTTGATTGTGTTTCTACTTTATAGTAGTGCCACACATGTTTTCATAGAATTACTGCCATTTGAAAGGCCATGAGCCAAGGGTTTGTTAGTAGGTACCCGCCCCTGCTTCTCTCGGTTTTTACGACTTGATAAAACATCGAGATTTCCTATACTTTGGTTTATTAACAATGTATTACAGACATACACAAACTCACACTTTCTACCCATGGGGGTAGAAAGAAACTATAGAACGCCACCTGCTACGGTCCTTACATATCTACTCCTTTTGACCCGTTGACGTTCATATATCTATTCTGGTCATACACGCACGCCGTTTGCGATTTCTACGCACCTGACCTTTCTAAAGAACATCACCAACACGTTCACTATATTATGTAAGTATGTCCTCCTAAAAATCTCCCTTACAAGTATATTTTCGAGGACATCCTGAAATGTAGGTATGTACATAGTAAACATTATTTTCTTCTGTATTCTAAACTGCTACGGTTGCTAATTATTTGTAGTTGTTTCATAATAATTGTATGCGTTATGTACGTATATATTTATTGTATAATTATGTAAATGGTACACCACAGACTATCTGCAAACGTTTTAAAAGATCATGTTTTTAAGAGATCGCTTTTAGCGCCAAGACAGCCCATTGTGTCACCCCTATGTAAAATTTCTAGATTTATATCATACTAGTTTCTGCTCGCGGCTTCATCCCCGCCATCTACCGGGTCCAATTGAAAATCTAAACCATCCAGGAACCCACTCAAACACACACAACAATGTTCATCAAAGTCGGTCCAGCTGATTAGAGGATTCAGTGACATACACACGTACAGAAGAAGCATATACATATATAAAAAGATATACTATATAAAAAAATATGGTTAAAAGACCTACCACAAGGTGAACCGACGACCATGTGAAGGCTGCTGGAATCCGTTGGAAACAAGAAGCACAGGACCGGGTGTTGTGGACTTGTGGCGATGCTTGGGTCTATGTCCTTTGGCCTATGTCCAGCAGTGGACGTCTTTCGGCTGCAATCATGATGAAGTATGGTCTAACTTGTACAATGTTCCGCAGGTGTCACTATGGGGCGGAGGCGTGGCGCTCCACAACCTGGTGCTCAAGGCGGATGTGCTGCAGCAAGAGGTGGCGCTGCCCTTTACACTGGTCTCCGGCCGCATCCATGAGCTTCTTATACAGGTGCCCTGGACCAAGATCATGTCCGAGCCGATCGTCGTCACCATCGATACTATAGGTAGGTATCTTTACGAACGTGTTGATCACTTTGGACTATGTCATATTGAGTTCAATACATATTCACAAATAGGTAAGAAACAAACTTGTTTCCTACCTATTTGTGAATATGTAGCTGTCTGTTACAAAAGTATCTGAAAGTGTAAACATACGCTGTTCAGGATTAGTTCTTGCGTAATCATTAAAGGGTAATTAACTAATTAAAGAAGGAAAGCAGAAAGAAAGAAATAGTAGATTGTTTGCCAAGAGAGCAAACAACTATTGTGAAGGTGAGAGTGTTTCTTTGAATCCAGAACGCAGTGAGGGATTCAGGGATCGGGAAGGGATACGTTTTCAGATCCATTTGTTTACATTCTTATCAGATACTTTTGGAACAGACCATATATCGCTTCTGTAGTACGTCCTTGACGCATAATTTTTAACAGTTCCATTTGCATCCTAAATATGACAAGGTCCTTAGTATGATCCTGGTATTCAGTCGACCGTGCATTCGTACGTTCTGCTTTACTTATAGAACCTCATGTATATTGCAGAATGTGTCCTCAGCCTGAATCCACCAGCCCCACCCGATGGTATCCCGTCGGCGTCGTCACAAAGGTAGGAAAAGTCCTAATAACATTAGATAAGTTACGAAGACAATTCAAGTTTAAATAATTTTGTTGCCCGACAAGGTCCACCCACAATGATCTTATTTCATTTTAAAGTACCACTAAGTACACATTGTGGAGTGCAATAAATTATAGGGTATTGGTAAAGCATCTGCTTACAAATAAACATATTTGATTTAGTTCAATGCTTGAGCAGTTAGCAGTAACTACACTGATCGACAAAATATTTCCCAATTTCAACCGCACCTCACTGCCTCAGTGGTAACACTTGAACTACGAAAACCGCCCTTATTGCAATGATGTCAAATTGTAATCATGCGCGTGAGTGTGACTCACTTTCGGAAAAGGCCCACACAGTTAATTTAAATGGAGAAAGATATTTTTTGTCAGTGTACAATGCGTGCCACGAAAGATGAGACTTGACACACCACGTGGTTTGACTTGCGCAGAACACGATTTTAGGTATCTTTAGCGGTATGAGGTCTGAGTGCGGGACGGGACCGGACGTCATAGGGGCAGCGGAAAGAGCGGGGGAGGCGGGGTCAAGTCTCATCTTTCGTGGCACGCATTGTACTATCAGTCTCAATCTGAATAATTTTGAAGGATATTGCTAATCCGTTGCCTCATAAGTTCGAAAAATTTGTTTACTCAACAACGTAAACAACGCAATGAATGTTGTTGAACTGTCAAAATGAAATCCATTGCTACTGATAGTGTGTTACGCAGTTACCCCGCTGCGCTGGTTGCACGTCGATGTCCTAGGCAGGCACACAAATTAAAAACTCGTTGCAGGAGTAAGAGAAATGAATGCACCGGGCGTGTTTTACCACAAAAGTTGTTATTAATATTTATTATTTTACCAAAATAGAATTTAGATATACCCAACCAAATACAATTTATTTATTATTTTACCAAAATAGAAATTAGATGTACCCAACCAAATATATACATTTAGGTTGGGTTGCATTGGGCAAACAGTATGTACAGACGTCAGCACATCAAGCTACCCGAAACTGTCAAATTTTCCCAATCAACTTTGAACCTTATGATATAGCGATAAAGTTGAAAATCTATTAAAGAAATCTGACAGATTGTGGTAGGTTGATGTGCTGGCGTCTGTACCTACGAAAGTTTAAGCAAACAACATGTGTGGCGTCCACACGGCAGCAGCGTTTGCGCGGCATATCCTTCTGGCCGTCTTGAGTCCTACTTACTCGTATAACATGAAGTAAGTTTCTTACACATACAAAAAAAATTTAAGCAACAAATGATTTGCACCGTCTGAACACTATGGGGTTTATGTATTTATAAACGATGATTAAACTTAAATGACGTTTAAACGTCAAAAATGTATGGTTAAATAGTCGCTAATCACTACCTAACTTTAAGCAACGTTTATGAATAAAGGGATATGTCATCATCATCATCAGTCTATAGCAGCCTAGTTCACTGCTGGGCATAGGCGTCTCCTATTGCACGCCATTCAACTCGATTTTCGGCAACTCTCATCCAGCCGCTACCAGCCATCCTGCGAAGATCGACGATCGATCCTGTAGACGCGTTCTTGAGTGACGATCTTCGCAGGAAGGTAAATTGTAAATTGGTGAAGTGTAAATTTTATTGCCTGCAACTTATGGTATGCCGCAGGCAAATCGCATCGTGGAAATAAGGTTTTCACATTACCTGTGCTTGTAATAATTACAATTTGCACAAGTAAATTGACGTAAGTGGCGTTTGGCCCTTAGTTTAGGTTTTGTTTGTTAAGGTGAATATTATATCCTTATCCTTTGGTTTATCCTTTCTTTAAAAAACAACAGCCGAAGTGCCCAAGTGGTGGAAGCGCCGCCCGGTTACATGCAGGCGTTAGTCCGGCGCATAGTCAGCAACATCGCGCTGAGGGTACATCACCTCATCGTCAAGTACGTGCAGGACGACATCGTGCTCTCGCTTAATGTCAAACATCTGGCCGTAGACAGCGCGGGGGCTAACTGGGAACCAACGTTTGCAGGTATGTAATGATGCAACGGACCGGACAGATTTTAAAATTTCCTGGATGATCATTGGCTGCGCATTCTGAAAGTTGGCAACGCCGCAAACAGCTGTCAATATTTTCATGTTTTCACCAATTAGTAAATTTTACTAAATGTAATGATAAACTATCGCTTTGTGTTGCACTAGATATTGATTATTTATGTATTTAAAAATGAATTATTAAAAAAAATATTTATGTAAAATATGTGACGTCACACGGGTCACACAATTATGACCAGCTGTGTCAAGGATGCAGCTCCAAAAATTATGAAACTCGGTGACGTCAATAGCTAGCCTCTAATCCGCATTCCAGACATCGACCAGATTCACCCGCTGATCAGAAGGCTGGTGCGCCTCGATGACCTGACGCTGTGTCTCGACAAGTCTGACGCAGACGGCAAGATACGGTTCTTTCAGGAACCTCTGCTGTACAGGTGCCAGCTTGATCTCAGGTACACCCAAATATATTTAATTATACTTACGATAGATATACAAAATCCAACTGGTCAATCTTCGCTCAGTCTAGTTCTATGTCTTGTGTTATGCGCCCACTGTGCATGACAGATCGCATGAATGTGTTTTCAGATTTCATCGAATCTATTCAGCAAAGGAAACAAACATTATACAGACAACTTCTTCAAGTTTTTCACTAATTATAAGAAACAAAAATCGGACGAATTTCAAATATTACAAACACAGTTCATTAAATCCGTTTAACGTTAAACGAATTTAAAATCTCGTTCTGTCTCTAACATCTTATTGACAGAAACATAACAATATATTAAATACGTTTAGCGCTAAACGCATTTAGTGATTCGTGGTGCAAGCGGGCCTTAAAGTCACGAATATCCAAATATGTCCCTGTAACGTTTTTAGAGTGCTGACTCGGCTGATATCAGCCAACACCCGCCGCGCGACCAGCTTGGACGTCCAGCTGCGATCGGGCAAGCTAGCGTGGAGTGTGAGCAACGAACAGCTGGTCCTGCTTCTCAGACTGCTGAAAGAAAGGCCGGTGACCAGCAAGGCGCCGCCTCCGCCCAAGCAGACCGTCTCACCGGCTCCTCTGCGTAAGTACTAATTACTACCAGCTGTTGCACGCAATAGGGAATATGCATGAATTCTTTTCATGGCATTTATTAACAAAATATGAAAATACCGTAGTAGAGATGACAAAAAGTGAAATTAAAATTAAAATCGACCAAGAAACACGGCCGATATGAGCATTTAAAACTATTGATTACACACCAATTAGACAGAGAGATCCGACATAGACTGTGACGTCACATGTCACTACGGCCATATAAACTCCGTGTTAAATTTCGTTTTGCGAGAAAGAGATAGAAACAAATCTTCGATGGCTCATATCTTTTTTAATTTCATAGTTATCCGAAAAACAGTTTTACTAAACTGTTTATTACATGAATGAGGATAAATTTTTTAAATAAAAAAAAAATCATGCATATTCCCTATTGTTACAACGAACGTCTACAGGACTTTCACAGTTATTTTACCTTTGATTTTGCATCACAGTGATATTTATGTTGGTGTCGATATGTAATGGATGGTCACCCATCCACGAATCAACCGCGGGATGCGTAGCTTAACCTTAGATCGACCCGTGCGGCTGTTATAATTTAGCCACAAACATATTTGTAGTTTTGAAACATTGACCGAAAAATGTACGTGTATGTGTATACTTACAGAAATAAACATGGTTTCATTTCATTACAGACCAGTTGTCAGCGAACTCAGCGGAGCCGGCACGCTCGGGGAGCTGGACGGAGTGGGCATGGTCGTGGCTGCCGTCGCTGGCAGACCGCGAGACCGGTGTGGAAGAGGCGCCCGTGCCCGCCACGCCGCTGCCCGTCTGTTTCAACGCCTACCTCGATGACGTGTCGCTGGTGTTTAAGGTAACATTAATTTAAAATACAGGTACAGTTAAACCAGATAAAATATGCGCTTCGGGAATCACCAATTTTCGGAAATACTACATCTAATACGCGGTGGCAGTGATATCGATGCACAACCTGTTACCATGGATTCAGTATATGATTCAGAAACCCACGGCGTTGAAATGAGCAGACAAAAATTGCCCTTAAGGTGACTAACTTATTTTGACTGTTACTCATCATATCTTGATCCCCAATCTATTTGGGGTCGGGCGAAATATGTCTTTTACTTCTATACTTCTCTATTAATCGCCATCACGGTAGTCACCCCTTTCTAGCCATATGATCTAACAGTCATACTAACTTTCCTCGCGACATTTTTCTCAGTCCGCTGCATCACATGTCCATACTATGACAACTGATATCCACACAACTTTTCAGTCACTGGTGCCGACTTCCGCTTATATACTCATTTCTTATTCTATCCATTCGCGTAACACCACACGTCCCTCTTAGCGTTCCCATCTCAGCTGCATGCGTTTGCCTTTCATTAATTTTCCTTTATTCCTTTGATTTTATTATATTTTGGCTGTGACTGTTCATAACATGATAACTGTCTAGATAATGGAGATCGAGGGCGCCAACCGCAAGCGTCCGCGCTCTGTACTCGAGGTGTGCGCGACGTACGCGGCGCTCAAGTCGTCCATCTGTAGCCCCACCTTCCAGCGCGTACGCTTCGGCACCAGAGAGCTTACTGTGCGCTCGTACGGGAAGTGCGTCTGCGGCTTTGTTAACTATAAGTCGGTGAGTATTGTAGGTGATCACTTTACACTCTGTCCACAGGGTAACCGTTTTTTTACAGCTGCCTTTGACATTAACTATTCCAGGTTACGTAAAAGTTAACTTGAAAATGCGTAATAAAACAAGCCGAGCCGAGCCGGACAAACTGTGGGCCCAAATAGCGCAGAATTGGTGCCCTGAGACAGTGAGGCAGGGTCGCGGCAGACCACTTCGGAGATGGCGGGACGAGCTAGATAGGTTCCATCAAACCTGGAAGGAGGACGCGCGGGCTCGCGACAGATGGAAGGAGTGGAGGGAGGCCTTTGCCCAGGAGTAGGACAGCGCAGGCTAAACAAAAAAAATATATATATAAACTGCCTTATCTTATTAAATTATCTTATTTATGACTTCTTAGAGACATTATAATACCGTACATGTATCAGGTTTGACAAAAAAATATATGATTGTTATGAGTATTTGATCTAAAACCACCGTTGCGATGGGTTGCTATAGTCGCGCGGCGATACTTGGCCGCGCCTTGGGTGGGGCCGGGGGTGAGGGCGGCGGGGTTGCCTATTGTTCGCAACGCACGCACTGATTCATGACAAAGCACCTCCGCCCCTCCATCCCACCGCTCACAATGTTATGAATAATTAATAATGGTCTAATATTTATGTGTAATCTACAACACAATTGATACGGCAAATCAGTGCATACTTTATTTTTACGCTGATTTCCGCTAAAAAAACCTGCAAGATTGAAATTTGAGTAAACAAAGCGGCATTTTGTATTTAATAATAATAAACAGGCATAGATACTATACACTTATAACGTTGCTGCAATCACTAGTTCCATTTGTCAAAAAACGGTTAACCTAGTGGACAGAGGTTAGATGAAAAAAATAGATACATATATTACACACAGTTTCGAACGATTTTTGAATCGAAAACACAACTATCCTAAAGCATTTTGGTTAAAATTTTTGCGACAAGCACAATTATTGTCACCCATAGAGATAGGTAACGGCCCCGACTTACAAGTTGTAAGTCGTAAATTCCAACTCGGACAGGTATTTCACTCTTGTGTCAATTATTACATCATTATTTTTTTATTAAAAAAAATACTTTTACATTGCAGTGGGACAACCCGAGTACACAGGCTTTTAATAAAAGTAATAAAGTGTACGCAAGCTACAGAAGTATTTTGTAAAAAAAGTGCAATCAAGAAGTAGAATTAATGACTTTTTATTTTTCTTTAATCGTTCTTTTTAATTTCGCGTATGATATCGCCATTGTTCGTTAATAGGCCTACTGCTTTCACTATTAATTATTATTTTATTGTATGTTCAAATAAATTACATTGAATAAAAATACCGCTTATTATAGAACGTGTATTGTCCCACTTACTCGTACTTAGACATAGATCTATTTATATTAATCATTCAAATTTTTGCAACACAGTCCAAGTTCCAGCCGACTGTGTTCCTGGAAAAGGCTTCGTTGGCATCCGAGGAAGTGCCGTGGACGTGGCCCGAAGATTTGCTCAATGAGAAGGCGGTCGAGACCGGGGTAGCCGTGGACGAGAACTACACGGCCACGCCGACGGAGCAGACGCCCCGGCAGTCCACGGTGAGTGCTCAATGTCTGTTCCAAAAGTATCTGGTGAAAGTGTAAACAAAACTTGTTCAGGCTAAATTCTTACGCAATCACTAAAGGAAATTACACATTCATATGCATATTTTTCATTTAGAAAGTTTCAATTTTATCTCCTAGCTTTATTTTTTCGCTCTTCTTCGCTTCGCTCGCTCGTTATGAACCTGTGCTCGCTACACGATGCTGAGTTAGGGAATCCCATCGTTAAGTCAACTTAGCTTGATGTGAGTGTGACCACCTCTCATTCGTTGAGATAGAGCAAGCTTGGCGTGATAGTGGCTGGCAGAGCACTAGCTAGGTTTGTTCAGTTAACCCCCTCACTAGGTTAGGTAACAGCTGTGAATAAACGTTTTCACGACTACAAATGGCGCGGACTCGAACTTTGCCTACTTATTTTTTTTTCTTCTGTCGAGATATACTAATAAATATAAAATACATACTTACTTATTTTTGAGGTCGATTAAATCAATACTGTGCATGCGTAAATATTCGTCCTGAATACGGAACCCTTCACTGTGCGTAATCCGACACGCACTTGGCTAGTTTATTTTTATCCTACTGGATTTGGACCCAAGAACGAATTAATAGCCGCTAATAACACTAACAACATTTCAGCGGCTTAATATTATGTTAATAGTGACTTATATGTCCACCCCATCAGGTTTCCGAAGGCGACGCTGGACAGTCTACCGTAGAAAGAACGAACTCTGAGAAACAGACACCAGACAAGCCGGACCGAGACGAGGTCGATGAACTTTGGGCCACCATGGCGCCGCTTGTGTTCGTTGACTACGTGCACGACCGGTCGGCGCCTAATCCGCTGACCAACCCCTATGATAACCCGCCCAAGGACTTCGAGTATAGGTGAGCAAATGTATTGCGCCTAGCATTTATTGGAAAAACAACATTGTTGCCCACTCACAAAAACATGTTGCCCACTCACAAATACATGTTGCTGAGACAATGTAACTAACTGTGTTTACCAATGGGTACACGGTGTTACCGCACCCGGCTGTTAATGACACATCGAGCTTTAGAACGACACTGTCACACAAGTATGAGTGGCAGAGACAATCAGGCGAACTTTTACCAAAACTAGATGTACCATACAGAGGGTGACAAGGACGCGCAACCTGTTATCATCATGGATTCAGTACCTACATGGTTCTAAACCCCCCAAACAGATAATGTTCTTAGGTAACTTTTAGATCTTTGTATCCTGCTTATGCGTATGAAGTTTCATTAAAATTGGTTCATTCATTTCAAAAAACAAGGGCTTGAAAGTTTGTATGAAATGCCGTAAGTACGTCGTAAACGCTCTTAAGATGATGAACATAATATTTTGGATATGACTGTACAAATCGAAAGATCGTGTATCATTTTGTATTTTTGTGCGCAGTGACTGGGTGGAAGAGTGCACCATGTCGATAGTGGTGGAGCCGGTGAATCTGAGGGTGTGCATGGGCCTGATACACCGGGTAATGGCTCTGAACAACATCTACGTGGAGCAGGCGCCCCAAGCACCAGGTAACACCTGCACATACGTTATACAGAAGGTAATACAGACTTACGAACCCATGAGGTCACCGCACGCCTCACATAACCTCCATTCTTCCAAAGACGGAAGTTCCATTTTATTACGCATGGTCAGATGTGTGGAGTAAGCGGCGATAGAATCATGGCGGTATCTACAGTGCCCCTGCGAACTACGCATTTAAAACCAGACGTCAGACAAGTCTTGCATCCCGCAAGTGAAGTTATTCGTGCGATTAACATCCCGACATCAACCGTCGGGCAGTAGCGCACCAGGGGCTCTATCCCTAAGCACGGAATCCGTATCCGTGTCCGTCTGGTTTTGGCCGAAGTTACGGGCATTCCTTACTCCGTATTACCTACGGACATAGGATTAGACATGATTTGACATTTGTCCTACTCGCGATTCGTTATTACCCGTTCGGAAAATTTAATTTGTCACTTGTCTAGACAGATCAACTACTTTCAGGCGCGCCTGTAAGATACAGGGGTGATGACGAAGATCGTCATCACCCCTCTGGTCGGGGGATTCTATGGAGAATGAGGAACTTTCCTCCCTGTTCCTTTTACCTCTATAGAATAATCTAGAGATTATAAAATGTATCAATTTATTCCACAGACTTACCCAAGCGTACACTGACGGTGGAAGAAAACGAGTCATTAAACGAGAACCTGCCACAGAAGCGGATAAAGCTGGAAATGAGAAACTTGCGCGTGGGCCTGATACCGTGGAACCACTCGCTGACGGAGCGGCCCGCGCCGCCCGCGGTAGTGTTGGAGGTAGAACTGCCGAATAGCAGTGCCGTTGTTACGGCACCCATGTACCCCCATAGGTGAGTTTATTAGTTATAGTATCCTAATCATATCTGACCAAGATTATGTCTGGACTTTAAAAGAGACTGTGACTTCTCCTTACTTTCGCATAGCAACTGTACTGCTCTATTAGCCTTGCGTGGGATCACACGTCTCACGTAATATTAGTAAACACACCTTCCAATATATAAATAAAAGGATTAATAAACGTATTATTGAAATCCTTAGAACGGTCTTTCCTTTGGTGTCCAACCATTAACCCTAACAGGTCTGAGTTTGTTTCCGAGTTATTCTCAGAGTAGTCAGATAGAAAACGCCGACCTAATCTAGTTTAAAAAAAATACGATTGACGTGTAGAAGTATTTGTACAAACCTGCTTACATAAATAAAATCATTTATCTTTTTTAATAATATTGTTTTCATATTTTTGTGTGATGGTTTTAATTTGTATTATTTTGTTACTATTTTGCATTTCATTTTCCATTGTATGCTTTTCGTGTAAAGTATTTTGATTTATTTTAATATTTTTGTCTGTCAAACTTATTGTACAGACGCCAGCACATCAACCTACTACAATCTGTCAAATTTCTTCAATAGATTTTCAACTTTATCGCTAAAGCATTAGGTTCAAAGTTGATTGGCAAAATTTGACAGTTTCGGGTAGCTTGATGTGCTGGCGTCTGTACCTAGATTATACTTAAAGATGAACGATATCATTGTCGTCTCATATAATTGGAAGCGCACACAAGCATTTGTTCCGATTCTTGTGTACTTGCATGTAATGGTGTTGTCTCTATTGAAGATCTAAAAAAAATCAATCAGGTTACCTTCTGCTCGCAACTTCGTCTGCTTGGAAGAAACATATCCTATGGCACTCGGCAATAGGGTAGCTTTCTATCAGTGAAATAATTTTCGTAATCAGATCAGTACTTCTAGGCCCTACCTATTAGTGAACTGTGTTTCTGAGCGGCAGAAAGTTATATAGTTACGGGAAAATGCGAATCCGAGATAGCTCAGCTCTAAAATACGATCGCAGCCCATGCTAGTTTTAAATTCAAAGTTTTAGAAAGTTATGAGAACAACAAACTTAATGTAATAAATTAATATTTTCATAGTTGCCTACTCCGATCTCAGATCGTCATTTGTCACTCAAAAGGTTTTAAAACGTTTTTTTTTGGAATTGCATAGAGTTGTTAATTTATAATTTCGTTAACATGGTAAAACAAATAGGCAAGTTCTTCAATCTTTGTAACAGCTCTATATTAGATCTCACCATCGCGCTTACGTATATCGGAAGATAGACGATGACTCTCGAAGCGCAAACTTTTCTTTGGGAAGCTGCATAAGCCTGTTTATCATCCAACAGGGTGTGTTCCGCCGCTTGTCAGCTGCCTTCCGACTCCGGCCCGCTGTGGCAGTGCGCGCGGCGCCACACCTCCATCATAATCACCGCTCTGCAAGCCCGCCTCGCCAATACCGACGGCACTGAGAGCCGCCCCTGTGCCCGGGCAGACATCAAACTCGTCACGCACGAGCTTCTTCATAAGGCCTTCTTCGAGAATAGAAACTCGGTTGAGTTCGCTTATCATTTAAAGATTAGTAAGTTGGAGCCACTTTCTTTAGGATTCCATAGCCTAAGGACAAAAACGGAATGCTTATAATTCCGTCTTTCCATTTGTCAATTCTACTTTGAAACGAAAAGTGGGCAAAAGGTGTATTTCGCACACCGTTAAACAATGGCGTAGTGAAACTACGAAAAAGATATTTAGGGGGAGTGCCACACTCCCCATACATGTAACCAAGAAATGAAAAATAAAACAATGCACATATTGTGGTATTGTTATCGTGGTATTGTCATGGGGTATTTTTGGATTAAATAATTAAAAAGTTTAAGATATTCCTATGTGACTTTGCTATTGAGTTCAATAGTTTTGGAGGTATTTGATATTTTCAATTACAAACGCATAAATTGTGCAGTTTTTTTTTTTGAAAAATAAAATCTTATCTAATCTATCGTGTGCATGCGTAAATATCCATTAACTGTGAACCCTGCGCTGTGATGGTACGACACTCATTTGACCGGTTTTTCTAATATTGTTATTAGCTGTTTCTGATACATAAGGAATGGATTTATCTGCTTAAAAAAAAAACAAACACCTGCATAAGATTGCTACTTTTTACAAAATTTAGTCCATTTTAGTCCCTCTAAATGCAAATCATGTTGTAAAAAGAAACGAATACGGCGAGGTGATAATAATTGACTAATATTGTGTTCAGAGGAGATGAGTATATGCGGGTCGTCGGCGCGGCTCCAGGCGGCCCTCGAAGTGCTGAAATCGTTGCTCACCCAGCGGCGCTCCGTCACGCTTAAACACACCACGCTGCCCATGGACGCGCTCAACGATGAGGGTAAGTCTAGCGATACAGCGGCCCAAATTAATAATTTAAACACGTGTAAATTGCGCGCTCATACGTATACTGTACCACTATGGTAAGAGTATGAGGTACAGCGCTCTGGAACTTCGATTTCTTATCTAAATAACAGCATTCAGAGGGTGGATGTAAATGGCATGAGAACTGCAGTCACCATGGGCGTTCCGCAGGGATCAATTCTAGGTTCTTTCTTGTTTCTAATTTATATGAACTTTTACCTGCCTAACTATTTACCTTATCACATAATGGATAATCACAAGATTGTGTTATTGGCAAATGATACTTTCTTCGATTTTTAAATCGAATGTCTTAACGAACTTTGATAAAGTTAACGAAGCACTCTTTAAAGTTGTAAATTGGTTGAATGTAAATAATCTTCTTCTGAACTTAATATCGGAAGTCGGTGCCAAAAAAGAAAATACAAAACCAAAGACACCGAAACCTCAGATCTCCTAACAATACGAACCGTGTCCAGAAGTACCCGTTTCTAGATCAAGCCCTTAATCCTACTGCCTAAGGAGAGCCTCCTCAGGTCTCCTTATTATATAAAAGCAAGTGGTGGTTCCACTGCAAGGCTAAGGTCTCCCTACTCTCTTTCCATTTCTTTATATTTAAATATATGTATTTCCAACTCTTATTGAAGGAGTCCAGCTCATTCCGCCATCTCCGCGCCTAGGCCTGCCGTGATGTCGCTTGCCATTCCATACTAATTTACACATACATACAATATACATACATGCGGCCAAGGATAATTACGTTAGTTAAGAGGACTAGTAGAGCAAAGTGTCCTTGAGAAACGCATGCACACATATACACAATCGACGCGTACGCCATCTAACGACGACGCCCATCACAATTATGACATACAGCATACGATTTACGATTACGCCCGAGTATTCCAATAGATGACGCGGAAACAAGTAGTTATGACAACAAAATTATTAACCGATTTCTAAAAAGGAGGAGGTTCTCAATTCGGGTTTGTTTATTATTATTTTTTTTATTTATGTTCGGGTCCGATAGACGACCTCCATCATAAATAGACGGATTTGCAAAATTCTTTTTTTGTTCGAAAGAGGTTTGTTTCGAAAGGGTCACATTTAAATTTCGTAAAGATCTGATGATGAGTTTCGGAGACAGACAACGGAACTCTTCAATAAATGCCAGCAAATCAACCGCGATCGCTGCTATCGCATTTGTATGCATTATTCACGCAATCACACAACATAACATCACGCCTGTACCCTTAAAAGTGGTAGGCAGATGTGTTTAATAGCTTCCTGTCGCTGATATTCACATAGCAAGTAGTGTTATATGAATTTGTGTGGGGTAGGTAGGGACAACTGAAAATTGAAAAATAAAAACTGTTTTTACAAAAAAAAAAAAACAACCGACTTCCAAAAAAAACCACTACAAAGTGAAAAATAACTTTAATTTCGGAAGTCGGTATCGTTGGTTGTAGCTTTGTAGTGTTTTTTTTTTTGGAAGTCGGCTGTTTTTTTTTATAAAAAATTATTTAATTTGTTTTTAGTGTGACTTGAAAAAATTAAGGATGTGGATGATTTTGAAATAAAACTGATTCAATCAAATTTAAAACATTTTTATTTAAAAAATATGGAAGTGGTAGTTACTTACGAGTTTTTTTTACATTTACATTATACCACATGTACCTACTTTTAAGCAATTTTTCTGGTTAATATTATACCTACCACATTTAGTTTTAAATGCTTTTTTTCAGGTTTACGATTACACGTTTATACAGTATGTTAAATAACAGAGGGCGTTCCCTTAAACTCGTTAATCTATATCATTAATAGATTAAAATAAAAATATCAGCATAGAAAAATAAGCATAAAATAATCCGAATTAAAAAAAATAATTAATTGTCAATAAATTCGAAACCTCCTGTTTAAAATCAAAATAGTAGCGCGGAATAGTATTCGTAGTAGTAATGCCCAAACGCAATGCGCACGACGCTGGCCGAGCGTTTCCGAGAGTTCACGAAGCCGAGTGAGACGGCCGCCCCGCCCCGCCTGCACCCGCGCCCGTCATTCATAAATAAATTCCGACATTGCTGTCCTTCAAGTACGCGTGTACAGAGTGTTTCTTTAACGTATCAATTTACGATTTTTAGTGAATATTTTAATATAAAAAAAAAAAAACATTTTATTTTCGAATGGTAATATTTTTTTTAGCATGTATGGATGCTATACTATTGCGGGTTAACGGGAACGCCCTCTGTTAGTTAACATACTGTATTACACTATGCATCATGATCATGTTATAAAATTATTTTTGTTCCTAAAATTTACTAAAATCTAAGAAACGTGTAGACGTAACAACAAATGCCAAACATTTGTTGTGAATAATTTTCTTCATAATTTTTACGTTCTTCTTTGTCGTTATCTTCATTTTTGCCATCGCTTTTCTCTTTATTTTCGTTTTTATCTTCATTTTCGTTTAAAAACTATTCCGGTCTGTCTACAGGAATGGAGAGTGAAAGAAAATTATAATGGAAGGTTTTAAACAATATTTGCCTACCCACTATATTTGGATATCTGACTGTGACTCAAGCAAAAAAAGAGCCGACTAATTTTCAGTAAAAATCAAAGTGATAAGGACAATGGCCAGTCATATTGAAAGCCTGATATGCCTAGAAGTACTAGATAAAATGAAAGATGATTTCATGAAAAAATTAAAAAAATATTGATGAAGAGCGAGCAATGATTGAAAGAAAAACTATTTTACAAAGTGCTAATGGAGAATGGCTTGAGATGAGAAGATCTTTATTGACTGCATCCAATTTCGGTAGGGTTATAAAAAAGCGCTAATACACCTTGTGCTAATTTAGTAAAATATATACTTTACCGAAAAAAAATTGATCACGTCGAATCCATAAGCCATGGCCAACAAAATGAAAAAACCGGCCTCGCACAATTGGCTGTACAAGAACACAGTCATAATCATTAGAACCTGTGGTTTATTTATAGACCAAGAACTATGTTTCTTGGTCTCGCCTGATAGATTAACTGGAGAAGATACTGTGGTTGAAGTGAAGTGTCCTTTGACAGCCAATAAAATGGGCCTTGCAGCAGCAATTGAAAAGAAAAAGGTAAACTTCTGGCAAAAAACAAAAACAGGTGAACTAGTCAACAACAAAAAACATGCTTGGTATTTATTACCAAGCACAAGGCTTTTCACATGACTGGCCATAGTCCTTATCACTTTGTTTTTTTACTGAAAATTAGCCGTCTCTCTTTTTTGTGTACCTTTTACTGAGGATTTTTTGTTTATGTTTTCTTTCTTTCCACGTCTTCTGTTTACCTCTTGGGCGTTTATTGGCCATTTTCTTATATAGCTTTGACATTGCATTTTCTTCATTGAACGACACTGCTGAAGCAATGCATCGCGTCTGATATGAATTTTTCAAGGAAAAGTTAACTCTCTTCCCTCCTACGTATTTCGTAATGATGCTTCGTTCCACCACGTTGCTGTCTACGTCATGAAGTAAACTTCGAGCATGGCCGGCAATACCTTGAATCATAATACAGATTCTCTGCCACAGAGAACTTAACATAAAATCATTTGGAATATCATTTTCCTCCAGATTTAATCGTAAGTAACGATATGTTTGAGGAAAAACTTACTTCTATATTGTAATTTAACCCTTCTGTTTCTTGGTTTTCAGTCTGGATATCATATTGACTTACAGGAGCACTATCCACCTAAAATCCCATTAATCCATTATTCAATTTTAAAACCAATTCTTTTTTAAAATTCAACGTGTTTGTGGCAAGGTGATGTTGCCCTGCAACGGCTGCAACGTGCGGCTGATATTATGAATATTACCTGTATACTAAAGATTTCTTCTAGTACACGTTTAGATGAAAATGTACTTTTATCAATAACTTCACAATCGTGATCTTCCTGTGGTACCACTGTTTCCAATCTATAAAAAAAATACCATCACATATCATCACTTATCATCTATCGCTTTCCATCAGGCGTGATCGAGGTCAAAAGCGGGCCGCCCATTCACCAATAATAAAATGAAAAAAATAGAAGATTTTAAATTACGTTTTTAATTATTTTAAATTAAGTTAAAAGGAGGCTCAATAATTTAAAAAAGTGCATCATTAGAAGCGCAAAAAGTTTTTAGAGGCTCATTAATTTCAAAAAGTGTCCATCATTAGCAGGTCAATAAGTTTTGAAAGGATAGGTTAAATATTTACTTTTAATAAATCAATTCAATTTCCTCACATAACTTTTTTCTCCAAGTGAATTCAGACATGCTGTCTTAGGATTAATTAAGCAAACTACTCCATGAGGGCAATAAAGATCAACATAGTTCATAATGCTGCAATTAACTTTGTGTCTGGGTACGGTCTACCCATTCTCCTTTGTCAAGTAAGTAAGGCCTTTTACACATTATGCCGTGTCTGCGGCAGCGCCGCCGCGCACCGCCCGCCACGGTATTTTTATCTATACAGTATTCTATCTTCATAAAAACGGTCGGAACGCGAATCATACCTACGCGCCTCGATTTCGGTTTACACTCGGTTAACAAACAGTCTCGAATGCTCCGCACTCCGCAGTGACGAGTGGACGCCGGACGGGGTGTGACGGTTTCGTAAGCAGTAAGCGTGCAATTTGTGACAAATATTAATTGAAATAAGTACAAGTACTTACTTAATATGGCAAAGAGACTATATTGTGCTGTTTTGTTTTTGGTTGTTTGAATTCGTCAATATGTTTTTTTTATTAAATCTATTGATCAAAAAGACCATGTATTTTTATTGAACTCTTTCTATTCCATTCACAACGTGTTTCTATTTTATAAATAAAAAGTCTTTAAAAAAAAAAAAAAAAACTACGGACTTCAAAAAAAAAAACAACACAAAGTAATTAACTTTAATTTTGGAAGTCGGTGTCGTTGGATCTGCATTTTCGTTTTTTGACACCGACTTCCGAAATAAAAGTTATTTTTCACTTTGTAGTGTTTTTTTGGAAGTCGGTTGTTTTTTTTTTTTTTTAAAGTTTTTATTTTTCACTTTTTAGTTGTACCTACCTACCCCGCCTAAATTCATATAACACTAATTGCTATGTTAATATCAGTGACAGGAAGCTATTGAACACATCTGCCTACCCCTTTAAAGGGTATAGGCGTGATGTTATGTTGTGTGATTGCGTAAACTGGCATTTATTGAAGAGTTCCGTTGTCTGTCTCCGAAACTCATCATCAGATCTTTACGAAATTTAAATGGGACCATTTCGGAATAAACCTCTTTTGAACAAAAAAAGAATTTTGCAAGTCCATCTACCTACATATTTTTATGACGGAGTTATGTCCGAACATACATAAAAAAAAAATAGAAACATCCGAATTGACAACCTCCTCATTTTTAGAAGTCGGTTAAAAAAAAATATTTACCTATAGGTACAGTCACAAAACTAGAAAGAAACTCAAGTAGGTTGATGAAATTAAAATACTGTAGGCGGGAGGGGTTATCGCGTGTTTACGTACCGCGCGACTGTAGTACATTATAAAAAAAAAATTATATAATACAGCGGCGCCGCCGCCGCCGCCGCCGCGGTGCCGCCGTATTGGTTGCCCTTGGATTTGCATGAACCCTTGCACACGGCGCGGCGGCGCCGCGGCGGCGGCAGCATGATTCGGCGGCGAGTATTGCTACGGTTTTATCAAAACTCGTCGCCGCCGCCGCGGCGCCGTGTGTTCATACAAATCCAAGGGTGACTGATGCAGCGGCGGCGCCGCGGCAGTGGCGGTGCCGCTGCAGCTGCGGCATAATGTGTAAACAGCCTCAAAGATAGGTACCTAACATTCATACATAATATTATGAATCTATTTATTATAATAAACGAAATCAATAGGTAATAATAAAAACCAAAATCTTGCTTGTGATAATTTTCATCGCAATTTTTAGATGAATTTGTTATTTCGTTATGCCCAATATCAATAAGTCGCGAAAAACATTAGGTGCTTTTAGTTTTTTTTAATTGTAGTTTCGCATTAGAAATAACTTCCGTGTTGATATTTACGACTGTCTTTCGCCTGTGAAAGATAATTACATTGTAGACGTTTTAATTATTATTTATAAAAAAATAATAAATACATAATATATATAAATTCAAAATACATTTAAAAAGAAAACTTCGGTTAGAGAATCCCTGGGAATCGAGCCCAGGGACTGTTGAATACAAATCTACACATCGGCCTCATACGCTAACGTAACAGTTGCGAATGCAGTCGAAAAAGTTGAGCTTATGCGTATATGCGTCATGACTGCACTATCTTAGACGTTTCTAAATTCATAGTTTTATTGTTAAAAAAATAAATATTCAATAATAATAAAATGATCTTATTTTTTAATTTCGTATATATATATATAATATGTTCAGCGTTTTATATGAACGTTTTGTAGTCCGAACGGAATTTTTCACTTCATATTTACAATAAATGATAATTGATAACAAGGTTACGCTATTTTAACTTCAAAGTATTTTATATTTACACGAAATAAAAATATTTACGCAAAGAAGATTATGCAAATAATAATAAACAATGAATTTACAAATAAAACTTTACAAAAACATAATAATCTTGGCGGAAATATTGCGGCGAAAAGAGCGACACGTCCGTATAGCATTAGGCCTCGGCCGGCAGTGTCGCTACACAGCGTTTACGCACACATGCACACGTATTTTGTTCGAAAATATGAATATGCGATTTACAAAGAATCTATTGTTTGGACAAAAAAATTAAAACACTAGTATTTTAGTATGTTGCTTGTAGAATAATCTGACAAAAAATCAGAATGATTGTATGTATTTTAGTATGGATTTTATTGTAAAAAGAAAATTTTTAGAGGTATCTTCATGATTTTTTTCTATCGTATCAAATTAGTTGTATTATGTTTTCACCACACTATCTATCTAGCATATATCCTGAAGAATATCATATATTTTTCTGATTTTTTTTACTGTAGTCTATCATATACTTTTATTGTTTCGAAAACTTGCGTTTAGGTCTTGTAAGCCCCTTAAAGCCAAATACAATAACATAAAGTATAACTACTCGACAGTCATACGCTCACCTCACAACACTCCAGAGGGACAATTCTCGTAATTTTAAGAACGGAACGTTCACATTCTGTTATGTCTCAATCTGTCAAAAATACCTCTAATTTCCCTACATTTTGACAAGTTTTTGATATCGATTGTTGCTGAGATGAGATTGCGACTACATTTTGACCGTTTTTAATTACGGGAATTGTTCTGCAGATATACTTGACGAGATCTTCCATTCGTCCGCGAACACATCACAGTCGGACTTAGCAGCCAAGAGGGCGTTGAGCGCAGAGAGTGTGCGAGGGACAAGAGACTGGGCCAATCTAATAAGCAAGCCAACCCATACTAATATTATAAATGCGAAAGTAACTCTGTTTGTCTGACTGTCACCTATTCACGCCTTAACGGCTGAACGGATTTGGATAAAATTTGGCACGCGGATAGACCATAACCTGATTTAGGACACAGGATACTTTTCATCCGGGTAGTGCGTTTCCGTGGGATAAAAATAGCCTCAGCCTAGCCGAGCGTAGCTTAGCCTTTTGTAACATCTTCTTGATAAAATGGAATGCAATAAATGAATAAGACATAAAAAAAAACTTACAACCGATTAGATAAAATACTTCGTTCTGATTTCCAGATTCAGTAGCCATAGACATATCCCTGGAAGACTACGGCATGCGCGGCTTCGTCACCGACAATGTGAACACGCATGTGACGTCGATGCACTCGGCTAAGATCACTGCGCTACACGAACCGAGTAAGTTTTTTGTCTCCGCTATCAACGTAGATATACTCTAATACATCGCATAGTCGTTATCTACGCAATATGTACATTGTACAGTCACCAAAGGAGATAAGTAACCAGGGTCGTCGGATATAGTTGAAGTTCATGGAACATACGACACGTGGTTGGTTAACCAGCGCAGGCAAAACTTCTCAGGTAGACCTTTCCAGTCGACCGTAGTGTATAAGAATTAAGCCTTGTCATTACAAATGCCCCGTGATATGTCTCCAGAGACATCGCAAGATTACGCCTGAATTCGCACGAGATGACTGGCGACTTTGAAAATTATGAAAGTTATGTTGTGCGATGTCGGGCGACGTCGTGCTGTGTGTCTGAAGACAAAAGTCGCTCCGTGTTGAGGAACGTTTGTGAATACATGGCTTTAATGATCATTTCTTAAATTGTCACCTGACTCGGCTTTTAATATAATAAGTGTTTTGAGATAACTAAAATATATTACAGAGGATGGTGAAATTAAACAGGCGTGGCTCTTGTCAGCTCCTGACGAGCCTGCATCAACGTAAGTAGCAAATAACCTTTTATTATTACAAAAATTCCACCTCAATATATTTTTTTGCGTATTCCGCAATCTTTTGGGATGAGGAAAGGAAGTTGATGGGGCAATTTGTAAAAAAAGTATAAGTATAGATTACGAAATAGGAAGGAGCTGCGACAGACCCCATAGAAGATGGCGGGACGAGCTGGAGAAAACAAACGACCAGGGTTCCCCTTTTACCCTGGATCCGAAATGCTGGAAGTCATAGGGATAACCCTTTGCCCAGCAGTGGGATGATGCAGGCTAACAGTACAGTACGAAATAGGATGTTAATCAGTTGAAGGACACTGAGCGAGACATAATAGATGTTTTATTTTTATTTTTTTTTATTTTTAAGAAGTTATTACGGTTATGGGCGTCTAGTATCAAAGTGTTAAGTAAAGTACAGTAACCCAGACGTAGATAGTGCACGTGGAGTTCTATAAAGCCGTTTGGTTTTGTAGAGCCTCGTCCCTGTCACTCATACTTGTGTGACAGTATCCAAAGCTACACGTTAAACGTTACAAGCTAAACGTTATGTTATACAGTATTATTATCACACGAAGCGACGCGCGCTTTGCTTGTGGTTACCAAGTGTACAAACACGCTGTGAATGTGTGTGTAAGAGCAGGAGCTATCGGGTGAAGTTGGAGGTGTATGTGTTACGTGCCGACGCTAATCGTCTCCACGCACACATTCACAGCGTGCCTGTACACTTGTTTACCACAAGCAAAGCGCGCGTCGCTTCGTGAAATATGAATACTATATCAAAAGTTGCCAATGTCCTAATAGCGGTTTTGATTAATTTACCAATGTGACATAATTAATTTTTAATATAATATTGTGGATTGCACTAAAATTTTAATTAGATCAATATATTAACACTGAATATTTAGTCTTAGGTGTAAAACAAGCGTTTTTGAATTGAACGTTTCCAAATGCTTTTATAACAAGTAAAACTAAAGGGGATAGATATTTTTTATATGGACCCAGACATACCTACTGTTGCGGCATTTTGTTATTTTTTTCAAAATGGTGGACTGGTAGGTATGCCACGGACCTTCAAAGCCCATTCAACTTGTTCATTGTCAATTGATGTAATGCGTAAATGCATCACATTTTTGGTGTCCCCATTTGCATCGTATAATCTGACAAGGTTCACGTGGCCAAAAATCTGAACTAACGCCGCCATCTTGTTTTCCAATACAATTTCTGTCATAATTTCGCAAATGTTTACCAACAACGCCCCTGTCAATGTCACTCAGGCGCCAAAGCCTTGTATAATACGCGCCACGAAAGATGTGACTTAAGACAAGTACGGTTAGGGTTTTCATAAGTCGAGCTCAAACTTCCAGCCCCTACTTCCGCATGGCGGTGCAATGGTGCACAGAACCGATAGACACCTCGTTCGACTACCTCGGCATCTGGACGGAGCCGCTGGCTATGTCTGTGGACCCGCTGCTCATATCCTGGCTCGCCTACAAGCCTACTTTTACGACGGGTGAGTGTTTACAGAGGATCAAATTTTCAGGTACGACGACTAGGTAATAGAGAATTTGACAACTATCAGAAATATACATGAATTCAAATGTGATGGTCAATGCTTGTGCCATCTCTGTTTGAGAAAAACCGGTTGCCCTGCTGTGGTACGCACGACGATATATTAAGCTATACATTTCCAGTATAAGCAGACTTCTCATTGTACGACAAGCCTAAATAATGCGAGCTCAGCTAAAGCTGCAAATGTACAGCTTGATACGTCGTAGTGTATACTATATTAGGTTGGTATTATTATTACAATACCTAAGTTGGTTGTTGTTTTAACTAATACTAGACGTTACAGAAAATTCACGATCTGTGTTTTTTTTTTATTAAATCGGTGTAATTATAGAGAAGTTTACTTCTGTTTTGTCTGGTATATACTTGATAATTTCAAAAATCTGATACAATAGGAATAGTTAAGTTTGTTGATCCAACGGGTACATGTGCTTATAGCGGCTGTAGACTACCAGAAAATACCAAAAGGAAGTAAAAAAAAATTGAGTGTGTGACGGAATCAAGAAAAAGACCAATTTTGGACTTGTCAAATAAGTCCAAAATTGGTCAATTTGCTAACACCACAGACTTGACTTTGTATTTGAGTCTGCATGAACTACGGGCATCAATTAAGTACATCTCGATATGCATGTGTGTGTTGTATACATTGTATTGTTCTTCCACAGACGCGTATCATCTGTCTGGCCCGCTGAAGGGCATGGCTCCAGCACAAATGGGCTTACGACGCCGCCCCACCCCATCGGTCAGTTCACAGTTCACTAAACTTGTTCTTTTTCTACAATTCAGCATCAGAACTGTCATACAGTGCGACGATTTGCATCGTAAATAAGCACAACGTAGAATCGTAGACCAGCATCACAACCGTTTGATACGGTGCCATGCCGGAACGAACTTCAATAAATGTTATCGAAGGCGTCTTCTTAACGCTGTTCATAAAGGACATGTTAGGTTTTTGTATGGAGGCTGGGCTTTTATTCGAAGCTACTGTGAACAGGGAAGAGATCATATTTTTATGAAAGTACATAAATTAAGGAGACTTTGTATATTTTTTAATTTTTTTTTGAAAGCACCCTTTCCTTAATTATTATACATTTTAATAATCATTATTAAAAAAATAAATTGCAACCCACAGTAATTATTGATTTTGGCAACACTTTTCAGTTGGATGTCATTATTGTCATTGTGAACTGTAAACGTCAATCAAGTGTCAAATTCAATTCAATTTTGACCTGTATACTGACAGCTGACAAGTATGACAACCTTACTGGCACAGGTAATATTTTCATAGATTCCATTAGGAGGCAAAGGAATTAATGCCATACATACAAATCATGGAGTTGGTTTTATTTTAAACCATCTAATATTATTTTAGAATATTTTAAATAACAATAAGGTGTATAATTTGCTTTAAAAAATGATATTTAACCATTTTTTCTTTGTTTCAATGTGCAAAAATAATATTATGACACCAAAAATATCTGGATTTAAAATATGTATTTATTCAATAATGGTGCTTTTAATATTTTTTCTGTTTTTGTCAGGCCATCCTGAATAAGTTTCCCTATCAGAAAAACCATACATGACAACTGTTCAAAAAAATTATTATTTTAAGCCCATTTCCTAACATGTCCTTTGAAACCTGAAAGTTTTGTCAGTTTCAATCAAATAGACGATAGCTGTTTGCTCTCGAGGGGAAGGTAAACCAGGTAATCGAAAAATTTTCAGTTTCGACACGACAGCCTGTCGATTGGTAGTGAACGGCACCAGTAGCCTTAGGATTTCATGCCGAAGATGCCTCAATACGATACCTCGCGGTCGCGGATTACGCTACCTCAATGTCACCTCTATGTCAAACAAATCCATGCTAAGAGATACGCACTTACATGTGCGCACTTACACTCGCGTGCGTTCGGGCAACGACATAAATCTCGTGCATTAATAAATCACTTTGCGCTCGATGCAACAATCTACTATTTTTTTTTAAATTTTGATAATTGTTTGTAGTTAATATCATTGTCTACTAATATATGTAAGAATACGTTCCCAGTCGTCGAGCGGGCGCGGTGGCAGCCGCACGTCTGGTCCGGGCGCTGAGCTCGTGCACTTGCGCTCGCGCAGCCACGGCTCCAGTAGCGAGGTCAGCGAGAAGAAGGAGGTCAAAATACATCCCATGCCTCAGGTATCTATATAGGGTTAAATTAAATAGTACACGTAGTAGGTATCGATAGCTAATTTCAATATACAGGGTGGCGGGACATCGACGCGCAACCTGGTACCACGGATTCAGTACATGATTCTGAAACCATAAAAAATTGCTGTTATATGTATACATTTTTAGCGCGTAGGTGTTGCACTTTTCTATGAAGCAGAATTTTTGGTCTAGAATAATTTGTGCTGAATTAATGGTTTCAGTTTACGCGTCGGTGTTCCCGCCACGTTGTATAATAATATCAGCCTATCACTGCCACTGCAGAGCAAAGGTTTCTTCTCATACAGAAATGTCATGAGCATAGATCACCGCGCTTGCTCACTCAAGATGGGTTGGCGATTACGATAAAACAGCAAAAACTATGTATCCATACTAATATCATAAATGCGAAAGTGTGTCTGTCTGTCTGTAATTTCATCTAAACCGTTGAACCGATTTAGATGAATTTGGTATAAAGATAGTTTGAGTTCCGGGAAAGGATATATGATAGTTTTTATCCCGATATTCCCACGTAATCAAAACTTATGCGGGTGAAACCGCGGGGCGCTGCTAGTATAATATAACTACAGCTGACTACGGGGTCAACGGCCGCTGGTCACTACCAGCGGCCGTTGACCCCGTAGTCAGCTGTAGTAGTAACTACACTTAGTTACTTCAATTATTATGAGTTTAGGTTTTTTTTGTATCATCATTTAGTATTGTCATTGTGTTGTATTAGTTGTGTTGTATGTCACGGCCGCGAACCATGATGTGATCATCGTACGTAAAACTGTGCCACAATTTGCAATAAACGTAAGAATATTTGAATTTCGCGGCCTAACCATGGTGCTTTCGCTTTAAGATTAATGAGCTAAAATAATTAACAGCAACAAAAGCCGCGGACCACGTGGCTGTCCGCTGAGCGGCTGACTGCTCTGCACCTCCGGCTGCGCAGCATGCTGCTCAACGTGGAGCTGGGTCTGGCGCTGGTGTACGTGACCATGAGCACGGCCAGCGCCATCGACTGCGCCACGCTGCGCGACGCCATGGAGCGCCACGCGGCCGGCTCGCACCGCGTGATGGGCATTTGGTATGAACCGCACTTATACACGCACGCGCACGGGACATGTACACGCGTCCTTTGCCCGACACGTCGTTAATCAAAATCACAGTGATGGCCAGTCGTTTATTCAAAAGCCAGTGACCAAAATAAAATCAGTGCCTTCTTTTCTTGGCGAAAGAAACGATGGATGAACTGCGTGAAAGATAATATGAATATATAGACAGGGGGTGACTACCTATATAACGTCGAATCTTGAAATAATGAAGAGAATGATGATGTACCGAAAGTCAATCCGTAAAATAATCATAATATCCTCCACTGTTTGTAAAGAATTTTGTGGTTTCCAGCCTCGGTCGCCTGTCGATGCAATCGAGCTTTATGACGACGGGGCTGTGGTCGGAGCTGCGACACGACGGACCCACATACGTTAAAGAGAGTGAGTTATAAACAATTATTCTTTCTTAAGATAGTCTTGACCTTTGACCTTGGCCTTGACCTTCACCTTTGTCATGCATTTTTTATTTTTCCTTAGCCTATACTGTGTCTCACTGCAGGGCACGGCCCTCCTTATCCCTTTTCCACACAATTCTGTCTTTTGCTAGTCAATAGTACGTTTATTCGTTTACCAATCCTTTCTGTAGGAAGGTGTTATGACGCTTATAAGTAGAAATTTCAAATGTTGATAATCCAGATAGAAAATCCATATGGATATATTTAGTCGACTTTTGACAAAAACTGTTTTTTATATTTTATCTCATTTTTTATATTTTACTAAATGACCCCGGCGAACTTCGTACCGCCCCAGAATTAAATAAAGTGAAATTCAATAACTAAAAAATTGCAGAAAGAAAAACCAATTCGGCTATTATCATTATCTGTATCTCGCTGCTCAGTCATCAGTGCGATTAGCACGTGACGATATTACTTCCGTATTATTTAATTTCTGAACGCACCCTGTTTGACAGGCTCGAACAGTTTGTATGAGATAATAATATTGTTGTTTTTACAACAAACGACGACGACGACGACGACGACGACGACGAAGACGATGACGACGACGACGTCGACGTTTTTTTTTTTTTTTGTTGTTTTTGTTTTTTTTTTGTTTTTTTTTTGTTGTTTTTTTGTTGTTTTTAAAAGGTGAGAAAATATGAAGAAGATGTAAGGAAATCCTTACATCTTCTTCATATTTTCTCACCTTTTAAACCTTCCTTGGACTTCTATAAATATTTCAAAACTAAATTTGGCCAAATCATCCTTACGAGTGTTAAAGTAGTTACAAGGTTATAGTGTGCAAAATCCCATCCCAATCCCATCCCAATCCCATCCCAATCCCAAATTACATTGAGCAAAAATTATTGCTGGGAAACGACTTTTATTTTTGATACGCAAAATCTTCGCACAATGTAACACACGCAAAATATAATGCTTTTAGGTGCATGCAACGGTACAGGAGTTGTGAGGCTATATTTTATAGTAAAATAACATACTTGTTTTCGTCCAGAAGAACCCCAGGTCCGCTAGAAAAAAAAAATCACAATGTCGGGGAATAAAGTGACTCGGCTTCGGTAAACGTCTTTTTACATCCGAACCGTACACCTGGCTTCTGACGTTTCATAAGTGACCATAGGATTATGTGTAAAAGAATTTATTGACATTAAATTTGATTGTCGTAATTTCAGAGCTGAAAGAAGACTCGTTTCCGTGGAAGATCAGGCTGGCGGACGTGTCGTGCTACACGCTGGAGGTGCGCGCCGGCATCGTGCCGGGCGTCAGTCACTTGCTGGAGTCGGAACAGTCGGGCGCATCCGCCAAGCTCAAGTCCAAGCTCAGGATGCCCAAGGTAGGGGCTTTCTTCCTATGTTTAATGAACTTCAGCATCATCTATCTGCCTACCCTTTTCCCGACTATGTTCGGGTCGGCTTCCAGTCAAACCAGATGCAGCTGAATACCAGTATTTTACATGGAGCAACGGCCTATCTGACCTCTACAACCCAATTACTAGGTAATAGTTATAATATAATGTTATCCCTTGGTAGGACTGTTTGTCAGACTTTCGGGCTTCTGACGACCCGTAACGACCGTCAAAGATTCACCAATGACCTTGTTCCTTCTAACGTTCTTTCTAACGTAATGAATGTTCCTTCTAACATTACGCAGGGGTCTTAGTATGTAAAGATCTTGATGGCCACCCATCCACGATCAATCCGCTGCAAGCGTAACTTAGTCTGTTCGATCGACTTGTGCGGCTGTTATTACTTAGCTTGTGGTTATTACTTAGCCACAGGCCCCAACCTCATCATCATTTCAGCCGAAAGACGTCCACTGCTGGACTTAGGCCTCCCCCAAGCACCTCCACTTCGACCAGTTCTGTGCATCTCGCATCCAACGGGTTCCAGCGGCCTGCACAAGGTCGTCCGACCACCTGCCAATAGCCCCAACCTATTTTTAATAAACTTAACATTTCATAACAATTTATGGGTGGCGGGGGTCGTTGCCGATAGCATAGAATGTTCCCATTTAAATATTATATTTAGACCCAGCATTTATTTTATTTGACGTCGTCATCAAATGGCTAAGCGAAAAAACAACGGACTTCCAACACTACAAAGTGAAAAATTACTTTAATTCCAGCAGTCTGTTTCCAGAATTAAAGTATTTGTTTACTTCTTTTTTGTAAAAAGCATTTTAAAAATTTTTGTTTTGATCTAATTTTTACTGTAATCCTATGGACTCTGAAATAAAAGTTTTATTATAAGCAATTTTTCTTTCTTTTACTTCAAGACCGCCATGCCGAGGACTGTGCTCGAGCTCGTCACCACCACCATCACGGTGTCCGTGGTCTCCAAGTCGCTGAAGTACAAGACAATATCCTTGACAGAACAGATCAAGAAAGGAAAACATATATCCGCTGAAGATAAGGTTGGTTTTTTAATCATATTTTTTAGTTTTGCACTTAGCTGGGTACAGATTGGTGAAACGTAACGTCAAATGTAACACAAATGAGCCGCCCAAATTTATGCAATGCAACATGAAATGAAAAAAGCTAAGCGTACATTTCATCCGACACGGGCCGCACCGCAACGCATGTTCATACAAAAAAGTACGAAGGTCGCCTGAACTGTGCATAACCAGCCTATAATGTTCCCACTGCTGGGACACAGGCCTCCTCTCGGTGAGGAGTTCGCCGTAATCCACCACGAGGGCCCAGCGCGGGTTGGTAGACATCACATGTCATCGAATTGTTGGTTCTAGGACATGCCGGTTTCCTCACGATATTTTCCATCACCATTTTGAGAGCAGTGGATATGAAATAATTTACTCGAAGTAAAGCGCCTTTCTCCTTACAACTCATTAGTCGTGGCCGTTACCACTTCGCCACCACTGCCAGGATCGTTCCACACGAGATGACTTTAACGGTTCGGGCATCATATTGATATCTGGTATGCAAAAACTGGTTTTTAAGAAGTTTATTTGTCCAATTTAAGGATTTATTATAACTAGCTGTACCGTGTTTCAAAATTTTAATAATGCGATGTCTTTCAACAGAGAACGAAGTACTTCACGTCTGGAACGGACTTCAAACCGACAACATTAAAGGAATTTGTACGCGGTCCGTCTGGAAGGTACTTATTTTATTAATTATATTGAAAATATTTAGCAAAATATAATTATGATGCTCGTTACATTGGCCATTCTAAAATATTGTGTCCAAATATTTAGTTTTCATTCTAATCATGGTATTTTTTTATGAAAAGGAATCGGTGATTACTTTCTTGGCTCATTAGTTCAACTACAGTCCGGCCGTGGAGAGGGTGCGTTCCCGACACCTGTCAGTGTGACAGTTGTAGTAGCTAATAAACATCAAATTCGGAAAACACGTATTCGTTTGCATGAAATAGGTGTTAAGAACCCATTCTCTCGTGGGCCGCACTGTACAACTATAAAGGCCGCTGCATACGTGACGGGTTTTTTCACGGACGGGACGGAACGGGAAATTTTGGAAATATCGTTTCATACAAAATGTATATGGAAGCGCATATGTCACGGAGACTCGGACGGGACGGGAACGTATACATTTTGTATGAAACGATATTTCCAAAATTTCCCGTTCCGTCCCGTCCGTGAAAAAACCCGTCACGTATGCAGCGGCCTTTAATTATTAAAAAAATCGGTTGTCTGTAAAGTCGGTTTACTGACGATAGTTGAACGTGACAACGTCATAATAAAATGCTGATGGAATAGTTGCATTGCATTTGTTAATATTCGCTTGCACTTCAAGCCGCCATGGAACGCCTCCACGCTACAGAGCGAGGCCGCGAGGTAACGCTACATGAGTCATGTTTTTTCGTGAGTGCAGCCAGCTTCATCGATTTATTAGACGTTGTCACGTCAAAAGATAAAATTGTTCGTTTATTTGTAACCGGTAAACTCTGGAATAGTGATCTGATCACAAAAATTCTTACACTGATTGAAAGCTACACTATTGTCAAGTGTCATAGAATATGTTTTATGCTATAGTTGACTTCCACGTGAACCGAAGTCGTGGACAGACGCTAATTATTAATAAATATAACATTTTCTGTTTCAGAAGACATAAATCCCCTGAAGTAAGTATTTCAACCCAGCCACGAATCGTGTTGCTTCTTAAAATAAAGCCAACGCGACGAGATGAATACAAAGAAACTTTCAGGGGTTCATAACATTTTTGTTTAATGATACTCTATACAAATTTTAAACTTCCTATTCTAATCGCTGTGGTATTAGATAAATGTTGATAGCTGTACCGTCATTATTGCGTGCGAGAGATAAGGACAGAGATAATATACGTAAATTGTAACTCAAGAAATTTCAGGTTTACTTATTTTATTTCGTCTCGTTGGCTGTACTTTAAGAACTATTACTTGAAAAAAAAATTATATTCGAATCTACATAGTATTATTTTTTTAACCTATCTACTGCTGAACAAAAAAATAAAAATGCTGCCAATAAAAATGTTGGAATGGACAGTTAGGTAAATAGTTAGGAAAAAAATACTCAAGTAGAGTACTACTTGAGTATTTTTTTGTCCTGGCTTTGTAGGATGAAATAACGGACCAATTTTCTTTTTATTACTGTTAATATTTTACTGTTACACTAATTTACCAACCGCTGAAAAATAAAATAAATACCCTGATCATAATATACTCCCTAATGTTTAAATAACAGTTGTCAGAAAAAAAAATCACCTGTTCCTAACATTTATGTTCGTATTACTCGTCAAAATGTAGGGAACAGCTGATTTTTTTTTTTCGCGATTTCTGATTTGGTCCAAAGTGGTTCATAATGATGAGTACAATGACTTCTTAAGAGGTTGTTGGTGTTTTCCCAATAACCCCGTATAATGTTGTGTTTAGGAGGCTGATGGTTCATCGCCGCAGCAACCAGAAAACCCCACCGAAAAGATCACCATCACGGAGGGGCCCATGGTGTCCCTAGGCATCCACCTCCACGCTGACACCCCACCGATCGTTATACGTCTCGAACAGGACCAGGTAAAATACCTTGCCTGGGAAATATGACAACTGACTTTTTTTTACTGCGTCGTTAGTCTACTGAGCATGAGGTCCTCGGGTCGTTTCCTGGGTCGGGTAAAGTGTCATTAGGTTATTCCATCTGAAATTTTAGAGTAGCAGCCCTGGAGTCTGGAATTTGTGCCTGGTTGATGGATGGCAATAGGCTCGCACCCTGTGCACGTGGGACTGGAAAATAATCGGAGAAAGGTAGGTGTAAGGTTCAGCTCTGCCTAACCCTTCAGGGAATACGAGCGTGATGTTATGTTATGACTATTTCAGGAAAATATCAGAAGGCCAATTTTCGTAAATAAAAACGTTCAAAATCTAGTCCCAACCTTAGCTCATGCTCTCAGCTCATCAATGTCAAAAAACTTGTCAAAAATGTAGGGAAATTAGAGGTATTTTTGACAGATTGTGACTGAGATTAGACTGTGAACGTTCTTAAAATTACGAGAATTGCCCCCTTAGTGAGATAGTGGTCACACGAGACTTCACGAGAGCCTATCATTAGTAAATACGACGTTTCTCAGCAAAAATAACGTGTACAAATAGAAAATTTTGATTATGGTTATTAATCAGCAAGTATACAAGGTGGAGACGACAATAAATTAAACTGCGTATATCTAATGAAGTTCCCAGTCTGCATGTAAAGTTCAACGAAATATACCCAATAGTTTAATCACTATGGTTAGTCTAATGATCGGCAAAACCCAGTCGATCCATCACTATTATTTAGTTTGTAAGAAAAAAGATCAAAAAAAAAATTGGTTCGATGTTGGGTTTTATTTCATAGTTTCTAAATACTCCTATGCAGTAGAATGATCAGTGTTTTGATTTATTGACGTCTCCACCTGGTAGTATAATAACTATAATGATAATATATAAAGAAGTATAATAGTATATAAAGTGGTAGTATAATAATATATAATGAAGTTTTTTACCCATTACCATATTGTGATCCCAAGCCTAAAAGATAGCTTCCTCAGAGCAGACCTTTTGAGTATGTTTTATCATTATTTAAGCTCTTATCTCACCGCCGCGGGGAGGACCCTGTCACTTGCTGACTAAAATCATACGAAATTTCTCCAATTAACTTCGGCTGGAGGGGTGGAGCGCTCGCGCAATTTTCCTTACCCCCGGCAGGTATAATTATTTTAGCGTAACTTGTCCCTCAAGTCCCAGAATTCACCTTGATGTCTGATAGTTTACCATATTTGGTTAGCAGAAAGGAAGGCAAGTAGTAATCTTTGTGTATTTCGTTTGCAGTTGGCAAGTGCGCCTGCGAGCAGCCCGCTTATTATCAATCTCGCGTTCGCTCTAGACTTGTCTTCCTTCCCGAACGCTTGAGCAGTGAGTGACCGAGGTACTCCGACGATTAATTAAACTATACAGTTGTCCCGAATGTGGCCATATCCTAATGCATCTCTCCTTTGATTGTCCCCAGGCTTATTCTGCAAAATTACGTACGACGAAGTTCATAATTTTTAGTTATCTTGGGATCACAAAACCAGATAAATACCCCCCTTACAGTTCGTTCGTTAATTTTATTGTCTATATATTACGTGAAAAATATTTTTTTAAAGTTTCAGTTTTTGTAATAAAAAGTATATAATTGTAAGCAGTCAATTATAATTGTTGTTTTATTTTTAGTGATCGTTTGTATGAGATAAGACAGATGATGTGTTTTACAGTAAACTTGAAGCATACGACCACATTTAAAAATGTACTCACAGCCAGATACGAAATTTAACACTTAGTTGTACTTATAATAGAAAAAATGGATAGAATATAGTTAGTTATATTAAATTTTGATTTGTCTATTTTCAATTCTGTCAGGTGATAAATGATGCTGGTTAGCAAAGTGGCGCTACGCACATGTTCGGCTCGGCATGATTCGGCAGAGCCGGGCGACGAAATCGAATATAATAATGTAGATATATATGTACCTTAGGGAAAAAGCCGTTTGGCATCGCTGGGACTGTGCCAAGCCGACCCGAACAAGATTAACCGAGGGTAGATGCCAAACTAAGTTTTCCGATCGACACGAGCCGAAGAAAGCCGAATAGTGTAGTCATTACTTCGGGTTGGGTTAGTTCAACAAATACTGCCGAAAGGAACATGTGTTTAGTACCCCTAATTCTGAGGTGCCAACTGTCAGCTCAGTGCGGCCAAAAACGAAACCAATTTTAATTGAGATTTGTTTATTTTTAATTGTATCAGGTGATAGATGATGCTGGGTAGCTGGTAATTATTGTGGTGTTTCCAGGTCCTCATTGTGAACGCAGCGATACACTGCTTCACTCACATAGTCACCTTGCTCAACCGGCCGCCGCTGGCGCCTACCAAGACGGACTCCTCCTCCAGTCTGGGAGCGTCTCATCGGTCGCTCATACGGTATGCACTTGCATTGTTCTTTTTAACTGACTTCAAACCTGGCAAAGTGGGGCTATCTCAACGGAACGACAGTAGGGTGTGGTTGTGGAGCTATGTCGCAGACCATGCTCCACCTCCTATCCTGCCCTCTGTGTCCCAAAACATGCAGTCTAACTGACCTCTGCGCTGCCACCGACGAACCCATGGAAGTGGCGAAGTTTTGTGCCAACAAGATCTAAAATAAAGGCGTACCAGGGACACGAAGAAAAAAGAAGAAGACCGACTTTAAAAAGGAGGAGGTTATCAATTCGAGTGAATGTTATTGTATGTATGTTCAGCGATATCTTCGCCAATTGCTTGTTAGGTGATTTTGATGATTCTTTCATTGGTTGGAAGTGTATTCTTCCGAGGAGGGAAAATAAATAATAAAAAAAACCGTTTTAGTTTATAAGTCAGTGTCTTTATTTTTAGTATATTTCTTACCAGTGGCCACAGAATTACTTCACCGAAAGAAAGCTGCACTGTTTTACCGAAATAATTATTTCACCGAAAGAAAGCTGCACTGTTTCTGAGTGACATAGTATGCTTTTTATGCCAAAAATTATGTTATTCTACTTATTTCGGTATGTGATAGATTTCAATTGATTCTTATAATAATTGGTGTTCGATTTTAGGTCACTTTCGGAAATGGAAGAAATACCATCTGCATCAGAGGACACGAGCGATCAATCTGAACTGATGACGATATTCGATCGCACGATACAGACCGGTGAGTAATATAATTTTTTTTTAAATTAGTATTTATTATCTGACGGCCAACCAATTGATCAGCATTGTTTTCGGGTCACTGTATAATGTTAAATTATTATGTGTATTTTTTGCTGATTAGATTTGGACAGGACAACGTCTGTTGGGTCAGCTAGTATTGTAATAAATATAATTCCCAGAGCGTGAGTTGAAGACTTTCTTCTGGTTCCAATGGGTGGTGAGTCGCGTGACGGTGGTGTTGGCCTCGGAGACCGTGAAACTGGCACTGGACATCGATGACGTCATCGGCACCATGGACATTCAGACCGAGTACAACCAGTTCAAGATCAAGCTGGCCTCCGCATCTATCAAGTACTTTAAACGGTAACGATAAATGAATTTTATTTCTGTAAGTAGATTTATATAAACACTATTACTCGTCAATAATATTTCGGTCGGTGCTTCCTCTCCGACTATTCTTATAAGAAATACCGAAACAAATCAGAAGTCAGACACTATCAAGGTCAGATCATTGGAAATTGAAAGCCATCCTCCTCCTCCTATCCAAATTTAGAGGCCATCCATGAATAACGACACCAGTTAAGGGGAAGGGGGATCCTCCCTCGATCACACAATGTTCCCACTGTGTGAGAAAATGGCAATCGAGTCATAAGCTTCGTGACGTCACCAATATAAATGTAAAGTGTTAAATGTGATGAGGCATATAACGGGCGAGTGCTTTAAGCAACATTGTTCTCAGGGACCTCGACGACGAGTGGACGGCTGGCGTGATCGGCGGCCGCGTGCTGGAGGCGCGCGAGCCGAGCAACGCACAGGAAGACGCACACTTCCTGTCCGTCACCATCACGCAGGCGCAGTGAGTTTGTTGCTAACAGTCTATACTTGAACACACAATGTATAATTTTAAAAAATCTGAAATTCACTGACAGATAACGCACAGCCTAAACCGCTTGATCTAAAAGCATACAATTTTACACAAAAGTTCCTTATATAACAAAATGAGCACAAGGGAAGGATCTTTGAAATTTCATCCCCTAAAGGGGATGATAGTTTGAAAAGGTCGTCATTTTTGCCGAGTGGGAATCCCATCGGGCACATGGCTGGTCTTAGATCAGCCATGATGATCAGTGTCATATGTTTTCATAGCGTCACTTAATTTATTTTAGTATATGTTTTCATTTTTTGTATGTTGGCACCTTGTTTGTATATATTCTTGTAATTTGTTAGCATTTAATTGTGATTTTGTTGGTTGTGCTATGTCTTTTGTGTGCACTAAATAAATGGTTTATCTATCTGTCTAGATAATGTAAGTACATGTATTATTGCCATTTAATCAACGTTTTACTTCAGCGTCGTCATCCATTTACATAGGTACATAACTTTTACAATATTTAACAAAACCAACTATTTACACTAGGAACTAAATTAAATGACTAACTAAACGAATAAATACAAAAACAAAAGGATACTTAGACGTTGAAGTACTCGTCCGCATCGCTGTCATCCGGAAACGTGCCCAGAAGACTGGCAGCATTGCCACACTGAATGGCAATGTTAATTCTTTGGCTAAAGAACGTTTAGCGTTTTAATTTCTAAGTTGATATTCATTAAAGTGCTTTCCGAGGCACGGAGGGGCCTTGATATGTAATAGATGGGCAGCCATCCATGAACTGAACTCGACAAGCTTAGCTTAATCTTCGATCGAGCCAAGCGGCTGTTATTACTTAGGTAAAGCTTATATTGAAGTTTAATCACTAATAATTCGTTGTTATTTTAAGGGTTGCTGACTTGCCTCCGAGCTGGAAAGAAGAGCTACATCCAAAATTATTGGAAAATACCCCTGTAAGTTTGCGTGTAAATGTTTTATACTCTCTTTGTTCTTGCGTTGCCACTTATTTACTTTGATAATCATTGTAATAAATTTTAATATCCTATTTTTGACAGTTAAATATATCCATATTTGTCACATTTATTAAAAAACTGGCGAAGTGCGAGTCGGACTCGCACATGAAGGGTTCCGTACCACAAGGCAAAAACGCCGAAAAAAAACACGTTTGTTGTATGGGAGCCCTCCTTAAATATTTATTTTATTCGGTTTTTAGTATTTGTTGTTATAGCATAGCATAGCAAAAACAGAAATACATCATTTATAGCATAGCAAAAACAGAAATACATCATCTGTGAAAATTCCAACTGTCTAGCTATTACGGTTCATGAGATACAGCCTGGTGACAGGCGGACAGACAGTGGAGTCTTAGTCTAGTGGAGTGGGTCCCGTTTTTACCCTTTGGGTGCAGAACCCTAAAATGCGTTCATTATCATACAATTTATAAGTAGGGGTTCAATGAAATATTTCGCTTATATTAATTTCAGGGTGTAGATTACATGTGGGAGGTGTTCGCAACACTGGCTCCGTTGGAAGCCGTCATTCAGCCGAATATAGTGGACAATCTGATGTCTCTAATCAGAGAGATGGCGCCGCGAGCGTTCTGTCCGCTAAGTAGCGAGGTCGACGACAGGTACGCTCTGTTCATTCGATGCTTTGCTTGAAGTAGGCTATCCGCCAATAACATAGTGAACGTTGCTGTACACCGAATAATAGCTATAAGTTCGTTTTAATGGATTCATAATATCAATGATGGATTTTTGTCTGCTTTCGGATAACTTTATTTTTTTCTATCTTATTTATTCAAGCTCTCCGAGTCTCGCTTTTCTACGTTCACTTGAGAACCATACTGTTTAATACATTAATGGTCTAGTTCATAAATGATTAATTTGCATGTCATATTTGCAGTGCACCGGACTGGCAATGGCCATACATTTACCTGAACGCTGGTGGCATCCGATTGCTCGTCATTGGTGAGCAGGCGGAAAAAGAGACCCTTTCACATTCGGATGACACCATCATATTTTCTGTAAGTATTCCTTCCTTAATGTGGTACTGGGTTGCGGTAGATCAGTCGATATTGATCACCTTTTAGGCGACCGATACCGCAAACCGCTGCAGCAGCGTCACTCAATCGGCTCTGCGAAAACGCTTTCGTAGGTGGCGCCACTGCCGCCTGTTGCTGTTTTCATAGAGTTTCAAAAACACCAGTCGAGTCGCTGCGGTCTGGCTTAGCCTATCATCTCATGTCATTCCTTGCTTCGTTGATTCAGTCCTATGACTGAATAAATGAAATTTAATTTGTGAAAACTAACAATACTAACCTATTTACCTAAGCATTATTGACAGTAACATCAAAATACTAACAAAATATAGACCTAAGTCTGAAAAAAAGTTAAAAAAAAATATCTTTCAGGTCGGAAGAGTAGCTATCAATCCACATCCAGATAATCCTGTTTGCCGGTATGTATGTTCTTGTTCTATACTATGTTGCTTTTCTTGAATATGGACGTTCAAGTACACAACGTTTTTTATTTTGTTAACTGTCCCGCTGCTGGGCAAAGGCCTTTCTCAAATCCTACCAGGAACTCTTTTCCCATACACATCTATATAATAATAAAGCTGAAGCTTAGTTTGTTTGTCTAATCTCTAGAACAAACAGTTTGAATTGAAAAGTTATTTCTGCATTTGATAGCCTAATTCTTGAAGAAGGCTATAGGCTATATAACAACACGCTATGACACTTAGGAGCCGATAAAAAGTCAGAAAGAAAAGAAAAAATAAACAGATTTTGTATAGAAGATCTGTCAAAAATTCAAAATTTTAAATTATTCCTGGGATAAAATTATGTACGACTTTATTTATTTTCATTTTTCATACATTATCCTCTAATGCGAACTCGATTACATTACAGCTAAGCACAGCTTACACTTTATCGAGTACACCTGCTGAATACATAATTAAATAAAAATAAATTTATCTCCCATAATTAAATATTAAATTGACATGAACACAATACAAAAAACCAATCATTAAAAAAAAACGTGTGTGCGGTCTGGGGACCCCCGTCAAGAACGAAGATTTTTACACGATACTCGCACGCGCACACACTCTCATATAATAGAAAGAGAGAGCGAGAGAAAGTGTGAATTTAATACGCGTTTTTAATACAGCGCCATCTAGTATAAGTTTTTAGAAGGTCTCATAAAGTTGTCGCCGTCTTGGATTTTCATTTAGCACCCTCGAAAACCATGAAAAGGACACCCATGATGAAAACTTAGAAAACTTTCGCAGTTGTCATGATGAAAACTTAGAAAACTTTCGCAGTTGTCATGATGAAAACTTAGAAAACTTTCGCAGTTGTCATTTTGGATTTTCATTTTGATATCATTATCGGCTCTAGCACCCTCAAAAACTATGAAAACGACACCCAAGATTTTTTTTTTTATTTTTATTTCGACTTCACTATTGACTTCAGGGCCCTCGAAAACCTATCTCTCTCTTTCTCTGTCTTTGCTTTGTAAGTCGCACATAACGCTTTTTCATTACGCGACGATTTCTACCAATTTACTCCTTTAAGCCCCGTTAAAGAACTTCGTACCAAAAATTCGCAGGCGTGCGGTAAGCGCAGGCCCTGAAGGCGGCTGGCTGGGGGCTAGCGGTGGCTTCGATGGCCGTCAGTACGAGGTCGTTGTCAAGAGCGTGTCGATCCAGTCCAGCAGGTTCGAGAAGATTACACTCGCTGAGGTAAGTCAATAGGTATACTGGATGCAATTCATTTAGCCAGTGTAACTCCGCTGACGTGATGGGTGTAAATATCGAATAGGTAATTATAAAACCTAAAAAAACCTTTTTTTTATGTCCATATTTTTTTGGGCGTCAGTGACCGCAGGTAGTTTGTTTGCTTGAAGTATGAGTATAGAAATGTTTATTTTTTTTTGGGGTTTAATGGTGTTTAGATATATACTCCTCACGTCTGTGAAATAGGATGAGTAAAAGTGATATTTCAATCGTACAATCTGCGCCCGTTGACCAAAAAAAAAATCACCTAACCTTAATTTTTTTTTTTCGTTTTCATCGTGTTTATGGAGTGTTGCTAGCTAATATAATATAGCCTTGTATGTAATACTATACTATATACTTGTATGTAATACTATACTATATACTTGTATGTAATACTAATAATATAGCCTTGTATTACGGACGTAACCACCGCGAGCGGCGAGTACGGTCCTCTAATTTTGCTGTTCCTATTTCGTGTTGAAACTCACCAAAAACAAACTCTTTCTGTATGTCAACAGGCGGCAGGCGCTGAGTCCAAGCAGGGCATGGGTACTGAGAACCCGGCTTTGAAATGGAGCCAGAAAAAAGATATGCCTCAAATGGTGCCCATTTTACATTCGTAAGTATTTCACAAAGCTATGTTTTATTCGAAGATTTAAGTCGTAACACTTACTCTCAACGTACGTAAGTCACGCGAAAAAGTGCAAACTTAGAAGAATGAATAAATATGATTTTCAGTATGAATTAGTATTCGACGAAAGAGAAATGTGCCTGTCTTTTGACGCAGTCGGGTGAATCTGACGATTTCATTTAAGTAAATCAAGTTTCTGGCCTGAATACTATCAATATGTGAGTTGTTGTGATTGGTCTTTCTATTTACTGAAATAACAACCTCAGTGGTGGCCCACTGGTAACGGCTGCGACTTACTAGTTGTAGGTCATAGGTTCGAACCAAGACAGGCGCTTTATTTTGTGTAAATAATTTCATCATTACTGCTCCAAACGATGTGAAAGTTAAAAAAAACTTTTCCAAATTTCTGTGACAAATGACGATCTGAGATCGGAGTAGGTATCCCGACAGAGAAAAGACTACAAATTTCGCTATGACAGGTGCACTGCTACAAAGTGCGGCTGTACAACACTTAGCAACTTTTCCTCTGTGGGAGGCTACCCCGTGGCGCACGTTCGGGCTAGTTCGGAATCACGAAGATGACCGACTGTATGTTTCTCTGGGCCATTATTCAGAATTGTTTCTTAAACTCTTTTCAATTTATATGTACGATAAACCACTGTAATTGTGCTTTTTATTTCAGAGTGGAACTCAGCTGCATTTTTGCGCCCGCGTTTTACTTAGGCGGCGTTCTGACCTGCGGCCCCGCGGTTGAACTGAACCTGGTGTCGGACTGCAGCCTCGAGTTCAGTATAGCGCAGTACCTGCTGCTCAGACAACTGAGCGCCGACTTCCTCGAGGCTATGGGAGACTCCAGGTTAGAAAGAAAGAATATCATTTATTTGGTAACTAGCTGTGCCCCGCGTTTTCAGCCGCATAAGTGTCGATCCCGTGGAAATATCGGGATAAAAAATATTTATGTTATGATAATCCAGGGTGTCAGGTACCTCCATGCAAAATTTTATCAAAATTGGTCCAGCCGTTTGAGCATGAAGAAGTAACAAACATATAAACACACACACACACTCTCTCAAACTTTCGCCTTTATAATAATAGTGCGATAGTTGGTGAAGCCCAGACGGGCAAAGGATAGAGCCACCTGGAACGGTTTGTAGGAGGCTTACATCTATCCTTATTCTTATTTAAGTACAAAACTAACATTACTAACAAATAAATAAATAAGTAATAACAGTATATAAGAACTACATGTAAGGGATAAAATAAAGCTAATAAATAAATTAATTAATCGTGAAACGCAAAACAGAAATAATAAAAAAGTGAAATGTTTTAATAAAAACAGTGTGTGCCTTACGGCTAACTCAAAAAGGTCAATGTTAGAGGTAATGTGCGGTTTTATAATTTCTAACGTCACAATGTTATCGTGGATGACCATGTTCAAGTCCATAAAATCTATGGAAATACGTGCACGTTATAACGTTCTCGAGGACGGAAATTTTAGAAAGGTCTTCATTCATATCCATACTAATATTATAAATTCGAAAGTAACTCTTATCTGTCTGTATGTTATTTTTCACGCCTAAACCACTGAACGGATTTCGATAAAATTTTGCAGAGATAGATTGCATCCCGGGGAAGGACATAGGATAGTTTTTATCGACATACTTCGCGGGCGAAGCCGCAGGCGGAAGCTAGTATTGTCATACATTTGACTTCCCTATTTGTTTCATGATGCCGTGACGTGGACGCGGACGTCCACGGTAATATCATGACGTTAGAAATTATAAAAGTGCACAATGACTGTTACAAAATTAGAACGAAAGCGTAAACCAAGCCTGTTCACGTTCAATTCCTACGCAATCACTCAAAGAGTGAAGGTTGTGTGTGAAGGTTTCAACTTTAAATCTCTCACGACCTTTTTAACAATTATTGTAATTAAAAAAAATCTTTAACCACGAATTCACCACATGATTCGAACGTAGAAATTTCTGCGTTGAAATTTTTCGTCGGTTATCAATAAAACCGCCTACCCGCACTGGGCCCGCGTGGTGGATTATGGCCCACTCCCTCTCAGAGATAGGAGGCCTGTGTCCCAGCAGTGGGAACATTATAGGCTGGTTATGATGATCAATAAAACGATCTGCTTTTTCATTGAAAATTTAAGTGCCATTTTAGTTTGCCATTTTAGTGTCCACTAGGTTATTCGTTTATTGACAGAAAACGGTAAATATTAACGCAGGGGTGTTCAGAAATAAATATCTATTGTCCCTGCCAGCCTGTATTACATAATCTATGAAAAAAAAAATGCATCATGATTACGGTCCTGACTTACATATCCCTCAAAATATGTCTACACAGAAGCGAATCCGCGAGTAAAAGTAATTTCAAATTATTACTTCTTACTATTACTTTCCTTTTACTCAATAAATGTATTTTTTGTTGCCAGTTTCGATGTACCCATCCCGTCAGAATCAGCCGCCTTCGACAAGCATGGAGTGTGTCCGTACGCCATGTTCATCCAGCCAGAGTCCAATGCGGCCAGCGACTCGACGCTCGTCGAAAATATACCCGGTAATAGTTTTGTACTTTTTAGTACATAAGTGCATATCATACCATCAGGCCTGTTCTCATAGGCAGAGGCTACCCACATTGAGCTAGTTATGTTTAAGTCTCACGTAACAGGGGCGAATCTATTGCTACCAACCGGGAAAAATCTAGACATCGGACTGCTACCGAGAAATTCCTGATGGAACAACCCAATAACACTGCCTGACCTGGAATCGAAAAGGACCTCAAGCTCGGCAGTAGCGCTTGCGACCATTAGACCAAGGACCCCGTGATGCATTTTAGTGCTTCGTAAAAAATAGGTGAATTCCGTATTACGAGATTACGATACCCCTAACGTATTTCCTAGGAAGTAGGTTGTGTGAGAGCTGTGGTGGCGCAGTGGTAACGGACCCGACTTACGAGCTGTAGGTCGTGGGTTCGGGCCCTGGCAGACGCTTTACTTTGTGTTAATATATTTCATCACCACTGCTCTCAAAAACGGTGAAGGAAAACATCGTGAGGAAACCGGCATGTCCTAGAACCAAAAATTCGAAGACATGTGACATCTGCCAACCCGCACTGGGCCCGCGTGGTGGATTACGGCCCACTCCCTCTCACTGAGAGGAGGCCTGTGTCCCAGCAGTGGGAACAGCATAGGCTGATTATGTTATGTATGTATGAGGTTGTGTCGACAGTCTACGTAGTTCCTGCATCTTCTGAACCAGTGACTCCCACACTACAACCTTGACGTAGTTGAGAGTTGTTAATCATGTGCTGCTAGTGCTATACAACCATCCTTTAACACCAGTGTTTGTTTTTCCGTGTTGTATTTTGAGAGCGAAATAAATGTAGGACGGAGAAGGTGCGTGTCTCTCGTTATCATCAGCCATATTTTAACTATTGTGGGCGTACTATGGGTAGCGTTGGTTATTGGGCAATAGAAAAACCATTTGCAGTTAAAATTAGATTATAATTTAACGAACAAATTAGTGACATCAGCGAATCACACACTCTGTAGATACACGACACGACGATAAATGCGAGACAGATTGGGTGCACATGTTGTCCGTTTGACGTCCGGTGATCAAAAGAGCCGCTCGACCTCGCTGCTCGCTCTCCTCGACTCCCACGAACTCAGGCTATACTCCGTCGAGCGCCGCCTGGCGCTGGCGTCCCGAATAGTCAAAGGAATGACTCCGACATGTATTTATTATTATTGATTCCAGACGACACTCAATTGGATATGAGTCGCCTGGCGTCCGACTCCGGCGTGGAGACCGCGGCCTCTTCTTTCAGGACAAAGCTGACGGACGACTTGCCAATGAAGAAGTCGGCCGTGGTCTTCGTGGAAACGTGAGTGACAACGATCATACGTATGGTCTGTCCAAAAGTATCTTAAGATAGTGTAAACAGACCCGATTAAGATCAAATTCTTACGCAATCACTCACTAAAGGGAAAAGTAACATTATCATCTGTATTTTGAAGGTGGCCACATTGGCCCTAGATAGAAATCATAGTTTTGAGACGACTACGTTGCCACAGCGTAGCAATGAAGGCTGTGCTATCGGAAACTTGGCTAAGAGTTGGTTAACGTAACATACGTACGTAAAATAATAACGAGTACGTTGAAGTATACGCGTTCGTCAATTGGACGTGAAACAACCCGCCCTAAGTCGCAAAAACTGTCAAATATTTCGCTGTTTTGATTAATTCATCAATATTTCTAAATGAAACGATGAAATGTGTTATGATGTAACCTGTGTTGAACTAAAATATTGATTATGAATAATTGCAATAATGACTGATGTTTTGGGTATAAAAAAAGCTTTTTCGAGGAGGGTTTCCATGTACTTTTTTACACCTAAAATTTAATTAATTTTTCACATTTGATTTTTGCAACAATTTTTTCACTAATGTCCTTTAACGTTGCTTTTTTATGCGGCTTAAAATGTTTGTTTAAATTATTGTTTTCAATTGTATATTTTTAATATTATCGATAAAGCTAACCCGACTACTGCAAAATCAAAGAAGGATTATGATTTTGATAGGCTATGTTCATCTGTTCCCTAGTAACTCCTAAACTATTCGTATTTTGACAAACCGGATTCACATGTCATTACTAAATCATACAGATTACGTGCGTTTAATTTAAACCGATGTTATTTTTGATTTGTCTGTTTGTGATGTCTTTTTTATACCTTTTTGTGTGGCGTTTTTGTCGTAGTCGGGTTTTACTTCAGTCGGGGGTGCGGCGAATGTACATGTGTCTCCCAGGCCCCCGACTTATGGTAGTAGAAGGAACATTGAGGGTTTAGTCAGTAGGACTCCGACATAACCCTCCGTTCTCCCCAGACTGAGGGTATCCATGAGGATTTCCAAGCGGAAAAAAAGGTACTTACTTATTTTTTTTAATTGTATTTTTGTTTGTAAGGGGGGACGCGTCGCAATTCCTGGAGGTGTTCGTGACCATGGGCGTGATCGACCTGACTTTATACGTGGCGGATGACGCCAGTCCCGAGGTGGACGCACTGCGCCCGCCCGCCAAGAGTGGCGCGGGCCCCGCCGAGCCGGCCCCGCCTCCGGTGGTCACTATGGCGTCATTACGGGTAAGTGGATAGACTGTACGTGACAGACTCGTGGCTAAATGGTAACGTCGCTCCGGTCGATCGAAGGTCAAGCTATGCTTGCCGCGGTCGGTTTGTGGATTGGTGAACATTCATCACATATCGAGGCCCCTCCGTGCCGCGGAAAGCACGTTAAGCCTCTGGTCCCGGCTCTCATTCGTAGATCTTTGATCAGTCATTACGGGTAGTTTAACAACCAGTTTTACCAAGAGGTTATGTGTCCCTCCTTGGCAGCCCCATAGAGTCATTACGGGTATGTAGATAACCCAAAGAATTGCCAAAATAAAGTGGCAGTGGGCAGGGCACATTGCTCGTAGAACGTTGAGCCCGAAAGTTCTTTACTAGCGACTGCATGCCGGAAGAGTAGCGTTGGAAGGTCTCCCACAAGTTGGACCGTTGACCTGGTAAAGAGCACAGGAATCCGCTGGATGCGAGAAGCACAGAACCGGTCGAAGTGGCGATACTTAGGGTTATATTTATATTATGATATCTAATATTTCTCTCTCTCTCCTCTTAATAAACGCTTCGTAATATTCGTAGCAAAAGCATCATTCCGCGAAAACTCATAAGAAAGGTAACGCCGACACGGAGTCGCTGTCGGGAGGGAGCACCCGCAGCCTCACCGAGTTGCGGCGCGATGTAGACGCCGGACATACGAAGCTGGAGTTGACGGTAAGACACACTAACATACAGCTTTCCAAGAAAAGTATGCTCTTCGGGGATCGTCTCAAAATATAGAACTGTAACAACCATGGCAGCATTGACCATTATTTATTTCCATGTTAACGACAATAGTTTAACAAGTTAATGAAATTTAAAAAAAAAAAATTAAACATCTGTGTGACAGATGACAATTCGATAACGAAGGAGGTAACCCGGTAGACAGAAAACTTCGTACAAACGCGCAATGATAGGTGTCCTAATAAAAGGCGCGGCAGTACAGAACTTAGAAGCTTTGCCTCTGTGGGGGGGGGGGGGGGTTAATCTGTGGTGCGACATGTTTTAATGCAAAAAGGATAATTCTGTGTGTTACAGGCGGTAAAGCAGGTAGAAGGTACTGTGCCGCTCCTGCAAGTTACGCTGTTTCAACCTAACGTCTATTTTTGGAGGAGAAAGACACAGAAAACTTTACAGGTATAGCATAACACATTTTCACCATTACATACAGACACTAATTGATTTGCGTGTTCTTTAGATAAATCAGGGGAAGTATTTTTATATATTTTTTTATGCTTACCTAAGCGTACCTACATGCAATCCATACTAATATTATAAATGCGAAAGTGAATCTGTCTGTCAGTTCTCTGTCACGCTTAAACCGCTGAAACGATTTAGATGAAATTTGGTATAAATATAGTTTGAATTCCGGGAAAGGACATAGGATCTTTTTTATATATTCCCACGGGATCGACACTTATGCGGATGAAACCGCGGGGCGCTGCCAGTATTTCTATAATAATAATAAATTTGAATATCCGAAAATTATGTATTCTTAAGAAGCGCTAAGGTAGCCCGCGAAATTCAAAATTTCTTACGTTTTTTGCAATTTGCTGGTCAGTATTAAGTTGTACGTTGATTAAAATATGATTCGCGACCGTAACAAATATTATAAACAGAATTATAATCATTAGAAACAGTAGTAAAAAATAAAAAAAATAATTTCGCGGTCTACCCCTGGCGCTTTCGCCTTAATGTAAACAATTACTGGGCCTATCTGAAAAAAAAACCATTTTATCTGCATACATACATTATAGCGAGTAGGTAACAGACATGTTGCGCCGATCCCAAATAAATCGGGACAAGTGCAGGAGAATGATGATTAACGATAATGATTTGTTTACTGTTTACTCCCCAGCTACATTGCGCTGGTCTGTTTTAAATTAGTTTATTAATTACATTTTATGGCAGCAATGTATTGTAATGAACGTTATGCGCGCCTTAATGTTATCTGCATTACTCCTATAGTTATTAACATCGTTCCCAGCATAAGTGTAATGTATGTGATGTGGCTGTGCTTTTTACAAGCTATGTACCTAAATAAAATGAAATGCTGTTTGTTGGTAAACGCATCACTATAAAATGGCTGAACTAATTTGGCTGTGGATTTTCTAAAGTGTTCGTAATAGTCCGAATAAAATTTTGAACGAATGAAAAACTGGAAAAGTTGCCCGGAAAATTCGGGAAATACTGAAAATGGTGTCTTCTATAAGATTTTTGTATGAATTATTTGAATTTGGACAGGACAGCGTCTGTAGGGTCAGCTAGTAAATAAATAATGACATCGTCCACAGCTGTCCCTGTTCAACGCGTGGGTGGCGCTGGGCACGGCCGCTGAGGGACAGTGGCACGCTGTGCTACTGGCCACGGCCAAGGGCGTGCTGGACCCCGTCACGGACATCCCTCCCGCGCTCGCTACCTTCAAGGTCGTCACCCCCATCACAAGTGAGCGGCTTCAATACCATTCAAACTACAGCCGGTCTATTTTGTTAAAAACTCATCCTGAAAACTAGGTGAAGTGAGCTGTCATTCCACCATATGCTAGGAATTGGCAATATTGACAGCTCACTTCACCTAAGTTTTCCCGTTGAGATATTTACAGGTCAGCACTGCAGGTCTTCTACTTAATAAAAATCTTAAAGACATTCTCTGACAGACAACGCACAGCCTAAACGGATGCGTCCAGGAGCTTGGAATTTTGCATAAGAGATCCTTATGTAGCGAAGGTAGGAAAGATTACTAAGAAAGGAATTTTAAAAATTCACATTTTACAGGGATTAAATAGGAGATGAAAGTGTGGATGACGTCACTTGTTTTCATTTTCAGCGTTCCGTAGTCAAGTGCCATAAAAGGTACCCTCATAATTTTGTCAGGTCACACAGCCATTCTACTCAGAGATTAATAGAACTACTTAAGTATATTTAAAAAAATTGGTAAGAAGGTGTATTATGTGCGCCGATAAACAATCGTGTAAAGAAATAACGAAAACATATTTAGAGGTGGCTCTCAACCAAAAATGAAAAAAAAAAACTGAATGAAATTAAAAATTTTATTTTTTTGGATAAATAAGTGAAAGTAGTAATAAGTGTGCCTTTAACGACGTTTCTACGACTATAAACTCCAATCATTTGATACAGGTGGTTCCGCTACGTCGAACTTGAGCGGGCGAGGCACCATGCGCCTCGACATCGAGCGACCCGTGCAATTAAGCGTGTGCACTGACAGGCTGCTGAGAATCACTGGCATTATCCGCCTCGTAAGTTACGAATATCATTATTTTTTTATTTAATTAATCCTTCGTATTACCCAGCGCGCTTTTGGAACGTTCCCGCATTCCAAAAATGCGCTGGGTTGATGATATCGTTAAAGTCACAGACAACACCTGGATGAGGGATCCACGGAACTGGGAAGTATGGCAGAAGAAAGAGGAAGCCTATATCCAGCTGTGGGTGATTCCGGTCAGAAATGATGGTGATGATGATGCCAGAACGTGGACCCACGCGAGACACAATAGATTTTTAATTGTTCATTCAACGGTTGATGACCTTGCAGTAACCCCGCAAGACCAAAGAAACGATGGATGGACTGTGTGAAAGATGATTTAGCTAGAAAGCGGGGACTACCGAGATGAGACTGAGTGCCTTTTGATAAGTCACGGCAACCGGGTAGCCGGTGCCGGGTACCCGGCGGCGAAGTGTATAGCCATGTACTTAGCTGCCATGTAGTATGCCTGGCAATGTTACCGGATAGTCAGCACCGGCTACCCGGTTGCCGGGACGTGCGAAAAGGTACTTTTAGAGAAGTAAGTAAGTAGGATGAATAAAAAGACATGTGGCGCCGAACCCAAATAAATAAAGGTAAGGGCAGGAGAATGATGATAAAGAACAAAGATTGTTTGACCTTTTTGTTTTATGTGTATAACATATTTAATAAACAAATGTAACAAAGAGCAGACGATTTTATTTGTAAAGTGCTTAATTGGACAAGCATCAAGTGACATCACACGACTCCTCTGACATCGTCGAACGCGCAGTCTTGTTTGCACTTTAATTCGTTTAAAATAAAGTTTAATATTCAATGTCGATGACGTTGAATATGTTGTGTGCTCGTTTGTTCTGTAGCGAGCAAGTCGATGTACAGTCGCCAGCACATCAAGTTACTACAATATGTCAAATTTCTTTAATAGATTTTCAACTTTATCGCTGAAGCATAAGATTCAAAGTTGATTGGGAAAATTTGACAGTTTCGGGTAGTTTGATGTGCTGGCGTCTGTACTTTTATGGCAATCAAATTGTGTGTAAACGTAACCGCTTGTTGCAGCTGAAGCGAAACATTACCCGGCCTTTCACCCGGGCGCAGCGGGAAGCTCCCGAACCTCTCTTGTACGAATTGAAGAACAAATTGAGTGAGTTACTTATCTATATCCATTTTTTGGAACGAAGTTCTTTAACGGAGCTTGCGGTAGGAATAAACTTAAAGAAATCGTCACGTAACGAAAAACCGTTATGTCCCCTCCATGCGACTTTTTTGCACATAATAGAAAGAGACATATAGAGAGAGACAGTTTTTTATGATTTTCGAGGATGCCAATGCCAGTAGTGAGGTCAAAATGAAAATCCAAGATGGCGGCTGCAAGAATTTCAAATTTTTCGTCATGGGTGTCGTTTTCATGGTTTTCGAGGATGCTCAAGTCAAGATAAATATCCAAAATGGCAGCTGCGAAAATTATAAAATTTTTCCTCATTTTTATATTTTTGCAGCCGTAATCTTAAGTTATCATTTTGAACTTCGTTCCTACCGGGGGTCCCCCGACCCCACATTATTTTACGGTTCTTTTTGTAACCATATTATATTGATTAAAGAATATCCATGGAGTTTCTTGCCCGTTCTTCTCTATAGGTACCTACTACACTTTGGAATGGGCAACTAGCTTCATTTTTCTGACAGACCGACTCCGTGACAATTCAAAAGTGCTTGTAATTGGTTTATTTTAAATAAATGCTTTGAGTTTGAACTTTTTTCCCCACGCCATATCAAACCAGCTTTCACGGTACGCGTATATTTTAATAATACAAATAAATGTTCACAGTAAACGAAGGTGTTGAAAATATAACGATCCATACGAGTCAGATCAGTGTGTGCGGACAAGAAGGCGTCGTGGGCTGGGACAGCTTATCCCTCCAGGTGTGCTCCAACGCTAGGCCTGAGAGAGTGCACGGGAGGGGTCTCATCACTGCGCTGTTGGTGACTGCGGGCCCCCCCGAGGACACGCGCCATGTGGTGTTGCAGCCGCTCATGCTGGGGTATGTATTACTTTTAGCATATTATGACATTAATTCTATATTTGATACACACATTGATTTATTATTTACTAAAATGTTAGGAATAATTGTCTACAGTTACAATATTTGTAAATAGTGTGAACCATGTATTTATCAACATCATTAATTAATTTATCTGCCATTGCTTGATTTTTAATATTTTGTACCTATCTTAGTTTAGTCATTTAATTCCAGTTTTCTTGTATTCAATGACATAATATTATAAAATTTTAAAAGAGTAACTATGGAGTTTCATACCCATCCTTGTCACTGAGGAAATTTCAGGCATATTTATTTTTATTCCTGGACACATAATTTACAAGACTAAACATTCTATTAAAAATTGACATATTCGGTTAGACTATTTTAAACATACACATACTCTCACACCTATACCCCATGGAGGTACACAGAAAAGACAGACAATAGTTGTAGTTGACTGTAGTTCTGTAGTTTCCAGACGAATGAATGTAAATGAAGGAATGGTGCATCATTTACATTCAAACATCTGGTCATACGCACATTTACACACACACACAAACATCACACATATACATGTACCATACCATTCCTGAAACCACCTCTCTAGTCTCCACTCTGGAATTCGTAACCCGAGCCCCAAGATACAGACTGTGTAGTTAGGGGCTCACTGGCAAATAATATATTGTACCCTAGCTGTAGGTAATATTTTAAGCTACTCATGTCGTAATAGTAGTTTAACGGGGGATATAAAAAAATGTGACAATATAAACACGTTCAAACACAGGTTTCCCTTCGCGGTATTTCCTCGCACATCAGCCTTATAAATACTTTTTGTTAGTCGCCTCTCATTCATCCTCTCAACATCAGCAAACCATCTAAGAATACTCATTTCAATGTTTGTCACTATATCTTCTTTTAAAATAATATAATAATTTTAAGTGTTAAAATAATGTTTGCAGCATGGAAGGGGAAGCATTCTGGGAGGCATGGCGGCGTGCGGAGGGCGGTTTGTCTGCGCGCGAGCCCTCCGTGAAGATCAGCGTAGAGCTTGATGACGTCACCATGGACCTGAGGCCCTCCGATTTGGCGGCCTTGAACCGGCTGCAGAACGGGTACAATGAGCTGTTGAAGAAACGAAGGGTGATTATAACTTTGTATTCGTCATTATTTTAAAAACTAGATGAGGTTGGTGTTCCCTATCCGACTACTCTGAGAAGGAACACTGAAACAAATTCATGTAGATTAGTGTTTGATATGGTCTTTTGAGTAAAAAACTACACAGATTTGAGCGGACCGATCCAATCGGCGCAGTGCGATTTATTAGTATCGTGTAGCTCAACTCAGGGAATATAGAGGAATAGCCATCTTGCGCAGTTTATTTGTTATCTCTATTTGCAGCATCTTCGTGCAGTGTGAATTTATTTGTCACTAGTTGTTGCCCGCGACTTTGACTGCGATTCAGGATGGAAAGTAGTTCCCAGGGCCCAGGCTAACTATCTGTTAAATTTCGTTACGATCGGTTCGGTGGTTTACAGAAAGAGTTACTTTCACATTTATAATATTAGTCTGAGTTCCCCACTTATGCATTATCATCACGAATCGGACAACAACAAGTTCAGAACTACATAACATACTTATTCAGCTTATAACGTTCCCATTCCTGGGACACGGGCTTTCTCTCTGTGAAAAGGAATGGGCAGTAATCCACCACGCTGGCCCAGTACGGGTTTGTAGATGTCGCGTCTTCGAATTTTTGATCCTAACACATTTCCTCACGATGTTTTCCTTCACCGTTTTTGAGAGCGGTGGTGATGAAATAAATTACAAAAAATTAAGCGCCAGCCTGGGTTCGAACCCATGACTTACAACTGGTAAGTCGAGGCGGCTATCACTGCGCCAGTACTGCTCTCGTTCTTAACTATCTCTGACCAAATTGATAAGTGAACTAGTAAAGTTCAAAACTTGGATGCGGCTTAATATGTCTTTCCGACATCTCCGAATTCACTGGCTTTCAAGCCTCTCTCTTTGTCGGAGCATTCTCTCATAGATGTAATGTTTGAGTCAACATTAGGAATATTATAAGATGAAACTATACGTAATATATTATTAATTAAAGTTGCTTTTCGTGACCGCGTTGCGTTTACAAACTGCACAAAACAGATTTTGATGCGAATTTCACCATCATTTAGTGAATTTATTCCGAAAGGCTTATGTGTATAATAAATGAATTCGAATGAAAAAATTATAAACGAAATGAATCATCTGTAGTTGGTTTAGTAATGACAACGGTGTGGTCATTTCCCAGCATCCGGTCAACATGCCCGCGGGCGTTCCGGAAACTATGTACAAGAGGCGCCAACAAGTCTCAAGCGCAGCGGAGCTTTCCTTGAGTATGCTCCAGTCAGACACGCAAGAAGAGTCGCAACAACCATCGAATCCGTCCTTACTCGCGTCAGAAGTCGACGATTCTGACCATTTCTATAAGGATGATCTCAGGTACTTATTGTTCTTTGTCATGAATATGAGGCTTTATAGACTAAACTTACGAACTTGGAACTGTGGGGTGTACTACCCCTGCCTACAAGGAATGCAGGTTTGTGATCATCTGTTACTTAATTCTTAACTACAACTCATTAAATGCATATGGCAACATTCATACATTTTCTACTAAACAGCAGTATGTAAGTAACTGCTACGAAAGTTAAGTTATAAAACATCCGGACGGTTATCAATAGTCGAATTACTTTATGTTCAACCGTATTAAATAGTTTGTTGATAAGAAACAATACAGGTCATCTAGGTTACCATAGCTATTATATTGTTGATTTGAGAGTAGAAAAAGAATAGATAAAACACTTGAGCATACAAACACTTCGTATTCCAGGAGTGGTGCATTTAAGATCCTAAGTGGAGGTCAGTTGCCGATGGCGTACCAGGTGATGCTGTGTGGAGACGCAGTGTCGTGGCGCTACCCGCACCCGAGGGCCATCACCAGGGTCGTCGCGTTCCCCTTGCCGGGACAGGTCATTATGAACTATACATACGGGGTGTAACAAGACCCATCTCTTAGCCTTCAACTACGCATTCTGTACATCAAACTAACATTGCACAAAATTAATTCCTGGGAAACGACTTTTATTTTTGGCGTGAATAATCGATGTTTACAGTAGCGCTCAATGTATCGCAAGAAAACTGCTTATGGCTGCATCCAGCGGTACAGGAGTAGTGGGGTATTAAAAGTTAAGTCAAGTGGTAACGGCCGCGACTTACGAGTTGTAGGTCGTAGGTTCGAACCCAGACAGGTGCTTTACTTTGTGTAAATTATTTCATCACCACTGCTCTCGAAACGGTGAAGGAAAACATCGGGGGGTAAACCGGCATGCCCTAGAACCAAAAATTCGAAGACATGTGACATCTGCCAACCCGCACTGGGCCCGCGTGGTGGATTACGGCCCACTCCCTCTCGCCGAGAGGAGGCCTGTGGCCAGCAGTGGGAACATTATAGGCTGATTATATGAAGGCTTCCTGTACAGACGCCGGGGCCGCGCCGGCGCAGGTTCGCATGTTTGTGTATACGTATTATTGTGTAATTAATATCGCGCCGCATAACTGTGCTGCCGGGGGGTAGTGTTGCGCCACTTCTTCCCAGCTAAAGCCTTAGGAATTGGTGAAGGGTGTGCATTTTAGGGGACTGCCTTATGTAATTTTGAACTGAATAATCTACTAATTCTTAGACAAATTCGAGCAAATGACTTTTGATTTGTAAAAAGCTGTGTTTCCTTGTGAATGTTTAGGACAAAGAGATAGACTGCGTTTTGGAGTTGTACAGCTCGATGCTGAGCCACTGGGAGCCGCACACGTACTTCAAGTTGCCCGTTGGTGAGCCGCGGGAACTGCAACTTTTTGTCACTCCACCAGGTAAGAAAGTGGGCCGGGTGACTGAACAATTGTGTGGAAATCGGTTGCCATGGTATGGGATGCAGAGGAATGAGGGATAATGTCGTGAGGAAAGTTTTGTGTATGTATGTGGATGGCTATAAGAGTAGGGGAAGACCAAAGAAACAATGTAAAGTCTGTGTTGAATGATGAGGTGAAGATGGCTGGTGAGAGGGTGACGACCGAGATGACGACTAAGAGAGAAGTATGGAAGACGAAATGTTACGCCTTTCCAAAATTAATTGGGACAAGGACAGATGATGATACCACGTAAGAAAAATGTATGCGGCCGGGCGACCTCCGTCAGGAACCTAGTTACGCGACACTCGCACGTATACACACACACTCGTATATAATAGAGAGCGAGAAAGTAGCATGGAGGGTGCATATCGCATTTTTCTTACATGTCGATTTCTACCAGTCAACTCCTTCACCAAGCCGCGTTAAGAAACTTCGTTCCAAAAAGCATAGCACAATCATTCTATAACGTTCCCAGTGCTGGGACACCCGCCTCCTCTGTGTGCGAGGACCCAGGTATAAATTGCCACGGTCAATTTAATTTGTTAGAGAAACTTCACAGGCGTTACTTTAGGTCCGTGAGTCTCACTAGTTATTTTTTAATTTTAGCCACTCATAGCTGTACACGGATGCGTGAACTACGTTGGGGTTTCCAGTCCTATCCGGTTGCCAGTATTTCACATAGAGTGACTACATTATCTGACCTCCACAACCCAATTACTGTGTAATCCTTGTAGCAGTGTTATTTGAATTTATAATCTATGAACAGAGACGGTGTTCGCGGTACTGTGGCGGTTCCGCGCGTGCGTGGACCCCGAGCCAGTGCCGCCGCCGTATGAGTTCTTCATGAAAAAGTTCTTGCCAAAACAAGATCAGATGGTAAGTTTATTACGAAACCTATACTACTTCACAGCTAGAAACGCGAGCATTTGACCTGAAAACTTACCATAAATTGTGGAAATTATTTTACTTTGGGGTATCGTTGTGGGTAACAGCTAGGTACTTACCCTCAATGATAAAAATTGTGTGGATTCAACAGACATATATTTTTAGCCGAGTTCAAAAAAGGAGGAGGTTCTTAATTTGGATGTTTATATATTTTTTTAATGAATGTTATTAATGTAATTAGTTACTTAAAACAGTCAGAGTGAAGCACAATTGTTTTCTTATTTGGGGTTGATACGCTAAAGTAAAACGCGCGTCGCTTCGTGGGATAAAAATACTAAACATGTAAGTTACAGGCGGCTGAAGAGCCACAAGAGCCCCACAGCGTGAAGGGCTTGTCGGAAGTGACGGCGGAGCAGCTGTCGGGCGTGCTGCGCGTGGACTCATACTTCGCGCCGCGCCTGCTGCCGCGCGCGCAGGCCGTCGTGCGCGTCGCCAACATACACGTGCACTTGCACAACTCGCTGCCGGCTTTCACCAGGTGACTAACATTGACATCTACTAAGCATACTTGGACTTTACTTTAGCTATACTTAGAATGTTCAGACGAAAGCGTCAGGGTAGCCCGCGAAATTCAAATGTTCTTTGTCAGGTTGCATGTTGTTTAAAATATAATTCGCGGCCGTAACATATATGGCTTTACATAATAGAATCAGCAATACTTACGACTCCTTAAGTTAGAATTGGCCTTAACTGTCATGATTTCATGAAATAGTCATTCAATAGGGTAATATCAACTTATAGAGATGTATTGATGATTTTGATGATTATAATTCTATAAATAAATAATACCTACCATTACTTCTTTTCGCAAATTCGTTCACTATCTCATACTAATATTACAAATGGGAAAGGAACTCTGTCTTCTTCTTTTAACGGCTAAACGAATTTTAAAAAAATTTGGCACACTAATACATCTTCTGCCTCATCTGCCTAGCCTTTTCCCAATTATGTTAGGGTTGGCTTCCAGTCTAACCAGATGCAGCTAAATTAACCAGACCAAATCTATAAAGCCGTTAAGGCATGAAAAGATAAACAGACCGACAGACACTGTCGCATTTATATTATTTGTTTGGATTACTCCCAAAGGAAAGTTTAAAAAAAATCTGTTTTTGTTTCTCAGCAACGCGTCATACCTAGAAGGCTACTACGTGTCCAAGCAGCTGATGCGAACTCACCGCGTGCTCACACTCGCCGCGCACAGTACTGCGGCGCATGCGTTGGTTGGCTCGCCCGCTGGGAAATTACTCGTTGTGGATACTAAGCTATCGTGAGTGAATCATCATTATAGTCCTTTTTTACAGTTCCGTAACAACACAAACGGAACGCTTAAAATTTCGTCAAGTCCGTCTGTCCGGATATCACAGGGCCATTTTACTCTGAGACTGCACAATATCGATTAAATGTGAAAGAAATGTATCCACCGCTAATGAATGGTGTAGTGAAATTATGAAAATATACATATTTAGCGTAGCACAAAAAAAAAATCAATCCACATAAGCCAAAAAAGCAATAAAGACATTCTTTTACAAGGTGGAGAGTTAGGCACTGGATGCAGAGGCACGTGCCAACAAGTGTTCAGCCTCATAGTTATAAGTTGTCGATAGGTTAGTTTGTAAGTTTTAATAACATAATTTTTAAGTCGTTGTTACTGATACTATATGGATTAAGGATTGTGTGTATTTTTATGTGTGATCCACAATAAACGATATATTATTATTATAAGCGCGTAGGGTAACGTTGGATCCCATAATTAAAAAGATAATGATGATTCTAAGTGACTTTGCTATTTAAATCAACAGTTTTTGAGATATGGGATATTTTCGGACGCAGCCGCAGAAAAACCTTTTCTTTTCATAGTTTTTTTCGAGAAATACTCGTACTATGAAACACGATCGTATTTTTACGATCGATAAAAACAATGTTGAGCTTGCGTTAATATCGGGTATTTATCTTAACGTCATTGATGAGGGAATGGAGGCTGAGGTCAGACAAAAAGAATCAAATATAATATGACAAAACCGGTTTACAAAAACGCCTATTAAAAAAATTACACGTATTCTCGGCTCTCACACTGTCTTTCGAAAGCCACTATCATTCTACCGTTTTAAATATCTTCTGCGACATCCCAAGCATACATGCATATTATACCTTAGCACCCAGCTCGTACCCAGTCACTCATCAACGTTCCATCCCTTCATTGCTATAACATAGTTTAACATTGTCCACAGTTGCGACATGATAGACTGCTCAACGGGGACTATGGAGGAGATAATCGAAGAGTTTCGTCTGCAGAGCGGCATAGCAGTGAAGGACTCGCTGCTGACCGCGCGCTCCCGGGTCATGACCACCGGCATACATGTGTCGATGCAAGTGCCGAAGCTTCAGACCCTGCAGTATCTTCTCAACGACTGGAACATTGCCTACGACCAGGTCAGTTTTTAGGCACACTGTGAAACTAGCGTAGGTTTTTTTCGAAAACAGATAAAAGCAGTGAATGATAGAGTGACGGTTGACAGGGGAGTTAAAGGAAAAAACGTGTTGCGCCGACGCATTCGGCGCTGTACTGTACTATAATTATTTTATAGTAAAACTAGCAGCGCCTGCGGTTTCACCCGCATAAGTGTCGATCCCGTGGGAATATCGGGATAATATATATGTCCTTTGCCGGGATTCAAACCATCTCTATACCAAATTTCATCTAAATGGGTTCAGCGGTTTAAGCGTGAAGACGTAACAGACAGACAGACACACTTTCGCATTTATAATATTAGTATGGTATGGTATGGTATGTTTGGTTCACACGTCAACATAATTATGCCACTAATCATACAGTAAAAAAAGATGCTGTAGGATATTGCTGTGTGATTCCAACATTATACAGTAAAATATCGTACATTTCAACGCTGTGGGTACGTCGGCTGAATGTAGCGGAGGCGTTTGTCAAACGTACAGTGGCCTACAAAAGGTACTTGACATTTTTCCACTTCAGCTTTGAGACACAACATTATGATTTATAAAATTGTAGTGATCCTAATCTTTGAACTGCTATAACGTTTGTACTGACTAATGTGATTGACTTATCATAAAAAATAATCAAGTAATCCCTTACAAGTAAGTACTTGTTTTTTTAAATCATGTTTTGCCATCACAGCTGAAGTGGAAAAATTTAAATTAATTTTTGGAGGCCATTGTAGATTTTATACGAATGACTCACATTTACATTTTTGTGGTGATATTGTATGAGCCGGAGTCGAACGTACAACTTAATACTGACCAGCAAATTGCAAAAATCCTAAGAAAATTTTAATTTCGCGGGCTACCTTTTGGCTTTCGCCTTGGGCTTTCGCCTTAATTGATTTGCTTTAGGTTAGGTTTGCATGACATAATTTGATGTTAGCGAGCAGGTGGTGTGAAAATAAGTATTTCCGTTCGTTGTAGTACATCCGCGAACCACCATTGAAATACGAACCGATGGAACTTGACACCACCACCCAGACTACTTATGAGGTAGCGAAGGCGGCGGCCCACGCGCTAGAGGGTCGCGTGTCGCTGTGGATACACAACACCTGCTCCAGCAACATGCGCCTGGGCCAGGAGGACACGGACGAGCTGGCGCCGCTGGGCTCCGGGTGCCGCCTCGCCTACAGGTGAGGCCACTCATTAGATACAACCAAACGACCGCTAAAACATTTAGGTTTTAACAAATCACTAAATGCTTTTAGCGCTAAACGAATTAAAACATCGTTCTGTTTCTGTCAATCGTTCGAAGATGACAGAATGATGTTTTAAGGTACACAAAACTAGGTAAAGAAACAGTTACAAATACATTAAAATTGATTGTTTTGCAATTGGATGTATGTATTTCTAAATATCTATCCGCATTACAGATGGCGCAACCCAACTGCTCCAAAGAAACTGCGATTTGCTCTCGCCGACCCCTCAGCTAATTGGAAATGGTCCTCCAGTAAGTACTTCTTCTTGATTCTATTGCGAAAAAGGGATGGTGCTCTTGGTCATGTATAGCTTCGTCTCTCTATGACACTGAAACAATGATGGCTTTAATACTTCATAATACGGTCCTTGGATTTCCTGATAAAGGTTAAAGCACACGTATCAAATCGGAAAGGGATCGGCACCTGTGCTATGACCTTTAAATGCCTAAATAATGAACCGTTGCTAAGGCTAAATAACATTATTCAATATGTTTGGCAAAAAAATTGATGACAGGTGATACTAAAATATCTCTAATGCAAATATACATTTTATGCGAATCGCTATAGGATAGCATTAATCCTCTAATGGGGAATATTTCACTTTAAGCAGCATATTTTGTGATTAATATGGACTCATGGCTGAATAATACCAGCCGCACGAGTCGATCGAAGGTTAAGGTACTTTTGCCGAGGTCGCTCCGTGGATGGGTGACTATCCATTACATGACGAAACCCTTTCGTTACGCCGGTGGTCCCGGTTGTCATTCGTAGATCTTTGGCCGTATTTACGGGTAGTCAGAAGCCCAAATAGTCCTGATAACCATTCTTACGTAGCGGTATCGTGTTACCCAGTACAGTATCCGGCGATAAATATTGCACATCGACCTTTGGAAAGAGACAATCGGCTAATTTCGGCTTCGTAGAGCGTTATCTCTGTCGCACGAAATACAAACAGTCCGGTGTCTATTAGGAACTGTTAAAACAATTATGATTTGCTTCTTTTGATAATTATTTTTATTCTTTGTATAAAATGGTTTTGTGTAAAAATGTCGATGTGCAATATTTATCGCCGGGTACTGTAACTGGGTTGTGGAGATCAGATAGGCAGTCGCTTACCTGCTAGCTAATGTCAAATTATATGGCATGCCAACCTTACCCAAAGCAAGTCACAATAACCCTAGGCTCTATCTGGGCAATAATATTGTACTGAATGTCATTAGAACCCGCTAGCTACCGCTCAATAAGGTGATTAAAATTAGGAACCTCAAAAACCATAAGAATCTAAAGAAATATGAAAACTTGTTTAAAAAAAACGCATTTTCTATGAACATACAGCTCGACCAAAGAATATATTAATTAAATAGATAAAACGAAAAAAAAAAACAATATTTTCTGTATTATGACCAATTTTAAAATAATGTGCATATTAGACTCCTACCGCTGTTTCTACATTATCTGTGGTGGTAATGGCAGCATAACATCACAATAGCTGATCGGTTACTGTGGCACATATCGCGCTAGAATGTTGAATTTGGGAGCAATCTAGAAGATATTATTTATTGTGTTTTTGATGAAATTGCATGAGTTTAGATAAAATAATACTTATATCAAACTGCGCATAACTTATTCCCCGGTTATTTAATGGTTTCATAAACTACTAATTCGATTCAGAAGCCGATTCTGAACAAACTTCTTTCAGGTCTTGCGTTTATTTGTTACACCTTGTATTGTGTAACTTGTAATAAAGGTTTTACAGTACATATGTGAGAGTTAACACCTAATATTTTTCAGGCATACCTTTCATAGCGGGGACCAATCGGCTGAGGATGGAGACTCAGAACCCTGAGAGCGACAAGCAGTTCCCCACGGGCGCGTTCCTCCACGTGAAGATCAAGGAGACGGGCGCCAGTCGGTGCATGCATCTGTCGGGGCGGCTCGTGCTAGCCAACATGCTGAGGGCTAGCCTGCTATATAAGGTCAGAGATAACGACCACTTTGTTGTTACAAAACACACGTACGGAAGGACGATGTCAAATCAAATCAAATTACTAGCTTCTGCCCGCGACTAGTCCGCGTGAAATTTCTTGTTCCCCCGACCCACCCCGTCGTATCGCATCGCCTGCCCGCGCTATTACTTAGTTTTCTCTTAGCGTTCTTTCTGACTTTTATTAATTTTGCTCGGTTCTTAAGGGCCCTAGCGTGATATTAATAGGGTTAGCCAATGAAAAAATAATTTTATAAATCTGACCGGTTGTTCCAGAGACTAGCGCGTTCAAACAAACTCTTCAGCTATAATATTAGTATAGATAGATATAGATTTTTATTACTTTACAAACTTGGGTAATTAGTACATAGATGTTTTTGACGTGAATAAGTCTTTAAAATTGCTTCCATAGTCGGGGGGCTAGTCAAAAAAACCAATGATAACAAAATAGGGGGATAGAGTTTGGTGTTGCAGCTTCATATCTATCATCTCCATCCTAAATTGAATTACACCATTGGATAGCTAAAGGATCAAAAAATTCATTACGTCAAGTGAGGACTGCGACGCGTCGCGCGCGGTGGAGGGGAAAGCGCCGCCATTTTGAGGTCATTTTACTGCATATCGAGATTTCAACATAGTATAACTTTTGACTCGGAAAAGCTACGACGTTCGTTTAAATTTCAATCGTCATCTCTCGTCAAAATCTATCGATTTTATACAAAAAATTAGTTTAAAATAGTTACAGTGAATATTCTCCAATATTTCTGAGATGTGTTTTCTGGTCTTAAAAACAGAAATATTGAAACCATAGGATTATAAAATAAGCATTTTCTTAAAGTTACAATTTTTTTTTTCGCGAGTTGAACTCTTTTGAATTAAACGTAACTTTATGGTATATGTTCTCGTGACTGTACATATTTCTGTTGTGTTAACAGTGAATATTATTTATGTGCAGGTCCGCTCCCACGGCGTAGACACGCCGCAGTGGTTCACGGTGAGCTCCGGAGAGATGAACGCCGAGACCGTCGGCCGCAGCGTCGTCTGCAGCGCCGAGTGCGAGATGGTGCTCAAGTAATTACTTTGTTATAATATTAACGCCCCCACTGGGTTTACGACTTGACAAAGCATGAAGATTTCTTTACTATACTAAACCTTCCGGAATAAGTTCTCTAAATGGTGTTGAATGAATGCGGTTGCATCAAAATCTGTTAGGTAGTTTGGAAGAACAACGCAGTCACTTAGACAGACACGAAAAGCCCCTTCAATTTATAATATGTATAGACCCCCAGTCTGTTATTATCCCACTGCACGGCAAAAGCCTTTTGACATGCAGAGAACGGTCGAAAAATGAGTTGTATCGTAGGGGGTGATTTTAATAAATCATTGTTTAAATTCAATGGTATAAAAGAAAACTTAGATGTAGACAACGCATGGCTTAAATCGCGGTCTATAGGTATGAATTGTTGTACCAAACTTTATAAGGAAGATAGTACTAAGGAAGAATGTTTGAAAATTCATTCCCCTATGGGGTTAAATTTGTGTGAACGTTTTTCGTTTTGACCGATGGACTATCCCAACGGGCACACGGGTATTTTTAATAACACAATATCTTAATTTACACTGAATTAAATGTGTAATTGCAGAATAAAGTTCAAATCACAGAACACGTGCTGGTCAGGCGACATTCCGCTGAAGGAATGCCCCAAGGAGAACGTCCCATGGCTGGTCAAAGGTAAGATCATCCACGAAGTGCGCAAGTTTTATAACGTAAAAAAATTACATACACAATCCGCATAAGCCGACAATTTTCGGCCGAAATATTTGTACCTACATTTTCGAATTATCCGTTTTCGACCGACAAATAATTAAGTGCCGACAAATCAATACTTTCATTTGATTTATTCAGAGAAAATCGATATAACATCAACTAACTTTATGTCGAATTCTAGTAATAACTGAAGTAACATCGAACTAAAAATAAATCGAATGCTTTTCTTACAATATACAACGTATCAGTAACTGCGAATCGTAAAATCACATCTTTTTTTGTATAATAAAAATAATAAATTGTTTATTTACCAAACGTATTCTTACATTTTCTTAAAACGAAAACAATTTTATTTTAAATGTTACATGTAGAAACATAATTTTAGTTAGATGATATTGAAAGGGACATTTAACTAGGGACAACGTGATTTCTTTCCATCGTTATATCAGATTACAATGTGAAAAAAAAAAAATTGAAAGTCGATGTCTTCGGTTTTGTATTTACGTTTTTTGCTACCGAAATTTAAGTAATTTTTCACATTGTAGTGGATTTTTTTTTTGGTAAATTTTGGTATTCCGCTTCATCCGGTTAGACTGGAAACCGACCCCAACATAGTTGGGAAAAGGCTAGGCAGATCATGATTGTGTATTTTTTGTTGCGTACATTTTTTTTTTCACTTATTAGCTGTAATACCAACCCTAAATCAATTCGTATACCACTACTTGCGATGTAAACAATAGTGACAGGGAGTTTTATAACATCATCAACATACACCAAGTAGATTAAATACGTATTATTGAAGCTAACCCATAACCCAATCAAAAGAAATTGACCAAATGTATACGGACCCACCCAGAGGTGGTCCACTGGGCGATCACGACTAATAATTTATTGTATATTTTTTTCCTTCACCTGTCCTCATTGTTTAAAACACCTCAGTGCCAACGGAAGGCGAGTCTCAGTTTGTGTCGGTATGGTGCCGCGTGGTGCGCGGGCGCAGTGACGGGCGCATCCTGGCGACTATGTGGCCGCTGTACGTGCTACATTCTCACCTGCCGCTCGACACGGACGTGAGTACACTGCTACAGTCCGTCCACAAATTTTACTATCAAAATCACAGTGATCTTTATTAACATTGCAATAAGGTTGCTTTTCGGTTGCTCCCATTGACAATTCTGTCAAAATCGTAGTGAACTTTATTCTTATTACAATAAGGTTGCTGCTGTCGAGGTAAAATAACTGGAGTGTCTATGCGTGGAGTGTCCTTTTAAGGATGGTGGGTCAAAGTTACAGATTTCTTATATTTTTGTTGTGGTTGATATGCAACTCCTAGTCCACATATCAAATTTCAGCTTTCCAGGACTTCGGGATCTAACCCTAGTGATTTTGATGAGTGAGTGAGTCAATGAATTAGTGTAATATAGCGCCCGTGATATAACACACTGTTTTATCCCTTGGATAAATAAACTACTATTTTGTCCTGGTATTACTTTCCCATTTGATAATTTCCGACTTTCACGCGAGTTCTTCCGCGATCTGGTTCACAATATTTCTATTCAAAAGTCAATGGCAACACGCTAAGAGACAATTTCTTCTTCTTGATAATTATATTTGGATTTATTTTACTTGAATTTTTTATGTTCTGTGCTTGTAACTGTAGATTTGTTTTGTTTTTGGTACTAAAGTGTAATTTATTCGAGTTAACTTTTCTATATGCACGTCATTTTTCTGTGACATTAAACCAATTTTTATTTTTGTTCTTGTTATTATTATAATAATTTACATAATATTCCTATTCAAATTTGGTCAACGCCAAGACGCTAGATAACTCTCTTCTTTTCCCCTTCTCCTCTTGATGAACGTAATTTTGACTAAGGTTTTGATGTTCGCTCAGGACACAAATCTCACGTGCTTCTTCCCCCAGGTGCTGATAGCAACTGAATCTCAGTCAACGAAGGAGGAGCCGACGACGTCGAAGTCGCAGCAGACGCAGCCGCAAGAAGTTAACCCGCCGATGCTGCAGACGACGCCGGGTCGCGGCACCAGCACGCACTTACTGGCGCCTGGCACCACCTCCGCTAGGCACAGCCTGTCCTTCCAATATAGGTAGGTGTTCACGTCAGTTTTTGCAAAACATTGCGTTATTTGGCCACCAAATTGACCAAATAACAAAATATATTCTCATGCACTTGGCAAGACTAGTTGTCAGTTTCAGGGTTCTGACTACCCGTAATGACTGTCAAGGATCTACGAATATATAGCCTGGACCTATTGAATACAAAATATACCGTAAACCCATTATCATAAAGTTCATTTTGCATTAGCGAAACAACGCAATATTTTTCTTGGGATATGAAGTGCCGGAATTTGTTTCTCTACTTAACGCGTGGAACACATTCGTGCGAAAACGAACAAACGCTCGCATACTCGTCGCTTTGTGATTCTGACATCCAAAATCAATTCGAACTTATTTGAGTATTTGGTAATATTAAATGGATTTTGTGTTCGAATGAAAAACATATAAGTACCAGTTAAGGCGGATACAGACATTAAGAGCACAGCACGCAGCGCACGGCGCTCATCGCATGATTCGCAATGTGTAGATGTTCCGAGCAGTGGTGGCCAAGTGGTAACGGCCGCGACTTACGAGTTGTAGGTCGTAGGTTCGAACCCAGACAGGCGCTTTACTTTGTGTAAAAATTATTTCATCACCACTGCTCACAAAACGGTGAAGGAAAACATCGTGAAGAAACCGGCATGTCCTAGAACCAAAAATTCGAAGACATGTGACATCTACCAACCAGCACTGGGCCCGCGTGGTGGATTACGGCCCACTCCCTCTCACCGAGAGGAGGCCTGTGTCCCAGCAGTGGGAACATTATAGGCTGATGATGATGATGAGATATTCGTGGTGAGGCACGTGCTTCCACATGCCTCACCACGAATATGAGCAATGAGCGCCGTGCGCTGCGCATGCCTCGCAATGTCTCTATCCGCCTTAAGCCACACAATTTGTACGACCAGCAGAGTAGTTGTGTAACACACTAACAGTAGCAATAGCGTTCACTTTGACAGTTCAACAACATCAATTGTGTTATTTACGTAGGGTGACAACATTTTGATAGACCATCACAGGTAAAAACCCATGTTTAATAGTGCATCAGTTGTGTTAATTCCTTGGACGATGTGTATAACTTGCCCTACCTGAATATCCAATCAGGAATCAGTTATAAATGTTATAATAGATTCATTAAACTTATAAAATATTTTAGATTAATATTTCTTAATGTTTTATAGCATACCAGCCATGTAAGTGTAATATTAAAAATAAAATGTATATTATGACGTTATTCTCACTAAACTATCAGTTTGACCGTAGGTAATAAACTTTATTCACAAAGAGGAGGCCTGTGTTCAACAGCGGGAACATTAGAGGCTACGTAATGATGATTATATCCACAGGGACTTAGAGTGTCCGGTGACTCGCGAGGCGATCCCGATGCACTACGGCGTGACCGACACGTCCGTGTTCGACAAGCGGTCGCCCGTCATGAACATCGATGACGTCATGGAGGATATCAGGAAATGGTTAGTTAACCTTTGTAATGTACATAACTTTTGACAAAAACATAACATTGTAAAGAGAACTACTATGTGACACTGGTGCGCTTTCCTCCCCTTACAGCTGCGCATTCTAAAAGTTAGCAACGTCGCGTCGCAAATTGCTGACAAATATACTTAACTGTTTTGATTAATTTGTCAATATTTCTGTATGGAAATATGAAATCGCTCTATAGTGCGCTAAAATATTGAAGAAATGCAATAAATTGATATCGTTGCACTGAATGTTTGGCTTTAGATGTAAGAAAAGCATTTGGAAATTTTCCAAGTACCCTTTTTACACCCTAAAACTGAAAATTCATTTTTATTATTAGTTAGAAGGTTTGTACAAACACTTCTACACGACAATCATATTTTTAAAACGTTAGAACCCGTTTTGTATGAGACGGACTAAATTATTTTAGTCAGTCGCATGTGATGTGCGCAGGCGTTGAATTCATAGCATTATAGATAGCAAAACTGTCTGTGTTATTTAGTGTTAATTAGAAATAAGTGCTTTGTGTTTGAGTTGGATGTATGTGTCTGTGCAGGTTGGACCGTTCGGGTCGTCACGCGATCACGGCGTGGCCTTACTCGGTGGTGCAAAAACATTGGCAGGGCGAGTGGCAGCCTGCGACACTGCAGCCGCGGTGTGATGTAACGGTAAGCTTGAAAGATGTGACCAGAGGGGCAATTCTCGTAATTTTAAGAACATTCAGTCTGATCTGTCTCAATCTGTCAAAACTACCTCTTATTTTCCGATATTTTTGACAAGTTTTTGACATTAATTGTCGCTTGTGATGTAATTGTGACTAGATTATAAACATTTTTAGTTAGGGGAATCGGCCTTCTGATCATTTAACTACAGACATACAGACTATCTTAGAGCAAAGTGTGACAAGACAGCAGATTTTTACAGAATAACACTACAGTATGTGGTACCGCCACATTCTGTAGTGTTAATCCGTGAAAATCTCACCGTGAAAACAGGCGAAGTGAGCTGTCTTCCAGTTGATGCTAGGAATTGACACTATTGCCAGTTCACTTCACCTAAGTTTTTGCGTTTAGATTTTAATAAAATATATTGGCAGTTGTTTCATGGCTCAAGCACGCGTTATTTCAATGAAAGCCTTATGAGCATATTTATAAAAGCGAGATTTCCCTGCAGATCCGCTACGCCGCCGTGCGCGCGGGCGGCGGCTGCAGCCTGGAGGCGCAGCTGTGTCCGGTGGCGCTGCTGTGCAACGCAGCGCCCGTGTGCATGACGCTGCGTTCACACGACGCCGCGCCGCTCTGCAAGCTGAGCTCCGGGACCGCCATATCACCGCCTTCTGCCATTATACAGGTATTTTCAGAATAACGAACTACCACTCTAATTTGAACACCAATAAAAATCTTCATAAATATTTAAAAGGAGACACTGACTGCCTGACATATCAGTGCATAACCTAAATTACTGGGACTAGAAATATAAAATTTTGCACAAGTATTCCTTTTATAATGTATGCGAGCACTAAAAAGGGGTTTTTGGAAATCCGATCTTTATGCGGGTAATCATCTTGTCATTATCAGTTTTTCAAAATTACTCCCCTAAAAAGGTTTTTCGCTAATCAATAAACATCGTTGATACATGAATTTATATTTACATGATTAGAAATATTTTGAAGTTTTAAAAACATCAACCCCTGTTGGGAAATACAGTTTCAATAATTTATTTTCTTTTTTCATCAAAAAAACTTGAAAATGGACTCGAATACTTATCGAAATAAATAATGTAGATCATCATATGTTATATATATGATATCATATGTTTTACAATGAATAAATGAATATGAATATGAATCAATTGTCGAAAACTACCTTTTTATGAGGAGTGGAGCTAGCTGGTGTTGAATTTTATAGACTCAAAATCCACATGGAGAAAGTCACGAACAAAGTACTAGTAACTGATCATTCTGTTTCAGAAACCGTTCTTCATGTCAATCGAGGTTGGTCGCGAGACGTTCGTGAGCTCTCGACTGCAGGTGTCCACAGAAGACCCTGGCCGGTACGGTACGCTGTCGCCCGGACACGTGGCCCTGGACCACGCCGCCAACTTCGCCATACTATGTAACCAGAAGGTGACACAATAACTTTTACAGTAAATTGTAACTTCACTAATGATCACTGGTCGGAGTAGGTAGATTGATTTTTGGTACTTGTATCATAAATGCACACAGAAAGAATAACATGGATAAGCCATTTTTCCGGAAAGTAATTCCGGTATTTCCGGATTCAATTAAATATTGTTAATGTTGGTAGTGATATTATTACTACTCAATTCAAAATTTAAAGGAAGGTATCAAAACTAAATTAATTCATTATTTATCTGTTGAATAATAAAAACAATCGAATTCCGATCGAAGCTTTAATATTTATTTTTTATTTTTAGCCTTTTATGGCTAGATCTTTTATAGATAGATATAAATTTCGGCTAACTAATGAAATTCTGACTACCACCAATTCCGGAGGAATGTCCATAGTAATATATACGTTTCGGATCAATGACCCCAGTTCAATCTACCTACTCCGATCTATGCTAATGATATAACGATCTAGTTGTAAGCATCATCATAATTATATCATTCTCTTTCCTAATTTATTTGGGGTCGTTGTGTAGCACGTATTCTTCTTCCATACTCCGCTAGTGGTCGTCATCTCAGAAATCACTCCCTTTATAGCCATATCAGCTTTCTAGCCACATAAACTTTCTATCCATATTATCTTTATAGCCATAATTATCATCTTTCTAGCGATATCATTTTTGTAGCCATATTATCTTTTTAGCCATATCATCTTTTTAGCCATATCATCTTTTTAGCCACATCATCTTTTTAGCCACATCATCTTTTTAGCCATATCATCTTTTTAGCCATATCATCTTTTTAGCCACATCATCTTTTTAGCCATATCATCTTTTTAGCCATATTATCTTTTTAGCCATATCATCTTTTTAGCCATATCATCTTTTTAGCCATATCATCTTTTTAGCCACATCATCTTTTTAGCCATATTTTTATTTTTTTTATTTTTTATTTGAAATGGGTTTGCTCTTGACTCTAGTCTAGGTCAGAGATGACAGAGACAAAGTCTACGAAGGAGTGAGCTCACCCAGAAGAAGCCTGTTCACTCTTACTTTAAAGAGATTCGGGTTGTATGCACTCGGAAACACAAACGCAGGTAGAGAGTTCCACTCTTTTGCTGTGCGCATTATAAAGGACATTTCAAAACGCTTAGTGCGAATTGGTGGAATAGCAACTAGGTAGGGATGGTAACTTGCAGTGCGTCTGGATGTCCGAAGGTAGAAGGGGGCCGGTGGAATGAGGTCGTGGAGTTCTTGGGCACACTCACCGAAGTACAATCTGTAGAAGACCGACAAGCAGGCAACCTTGCGGCGATGAGCCAAGCTGTGAAGCTTGGCATCCACCAGTATCATCATCATATCATATCATTTTTCTAGCCATATCATCTTTCAAGGAAGACCGAAGAAACGATAGATTGAGTTTGTGATTGATGATATCATCAATCACAAACTCAATCCATCGTTTCTTCGGTCTTCCCCTGCTCTCATAGCCAACTTTCCTCACGACATTTTCCTCATTCCTCCGCACCTCATTTTGTTTACTGTCCAATTCTCAAAATTTTACAAGGGTAAGAAATACTCCTCAAAAACACGACCCCGCGAGCTGCTTGCAGCTCGCGCTACGCCCAAATACTTTTTACAAGGGTAAGAAATACTCCTCAAAAACACGACCCCGCGAGCTGCTTGCAGCTCGCGCAACGCCCAAATACTAGTTAATATTATAAATTCGAAAGTAACTCTGTCTGTCTGTCTGTATGTTACCTTTTCATGCCTAAACCACTAACCGGATTTCGATAAAATTTTGCAGAGAGATAGATTGCATCCCGGGGAAGGACATAATATGATAGTTTTTATCCCGATATTCCCACGGAATCGACACTTATGCGGGTGAAACCGCGGGGCGCTGCTGGTTTCATATACATATCAAAGAGTGACAATAGTAATTTGAATATACGAAGGTGCAATTTTATTATGTACCTAAGTCAATTTGCTTAAAAATAAATTTCCCTGACTTTACCATGATTGCTCCCTAGGTGGCGCTCCTAACGCTGTACTACGAGATCAAGGAGCATATCAACGTGCTTGGCGTGTCGTCGTCCTATGTGTTCATCAACAGACTCGAAAGGGACATACTGGTATGCTATCCACCATCATCATAATTATACAGCCGAAAGACGACCACTGCCACTGCAGCGGAATTCCACTACATCCCGGCGAAGGACATAGGATAGTTTTTATCGACATACATAAATCGCATAAATGGGACAAAAATATTCTATGTTTTGTATTAAGTAAGGATTATGTGCAGAAACATGTATGAAACTATAAGAAAACGTACGCATCTAATTGTACATGTTTTACTTCTGACGATTGCAATTTGACTACCGAAACGATATCAGTCGACCAATCAATATTCACTTGTACTACTATTATTTCGTTTATTTGAGAACTTCGTTTCTGGCAGATCTCAGCAATCGCAGTTCCTGACGACGTAGATGATTATATCACGTTGCGCCCCAAAACCTTCGCAGAGGTCCCGCCGACTAAAGGCAGCAGGTCAGTATTGCAGAATACATAACAGCAGTCATCTTTTTTTTATTGTTGAATGTTCCTGCCCCTTGCCCTCTATCACGCCTGGTGGAGAGCAATGAAATGAGGTCTATGATGGAACGAGCGTGCTCAGCTGTATAGGCAGACGGGTCAAATGAGGAAGTGAACACAGACGCAAAGCAGAAGCAAAGAGTTCCACATTTTGGCTGTGCGCATAATAAACGTGGAGGAGAAGCGCTGATTACGACTGGTCGGGATATCAAGTAGCTCTTCTGCTTTTCGAATCGATCATACAACATTCGTCTATTTAACTAGATTACTTTGGCCCAGTAACTCGCCACATTCATCGTGACTTCAGAAGCGTGATTGAGTTTCAAATATCCAAGTCACATTAAAATATCTACATGATTTTTTCGTTAACGTGTACTGTCCCACTGCTGGCCAAAGGCCTCCCCCGATTTCTTCCACATTTCCTTTTGCTGTGCCTTCTCCGTCCAATCGGTTAGGAACGAATCCAGAGAAATTAATATTATAATAATATTACATTAATATTATAATATAAATACATTCATATTTTAGTAGGATTATATTTAAACTAGTATTTGGGCGTTGCGCGAGCTGCAAGCAGCTCGCGGGGTCGTGTTTTTGAGGAGTATTTCTTACCCATGTAAAAAGTATTTGGGCGTTGCGCGAGCTGCAAGCAGCTCGCGGGGTCGTGTTTTTGAGGAGTATTTCTTACGATGGGGGGAGGGGTGAAGGGGGGGAGAGGGGGGAGTTTTGAAAAATGATTTTGACCAACTCTGGGCCCCTTGATATGAATCTGAAAAAAAAAAATTTTCCAAGTCTCTTAACTTCCGAGATCTACCTAGACGGGGGGAGAAGGGGGGCAACTTTGAAAAATGGATTTTACTTTTCCGAGCCTCCTCTATACGAATCCGTAAAAAAACAAAACACGGGACTCTTAGTTTCCGAGATACGATAGGGAGGGGGGAGAGTGGGGTGGAAAAGGGGAGGTTTGGGATTTTTCCCATACTCGTGAGAGTTACTTGTATACGAATCTGTAAAAATATACCCACCTCCCCCTTCACCATCTGGGAGAACAATTATGTCAGTGAGTCAGTCAGTGGTAATCGAGCTTTATATTATATTTAAATTTAATTTAAATTTAAATATACAAGGTATGAAAAAATCAGCTGTTTTCCTTTTTTGCTGAGTTAGTCTGATTGAGTTTTTGGGTCCATCTATGTAATTGGATCAATTGGGGTCAAAAAGTTTTCGTGGAAATTACGAATTTTCTTATTGATGGTTCTTCGGTGTTTGATTTGAGTATGTAAATGGTACACCAGAGACTGGTGACCAGAATATTCAGTTTGCCTTGCTTAACTTCGTACCGCACTTCCAGCTCTTCTTCCGGCACACCACTGTGTAAGTTCTGGCTGCGCGGGCGCTGGCGCGGCGGCGACCCAGCCGAGCTGCGAGTGTTCCTGTGCCTCGCGCTGCCCGGGAGCGCGTGCGCGGCCCGCCTCGCCGTGCCCGTGCGGCTGGGGCAGCCGCCGCTCAGGAGAGCGGTGTCGCTTATTGACTCCGAACTTAAATCGGTTAGTATTTCATTTATTTAAGATATGTATACAACATAACTACGGCATTGCATAATCAAATTTTAACAAAATTTACAAAATAAAAAATAATGTGAAATACAATGTCACATACTTCGTAAAAGCCGCGCGCCGTCCTTCCGAGCCGCCATGCCACCGCCCGCTTGGTGCCAGTATGCTCTCAGTGTGTGTCAATTTTAATATTTTAAAATAAAATACATTTAAAAATCGCTTCCATGACTTCTTTACCACCCATAGATGTAAGGAACACTAATTGATGTAATGTTAAAATATTTCATGTAAGAATAAATAAACCTTATTTATATGTATAAAAAAACAACTGCAGTGTGTTTCGCAAAAACTCGAATATGGTTCGGTTAGAATATAATAGGAAGTTGCATCGGTTTCCTTTTGCCAACTGAGCCGATGTCGACTATTCTGCCAGTATATGTTACCTATGTTAAAGTAGGTGTGGTATTCATTTGCGGGCGCACAGAGTGGGGACTCTGTCCGCCCATCAAGTGACCCCAGGGAAGACGGTGGCACAGTGATCACGTGCTGCCGTGCATAGCGAGGCTCAGGGGAGGCCCCTTTACAGTCTACCTCAGGAATGTGCCTTACAGGCGTTGCACGGGGGGTTCCGGAATTGGTCTTTTAATAGGAACCGGGACCACTCCTATATGCTGATGGTGATCACCGGGGCGGTTTTAGTGAGGTAAAAATCCCACACTCCCCGACCACCCTCCCCAGAGGTCGGGTGCCTTTAGAAGGTTTCCCCCCGACAACAAAAAAAAAGGTTTTTATGCTGCCAAAATTATGTCAAGACATATATCAAATGCATCTCTTATGTAATATTTGAGCCTTTTTTAGACATAAAGTTGTAGGTTTAGTAGATAAGATAAACCCTAAACCTTTTATAACGAAGGTGAGCTCTAGGACGGGTTTTTGAAAATTCTACCCCTAAAAGCGTTAAATAGGGGATAAAAGTTTGTATGGAAGTTCGTCATTTTGCCGATGTGAAATGCACACAGCTTGTTATTTTTATAAAAATCCAAGTTTGTGTATTTAACTTCACCCTCAGATCCCGATAGCGGTGACTCAGATGAAGCAGGACGGTCGCTGGCTGGTGGTGGTGGCTCCGGACCCTTGTCCCCAGTTCGTGGTGCAAAACCACACGCACCTATCGCTGGCCGTCGCACAGCCTATACTCTCTCCGGACGAAGCCACCTCTTCGCGCACAGAGGTAAAGTCAAAGTTTTTATTTGTAAAACATAGGTGGGTGTGATAACAATACAGGCGAAATTGTTCCTAACGCCCGATACGAATGAACTTGCAGGCTAAAGCGGAATGCGCGGGTACGAAGTGGTGGTGCATGGTACCACCTAAGACTGCCGTGCACTACTCCACGCCTGCGCACTGCGCGCGCTTCCCGCCCGACGCCATGCCGCCCGTCTCTATAGCCTCGCCCATCCTCACCTTCGCTAAGGGGAAAGGTACTCGACAAACTTAATACTTACTACTGCACATTATATGGATATGAATAAAACAAAATCTTGAGATAGTCGGGCTCGCACAATATACGGTTCCGCACCAAACTACACAGATCAGACTATAGAATGGTCGCTGGTATACCATCTTATTGCGCGTAGTAAATGAAGTTGCGCCAGCTTCTAAACAATCTATACTATACTTCTAAATAACATAGTGTTGCTAAAACATGTTTTTCTTCGAATCGATTTGATGCTAGATAAATCAAAACGTAAATATGTTTTTAGTTTTTGACTGGTAAACTATGTGCGCGTCAACGAGACCTAAATATTATGCCAAAATTAAAATTCCTATGTGGCATTGATCTCTAGAAAAATATCTGTGACAGACAAAAAAGTAATGTTATAAAGATACCGTTACCGGTTCCCTCGCCATGTTTTTTTCACCGATGCCTGTAATATCTAAGATAAACTTAGTACATATGAATTGGAAAAGTTACATTGGTCCTTACATGGATTTGAACCCATAAAACCTCGACAGTAAGGCAAATAGCTGTTATAAAATTATTATATTTGATTTGAAACAAACCGTAACTCACATACCAGTTAGCATCCACAAAACCTCACATACTCCGCCCCCACAGACGAGACACAGCTCGAGTGGTGTGCGCCCGTGGTGGCGGCGGATGGCGAGCAGCTGCTACAGTACTACGGTGGCGTCACCATCAAGCTGCGCGTGCGCACGCACCCGCACTCCACGTTGCTTGAACTGCAGGATGTCGACCAGGTATGCTGGTTCATTCCAAGTAGTTATAGGAGAATTGACTTTGATAACAGACCAAGTGAAGCATAAAAAGACGCATATAAATTGCGGGAGTGTTCTCACAGTTAATATGCGTCTTCTCAGTGACGTCACGGTCTTCATCCAATTCGTGGTCGGGTGGGTATACCTAGAAAAGTATTAATTAGAGTTTTCTTCTTGCTTGCATGATTCTTAGAATTTCCGCGAAAATAAACTCTATCATCATTGAAGCCGAAAGACATCTAACGCTGGACATAATACTCCTCTAAGTTATAGCATACACTGCTAGAACTTTCCAAGAAAAAGTATACCATCATAATCTTCCTGCGGATGTTACTCGGGGTCGGCGCAACACATTTTCTTCTCCCATTCTCCCTTGTTAACCGTCACACTATCCTTCACTCCCTTTTCTTTCATATCATTGCTTGCTCATCCATATTTATTTGGCCTTCCACAAGAAAAAGTACATAGCATCGTAAATTATTGTTACCACAAATATTTCAGAATGACATATCGGCGAGCGACATACGGCGACGACTACAGGGCGCCATTTCGAAAGATTATGAGCCCGTTCAGAGTGAGAGGGTAAGTGCTTTTTATAAATCACTGCATTGTACGAGTGCATTTTACTTACCGATGTAGCGACATGTCAAAACATCGAGATTCCTGTCCCATATCTCAGTTGAGTATGAAAGTATTATACACATAAAGTTGCCGGAATAAATTTATAAATGTTGGTGAAAATCGATCTTTCGCTAGTGCCGGCCAGTCCCTACGGTAGGTGTCAAGCTCGTCCCGCTATCTTCGTCTCGGCCTGCCGCGATAGCGTCGTGCGTTTAGTGGGACCCAATCGGTGGTTCTCTTAACCCAATTTTCATCTGACATGCGATAGACATCTCCTGCCCAGTCCCACTTAAGTTAACCAGTTAACTAGGTGTACTTGGAACCCAGTTTCCCAATTCCAGTAACACAATGTCTGATTATTTAGAAGACAAACTCTTGGGATTGAGCTACTCATTCTGCTAAGCCTTGTGATAAAACCATAAAACACTTGACATGTTTTTTTTGTTCTATATGTTTGTGGTGTATGCGTTTTACAATAAAGTAAATGTAAATAAATATCATGCAAAATCATTTATCATTATTTTATACACATTGTCATCAATGAATATTATACATGAAATTACATGAATATTTACCTTGTAAAGTAATTAGATTACTCATATCGTTATTTTAAATGCGAGGACCGGCTAACTTTTTTTTGCAGTTAGTTTTAATGATGGTCATATATACTTTATGCGGCCTACCCAAATATCCTTTCTTTGGAATTGTTCGTCGAGTCGTTGAGCTCCTTAAATTGCTTGCTCTGACTGAACTGGTCCACTCAAATCTGTGGTTCTTTCCTCAAAAGACCATTTCAGACACTAATCTACATGGTCCACACATGGTTTGACTAAGATTATGTCTGGCTTGTGACGGAGAGACTGTGACCCCTGAATTTGTTTCGTTTATCTTCTCAGAGGTAGTCAGATAGGAAATGTCGACTCCATCCAGCTTTTTTTATTTGTTTAATATGACGTGTAAAAGTGACTCCGATTCGTAGAGTAAACAATTTCATTTCATTTCAGATATAAAACGTGTTTTTTTTTTTTGATAACCTATAACTTTAGGTTTATATTCTGTATGTAAAAATAATAAAAAAGTTCTAGAATATGTGGTCCAGAAATGCATATTTTCGAAGATATCATGTATCGAAGTTTCATGGATTATCTGCCTAGCCTTTTCCCAAGTATGTTGGGGTCGCCTTCCAGTATAACCGGGTGCAGCTGAATACCAGTATTTTACATGGAGCGACCGCCTATCTGACCTCCACAACCCAGTTAATAGATAATACCCCTTGGTAAGACTGGTTGTCAGACTTTCGGGTTTCTGACTACCCGTTGACAGCCAGGACCAACGGCTTAACGTGCTTTCCGAGGCACGGAGGGGTCACGGATATGTGGTCACGGTATGTAAAGATGGTCACCCATCCACAGACCAACCGCGGCAAGCGTAGTTTAACCTGATCGATGGACCTGTGCGGCTGTTATTATTCAGCCACGGGCCCCTCTCGAAGTTTCATGAATAAATACGATTAATTCATTTTCATTCAAACCAATCAATCAATCATATTTAAAGCTAAGAAAATGCGACTTTGTCATACTTCACGTTGGGTGTTTTACATTAAAAATCGTGACAGTCGAATTATTTTGTATGAAAAATGAAAGCAAAAAATTTTTATATTTGAAAAATAAATCATATGCCAGTTAATTCTTTGATATGGTCTCGTACATACCATAGAGTTATGGAATATAAAAAAAACACCTTGCAGTTTAGTTTAAGTGAAATAAAATATTTTGAATTTGAATTGTGGTTGTATTGCAGGTGGCTGCCTCACACAGTTTGGTGCGAACCGAAGCCGCCTATGAACGTAAGTCTCATGAACGGTACTATCATCTTGGCGCGAACTTTGATCTCTCTTAGGGTGAATTTCCAAATGGAACTGAACGTGATCAGTAAATCTAAACCACGATTAAGAACTCTCAGTGTCGTCATTGTTGTGGAATATTGACAATGACAACTCTAGAATGCGGTTCGGTTTCATTGGTGAAACGCACCCTTAGACTTTCACACTTACGTCACGTCACTTACTCGCGTAATTGACGTAGATGTCTTTATTTTTATAATAAGGAGTGCAAATTACTTACGTCTGTCGGAAATTGCCTATGGGTTTCGGTCTAGCTTCGTTGTCAGATTTTGTAACCGCCAAGGTTACCTGTGCAATTCCGATACCCCTTGGTCATTCCCGCATGCGGGCTAACGACCAAGTGAATTTACGTTTATATTTGTTGAAAGGACTTGCAACGAATATTTAACCGATAAAAACTAAGTGCTATATTATCTTATGATTATTTAATACTACAGTAAACTATATTCGAAAATTCATACATATTAGAAAAAAAACCCTAGTAACATTAGTTTTAGTTAAGAAGACTGGTTAGTTTTTAAACTTCCCCTCCTATTGTTTTGCCGTGCCCGACAGTGTACATTATGATCGAGTATGACCTAAGTACACATTGTGGAATGCAACTAAGATTTGAATCGATAGATTTGCCCTCACCATACTAAGTCGCACGAAAAAATGTGCATACTGCGAAGAGTGACTTCACACAAAATGGGATTTCCACGATAATCAAGTCAAGTCTCAGCGACATTGTGTGTGTCGGAGGTGTCAAATCGAACCGAAAACGCGACCATCTTTTGACGCGGTAGGGCGAATTTACGACTTTAATCTTTGGAATGCAGTAAATGTTGAGTTTTGAATTATTATTGCAGTGGCGCTCAGCGAGTCCAATACATCACCGCCTGAGTCGACACGTGACTTCCGGACCAAACTGTCGTGTCGGGAGAAAACCGATGTCACCAGCGCCAGTGTGTCCAACCAACTGCCCGGCGGAGAGCCGCCGCTTGAAAGCAACAAGATAAGAGGTTAGTTTACGACTATATTCAATCCGTTCTGAAGGTCTTTGGAAAATTTCATATCCTAAAGCGAGGTAATAAATCGCGTGGGGTTCAAATAAAACAAAAAGGACAACAACACCTTTTTATTCTAAGTTGTAAATTGAACGTAAATTACACATCATAAAAGTCTGATTGGACCATACTAAATTGAAATAAGAGCACAAAAGTATTCGTGCTCTGATTTTTCCAGTCGTTTTTGAAGCGCTTATCGGGCAACTAGGACATATTGATCGAAGTAATAGACTTAACATACATTCTTAAACCCACGCCCCCCTGGGGGTTGGCAGATACTACAGAAAGCCACCTGCTGATGGAGTTCTGTAGTTTCTACGATCTTTGCTTACTCCTTTTTCTTCGTTTACGTTCACACATCTAGTCAGACATGCCCAGTCACTAGTACTTCGCAGCTGACCTTTTTAAATAACATTAATTATTATAATCATTAATAAGACTTAACATTCATCATCATTTGTTGACTAGAATCACTGATATCGGATGTGTACGCCGGCGCGGGCGCTGAAACCACAAGCACCATGCTTAAGAGCGTGAACTCCGCGTACAAGTTCTCGTCGGAAACTACGTTCCGCGGCGTTAACATCGACCCCGGTAAGTACCCAGCTGAAGAACACCGCTTGCACCATAAATCACTAAATAAGTACAATCATTTATTTATTTATTGGATATCACACATAAGCTGCACAATTACTTGTACATACCTATACAAGAATCGGAATAACAGTGCGCGCATCTAATATTACAAGAGACCAATAGTATAGTTTAACAAGTTTAAACAACTTAAAATACATTACACGAAAACCATACAAAGAAAACAAACTGGTACACACATCAAGCTATAATTTCCAGCTTAAGCTGACCTAGCATTCGCATTTTTTTTCATTTTCGTACAATCAGAAGTCAACTTACACTGGTTATGTATAGCTTCATGTTGTAGCGTTGCGTGAGGGCCTTTAATCAATGCTATTTTTTCGTTGCAGATCTCGACGATCTGGACGATTCGTGGGCGGACTCGGAGCGGTTCCGCTGCGTGGTCGCCGGCGTGGCGGTGCAGGTGGCGGCCGCGGCTGACGTCACGCCGCTGTTGGCGCTGCATCTAGACCGCACCGCGGTGCTGGTGACGGCTGATAGCAAGGTATATATAGATGTGAATGTAAATAAGCGCAGGAGCTCCCGGTACCGTCGTTCCTTTAAGTACATTGTTTCTTATTTCTTTTCTGTTCTGTTGTATACGTATATCTTAAATAAGTAAATGCTTTATCCCCCACAGATGACAAAAACACTCTTATCAATAGCAGACGCACAGATCGACAACTTACAATACGAATCGGGACAGTATGACTTCGCCGTAGTCGCGAGCACGCGCGCGGCTCCGCTCGAGGCCGACCGGTGGCCGCCGCTGTGGAATATGTTCGCCGAGAGAGAGACCTTCGCGGCCAGGTCTACTTCCGCACGCCTGCTGCTCAAACTGACGCACGATAAGTGGGAAGTCGTCAACAACAGATATAATGGTGGGTAGACCTGTCTCACAGATGTGGCGACATCTACAACGTTACTTGCTAACTACGCTTCACACCTGGGTCCTTCTTTTTCGTGTCGCTGGCACGACTGAAGTTTTATAATCTAGGCCCTAATTCACTATGACCACTTAAAGATTCCTTACTTCGAAACCACGTCAATTCCTTGGTTAATCACGATATCTGCTATTAACGTATTCTCTATGACACAATGGCGTGGTTTGAAGAACCGTAACCGCCGTACCTTTGTCGATTCCGTGCTGTTAACAAGTCACGATATTGACGTGTTTTGCACGTGGTAAGATTTCGCGGGGCATAATACAGAATTGGGGCCCTGACGTCACGCAAATCCTGCATCGCGCAAGTTAAGTTGATCGCGCAAGTGGAATTGTAATCGGCGTGATTGGAACATATACAGAAACCCGACAACAACTGTCGGGCAGTACTCCCTCAGACAACACGTCTGGTCGGAAGATCCTCCCTTTTCAATGGAGGATGAGGAATTTTCCACTCTGTTCCTCATAAATCTGTACAGACGACGGCTGTTTAAAAATAAAAACATACTGGAAAAAAAATGACAGTCTGTTGTCAAAAAAAATGTTCTTCCTGAAACTCCCACATGATGCGTTATTGAGATGCAATTTTAAACTATTGCCATTTTGCTTTCTACATTAAATTTAAACTTGATCCCTTGTTTAGAACTGACGGAGCTGGAGGTGCGAGTGGGCACGCTGGCCCTGTACGTTGAGGACGCGTACGTGAAGGCTCTGGTAGAACTGTCGCGGCTGGTGGTGCCTTCAAACGGTCAGGACACGAGCCTCAGCGAGGAGCGCTCCATGCAGTGCCCGCTGCGCCTGCGCCTGCTGCACGTGCACCCGCTCGATCTCACGCTCACGCTGCACACTGCTGTAAGTACCAACAATTTGCAACTGTGCTCTGTTCCAAAACTGTCTGATCAAAGTGTACACAAACTCTGTTCACGTTAAACTTTTACGCAATCACTCGCTAAAGGGAAATAACATATTCCATATGTGGCTTAACCGCTTAATCACCGCTAATGAGACACAATTGATTTTCAATTGTAATGGGCCGATATCGTACCACGCCGGGCTCGAGTGGTTAAACTTTATATCTTACCACTATTTCTTCACAGATCAACGGAAAAATCATCATCTTCAAACAAAAAACGGGCGCGACGTTATTTTTGTTTTAAATACAAACTTAAGTGTACACTTAAACAAAATAAACTTTGTCAATAGAAATAATTATCAGTAGAGGGACAAAAAGAAACCCGCAAATCGGCAGACATTTGCGTTACGTCCCGAACGTCGTCCAGTCAAGTCAGATATGATAGCCTTATCGTGTACGTCTGTTTCCAGGTGCGAATGTACATAGCTTTGGACCAGAGTCCGCTGCGCCTGAGCGCGTTCAAGCTGCACGACATGATGACGTCAGCAGAGCGCCTCACGCATGCACTCACCGTTCACTATCTGTCCGCCGCCATATTGGGAGCAGGTTTGTTACTATGTGTTATTGATTAATAATATCTTAGTGGACACTATTGCATGCGACAAAAGTTTGTCGTGCATTATCTCGGATTTTTGTCGTTTTGAGAGGTATTCGTGTTTTTGTCGTTTGGAGAGGTATTCGTGTTTTTGTCGTTTGGAGAGGTATTCGTGTTTTTGTCGTTTGGAGAGGTATTCGTGTTTTTGTCGTTTGGAGAGGTATTCGGGTTTTTGTCGTTTTGAGAGGTTCTCATACCTAGATTTGTAAAAGAACTGAGTCTTTATAGTCCTAATATTAAGACTCGAGGCTTTTTTTTAAGACTCAAGTCAAAAAAGAATAAGTAAAAGCTCAAGCCTCTCTGAATTTTTAGTCTTCTTAAAATAGACTCCAGTCTTGCCAAAGAGAACTCGAGACTGAGTCTTTTAAAACAGCTCACTCTTTACAAAAAGAACTCAAGAATAAGTCCTTTAAATAAAAACTTAGCTTTCCTAAAAATAACTAGCAACTGAGTCCTTTTAAAAAAGAGCTCAGTCTTACGAAAAGAACTCGCGACTGACCGATAATAACGTGACGATGATTTACAAGTCTTTTTTAGCCATATTTATTGTTTATTCGAACTAACTCAGCTAAACCTTAATATAACAACAGGTTGGGTAGTCGGCGGCCTAGAACTGCTAGGCGCCCCGGGTGCTCTGGCGGCGCGCTTGGGAGGCGCTTCGGGCGGCGTCAGAGGCGTCGCATCCGCCGCCGCGGCCGCGCTGCTGCGCTCGCTCAGCGCCTGGGCAGGCTCCCTGGCCAGGAACCTAGACCTGTTGGCTGGTGATGAGGAGCACGCACGACGGGCGGCTGCAGCCAGGAGAAGACCACCTCCGAGCTTCGTAGCGGGACTTGTGGCAGGCATCACGAACTTCGCTATCAATATACTAGGTAAAACTATTTATTTATCGATGTTCAAGCTAAATTGTTTCGTGAGGTAAGTTTTGAGTAAACGACTATAAGAAGAGGGGAAGATCAAAAAAATGGTGAACTGTGACAGATGATATGGCTGGAACGGGGCTGACTACACAGGTGATGTCTAAAAAGACTGGCCAAGTGCGAGTCGGACACGCACACGAAGGGTTCCGTACCAAAAGACAAAAACGGAGCCGGATGGTTGAGCCGAAGTTGAGATCAGATGTCAACTCCATGCCTAAAAGCTGTAGGCGGTATAGGTGTACTTCGTACGCCTGTGTTTTCAAAGCATTGAATTTGACCAGATTGTCGCTCCACCATGGCCTCTCTAAGTTCCTCTCTGCTGGCTCTTGCGCTGGACAGGTATCTTTCTGAGACTGTGCTGTCATCTTCGTATCCGATTGCACCAAGCTGTAGCAGGTCGTTGATGTGCAGCAAAAATAAAGCCACAGAAAGAACAGACCCTTGAGGAACACACAATGGCCATATGATTCGATGAGCAGCCATCTATGACGACTGAGGAAGTCGGAAATCCAGTTGCAAAAGTCAGCAGAGATGTCGAATGCGGGAAGCTTACCCAAGAAAGAAATGCCGCATCTCATCCCAGTCTGCTGACCCGTACTTTCATACTCGCCTCGTGCTTCTAGGGCTTAAATCTGGGGGAGAACAGGAAGACAGGGATTTCACCAGACAATGGTCAGACGATCCGAGCGGAGCCCAGACCGATACAGAGATCCGGATCTGTTGCCAGCAGAAGGTTTAAGCAGTTGGGTCAATATTTGGAACGCGTTCCAAATATCTGTCAATATTTGGAACGCGGGTAGCTTGGTCAACCAGCTGGTGGAGATCTGTCGATATCGCAAACATGCGCGCCTCCCTTCCACCATGGTCAGTTTTCTGGTACGGGAACAACTATTCCTTAGGATGGGCATTAAAATCTCCCAGATAGACAAGCCCCGCTGTCGGATATTTCTGTTGAGCCAATTCGGCTGCCTCCGAAAGATGTTAAAACAGTCTTGTCGTCTGCTGGATCACCGCTGTGCGACCTGTAAACTCGACAAAGATAGTTTTAAGAGAGCCGATGTCCACCGGTAGCCACAGAGTGGAGAAACCCGCTACCTCACAGTTATTTAGTTTCATGAAAGCTAAAAAGCTTAATGTGTCCACGTAATGTAGTAACTGACGTTCATATCCAGGTGCTGTTGGCGGTCTCGCACATCATCCACTCGTAGGCGTCGCCGTCGGCGAGACCGAGAGCGGCGCGGCGGCGTTGCGCCGCGGTCTACTGGGAGCGCTCACCAAGCCGCTCAGTGCCACCGCCGACCTGGTGGCCTATGCCGGTTCCGGGCTACTGCGACAGACTGGCTGGGATCCAGTGCCCGAGGTATGATGTATGAGGTCTTGTGTGATAACGAAGATACAGGTAAACCTTAGCTTGCGTTTGCCTGTTCGCAGAATGGTCGATTCCTACAATAGGAAAAATCTGTTGTTTCCTATAAAAGTGCAATTCCTACGCGTTACGCGGTCAAAATATATCGAACAGCATTTTTTTTTCGGGCACTGCACATACAGTTAATAGTAGACTATTCATCGAGGGGATAAAGCAGTGTCTTCTGTCACGGGCGCATACATGTAAAAGTTTTCACACGAATATTTTGTTAATATTCAAGTTCAGTTATTGAAATTCAGCACAATATTATTGCCTGGCTAAACCCTAGGTCTACAGTGACTTACTTTAGGTTAGGTTTGCATGACGTACATCATCATCATCATCATCATCAGCCTATAATGTTCCCACTGCTGGGACACAGGCCTCCTCTCAGTGAGAGGGAGTGGGCCGTAATCCACCACGCGGGCCCAGTGCGGGTTGGTAGATGTCACATGTCTTCGAATTTTTGGTTCTAGGACATGCCGGTTTCCTCACGATGTTTTCCTTCACCGTTTTGTGAGCAGTGGTGATGAAATAATTTTTACACAAAGTAAAGCGCCTGTCTGGGTTCGAACCTACGACCTACAACTCGTAAGTCGCGGCCGTTACCACTTGGCCACCACTGCTCTGACGACGTGCATGACGTACAGTTTGACATTATCGAGCATGTGATGATGACATGTTCTATGTCACAGCCCCGCAGCCTCCGGTCTGCCATCGAGGCGCGCACGACGGCGGGCTGGCACCGCGACTGCGTGCGCTGGATGTTCCGCCTGTGCGAGCTCTCCGCGCTGGCCGGCTACGAGGTGCTTCTGGACCAGGCGCACCTGCAGCTACTGCTCACACACAAGGTACTGTAAAGGATATGACATGCATAGTTTGTCGCATGCAACCTTTTATAGTAATTATATGATTTTAGAAGAACGACGAATTTAGGATAGAATAAAAAACGGTAGGAGTCTGATTAGCTGACAAGCGGATGTCATGATATAAAAATATAATAATCCAAATAATGACGTATATTCTTATCCATACTAATATTATAAATTTGAAAGTAACTCTATCTGTCAGTTTGTTTGTCTGTCTGTCTGTATGTATGTTACCTTTTCACGCCTAAACCACTGAACGGATTTCGATAAAATTAGGCAGAGAGATAGATTGCATCCCGGGGAAGGACATAGGATAGTTTTTATCGACAAACCTCACGGGCGAAGCCGCGGGCGGAAGCTAGTATATTATAAACTTAAGAAAATTATAAATACATGAGTGATAGGTTTCAAAATAATCTACAAAAGTTACTGCAGCGTCAATGAAAAGCGAGGGTTAGCAACACACTAATTTATCAAACAAGTTATCACCCATCCACCACCATACAAATATCATAACCAATATCGGTACAGTTACTTTACTACTTAATTATTTCAATTAGTTTGCAATTCCACTGTTATGTACATAATATTATTATGTCAAAAGATATTAATTTAATTTACAATAATATTAAATCTATCTATTTTTTACCTTTCCATATCACAGTTCCTGGTGCTAGCGGAGCCTGACACGGAGCGCATCGTGGAGATGATTGACTTCCGCAACTGCAGCCTGGGCCCCTACGAAGGGGAAATTATTCAGGTGGGTTGACTCTCATAGTCATTAAAGTACCTACTTGAAAATCACGAGCGCGCGCAATGTGACTCTTATGTATACAGCTAAATCAGAAAAGGTATGTGCCAAGGTCATCTTCATGTTTCCGAATTATCACGAGTCAGATCATTTTTATCTGAGGAATAAATATTGAGGTTTGACAGCTTTTGTATAGAAAATATGTCAACAGTCAACATCACACAAACAGTCATATTTATTATTCAGTTATTTATATATATAAGTTATCTGACTACTGAAAATTCAGCCCTTAATTATTATACAGGGTGTAAAAAGACCCATCACATACTGTACCCATTATATACTACGCATTCTGTACATCACACTAAGTAATTTTGTGAAAAATAGTTTAATTTTCGTGTGAAAAACCGCTGTTTACGGTAGTTCGCAACGTAACGAACACAAAACATTGTGCTTATGGGTGCATGCAACGATAAATGGGTCGTGGAGGTATTTAAAGTTGTGTTGTAACATTAAAATCTTGTTTTCGTAACAAAAAGTCAGTAAAAGTTGGAATTTTGACCTTCAATATCTCCGTAATCAGAAGGTTCCCAGGTAAGATCCAGTGCGAAAAACACCCGCCTTTTACCTGCCTTACCTGTGCCTTTTTACACCCGGTATAACTGATGTTATTAACGTCTTAGAATTTAATATTTTTAGGAGGTCTCAGTGTCTGAGGTCTTGCGTTTATTCTGTTACACTTTGTAGATACCTGTAACAAAAACATGACATGTGATATAATTACTTGCAGTTGGTTGTGATGCAAAGGAGCCTATCGAAGGTGGTTGAAACCCAATCAGTTGACGAAGATGACGAGTACCAGGTATGTGTGATACATGCTGTAGTGTGAAGGGTGTTTGTTCAAAATTTACTTCAAAAAGTAGTACATCATCTGAAAAGAATAGTAGCATCTTATGGATCAGAAACTCTTTTTTTGTAACAAAAGCAAAATTACCTAGAAATATTTATTTGAAAAAACAAAATTACACCGAAACAATTGAAATCTACAGTTCCTAATACTCGTCCGTCGCTTCCGAGCTCTTGAGCAAAAGTGATCGAGGTGCGCGAGTGTCCCTCTAATGTTGTGTTGTCCCTTCCAGACGCTGTGTCATAATGCTCATGTAATATTCTTGTCTGAGGAGGCAGGGATATTACGTGACATTTGACAAGTGAGTGAGTACTCACTTGACAAATCACAGTAAAAAGGGAAAAAAAAGGATATATATATATCCTTTCCTTTATTATAAAGGCGAAAGTTTGTGCGTGGTGTGTCCAATTTTGATAAAATTTTGTATGGAGGTAGCTGACACCCTGGATTAACATATAGGATACTTTTTATCCCGATATTCCCACGGGATCGACACTAATGCTGGTGAAAACGCGGGGCGCAGCTAGTCCTTTAATAATGTTGATATATGATTGAGAAAAGTTGGTTTAGCTCGTATTGTGTAGAGCCGACCCGACGATGATTTAGCGAGGATAAATGGTGAACGGAGTATGCCGATTGGCGCGACTTTGTTGTTCAGCAAATACTGTCGAATGGAATGTGTTGACTTGAACAATAGTATACATCCTCTTAGCATTTTAATTTGTTGGGACAAAGGGAAGAAACGTGTTCTTTAAACGTTTAGGCTGCCGGTTAGCATTCAGTAGTGAATGAATCAATGGGTGAGTTCGTGGTTGGCTTAACCTTCGATCGACTCGTGTGGTTGTTATCATTTAGCCACGAGCCCCTCTCAATACATGCTAACATCTGGCAATGTCTGTCGGGACAGTAATCTATATAAATAAAACAAAGTCGGGTTAGTTACATTATTTATAATTTAAGAAAGGCTGGACTGATTTTTATGATCTTTGATTTGTTGGATTTGTCTTCGCTTTGAATAGCAAAATAACCATTAAAACATGGGATAATTGCAGAAAACAATAATCCTGAAGATAAATTCATTTTCTCATACATTTTGTATGGAACGGGTTTTTTTATTCTGAGGCGGTATGAAGTTCGTCCGGTCAGTTAGTAAAGTATTTGTATGTTTGTTGCGCAGATAAGCGCCGCAGCGATGGCCCGCGTGGCGCGCTACACGGGCGCGGAGGGCAGCGCGCAGGCCGGCGCGCAGCCGGAGGCGCGCGTGCTGGCGCTGCTGCCGCCGCCGCGCCGCTCGCACGCGCTGCACGCCGCGCTGGCCGCCGCACTGCACCACAACTCCGACACGCACTTCCCCATGCTATGACACCCAAAAACACAAGTACTACGAGTACGTAGACAAGTATATACGCAGCATGGTTAGGTTGAGTGAACTGTAGGTAAGGCTAGATAGACTGATATGGAGTGATTGTACGTTCAAATAATAAGAATGCATTGACATTAAATGATTAACTATATGTTAGTTTTTAGGATATTTTAAAAAGCTAAAACACTTCACTAGAGTAATCACTGATTTGCTTTCATTTGAAATAATCAATCATTTTTGTAAACCCAAACTGTCGTGAATTTAAAACATTTATTTTTTATTATTGAAGTGAAAACTTCTTTAGACGCGTTGGGCATTTTTTGAAATGGGGAAAAAACCATTGAACTCGCGACACTGTTACCGTTACTGACACCTCTATTTTAAGTTTTGACCATTATAAAGACATCAACGCGCTGTACATTTTCTTTTGGAAGAGTGCCACTGTTTGTTTTTATTTTGAATATTATTTTTCTTTTTCAAACATGTCACCTAAACAAACAAATTATAAGTTGAAACATATCCAAAAAATATTCGTTTCAAATTATAACTTTGGATATATTTGCGCGCACACATCACTTCATACTAACTACTTTATTATAACATTACATCAATTGTGAATAGTCAATGTAATGTTAATAGATAATAACGTATAACAGCTGCTGCCAGCTCCCTTATATTTTAGTAATATAATTATAAGTGAACTGTCACGTATAGCTGGAAAATGAAAGAAATTCATGCGAAAATGAGAGAAATTCATGCGAAAATGAGAGAAATTCATGTGAAATCACAATTAATGTAAGAAGAGAAGAACAAAGTCTGACAACCTCTCTTGCCAAGAGGTACCATGTTACAGTATTTTTATCTCAACGCGCTTTACTTGTGATACCCAAGTGTAAACACGCGCTGTGAATGTGTGCATGAAGACGAGTTACGTCGCGCGTCGGTACGTAACACACACATACACTTCCGACTTTTTGTCTCGGTCGGTACGTTCATGCACTCGTGCACTTACACACACATTCACGAGAGCTCATGCACTTACAAACACATTCACAGCGTGTTTTTACACTTGGTAACCGCAAGTTCAAGCGCGCATCTTATCGTGAGATAAAAATGCTGTATCCAGTAACTAGGTTGTGGAGGTCTGATAGGCAGTCGCTCTATGTAAAATACTGATATCCAGCTACATCCGGTCAGATTGAAAACCTGCCCCAACATAGTGTAGAACAGGCTAGGCAGATGATGATATAACAACATTCCCGGAAATGACGAACCTGTAGAGTAGATTCACCCACATCTATCTAGTTATGTATAAGCCCTGCCATTTGACACTAATGCTGAATCCAGACTGCTAAATCTCTAATGAGATGACCAATTAACACTGCCCGACCTGAAAAATCCCTTAACCTATCACATACTGAAGAAACTCCATCTTATTGTAATTCTCGGTAACCTACACCAACATGCTCAGCAGTCGCGCTTATGACCGCTAGACCAACGTCAGGTAGTCTAGTCAATAAATTTTATTGCTTCTCTACAGTCTGGGAAACAAATTGTTAAGCATATTGACATCCTACATCAACTTACCGTGTTATAGACATTTTACACATCTGTCAAAGAATGACCCTTGTGATTTGAGTATACGGACAATTTAAGGTGGTAGACAATTTACTTTTCAAGTAATTTCGCTGACTTTACAAACCGATTTTTCCGACTTCTCTCTGCTGCTTTTACGTGTTTGGTCGGCGAAGCCTTCCATAACCTAGCAATGCCTATTCATTGCATATAATTTTGATAAAACATCAATGCCAAGCAATAGCATGTATTAACACAATGAAGGACACTGAACCAGACACAATAGAAGTTTTATTGTTATTACGTCGAGGGGCGTTAAGTGTTAAATAGTCTTCCAAATATTCATTACAACTTATAATAATAAATATAGACGTCATTGTATTGTTAAATAGTCTTCCAATATCTGTACCTTAAAAGCCAGCACCCTAATTGTGTAACACACTCTCCACCGAAGGATTTTGAAAAAAATCCTAATCCATTGCTTCATATGTTTGAAAAATTCTTCAGCTCGACAACGTAAATGACGCAATGAAAGTTGTCGATTTGTACAAATGTAAGGCTTTGCAATTGTTAGTGTGTTACGCAATTATCCCGCAGGTGTTTGTCAGTCAGTTCTTCAGTAAGCAAAACTATAACATTCTATGAATTCAGCACATGATTCTGAACTTCCCGGTGTAGAAATTTTTCGTCTGTTATCAAAAAAATGAAATAACGTGTAGGTACTGAATCCACAGAAAGCTGGTGCGTCGTTGTTTTTGCCACCCTGTATATTATGCTAGGTTTATGACTAAAGCCTGGATATACACGGCAATTTACTATACAATAACCATTTACTAATAAACGTATTATATCAAACTAGCTTCCGCCCGCGGCTTCGCCAGCGAGGTATGTTGATAAAACTATCCTATGTCCTTCCCCGGGATGCAATCTATGTTTCTGCCAAATTTTATCGCAATCCGTTTAGTGGTTTAGGCGTGAAAAGGTAACATACAGACAGACAGACAGAGTTACTTTCGAATTTATAATATTAGTATGCATGAATAGTTACAAACCGATTTCTCTCTTTCAGTCGTCAGCAATTTGACTTTCGAAAGAAGAAGCGGTGTGTTATTATACAACGTTTATTAGTAAGGATGTAAACATATATTTCGGCTTTTGCTCCCAGTTAAAAATAATGATTCAAGATCTACGATTTTTTGACCTGTAGCAGATCGTTAGTTGAACAATTAAAAATGCACCGACTAAACGGTGTTTATACGATGCAAGTGATTTATTTCTTAAATCTTATGGTACGCCACAGGCAAGAAACTTGTGTCGAATAAATAGACTTAAGTAGGGGTATGTTTATGGTCTTTCTTTTACATCTCTTATTTCTCTAGTCACAGCTGTTATGCTGGGCGATGGCCGTCAGATATTCAGATCGTATTAGGAATTCTGCTGTGGTATAACCACGTTTGTGTTTTGTACTTCTACTTCCAATAGGTTAGGAAAAGACAATGTTGTGTTTATATTCATGACTAGCTTTTGCCCGCGGATTACCTCGCGAAGAAGGTAGTTTCAACAAACTAACTTAAAAACCTTCGCAAGCGTGCACACAATAAGTTAGTAAAGTTTCATCGCAATCGGATGAATAGTTATGGGACAAACAAATACATCTTTAATGTTTATATATACAGATAGAAACTAGATAAAAACTAACTAACTAACTAAAAAATTTATGATTGACATGTAAAAGTGTTTGTGCAAACCTACTTACAGAAATAAAATCATTTATCATAGATAGATGGATAAATAAAAACCATAATTTTTTAAGAGCGTTATTACAAAACCGAAGTGCTCAGTTTTAGGTAAATTCGACGGCGCGCGGCAGCAGATGCGCACGTGTGCGTCTAGGGAAGAACGCTATGCACACATACAAACCGCTATGCGTCGGACGCCAGGATCAAACCAACAAGAGCCTTCGTTTTCAAAATAAATTAAATTACTGTTATTATAGTTCATGAAATATTATTTGTACCGATGAGTGTTACCTACAACGGTTTGAGTTACAATAGGGTCATACAAATTTACTTCACTTTTAATTTTTATTTTATACCACTAAAGTGACAAACTAGCATACGGCCCGCTTGATGGTGTGTAGTTACCGCAGCCTAAAGCAGTGTTCCCAAGTAACACAAAATCGATATAATGGAAAAAGTGATGACCAGAAACTTTCTTCTAGCTTTGTTATAGAATTTGAAAGGTTTTAGCAATGTCTTGCTTCTGTATAACAGCATTTTATTAACTTTATAGTTCCTAAAGCTATATAATCCTCTTTTTCAATCTTTTGTGCAGCTAAAGGTTTTATTTTAGATATAATTTATGTCTCTATACAGCTTCTAATACAGCTGTAAGCATTATACAAAAGTGTAGGCCGTATGTTAGCATTAATTACGGCTTAGGCTATTAAAAAGCATTTTAAAATTCTTTAAAACTGCTCTATGTTTTATAACGACCTTTCGCATGGGTCACAACTGTTTAAAGGTGTACATTGGTGCTGTTTTAATGCCAGTTTTTTAAAAGCATTTCATCATAATATTATATAGCCTTTATCTATACAAACGTATAATGACAAGAATTTTAACAAGCAATAAGTCGTATACCGGCCATCCGCATGTCTAAAGTTTTTAATTATGCTTACGCCATTTTGCTTTTTGTCTCGATAATATTTAAAATTTAATTTTATGGTAAATAGTCCTTTAGAAAGGACTTCAACCTATGGTATTGACCGGCCGGTACAATACAGGTATCATAATGACTAAAACTAAAGATTTCTTCGTAAGAGCATAATTTTTTTTACAATTCCACATATTTTTATAATATTTTTGTAATAAATATCTCTTTAATTTGAAGGCGCATGAAATATTTGATTCAAGTATATACATACTTTCACAGTAAACTGATACTCGCAACCTTAATTCACTCTTAGAGAACAAAAACAAGAGTTTAATTACTTACCTTGTAGCATTTATATTTTTTTGTTGAAAGTATCCATGTTCTTTTTACACAAGATTTATTAATAATAACAGAAATTAAAAATAACATTTGAAAATGTTTTTATTTTGCCTTTGTAATGGTACAAGCTGTATAAGAGCCGCATTTAACATATGCGCACTGCTTTAACCTGTTTTCACAGCCCATTATAATGCGTTTATCATTCCGGTAGACAACCAATATAATGCTGCTAAAATGCCATTCTAACACTTAAGTCTGTATAATTTGGGGCCCAAATTAGCATTACAAGAGCTGTATAGTGGTTTATAATGCCTATATGTAACTTTTTATAAAGCTATAATAATATGCTAATTCTGTTATCCATCGATTATAAAGCTATTTTGTGCTACTTGGGTTGCCAGTGACAGATAGTCAAATGTAACATGAGAGAGCTCAAAAAGTAACATTTTCACGAGAAAAGTAACATTACCTTATTTTTTGTGGAAAACGACTAATAATAACATGGCACTTTATTACATAAAAAAAAGCTGTCCCCTTAGTAGGCTTCGAAAGAATCGTAATAACAAACTGAACTGAACCAACACGGATGCCACTACTAGGCTGTCGCTCACTCGCCTAAGTAAGCGGGATGGGTCATTTAGAAATTCACGCGAGTGAGTGAATATGCGATACGACAAACGAAGTGAAAAATTTTCGCGCTGTCGTCGCGTCAGAATTTGGTCACAAAATCAAGACAATCAAGTGCGCCAACATGACGAACGAAACCTTTCTTGTATGCGTTCCGTTTCATGTTTATTTTTTATTTTCTGTGAAATATTTTTTATTAAGTCTTAAAAGTAACATTTTGAGGCGTGTAACATGGAGGTAACATGAGAGGGTCAAAAGTAACGTAAAATGTTACAAAAGTAACATACTGGCAACGCTGGCCTAAAGACGCTTGCATTGCCAGAAGCTGCATTACTTGCGCGTTGCCAGCCTCTAACATTACTTACAAATACTTTTGTGCTACTTTTATAAATACTTTTTGTACCTACTTTTTTTACGAAGTTTAATATATTATGTAATTTATTTAGCAGGTAGGAAGACATTTTAGTACTTATTTATAGAAATAAATGCAATGTGATGTTGTTTCTACAGTTTGGATAAAAATCGGTTGTCTGTAAAGTCGGTTTACGGACGATAGTTTAACGTGACAACGTCATAACAAAACATTAATGAAATTGCCGAACGCGGAGGCCGATTCGGCAGCGTTCGACATCATCTGTCTCTCATCGCTCGTTCCGCGCTCTCGCTTGCACTTCAAGCCGCCATGGCGTACAACGCTACAGCAGAGCAAGGCCGCGAGGTAACGCTACATGAGTCATGTTTTTTTCGTGTGTGCAGCCAGCTTCATCGATTTATTAGACGTTGTCACGTCAAAAAAGTCATAAGAAAATAAAAAAGACAAATCAAAAGTCGTTTTATTAAAATTAAAAATTACAACTGTGAACTTGTAACGGTTCATGAGACACTAGCAGACAGACGGACGGTCGGACATCGGAGCCTTAGTAATAGGGTCCCGTTGGCACCCTTAAGGTACGGAACCATAAAAAACCAGTATAATAATTGTAAAATAATTAAAATAATATTCTCCGAAGCGGCATAGACCGTGCTTTCCTCGAATCTATGATTTCAGGAAGCACGCACTCCTCATAAAATTCTTACCGCTGAGCTTCTCTTGCGCGTTTCAAATTATCGGCCAAAACCTTTTTTTTTTATTTTGACAGCACCAAAAGTTCTATTTTGCCCATTATTGTGAACTATTGTCTGAAAATAATTAATTAAATTAATGTTGGAGATAAATAAAAAAGTCAGAAAAATTAAAAACCACAACTATATTTACGTATGTTTTTTTTCTATAATTATATTCGCGTTGGAACATCATAGTGGAGCGCCGCAAGGCATAAAAATTGTAAAATCTCGGAATCCAGGGCCTGTCAATGAATTTTCATAAAAACTGTTCTACTGCATTGTTAAGAGCTCAAATAAAAAAGTTAAAAAAAAAAAATTGGCCGATCTTGATTACAACAATTTATAACAACAATTTACTGAAAAATGAGAGGGACAAGGGAAAAAATGTAAAGATATAATATGAAAAAAGTAAAGATTTCAATTTTATAGCGAATAAATTATATTTGCATAGTAACTTTAATGTTAATTTATAAATATTTAGCAAAAACTAACGAGTTACGAAAAAAAAATAATTATCAACTATATATAAGTTGATAATTATTTTTTTTTTTAACTTTTTTATTTTTCTAAATAATTGTTCATTATTTTCGTCGTCATCGTCATCGATCTCATTGATGTGGATTGTAAGTGAAGGATTAGTACAGCTGTTACCATTGCATTCTAAGCAAGCTACAGTGCAATTTAATCCACTTTTCCTGCACCCGCAAGATGCTCCGCATCCTGTTTTGCATGCGCAAAAAATCATTTTTAGTAAGGCTTCTGGAGCGGGTAGCTGCGTCATTGTTGGGCATCAGTATTCCGCATTCATATTTCCAACCCCATTCTTCTGGTGATATTTCTCTTCCGAGCCATGTTTGAATTTGCAGATATACTCTTTTGAAGTGTCCAAAAGCGGCATCTGCGGTAGGTGGCAAAGACGATAGTTTAACGCAGGTATTTTTAGCAGTTGCTTTCAAAAAAGAGTTATATCTTAGTATATTGAAATCTTTTATTTTTTGGGGGGCAGCGTATAAAGCAAGAGTGCATGTAAGACCAGCGTTAAAAATGTCATTAGCATCTTTGCATTCATTTTTGAAAACTGTCGCAGCATTTTGTAAGTCCAGCCGTTTTTCGAAATTTTTTGCAAACACATTTTTTGAGAAAAAAAAATTGAGATCGGGCAAAAATTTTTTTTTAACATTTTTCTATATACTGTTAAAAACACATTTCAAAAATTTATATGAAGATTCATTGACAGGCCCTGGATTCCGAGGTATAAATCTTACGGCGCTCCACTATCATAGGAAAATAATTATATTATATACATTACAATCAGAACATAACTAATTAAAAAAAAAAAACTCACTTGTATCAAGAAGTGTTGGTCGCTTTTTATTCGTGGCGAATTGTCGAACGAGATCACGTGACGGCAGCAGCGAGTGAGCGCTACGTCCTCCCTCTGAAAGCGCTCGGCGCGGACTAAAGCTAAGACCGTGCATCCCGAGATTTATATTGATAAAAAAGCATTGCATAAAACAATTCCTTAAAAATATTATTTTACTTTAAAATAGAGTATTTTTTTTTTTCAAGCAAGGTGACAAAGTAACCTTAGTTATTAAACACTTTTTGTTTGAATTTCTATTAAATAAACAGAGATAAAAAATATCATTTCGGCTGAAAAAATATCATTAACTCTCTGTTTTACGGAATTATTTTTGGTTTATTACTGTATTAAACATAATAAATTGATGTATGCATTCCAAAGTAGAAGATACAGTTGTACCGTGGACATTTTTATAAATTATTAAACTATTATATCTTCGATGTAACAGAGCATCGCGAGATGCCCGAAATTAAATTTTTATGAAACAGCCTTTGCAGGAACAAGTTTTTTACTGATTTATGTAAACAAACTGAAATATTTATTGAATGCGCTCCCAAAAGAAGGAATTAAACTTTCTCGGGCATGTATTTTTTTTACTATTGTGACTTTAGTTAAACCATAATCACAAATCAAAACTCGAGTCAAACGCTCTAAACAAGAAAAACTTGTGATAGCGCTCTTAATAGATTAACGAGGATTTATAATCACCGTTTGTATTAAACTTAGGGATTAGTCACTACATGCGTCAGCGCAGGCTATGTAAAGGCAGCATTGACAGAGTAAATGTCACTAATCGACAGCTAAGGGATTTCTCCGCTTAAAACCTTTTCACTTTTTTTTTTTAATCTGTCGCACTGCTGAGCAAATGTTTCCCAAGTCACTATTGGTTATATATTTATTTATGGTGTCCAGTAAAAGACATAGACACTATGGGCACATTTCCAAAACAAAGGCTGCTAGTGAGAAACTGCCTAACCAAGTAATCTATTAAATAAGTAACACATGAGCCGACCTGCGATTCTCCTCCTCCTGTGGGGAATGCTTGCAAGTAGATATTGCAGTTGTTAACCGGTTGAAATTACATCTTAATGGCAATTGATACAAGGTATAAATTGATTGATTCATATGTATATAACGCGTGTATAGTATATATCGCAGATATCGCTGTTGCTAACCGGACTGCATCCTAATTCCGTAACAGTTTCAATCACATTCAGAATTTTGAAGGAATCCATTGCTTCAAATTTTAGAAAAAAATTCTGCTCTTCAACGTAAATAACGCAATGAATGTCGTTGAACTTTCAAAGTGACAGCCATAGCTACTGTTAGTGTGTTACGCAACTACGTCGCTGATTGATTTTCAGTCCGGTTAGCCGCCGCACACATACTAGCTAGGAAATTTGCTTGTATTGCGTATACATTGTACAGACGCCAGCACATCAAGTTACTACAATCTGTCAAATTTCTTTAATAGATTTTAAACTTTATCGCTGCAGCATAAGGTTCAAGGTTGATTGGGAAAATTTGACAGTTTCGGGTAGTTTGATGTGCTGGCGTCTGTACCTACGCACAATTTCATATACAAATACACAATATACAATTTCATATATTTCATATGTATACTATTTCTGCACTAAGGTGGGCGATTTTTGTAGCACGTAGTATTAATACATAAACAGGGTGGCGAGGACAAAGACGGGTCTACTGTAACCGAGAATTCAGCACATGATTCTAGAGCCCCTAGCGTAGAAATATTTACACGGTTATCTAAAAATACTGCTATTTCATATACCTAATGCGGTCAAAATGTATGAAATTACAGTTTTTTGTGTAAATAACCAACGAAAAATGTCATGTTTCAAATTAATTCAGTCTGAATCCATGGTAGCAGGCTGCTCGTCAATGTCCTTGCCACTCTGAAATAGTGATTTGTTTCTTACAAATCTTATTTGATAAACAAATACGGTAAGAAAATTATCAATAGTTGTTACAACAATCACACTTATGGTTATATAGGAACGTCTTTGTAAGAAATACATTCGGTATTCAATTAATAGAAAAAGCGGCCAAGTGCGAGTCGGACTCCCGTCGAAGGGTTCCGTACCACCGTACAATACTTGAGACTACTTTTAAATATTTTAGTAAAAAAACACGTTTTTTGTATGGGGGGGGGGGGTCCCCATACAAGAAACGTGTTTTTTAACTTTATTTTATTTTTATTATTTGTTATTATAGCGTCCAGTAGTACGCACTCTGTGAAAGTATCAAGTTTCTAGATGATTCGGCTCAAAAGATAGCCCTGTGATAGACGGACGGACGGACAGCGGGACCTTAGTAATAGGGTCTTGTTGGCACCCTTTGGTTACGGAACCCTCAAAATCGTCCTCCAACCCTATGCTCCATTCAAACATATACTGCTTTGCCAGAAAAACGTAAAAATACATAAAAAATGGACTTTGACTTTAAATCTGACATTAGATACGTTTTAAAAAGGGTCAAAGTTTTTCTCGCAAGACGCATACGCATCAAATAATTTCAATACGCTATTATATTGTATTTTTCGCTAATATTTGTTTACCCAAAAAGACACGCGACGAAAAAAACACTTTAGCAATATGATCACATTGAAGGCCTACATTTTATATTATTCTATTTTAAATTATATACACCCATATTTTATTAGTTATATAATATAATCATTCCAGAAGCAATACTAGATAATGTATAGATGGTATACTTATTATGTGTTACTGTGAAAGCCTTATCTATGATAAAGTTACATAATAACAGTTAAATAACCGTTTGTATAAATAAAAAAGTCGAGTGAGTCGTAAACACCATTTATAACTCAAGTACGGCTGGACCGATTTTAATGATCTTTGATTTTTTGGATTTGTTTCCGCCCCGAATAGTAAAATAACTATTAAAACATGGGAAAAATTCACGTAAAAAAAAGACAATTAACTTTCTCATACATTTTGTATTTATTAATTCTGAAGGAGTCGGTACGAAGTTTGCTGGGTCAGCAGTATATGTTTAAACAACATAAAACATAATAACAGTTAAATATCCAGAACATAATATAATATGATATGATATATATTATCTTAAGAATTTCCGTGCTTTTTCATTCAATCTTACCGACATGGTTATGTAAATATGTCGGTAAGATTTAAACATCAATTTTTGTTTTATTTTAATGATAATTCATTAAAATAAAACAATAATTTATTATCAATCTTAAACAAAAGCATAAGATATTTTTAATTACATATTTATGTTTAAACACTCACGCGCATTGCCAACATTGCAAATAGATTAAACATTTACTTTTCTTTATTTAATATTACGATGTTATAATTTTATTTAGATTAAAGGCTTTTGCAGTAACAGATAGTCATTTAATATTTAAAAACATAAATATATAAGTTGCTTGCTAGATATTAACTATACATTATTAGTTAACTTAGTTAAATCGCTAGCATAGATCACAATATCTTAGTGTATTTCTAAGCTAACAAAATGTGTGCCGCCCAGGTGTGTAATTTATTAATTAATATTTTTAAATTTTACAATGCACTTGCGTGACGTCACCTTCTATGAAAATGTGCAAATTTTCGACTTAATACTAGTTAGTTCGCTAGTTTCTAATGTACAGATGCCAGCACATCAAGCTACCCGATACTGTCAAATTTTCCCAATCAACTTTGTACCTTACTTATGCTTTAGCGATAAAGTTGAAAATTATTAAAGAAATTTGACAGATTGTAGTAGCCTGATGTGCTGGCGTCTGTACATACTGTTTTATGTTACGTGAATGATCATTTAAATGCATAATAATGTGAATTTAAATGGTTTAGTTAACATTCGATAATTTAAAATTCCTGCAGAATGACTTGTCATGTTGATGACTCCAAGTCGCTTTTAACGCTAACTGCATACAAGAAGATTATTTACCTTCGCATTGACAAACATACGATATCATGCCATCGAATTATTCCCCGTATTTTAAACCTCAAATTCACACGTATCAAAGCATATTGCTTCTCTCTAGTATATTAAAATAATGGACTGAATGACAATTTAGTGTTTTTGTATTTATTTATCTATTGACTTTGATTAATAATTGTATAAATGTTGGTTAGATTTTTTTTCCAAAAGTGAGACTTTCCTAATTATGTTCATTATTTATATTAATTTGAAAAAAATATGTTTATCTTTGTCGACATTAAGTTCCACGCTACAGTTTGTTTGACTTCAAGTTATTGTGTAACTAGTGTATTATTTATATCAGCAATCAGAGTTATTATTGTTTTTGATATTCCAAGCAGAGGCCAAATCTATTGAGTATTATTATAGACATAAATCTGTAGATATAATGATTTGTTTTAGAAATATAAATATGTGTTCGCGGTGTCACAAAATTCTGTCAGTGTATAATTGGACTTACGTTTATTGAAGAAAAATCTCAATGTCTCTCTCAGTGACAAAACTGACACTAAAAATGTTATACAGGTTTGATAGCTGTTCTGGCTGCCAAAATACTTTATAAATGTACTTTATAATGTGCATTACATTAATACTGCGTGCTAATTTAAATATAATGTATTGGTGAAGTACGAACAGGTTCAATTTAACACAAGCGAAGTCATATTAATAATGTGTGTACAAAATCATTAACTCTAGCCATTGCCAGGTTTAGGAAAGGAAGGCAAAGGAATTGTGTTGTACAGATCCCGCCTCGACTGATTTTGATGATGAACATTGCTATTAAGAGTATAAATTGTTGCAATATTAATGTATTGTGCAGTTTAAATGTGCATTACTAATTGTAAATACCTGAAATAAACCTGCCTAATATTGTAATATATATTGTCTGCGCGCATACTTTGCACTATAATATCTCCCGCGCCGAAGAACGCTAGTCTCCGTTGAGATTGGCCGCCATGGCAGAAATACGGTCTGAAGACTATACGAATTGTTTCTCCAGAATCGAAAACTGTTATAAACAAAATTTTCGGTCGAAAAACTTCTATTTGTTTCTCAAAAAATGTGTAACGAGTGTCACTTATTTGAAATAAATGGGTTTATAAAGCTGATACTCTGTATTTCTATTGTAATACTTTAATAACCTGTAACATTTGAGTGAGACGACAGATAAGACTTGCAACGGCATTATTCAGAAAAGGAACGTAGGTATCGACACAGAGTGCAGAGTTAAAAAAAATGCTGAACTGGCTTCTAATCTACTAAATAAAAATCTTAAATTCATACAATGATGGACAACGCATAGCCTAAACCATTGGGTCTAAAAGCATAAAATATTGCTCAAAAAGGCACACTAGTGCAATATTTTTTATAAATGGTTTAAATAGGGGATGAAAGTTTGTCATTTTGACGGATGGGAAACTCCAGCTAACACGGCTTGTGTTGTAGAGATTTTGCAAGCAGCTAGTTATGGTAAGAAAGTTCCTGCCCCCTGCGTCTGCAATACATATAAGTGATTGAACCCATTGTGAGCTCTGAATGGAGTCAAGGCGATGAAGATGTGGGCCATCAACAGGATGCCGCCCATTTGCAGCACAGCAGCCGAAGGTCGGCTAATCTTATTGATATTATGCTCCAATTGCCCGCTAACGAAGTGCATTTTCAGTTCACACAATAAAACGGAAGTTTAATATGTATACAATGCCAAGACTGCGCGAAAATCACTGTCTTCTCACTAGTTAAGTGGCACCTTATTAGGTAGGTATCTCAAACCAGTAAGAAGCGGATATTGAAGTCCTCTTAATAAAAACGTTATACATATTTACTATTGGTCACATCAATACCAATGATAAATCGGCAAAGTTTCATCACCATCAATAAAGTTCCGCTCTCAACGAAACCTCTGTCAATTAACAATCTGAATCAAGAGCGCGGCGCCACTGACAGCGGGGCGGGTAAAAGCCTTATTGTCATTTATTATTTTTTATTAAACCTTTCTGCACTAGTAAAAATACCGTAGGTACAATGGTGGACTCGAATGCCTACTGCATTTTCTACCAGTCAACCTTAGGGTGATGCAGAGAGGAAACATGGCAGCTGCAACATAAGGGATATTACTACTTCCAGGTGTCGAACGAAGCGAGCACACATTCGCTAGTAATCCAGTTTACTCCGCTCTTTCAAAATCTTGACTCTCGTAGATGGGTTCACTAGTCTTGAAAGAGGTCTTCCTCCACTCACATGTCTTACGAAGAGATGGCTCGCTTTTTTCGTGTAAAAACTGACTCATTTTGTAGGTGAGCTCGCTTCGCTCGCTCGTTTCAAGAGTGTGTTTGTGTGTTGCACTCGCTCATCTTACGAGGGAACGCTTCGTTCACTCATTGTTTTAATAAGCTCACTCTGCTAGTCGTGTCATCTGAAGGCTCGCTTCGCTCGCTCGCCACGAAAGTGTGTTCCTTACACTGGGCTGGGTTGGGGAATCCCATCTTTAATTCAGCTTAGCTTGATGTGAATGTGACCACTTTTTTTTTTTTTTTTCACGTGGAGAAATGCTCATGCATACTACACTACCACGGGGAGATAGTGCAGTTATGTGGGACTCTAACCCACTAAAACTCCACGGTGTCCTCCTCTGCCGCTTACGGCGGGAACACGGGCACGCGTTAGCACTCATCCGTGAACCCGCCGCGGCCGTCCGTTACCGGACTCTCCTCTGGGGAGTACTCCCCATCACCGGCGCACCAGAACACATAGCACGCCGTGACCACCCCAGGGACCAAACCAGCACATGGGTGCCAGACGACCCCGTGTCTGGACACCCTTGATCCCCCTGTGACGGGTCAGAACATTGGCCCCGCCGCCTGCCAATTTTCGGCTGCAGACGATAGGTCGGGACGATAGGTAGGGAGAGCGGCCAACGCAATACCGACACTCCTCTTCCCCTGCAACCCCACCGCGTCCGCCATCTTACGGTGGCGACCCCGTCAAGGCCGCGGAAGGTAGGGAGAGCGGCGCACCGTAATACCGGCACTCCTCTCCCGCCGCGGCCTTCAACCCTCAGCCGCGACGCCCCCGTTACGACATCGCGGCCCGCCTCAGTTGCGATGCCGCTCAAACGGCACCTATAACAGCCCGCGTTAAGTGCGTCGCGCACCTGCTAATTGCCCCGGTAGCTCGCTATTGCTCGCGAACCGGTCATAACCGGCGTAAGTCAGTTCGAGTTATTCTCGGCACTCCTTAACAGCTCCAAATGCGTGTGCGCAGGTGGCAAGGAAACGCCTGATAACTATCTATGATTAATGGGACGTAATCAGTTTGACTTTTTATAATGTTAGGCAAGTATGGTTTATTTTTATTTGGATTTTAACTGAGGTTTTGGATAGTGGCTGTAGTTCACACTTTCTACTTCCTGAGTTATTTTATTTTTATTTTTTTTACAGGTAAAAATCAGGTCCTACAGGGTTGACATCCCTAGATCCTATGGAAGAAATATGAGAGATTCATGTGCTAAAGTAGGCAGTGGGTGACAAACAGGTTGAAAGACTGTTCTGACTGTTGTGAATCCGCGCTAAACCAGAAACACTGGAATCATGATAATTTAACTATTCGTGCGTTTGTAAATGAGAGCGCGGTCAGTTGGCCGATAGCATTGGGGCGGGATGACATGTTTTGATAGTTCTTTCTTTGCTTTATGCTACTTTTAGCTAGTTGTCAATAGAGCCTTGATTTCTTAATGAAATAAAAATCGAATTTATGAATATCAAAACAAAGTTAATAGTAGATTATTAACCAAGGGCATAAACCAGTGTCTTCTGTCGCGGGGGACGATTTAAGTTCACCCAAGACTAAGACAGCTTTATCACCGAGGAAAATACTCTACTTTTCGTACCATTTGCGAAAAAATTAACACAATAATAATATGAGATAAGCATTTATTAAAAATAATGACAATTAAAAGTAAAAGTTAACATTCGAAACATTGGTCCAATTATTGATAGAGTTACATTTTTGTTTGATACATTTATTGTTGATGAGTTGATTTGAGTATTTCTCTGTTCTTGCGTCTGAGGAACTTACGTTTCATTGTAGATAGTATACGTCGGAGATAGTGGTGGTGGTGCATCGTGAGTTACGGACGAAGATAAAATGCCGGAAGTTGATGGTTGTGGCTCTGATGGATTTTTTTATATTTTTGTTAATTTGACTGCTTAATATGGTTTTATTCGCCATTGAGCTTTCGATATAACCCTCAGCTACTCTATCAGAGCTCCAACCACCCTGTCTTTTTATAGACGTAATATCCGCCCCTGAATCCGCCAAGAAAGTCGCCGAAGTTCTTCTAAAGCAGTGACCGGTGTAGAGTTCAACATCTTTAAGTTTTAAATATTTAGCAATTTCCTTTGGCTAATTTGCTAATTTTATTTTTGCCGATGGCTTGTCGAGTACATTTCCCATTCCGATAGTTTATAAAAAATCTATTGTTTTCCATGTTGGTGGGATGTAATGCTTGGTATTTATGAATGATTTTAGTATATTTGGAATACTTACCGAAATTTATACTGAACTACATCTGTGTTTACACCATTGAGTTTGTATATAAAGCATTATACATCTTTTTGAAAAAGGAATACGCATTTATTATGCAGTTATGATTATTAAATAAAATTACGAAAACCGACGAGGCCGTATGAGCTTGATGCCTTTGCTTTTCCGACAAAAAAATATTAGTCTAGGAATTTGCCGCGTTTTTGTTTTCTTCAAATACATAAACGTTAAGTTTATTTTACTTTTAATTGTCATTATTTTTAATAAATGCTTATCTCATATTATTATTGTGTTAATTTTTTCGCAAATGGTACGAAAAGTAGAGTATTTTCCTCGGTGATAAAGCTGTCTTAGTCTTGGGTGAACTTAAATCCCTCGCTACACTCAGGACTCTTCTTAAATGCCTCGCTTCACTCGTGATTTAAATTTTTAACACCCTCGCTACGCTCGGGAGTAAACCTCGGGTCCTTCGTTACGCTCGCGATTTAAATCGTCACCCGCGACAGAAGACACTGCTTTATCCCCTTGGTTAATAATCTACTATTTTCTGTCAACTGCTTATAATACCTACTAAGAAACAACATCTATAATTAATATTGAGACTAATGAGACATAATTTATTATCTTAATGTTCCGTTGTGCTATCCTCGGGGATCTCGGGGTCCCACTATCAGCTTCCTCAATAATTACCGACTAGAAGCGCAACGTCGAGAGAACATGGAGGGAATGGTAGGAGGCCATGTTGCTCCCAAACAATATCTAATGGCTTCCCCAGTAACAATCTCGCTCACCACTTAGGTACTACTCCTACAGCTAACAAACATCGCATGACACCAGGAAAATGGCATTCAATTTCTTATTGTAAGGATTGAATGCTATTATAATGATCGATGAAAATAGTCGTAATCGGAGGAAGTTGCAGAAGTGGACTCATCCTGAGGATAAAGTCTATTGCAGCCGGCCTGCCAGCAGTTGCAATCAGAACTACATGCATCAAGTAATTGAGACACAATTGAGACGTGTCTGGAACGTTTTAAATTAACACTGGATTGTAGTGTAGGTTTACCATTATTGTTGCTGTGATAACTGGATCTGTGACAAAGGCTAAGACATGTTCCGGTAAATCCTATAAAAGCATCCTAGTTATACCTAATAGTCTCTGAGGTAAGGTCCCAAAACCTTCATAAAGAATCGCCCCAGCGGCCGTGCCCACCGCCATGCACCCGATGGAGGTGCTCGGTACATCTTGTGGAGGACCTAACTACGTAGCACTGTACGCAGTCATCGCTAGGACTTTTCAATTTACTGCTGCCTTGGAGGATATCTTCAAGATTTTGGACTAAGAAAGAGTTAAACATCTAAAGAAGCTACTAGAAAGTAGGTACCTACATCACTTCCCTCCGGTTTGCCGAAAACATGTAGTCATGGCTGAGATCATGAAGGAACTCAGTACCTAACATAGATCTAGATGCTCATTAAAATCGCGCCTCCAGAAATTCCTCTCCTCTAAGACTATAGCAAGCCGCACCGAGAGGGCTAAGTCACAGGATGACCCAGTGACCCACGTCACTTCAATGTACAACTTTAATCTAGTGCCACAGAGGCTTAAAAGCCGCAATAATATCATGGGTGCGTGAGTCCAGCCGATGGAGCAACCCCTACACGGCAAGATGTGATCTTTGGAAAGAAATGAATGCTTAAACCTCCTGATTTCTTTATTGAACCATCAGAGAGTTTCCCATCCAGGCACAAGTTACCTTGGCCTACTTGGAAAACCATATTAATAGAATTCGTACCCAGTAGGCCGCAGCAAAAACAACCTCCACAAGTGGGGGTTCATGGAAGGCTCAGACCTCCGGTGTGTATGCGGCGTCTGTCCACAGGCGATGGCTCACCTCCCATCTTGCACCACATGCCCCGTAACCTGCACACGTGACGACCTAATAATGTCTGCGTCAGCGAACGCGGCGGTATCCTCGCTAAGAAGAAGGAGACCTCTTTATGTACAGCTTCCCAAAGAGTGAAGAAGAAGAAGAAGGCAACGTTGTCACACAAATCTTCATTGATATTTTCTGGAATAATTGTAATCCTTGGATACAGCTCTGATATATTATTCATTGACCTTTGCATTCTAAGGCTTGCAAACCGACTGTGTGAATTAAAATGGTAGATAAGTAGGATCTCGTTTTTATTAAATAAATACATATCTTCAGAAAAGAAAAATTGTGTAATCATTATGATAACTGATATTAGGTACAATATGTGAAATTGTTTTGTGCATACGGTCGCATATTGATATGAGTCACATATATGTATTAAAATAACTGTGCGCGCAGACACAGGTGCACTCACTCTTCCCTCACTCTCATAGTCCGATGGGACGGCAATTTAACACGACCGGACAAAGATCAGGCGCAGAACCAACGTCTTAACGTGCTTTCCGAAACACGGAAGTATCACATCGCCAACTTCCAAACTCTGGGCTGTTACTGACAAATTCGTAATGGAACAACCACAGCGAAAAACAGCCGGGCAGTTATCAGCAACCACTACGGCGCGTCCCTCTGCGTAATGTGTGTTGGTTCATAGAAAATGTGATGTGATGGAGGAGGAATTTTGCGTTGCGGCGTGGCCCGCCTCAGTCTGCTTAAGCCTTTAGTGTAGGATTGTTTATTGTGAAAAACGAACGCAGCAAGAAAACGTAGGGCAGGAAGTATTACGAAAGGGTAACGAACAAAATCTCACTGAATCGAGGTCGACTAAATTTCAAATTATGTATATACCTTTGGTTATGATCGCGACGCGACTCTTTCTCACTATAAGAGACAATAGTTTATGGAAAGATTTTACAACAAAAAAGGTTGGTGGACCATGGAAGGCCACTCTAACAAATAAACAGTTATTATTCGTTTATTTATTGGATAAATAAAACAAACAAATTATTAAGTAGATAACATTTTGTTTTATTAGGTACCTACCTATATTTAACGTAAAAAACACTTTTTTATTGCAGATTTAATCACTATTTATTAAACTCTTTCAAACTGACTTGCTAGGAACAACGCTCCATACAAAGCTGATATACTATCAGTCGTTTAACTTCAAACTAACGTTGTGACAGTCAAAGTATCTGCATTAACTTGAACTACATAAAAAGGTCTTTCATTAAAACGAAACATTAATACCATAATATTCCGTACCTATACAAAATACGCGCATTGACCTGGAGTTACGGACACCAGCCCGTATTACCTATTACCATAATATTTTATTCACTTATAAAACACTCAACGAACATTACTTGAACACAATCGTATAACTAAGAATATAGGTACTCGTGGAAATATTTAAAAAATAATACTTAAGTACCTATGAGTAGGTACACCTAATATCGATATCAAATAAGTTGCCAATAACCTTTTAAATAATGAAATTAAAAAAAAATTAAACTCACAGTGGCCTTCTTATGGGTCCGTTCCTTGTAAGGGCAAAAGGTTCCTAAAAAGGGGTTCCAGTTCCAGTGTGGGTTAAAAAGTTGAATGACCCATATCCTACCTACTAAACTAATATTATTATAAATGGGAAAGTCTGTGAAGATGTTTGGATGTTTGTTACTCAATCACGAGTAAACTCAGCGGGATTGTCCGAAAGGGTTACCGCTGGCCCGGAACATAAAGGGCTAAGGAAGGAACACGGGTGGGTTTTAGTTAGTAAGAGTCTGACGCTCCCTTCCGCTCCACCCAGAGCGGGAGGGGTCATTTGATGATTTCCCATACAGAAAAAAAAAATCACGAGTAAACCGTTGAACAGGTTTGGATGAAAATTGGCACATAGATAGATCATTTCCTGAAGATGAATGATGACTTATACATTGTTATAACTTTCCCGATACGTATTTACTTACAACTTTTAACTAAGTATTAATATTTTCGTGATTTCTAGATGTCCCATTTGCCCTAGTAAGGCCAACCGCCAAATTGTTGATCGTAGACTTTTTAGGAACACTACCGATATTTTAACTGAAACCGAAATAATGGATTTTTTTTTCTTTAATACCATAGCAAATCCTTATAAATTAATTCAGAGTAAAAAACTGGCCAAGTGCGAGTCGGACTCGCACACGAAGGGTTCCGTACCACAAGGCAAAACGCCAAAAAAAAAAGGTTTTTGTATGGGAACCCCCTTAAATATTTATTTTATTCTGTTTTTAGTATTTGTTGTTACAGCCGCAAGAGAATAACATCATCTGTGAAAATTTCAACTGACTAGCTATTACGGTTCATAAGACGGCAGCCTGGTGACAGACAGACGGACAGTGGAGTCTTAGTAATAAGGTCCCGTTTTGACCCTTTGGGTACGGAACCCTAAAAAAAAGAGAATAATAAAATTTTGTTTTATTTTAATAATTTTACTTTATTTTATTTATTTTAAAGGTTATTTACTTAAAAACTTACGTTTTGCTGTGAGTGAGAATTACAATTTTAACGTCGACGACAAAGGTCAACGAAGCGAGAAACCGCACTGACAAAATAGCGGCGGCGTGAGCATCGGCGTGAGCGACTCGTCGCCGCCGCGCCGCGCGCCGGCGCGCGGCGCGGCGCCGCGTCTGTGTCCTTGAGTCCGGTGGGTGTTAGTGTGAGTAGAAGAAATTTGTCATTACATGGCAATCACTACGACTCTTTAATAATTGGCCTTCGAAGGAGCATGGCCTTCCATGATCCACTCACCTCACAATCACAAGTCACAAGGAATGCATTGAATAAACCTACACTACTAAATAAGAGATGAAAAACCGTGACATTTATAACATATCCCATATTTTATAAAAACAGTGGATTGTTCTGTGATGTTACGCAATGTTTGTTTTCAAATGTGACGTGACAGCAGTAGTCACAGCAGCGGTGACCCCCACTCACTCTACGAGACTACTACAGCTTACTATTTATTGGCGAGACTAAACAAGGACTGCCAGGAAGTATTCTAATGTTCCTATTATCTAGTTAGAACATCAGAGTGCCATAGAAACCATTTCTTCTAACTGCGCATATCTACATAATATGTGTAGTGTGTTGTAGATAAGCTTCACTAAAACTCAAAGTTCTTACACATTTAGGTACCTAAAGACATTCGATTTAAAACGAACACTAGGCTGGATATACAGGTGAATTTTCCAAATGGGCGTCGATGGCCAAATCCGGAACTATGAGGAATAGCGAAAAGTACTCAATTGAGTCGCCGCCCGGCTCGATTTTGGTGAAAACTAAAACTGCATCATTGGATTTTGATTAATTTATCGGTACTATAGTGGACTGAGGAGAGAAAGGCCGGTAAACTTATCCTTGTTTTGCAGATGAGATACGACATGATAAGGATCTATTGAAGTATGTTAACTCATGTCACATACACGTTGGTATGACAGAACATGAACCATGGTCCTTATAAAATGCGAAAAAGATAAAGTAATTTGGAGACCATGGTGATGAATTGATGATAATGACACAAAATGTCAGTGCAGCAGTTCTCAGTAACGATTTGACAAGTTCCATTATAATCTTCATGGCCCACATTCGGGTGATTTTCCAATGGAAATCAACTTTAACGATAGCAATTAACACCAGTTACCGTTCAAATCCGTAATTCAACGATTGGTATAGGTAGGTCAGGTATTTAGCTAATTAGAGCTGGTAGTGAGTCTCTTTGAAATTAAGATTAGGTAATGCATATTATTTAAAAACAGCGTCTTTTCACATGACTATGGATATTATCTGAATAACTGCATTGAAAGTAAGAATTGAATAACATTTTCGGCAAACGCCGAAAATAATGTTTTTTCGTCCCAAGAACAAAATTGTCGAAAATGGCTACTGCAGTCGAAAATTGCCGAAAACTGAAAAGTTAATTCGGTCGGTCTTTAACAAGTAACACGTTAAGCGCCATTCTCACTAGGTAGCTGTCAATTCAACCCTCCAACACAGCTAGGTACACACGGGGACACATCAAGCTACACATTTCCAGTTTTAGCTGACCTCAGACCTCGCATTGGTTTTTCGTAGAATCAGAAGTCAGCTTATACTGGTTATGTATAGCTTGATGTGTAGCCGTGTGTACTTGTTAAGGTACTATGTTTTGGATATTGCAACGGGCTATAAATTGCTACTGTCTTTATACCACTAAGTACCTACCTCCATAACGGTTATGCAGGCAGTTTACTACCGGGCAAGTTCCTAAAAAATCTTTCTTTTGGAATTAATTGGAAAACTGACTTATTGTAATGATTTTCTTTATAAGTAGGTATTCATACTTATATTATAAACTAGCTTCTGCTCGCGACTTCGTCCGCGTGTAATTTCTTGTTCCGATTTTTCCATCGACAGATAACTTTTATTCGAGGAATATTATTGACGGACGTTTGACAGTTTTTGTATGAAATAACTGAAACTAACCAACTAACCGTGGGGTCCGAGTGCTCATGGTATTTTTAAAGAAATATCTAAACGGCTGGTTGACCCAAGGGCTGGCTTTTACCTTGGCCAGAGGCTAAGCATCGCAATACAACGCGGTAATGCCGCCAGTCTCTTGGGTACATTACCAGTCGACAGCGATGCGGATGAATTTTTCGACGCAATTTGTTAATAGTCTGTATAGTTTTAGGTAAGTTAGATTTTAATTTTGTTATTTATTTCAATAGTTTTAAAATGTTGAGATATTATTAACCAACTAATAGGTACGGGCTGTTGTCCGCAACTCCGCGTCTGGGCGGGCGTATTTTGCGTACAACTAACCAACTAACTAATTTCAAAATTATTCTTCGAATAAAGTTATCTGCAGATGGTTGAAAAATCAGCCCTAGTAATATATAAGTCAATGCCCTAAACAACATAATTATGTAGTTATGTTATGTTGTTATGTTGAGATTATAACAGGCGGGCTTCTATATCCATACTAATATTATAAATTCGAAAGTAACTCTGTCTGTATGTTACCTTTTCACGCATAAACCACTGAACAAATTACGATATTTGACAAGGATAGGAGAAGGATAGACGGCATCCTGGAATGGACACAGGCTACTTTTGTCCCGGTAGCAAGTTCCTGTGGGATAATTTTCAACGTCCACACGGACGAAGCCGCGGCAGAAGCTAGTTATGTATATTATAGCTAAGCTTAGCACTCTAATAATCTCGAGAACAGAATTTCAGTAGCAAAAACCTATAATTATACGGAGGGACACTAGGATTCGCCATTCGGAATGCAGGCGTTGTTTGAGTGGTTACAAAAGGAGATTCCGACACGAAAATGGGTGTTAGAAAATCTCCTTGGGACATAGAGTATCTGAATCTACCTAGCCTTTCCCAATTATGTCGGGTCGCCTTCAAGTCTAACCGGATGCAGCTGAATACAAGTATTTAACATAGAGACTGCCTATCTGACCTTCACAACTGGGTAATACCCCTTGGTAAAGCTGGTTGGCAACTTTTTTTTGTTTTCAAACCGTACGACAGTCAAAGATCGACGACAGCCAGGACCAACGGCTTAACGTGCTTTCCGAGGCACGGAAGGGTCTCGATATGTTATGGATGGTCACCCATCCACGGACTGTCTTCGGTAAACGTAGCTTAACCTTCGATCGACCCCTGCGGATGTTATTATATAGGCCACGAACCCCTCGCATACACCTCACACTCCTCCTGGCATACTCGTATTTGCGTACATTTACTTACTTTTTTAACTGACTTCAAATATAACAATCTTATTGGGAGCTACATACATATATGTTTTAGCCGTTTGGGGTTAAAACACTAGGGCCTCGGGGTCCGAGTGCTCATCGAATATTTCAGGATATCGCAAACGGTTGGTTGACTCTTCACGTGACCAGGCTTTGTTTAGCCCAAAGAAAAGCATTGCCATCCAACGTGGTAATGCTGCCAGTCTTTTAGGCACTTATCCCATTGACAGCGATGCGGACGAATTTTTCCAAAAAAGACAATACAAAGTGAAAAATAACTTTAATTTCGGAAGTCGGTGACAAACAACGAAAATGCGAACCCGACGACACCGACTTCCGAAATTAAAGTTATTTTTCACTTTGTAGTGTCTTTTTTGGAAGTCAGTTTTTTTTTTAAACTTTTTTATCAGACCATAAAGGCTCGTACACACAGGCGCGACGCGACACGCGACACAAAGGCACCGCAAGTCGCGCGACGAGCGGTGCCTTTGTGTCGCGCGCGAATCGCGTCGCGCGTCGCGCCTGTTTGCAGGAGCCGTAATGATGTACCTACCTACTTTCTGAGTTTATCTTGGACATTGACATCGGTGAAGGTATACTTCGTGAGGATCATCATCGTCAACCCATCTTGAGCAAGCCTGGTGACCAATGCTCGAGCCTTCTCTGTATGAGAAGACGCCTTTGCCCTGGAGTGAGACAATAAGAGGCTGGTGTTATTATTTACGTACAACATTGAATACCAGTGTATGCGCGTAATTTGAGGTAGATAGGGAAGTAACCATAGGTATATTTTACATTTCTATGGAAGTAACTAACTCTGTGTTTTCACAAAGTTAAAGTTTTGTTTTTATACAATACTGATTTTCCGCCTAATTCAAATTATTTACGTGCTTTGCGTGCTTTAGCGATTACCTACGCATAACAATATGTGTGACAGCTATGACGTCAAACGAGTACCTTTATAGATCTACCATTTTAGAGTACAGACGCCAGCACATCAAGCTACCCAAAACTGTCAAATTTTCCCAATCAACCTTGAACCTTATACTTTAGCGATAAAGTTGAAAATCTAGTAAAGAAATTTGACAGACTGTAGTAGCTTGATGTGCTGGGGTCTGTACCTAAGTCTATGTCAATTTTCGATGTAAGGATATTACAATATAGGGGAAATTAAGAAAGGTAGAAAGTTATTCTTTGTCCACCTTTAAGGATGCCTTCTAATTACTGTTGTAAGTGATTTGGGACTGTATTTTCAAATCAATTAATACTAACAGAGCGCTGGCTCGTTCTTTGGCCAAAGCATAGCATTGGCATTCAATGTGTAATGTTTCCAGACTTTGGGCCCGATTCTGGATGACAGCGATGTGGAGGAGTACCTAGGTACCTACTTTCGACGCCTTTGTGTCATTTTGCTGTTGTATTGTTTTTGTAGTTAGTCAATTAATAAGAAATGTGTCCTGTCACCTGTGTGAGATGGTGTCGGGACTGGCCAGGCTGTGGCGTGGTACAGGGCGCAGGTTGCGGCGAGCGCGTGACGTCACTCGCGCCGCCGCGTTATATTGGTGCGCGGTCAGATCCGCGCGCTCATTCAATCGTCAGCGCGCGCGCCGCGCACCTCGCGTCACCTGGACCACCGCTAGTGCTACAAGCGCGAACTTTCAAATACTAAACACTCAATTATTTACTGTGTGAACTGACTGTTCTGTGACAAAATGCCGAAGAATATCCTCGCCGAGATGGGGTCCCAAGTGGGCCTCACACCCAGGAACAAGAAGGTAAGTCTTTAAAATATCTTAATGTTATAAGTATGCAATGGCGCTTTTTTTTGGAAAATTGCGAATTTGTGGAGTTACGTTACGTTGTACCGATTACATGCTATAAGTATTTCGAGATATTCGAGCCGAATGAATGGCTAGTCGAAGCTCATGGCCGGACTAAAATAAACCCTACCGGCGCGTCATGTTGCTGGTTACAATGTCAATACCGCTCACCCTCGGGTACCGAGGCACGGCGCGGGCGCACGCGGCGTGCACAAGCATTTTCCCAAGCTACCCTCCAGTTATGTATATCCTTTTAAAAGAAAAATTCCGAAATATGTCTTGCGTTTAATTATTCTTCCGGTAGGTACCCGACTATTTCGTTAATCTTGACGTTCCGGAAATCTAAACTATGTCCACCTACGTCATAGAAAAAAAAACGACATCAAATAAAACTAAAAGTAAATCTAGCAAAAATACCAACTTGCCTCTCTGCTATACCGAAAGATACTTAAACGATCTCAAACTGACTACGAGCGCTTTAAAGTGCTAACTGAAATTGGACGATCGCCAGATTTCTGTATTTAACAAAAAAATTTTATGAATTTGATGTGTATCTCTGTATTAAGGCTTCTTCAAACAGACGCGATAAAATCGCGCGCGATACAAAGGCACCGCAAGTCGCGCAACGAGCGGCGCCTTTGTGTCGCTCGCGATTATATTGCGTGTCGCGCCTGTTTGTAGGAGCCTTTATGGAATACATATGTACCAGTTCAGTAAATATAAAACTCTTGAAGGTCGCCGCTGTTTACGTACACTCGACTGTTAGTTCACGTCTACTAAGCTATCAAAAGTATTAAGTGCGGATTTCACCGATGAAACTGAACGCGATCAGCACATTTAAACGCGTACCTAATACTGTTATGTGTAACCGTTTACTTTCCCAACTATTTCTTTATATAAATAAACATAAAACTGTTCGTTGGTAAACGCGTCACTTGAGAAAACGTCTGGACGGTTTTGGCAAATTTTTGTTTCAAAATGTTCGTAATAGTCTGAATTAGATTTTTATAGAAAGAAAAATAAGAAAAGATTTCCGGAAAATATTCAAATGGGAAAAGCTAAACATCTTTTTTCTATGGGGTTAGTGTATTAGGTACCTACTTATGTAAATATTTCACAGGAAAACGTCTGTCGGTCAGCTAGTATAAATCAAATTAAAATAAACCACGTTCAGCTGTTAGACGCAATATTCCGTAACAATAATGACGCCAACAGCTCTTGGATGGTTAGATGTTCATCAGTTTCATAGGTAAAATTCGCCCGACCTTAACGTTTGATCTACGCATGATAAGTAGACCGATCTGTGGATTGTGTTTTATAAACATACGCTTAAAGTTTTTTCTTTCGAGGAAAACTATGAAAATTCCTTGACAGCAGCTGTCCTGTATTTTTATAAAACAAGAAACTATGATTGTAGCTTTCCATTCCTTGTCTCCCTTGTTTTATATCTTAGGTATCAGTGACATTGTTTTTGTTAGAAGCCTCCGCTTTTTTTTTTTTTTTTTGAGTATGGGAAATCATCAAATGACTCCTCCCGCTGTGGGTGGAGCGGTAGGGAGTGTCAGACTCTTACTGAATAAAACCCACCCGTGTTCCTTCCTTAGCCCTTTATGTTCCGGGCCAGCGGTAACCCTTTCGGATAATCCCGCTGACCCGGCAGGCTTTGGCCCTTGCGGGCCCCTTCGTTTGATGCTGACATCTCTTTGAGGCGCGCGTGGAACACGTACGCGCCGTCCGGCACGGGCCTGGTCCTGATCGGACGGTGAGCTACCCATTACTCTCCGCCCGCAGGCCCGCGCCTACGGTGGCCGGGAGTCGTCGCGCGGCTCCCGACGCCCGGAGCGCCTCCCGCGGCGGCTGGGACGGGAGGCTCTCTCCCTCAGCCGTCCCGCCGCCTCCTTTTTAGGGTTCCGTAGTCAACTAGGAACCCTTATAGTTTCGCCATGTCTGTCTGTCCGTCTGTCCGTCCTCGCTTAATCTCTGTGACAGTTAGCACTAGAAAGCTGAAATTTGGTACCAATATGTATATCAATCACGCCGACAAAGTGCTAAAATAAAAATTGGAAAAAAATGTTTAATTAGGGTAGCCCCCCTATATGTAAAGTGGGAAGTGATTTTTTTTTTAATTTCAACCCTAACGTGTGATATGTTGTTGGAAAGGTATTTAAAAATGAATAGGGGTTTACTAAAATCATTTTTTGATAATGTCAATAATTTCGGAAATAATCGCTCCAAACCTAAAAAACAATGTGTCCCCCCCCCCTCTAACTTTTGAACCATAAGTTTAGAAAATATGAAAAAAATCTGAAAAGTAGAACTTTATAAGGACTTTCTAGGAAAATTATTTTGAAGTTGATGGAAACAACAGTTTTTGTACAAAAAAGACAAAAAGTTGTACAAAATAATTTCTGGACTGTTTGTAGTATAATCGTATATGCAAGCATTTTTTTAACTTCGTTTACATATTTTATTATCCTGAACGTATCCTTTTTCAAACAAAAACAAAAAAATTATTATTAAAATCGAATCCCAATATTTTAAGATCTATGATCGACTACGATTATTACGCGAACATAATGGATACCCACTTTTAAACTCATAAGTGGGAACACTTATTGTGACGGACGGGAAACTACGGAACCCTACACTGAGCGTGGCCCGACACGCTCTTGGCCGGTTTTTTTAAATAAACTAAAAGATAATAAACATAATACACAGAAGAGCTATGAGCTAAAATGGCGCGTAGGAAAGATTTGAAATAACAAACTTTGATTAATCCGGGGAATTTGATTCATGGGAGACAGTTTTTCGCCAAAATTATATGAAATCTTGTATTACTGGATCTGGTATTTTATTTTATTAATATTTTACTACTATTAGATGAAAATCACCTTCTACATCCCATTTGGAAGACATCTACAGTTAAGTGAAAAATCTGTTGTGATTGGTTGCCAAAATTACAACAATCTATCATGTGTTAGTTCATTGTTGATTTGACATGAGATTAGTTATATATATTGGTTTAAATTGGCATTTAAAAAACCGGCCAAGAGCGTGTCAGGCCACGCTCATTGTAGGGTCCCGTAGTTTCCCGTCCGTCACAATAAGTGTTCCCACTTATGAGTTTAAAAGTAGGTATCCATTATGTTCGCGCTCCTGCAATTATTTTGTACAACTTTTTGTCTTTTTTGTACAAAAACTGTTGTTTCCATCAAGTTCAAAATAATTTTCCTAGAAAGTCCTTATAAAGTTCTACTTTTCAGATTTTTTTCATATTTTCTAAACTTATGGTTCAAAAGTTAGAGGGGGGGGGGGACACATTGTTTTTTACTTTTGGAGCGATTATTTCCGAAATTATTGACATTATCAAAAAATGATTTTAGTAAACCCCTATTCATTTTTAAATACCTTTCCAACAATATATTACACGTTAGGGTTGAAATTTAAAAAAAAAATCACTTCCCACTTTACATATAGGGGGGCTACCCTAATAAAACATTTTTTTCTAATTTTTATTTTACCACTTTGTCGGCGTTATTAATATACATATTGGTACCAAATTTCAGCTTTCTAGTGCTAACAGTCACAGAGATTAAGCGAGGACGGACAGACGGACAGACAGACATGGCGAAACTATAAGGGTTCCTAGTTGACTACGGAACCCTAAAAAGGGGGAACTGTCGGGGATATATGTATAAAGTGTAGTGAAAATGTAAAAAATTGCTGCATTGAAGATAAAACGTATAATTTTTTGGTAAATAAAATTCAAATATAAAATGTATACAAGAAATCTAAATATAAAACACGGAGGTTTGTTACTTGAAAATTTATTATTGTTGGTGTAAAAATATTAGGAAAAAACGAACAATTAGTAGAGTTTATCAAATTCAAGATGTTTTCTAGGATAACATTTTATAACAAATTTCACGAATTTTTACTTGATTGCAATCGGGTTACAAAGAATTCATTAAAAATCATTGACTTATACAGTTTGAAATTTTAATCACCGTTATCCTCTTAAGGAGTCATTGTACTCATCATTATGAACAACTTTTACTATGAGAACCATGAAATCGCGAAAAAAAAATTATTATTAATTATTATTTTATTTTATTATTTATGTTCGCATAACTTGTCAAAATGCAGGGAACTGCATTTTGATGAGTTATGCGAACATAAATGTAGGGAACAGAAAAATTTTTTGTTACGCCTTCATGTATGGTCACATAGTAAAAGTTGTTCATAATGATGAGTACAATGACCCTATAGGAGGAAAACAGTGATTAAAATTTTAACGCTAGTAATATGTACACTTACAGGTAGGTATATTACTAGGGTTAAAAATACATTGTTGTCCTGAGATAAAAAAAGGTAAGGAAGCTTCAGTGTTAAACAGAAAAAATGGTATTCGATCGTGGTTTCCTGGACACAAGCGAAGGTGGTCACGAAGTTCAGCAGCCAACGCCGAGCGGAACTCGAAGTACAGGAATATTCTGCAGCTAGGCTGAAGAACGCAACAATTTGCGACTTGCAAACCATTAGACGATCCGGTATACGGAAAAAAGGACAAATCACCCTTTTTCACTGGCTCTACAGTCTACACTTACGACTAATAAAATAAAGTGTCAGATCAGAGAAAGAGAAGAAAAGTTCGCTGAGGGAGAAGAAAGCCGGAAATTAGAAGAAAATATACCAGTTTGGAGAATAGGTTACACCAGATAGTGTGGTCCAATGACGTAAATTTATATATCATTGGTTAAATTACTGATAATACCATTGACGGTATTATCAGTAATTTATACACTTATAATATCATTGATTGGTGTGGTCAGTTTATGATGCGAAGCCCGACATCAAGGATTTAAACTTTGCACGCTGGCAGGAATCAGTGCATGGATGTATTAAATTATCAATTTGGGAGCATATAACCAGGAATATTCAAATTAATTCAGGTGAAACCAGGTCAACAATTGTCCAGTATAAAGTCTTACACGCTCTGTGGTCAAGTAAATAAGCAATTTTTTTTTATTTCTTATTATACAAATATGACTTACTGTCATGTAAAAAAAGCGAATTCCGTTTGAAAAAACATAAGAAAAACAGTCATTATTTGGGAAAAAGGTTTTAACCTAAGAGGTGAGGTTTTACCTGCAGAGGTAACGCTGCAATAGGTAGGTCATCAAAGTGTTATTGGGTTTTTCCATTTTGATTTTTTCAATAGCAGCCTGAAGTCTGGATTTGACATGCCCGGTTACATGACAAGTTAATGGCACGCGCTAAGTCTGTACTGTACATTTATGTTTTTCACACGACTGCGGTGCATAATCGAATATATTAGTACTAGCCTTGTTTGAGGAGAATTCACAAGCGCTTAGCGTGGTCACAATATGTCATGGTCAACACGCTAGCCACCTTCAAAACTGTCTGCAATTTTGATGACATTCCAACCGAGAAATAGGTCAATTTTTTATAAAATACTACTATATTACTTATTAAAATAAAAATTGAAAATAACCTGACGTAACTAAAACTATTAACAAACTAAAATATGGCGTCGAAAAATTCTTCCGTATCGCTGTCGATTGGTAATCTACCCAAGAGATTGGCGGCATTGCTACGTTGTAGGTATGGCAAGCTTAGTCTTAGCTTCAGGCAGAGGTAAACGCCAAAACTTTGTTATCGTCATCATCGTGGCCGAAATACGTCCACTGCCGCCGGACTTACGGGTTACGACCGGTCCTGCGCAGCCCGCGGTCTCTTCCATAGGTTTTCGGACCATTTTGCGGACCTCACTGTCCTCCTCAACTAAAACAGGCTGAACTAGATGCTTTCTCTAAATGAATACTGTTTGGATAAGGAAGGAAAAACTTAAGGAAAACGGTGGCCCCACGCAAAATTTGTAGTATCTGTGTTTTGATAGCAGCGTTAAAATGGAAAGACTGAGTGAAAGATGATACGGGCTAGAAAGGAGACCCGACCGAGATGACGACTATTATAGAAGTAAGTATGGAAGGAAAAGACATGTTGCGCCGACCACAAACAGATTGGAATAAGGGTAGGAGAAAGAAAAATGATGATGATCATCAGAGTTAAATGTTAGAATGGCTAGTCACTTAGTCAGCTAGGCATGCATGTCGTGAATTGCTGCATGGGAATTCCTGTGGCCTTATTCTCTCAGTGGCAGATGTGTTTTGGCTTTTGACCCTAACGGACGTGAAAACCACTAATAGAAAACTATGCAATAAAGGCAAAGTTGCACAGAATGGATGCGGAAACGAGATCTGTGTATTGTAGCGCAATTTCGCTGCAGCAGACTTGCTGCCTGGCTCTATGTGCAGCAGAGGACTGCAGGGATAGCGAGGACAGCCTTCAACCAAAATGTTTCGGTCACAAAGCTTTACGTACATGTTAGGATGCAATATGAAGCCAGTACAGTACAGTAGTGTACAGTCGAGTTCACTAATATAACGGCAGTGACAATGTCTCAAAATATTGTGAGCGTTAAAATGATCATTATAGTTTAATACAAACTTAGACATCAATAAAATGTTATTATGTAAACTGTTCAAGTAGATGTTACGGTAGTGCAGTCAAAAATATCTGACTACTCTTCGGAACATAAATATCTAAATATCTTCTCTAGATTTCAATATATTTGGTGCAACCTAGGATTCGTTAATATCAATACAGCTTTGATTTTGTTGAATAATTATTCAAAGCCTTTGAATAATTATTCAACAAAATTTTATTTTTGCTTGCCGGAGCAGAAGAACGAGTAGGTATTAATGTAGGTAATGTTGCTGTTGAAGCGTCACAACTGACAACTTCAAATTGAATTTGATTCAAAGAAAAAGAAGCTATACTTCTGTAAAGAGATTGTTCAAAGAATTTAAGTCAACAATTCGAGATGTCATGTCGAATTGTCAAGATATTTTTCATAGTAAAATTGCATAGATATTATTTGTGAACCTAACTTTGCGCTAAATAATATGCGCACAATTTTTAGTCTTTGTTTGTAGCAATATTATTGATATAATCATATAATAGTCACATATTTATGTTGTCACAGATTATTTACAATTTATTGTAAGGTAAAGCTGTTTAGAGTTTTATGGAACATACCATTGCCTATATATTTTTGATTCATGAACGTGCTCAGATATTAAAGAACTCGACTGTAGGTACCTAAATAATACTTAATATGCATTCAAAGATGCAACACACGTATTAAATATCATCCGTGAGGTTATTTCCCGTTTTGGAAACATGTTCCAACTAGGACATACCAACACGATTAAAAAAACAAAATATCAAAGACAAACCTCACTTGTATCAATTTGATTAGAAACTATGAGGAAAACTAAGAGTAAATGGGCAATATATTAATTTGTGGATTTCAAAATGTCTTCGAATTTTTGGTTCTAGGACATGACCTTTTTCTGCTGTTTTGAGAGCTATGGTGATGACATGAAATGAATGTTAATAGACAATCATTATTGCAAATATCTTCAGGAGGTCACGTGTTTACCTCAAGATGAACGATTCGAAACAGCTAAAACACAGACGATGTGATGATTGTAAGGCGATAATTAAGTTACGTAGCGAGCTGATGAAGCATGAGCTAAGCGGTCGGGAGCGCTAACTGCCGTGTCACAAGCCCGCGCAAACGCCGTGCTTGTGTTGGTTTGGGCATCGTTTTCTTAAGAACCTTTTAATACAGATGACGTCATTTTGCACCGGATCTTGTTTAAAGAAAATGAGCAGTGCTGAAAGAATTTGGCAGTTCATACATAAGAAAAACTGTACGGTCTCGTGGCTAAGTCATCGAATGTTAAGCTACGCTAGCCGCGGTGGGTTCATGGATAGGTGGGTGACCATCCGTTACATATCGAGATCCCTCAGCGCCTCAGAAAGCACGTTAAGCCGTTGGTCCTGGCTGTCTTTCGTAGATTTTTGAAAGTCGTTACGGAAAGACAGAAACCCAAAAGTTTGACAACCAGTTGCAAAGGGTGAGTTACCAATTAACTGCGTTTTGGAGGTCAAATAGGCAGTCGCTCCATCTAAAATACTGTTATTCAGCTGCATCCGGTTAGATTGGAAGCCGACCCCAACATAACATAATATGTAGCTGGGGAAAGCTTGGTAGATTATAGGCAGACATTAGATAAACTTAGATAAAGTTTTTCTAATGTATAAAAATTGTATAGAAACAGTTACAATTTTAACAAAGTGAATCATGTGTACACGTTTGATCACGTGTTTAGGAAAAGCTTCATGCACTCGATGGATTAATACAACAGTCGAACGGAAATCGTATTTCTTTGAATTTGATGTTTGTGTTAGGTATACTGAGTTATAATACATATGTACGTATAGTATATTATGTCGCAGATGGATTGTAGAATCCGCTGTTTTATTTACAAAACAGCAGTGCGATTCTGTAACCATCTCACCGTGAAAACTTAGGTGAAGTGAGCGTGGAGTGAACTGTCAATAGTGTCAATTCCTAACAAAAACAAACTCGCTTCACCTAAGTTTTCTTGGTGAGATTTTTACAGAATCGACCGGCAGCTCCGTTATGTAAAACAACTGAACAACGTTCAACTGGATTGTCATTGCGCTACGTTTTACAAAACTGCAAACGACGACTTTTAGACGTAACGCAGAATGGCTTATTATATTTGCAATCACAATGAGCGTCTTTCATTAAACTCTGATAACTCTTAATTAATATTGTCCTTAAAATCACTGTTTTCACTTGCGTTATGGTAATTTTTACTCGTGTTACTCGTTTTTTACACACAAACCCACGAGCAACAAAATTTTGAACTAAAATCTATAATCTGACGTTTCATTTCACGCTGTTTTACAAAACCGCTAATCGTTGACCCGCTGCATTGATAAATCCAAAACGTTTATGCAATTCTGCGTGATCAAGTTCAGTAATTATGGAAAACCGCTGAACATTGTTCAGGTGTTTTATTTAACGGAGCTGTTTTGTAAAACAACTAGCGGTTTTGTAAAACAGCGGGTTCTACAATCCATCTGCGACATATACCAGGGTTATTGGTAAAACATTAACAACCTCTTAAGAGGTCATTGTACCCATCATTACGAACAACGTTTACTGTGGGTCCAAACCTGAAATCGCGAAAAAAAAATCAGATGTTCCATGGATGTTCCTTACATTTTGTCGACTTATACGAACATAAATGTAGGGAACAGCTAATTGTTGTTTCGCGATTACAGCTTTGGCACCATAGTAAAAGTTGTTCATAATGATGAGTACAATGACCTCTTAAGAGGTAGCTAATGTTTTAACAATATCCCTGTATATACCCATCGGCATCATATTGAAAACAAAATGAAAACTATTCGGTTCATTTTTCGGATGTGAGAGATTTTCTTTTTAAACGTAAAGTGTGTATATCGGTAATTTAAACAGCTGTGCAACTTTAGTTACAAAATTGTATAATTTTTCAATCTCACTCGGTATTTCCAACAAGCAATGGACACTGCAAGTTACGAAAACATACCTACAGGAAAAAACATCCACAAAAATGTTCGTTCATATCTCATCATAATAAAATTTAATGATGCTCTCGAAAAGGAAAACACTCTTAAAACTTACGATGTCGTGTTCAACTCTGAATATAATTTAGCAATAAACATATCGTAAACTAACTCACTAAAATAGCTAGACTTATAATAAACACGTGTTAATAGTACAGCACAATACTCATACACGTGCACATAGTTTAAAAATAATTCCCTCTGTCTGTCGAGTTGGAGCTACAACATTCTGGCAATATTTTCTCTTGCGCTGAAACAATAAGTCACGTTTTCAGACACGTTAACTGACGAAGCTCCGTATCACCATCAGTCGTGTCTGATCCACCTGATCCGGCCGGCAGTGCGCCAACACGGGCTGCCAAACGAAACAAAGAGGCGCAGGAGCAGAGTAAAGTCGTGTCGTGAACTTGTGATGGATAGATACGATTGGTTATCGGAAGACTTCAAACCAGATGTTTTAAGGTGGCTAGTTTCGAAGGGCTAATGGTTAAATAATAACAGCCGCATGGGTCGGAAGCCGTTGCTCTCGGCTGTCATTCGTAGTTCTTTGACAGCCGTTACGGGGTAGTCAGAAGACCAAAAGTCTGACAAACAGTCTTACCAAAGGGTATCCTGTTACCCAGTACCACTGATTTGTGGAGGCCATATAGGCATTCGCTATTCGCATGTAGGATACTGGTATTCAGCTCCATCCAGTTAAACTGGAAGCCGACCCCAAGATGTTGGGAAAAAGCTTTGCAGATTGTGTTACAAGTTCGAGCGCTGCACCCACTTACTACTACGTCTTCGCTAAGCTTTCTGTTTTTTTTTTTTGCTCGGCTCCTAATGGTCGTACCGTGATGTTAAATGGACTATATCGTCATTGCGCGTGCAAAAGTCGCAATGTGTTATTTAGTTATTTTCGGTTCTTTATGCAGTTTTAATCGTTATTTCAATACACACATACTGTAAAAACAGCTATGTGCAATATTTAAAGAGTTACGGAATGTCGCTAAATGTCGTGTTTATACGGAACTTTCGATGTATGAATTGATATTCATACATCGAAAGTTCCGTATAAACACGCTAAGTGTTATAATTTCATATAGCTCAAATATGTTCACTAAAAACACATGGTCACTTTTGCACGCGCAACGACTAGATAATTATAATCTTTCTCGGGAATTGGGCAATCAAAATGAGCGCGTTCAAACAAAAAACTCTTCAGTATTATTATTAGTATTACTTAGTTTTCGCTTAGCGTTATTTCGTTGTTTTTTTTTTGTTCGGTTCTTAAGTTTCCTAGCGTGATGTTAAATAGCCTATCCAATGCAAAAATATTTTTTTCAAATCCAGATTCACGCGTCAAGATTAACGCGTTCAAAGAAACTATTCTGCTTTATTATTAGTATAGATTTATATAGATTATAATTATATTATATAGTAGTAAATCGTACAGCAGAAAATTCCGATCTTATTTTGCCTTGTGTAATACATACTTATTTTTCCGGTGAAAATGCTGTCCCTATTTTAGTTCCCCCTGTCTCCCTAAATGGCGTTGGGATCGAATTAGAAGTCGCTATGCTTTCATTCCCCCAACTGGTATAAGTCCTTCGAGCGTGTTTCGTCAAATATCGCACCGTACTAACACTATAATATACCTACGCTTTTTTAAGCGTAGATAAATTGAAGAGACATGTAGGTACATTGTCTCGGAATGTCACGCTTTCGTTTAACGTTAACCCTCTTGTAGAGAAAAAGTTAAGCCAAGCCATGTCACCCAGCCCCGGATCTACGATTTTTTCGAACCGGGGCAAAACCTTGATAGTGGCGCCCCCTCCCTTCAGTGTTTGAGAAAAACTTGCAAATTGTTGATTTCCACTACTATAATATGTGATTTCACTAATAAATTACTTATTTTATTAACGCTGATTACTCGCAAACGCAATCAACCACATAAACAGTGTTGTCACTTGACGTTCAACTGTTTGAATTTGTTCGGCTCGGCTCGTATTATCGTATAGGTATATGTAGATATGTGACGGGGATTCCCCTTGGCAGAAAGATCACGGACACTACGCACGCATTCAAAAATTTACTTGATCTGTTAAGATGCGGTCGTAAATCACTTAGTATGTGTTCAAAAACTAACTGGGCGTATGGAAATAGAAAAGTTTGTTTTTCAAGCATATTATATTAAGATTCGATTACTTGTTAAAAACCTATGAGATTGTAGGAAAAGAGGCTTCATTTGTTCGATATTTCGAATTCTTGTCTCAAGGATTTGGCGCCCCTATGAAACTGCCGCCCGGGGCAGGTGCCCCGGTTTGCCCCCCCTTAGATCCGGGGCTGATGTCACCATATGGTGGATTGGATTGTACAGACGCCAGCACATCAATCTACTACAATCTGTCAAATTTCTTTAATAAATTTTCAACTTTATGGCTAAAGCATAAGGTTCAAAGTTGATTGGGAAAATTTGAAATTATCGGGTAGCTTGATGTGCTGGCGTCTGTACTATGTGCTACCTATACATAATTATGTAGATCTGTACATTTCGATTATTGTTGGTTGTCTATAATATTATTAGCCAGTGTCATAAACTAGTATCTAGGCTTTAATTTACGTCAGCTTTGAGCATAAAGGCTCGTACACACAGGCGCGAAGCGACACGCGACACAAAGGCACCGCTCGTTGCGCGACTTGCGGTGCCTTTGTGTCGCGTGTCGCGTCGCGCCTGTGTGTACGAGCCTTGAAGCGAGTGTTTTTTTTAAAGCAATTTACATTACCTAATACTTTGAACCCTGTTTTTAAATACTATAAAAATTGTTCAGCCCCATATTTCCCACATATTATGATGTTATTGACTTGGTTAAGAGTTAATGTAGTAACACAAGTTCCACCATCCATGATAAGTTATCTGTCTTTTCATACCACGACTGGCGTCCATATCTAGATATAAAGCTTCCTAGTTAGATAGGTACTTAGGTAAATTATTAAACAGTCGAAACAATGCTATTTTATTTTAATAAATTCAAAATGTGCATTTTTGTAACTTGATTCAACACGCGACTACATGACCTAATGCGCCTGCCAGACTATGCTCCTTGCGCTGCTCATCGCTATGCTCCTCGCGCTGCCGTGATTTGCCGCGATGTTGCCCTCTCTGCCCACACACTGCTCTACTCGCGCAATTAATCGCGACGCTCCTCACTTGTCATTTGCCTTGGTGAGACAATGGACGTTGAAACGGTGGCAGCGTGCGCGCTATGCATTTTTAGTATAGCTAATTATATTAATGTAGTAAAAAGAAATATACATCGTCGTCGTCGTCCTCGCCAACGGAGATGGTGGATTATTAACACCTTTTCATTTGACCATTCCACGCTTGACGACGACATAATTTCCAATTTTGCATACGCGTGCGTCTTGCGCGAGCGCTCCATGCAGACATTATAAAAATGTACTCTGTGATGCAGACTGCGACCGCGCGATTATGTGGCCGGCCACTCGCACTCGTATTGCCGGTCCTTTGACTCGCGCGCAAAAACCGACAAAATAGGGAGCAGTGGGTAGGACGAGGAGCATGACGTGTGGCATGACGAGTAATGTTGCCACACTATGTCTCTGCCTCCTTTCCTCGTTACTTCCCATGCCACTCGTCGAGTGTGTGGCAGGCGCATAAAGCGCGGTCACTGTCGGACTGCATAGAAAAGAAAGAGAAGCGCGATGACAACCCTGGTAATTTATTGCAAAAATGCAAAATATGAAGGAATTATCTATTAACAAAAAATCTATTGATAAGATAAATACATTAAAACACTGTTAATATGTTGCTTGTAGAATAATCTGACAAAAAATCTGAATGATTGTATGTTTATTAGTATGGTTTTTAATCGATAAAAGGAACTTTTAGAGGTATCTTCGTGATTTTGTTCTATAGCAAATTAGTTGTATTATGTTTTCAACACACTATCTAACTAGCGTATACCCTGAAGAATATCATATATTTTTCTAATTTTGTTTACTGTAGTCGATTATACACTTTTAGGCACTTACGTTTTTTGCGTTAAGGTCCTGCCCTTAAAAAAAAACCTCGAAGCTAGGATACAAGCCAAGTCGCCGGCAGTTAACTTTGATCTTAGATGCGATGCATATTCTGAACTTAGGTAGTAGGTTTATAACAAGAAGACTAAATATAATAAAAAATATTAGGCTAAATTCGTGTTTGCAAACGATAGAAACTTAAATGATAAACAACTTTATTTCTGTAAGTAGGTTTGTAAAAACACTTATACGTCAAAAATAAACTGTTCAGAAAATTGGATGAATTCGGTGTTTCCTATCTAACAACTCGTGAGAAGAAAGACCGAAACAAACTCAAAGGTCCACCCATTATCTTGGTCTGATCATGTGAGGACCATGTAGATTAGTGTCTGAAATGTTGTGTATTTAGTTTAGTTTGTGATCTTCCTGTACGAGTCGCAATAAATACTTTTTCTTTCTTTCTTTCTTTCTAAATGAACTTTTGAGGAAAGAACCTCACAGATCTGAGTGGACATGCCCAGTTCTATGTATGTTTGAACGGAGAAAGGGGAGACCTTTCAGCGATGGGACACAAAATCTTCGAGAACAGTTGTACAGTGCGCCAAGTTTCAGAATTCAGTTTCATAACTATTTGTTTTATAGAGTGGACATTTTGAAGTGATCCTAGAGATAGCGAGGCGTCGCGCCTTCGGAATGCTATCAACAAACAAAATAATACAATCGTGAGGGTAAATGAACTGCTCAGAGGAAGCTAGGTGATACAATATTATGTGTTAGTGTGCCTACCAGGGATTTGATTTGTGTCCAAAACAATACAATAGAAAATCAATTGTGTCTCATTAGCGGTGATTATATAAGAGGTTAAGCAGGATATCGTATTAAAAATTAAGTTGCTGTTGAAGTGTTGGGTCACTACTGTCAGAGGTAAAGTACCTCACTGTGAATTTAGTGTGGTTTTCCTCGAGCACACACCTTACGTTTAGCCTACATAAGTAGCCTAGATGACATTCTTCAAAATGAAAAACAATGAGTACCTTTCGTCAAAGCCCACAAGACGAAATGCAATTCATTTTAGGGTTCCGTACTCAAAGGGTAAAAACGGACCCTATTACTAAGGCTCCACTGTCCGTCTGTCTGTCTGTCACCAGGCTGTATCTCATGAACCGTGGTAGCTAGACATTTGAAATTTTCACAGATGATGTTGCCGCTATAACACTTGGCCAGTTTTTTTATTTGTTTTCTAATAGATAACTTTGAAGATGTGCTGTGTTGTTTAGTTTGATGCATAGCGAATGTTTTGTGTGCACTGCGAATCTTCCGTGGCGAATGTGGTACTTTATAGTTACAGTTTTTTTCAAATATTGTGTTTTGTGTTGTAGAAATAAGGAAACTACTGATTTACTAATAGGTACCTACTATGAGTATCTAGTGAACAGAGAGCTAATGTTTAACTTTCAGCGAGAATTCATATCGAACAGAATAGTTTTCATAAGTAGGTATAATGTTCATCCATTCGTTACCTACCTGCTTGATTTATAACAATCGCAAAATAACAAAATCTACATTGTATGGTCTTCACATGATCTGACCAAGATTATGTCTGGACTTTAAAAGAGACTGTGACCTCTGAGTTTGTTTCGGCCTTTCTTCTCAGAGTAGTCAGACAGGAAACGCCGTGCTTATCTAGTTATATGTATTTTAAAAATATGATTGACGTGTAAAAGTGTTTTTACAAAACTAGTTACAGAAATAAAATCATTGATCAAATAATGTATCATTATCATTTACCAATCTCCACTTGGAACTGATCGACGCGACTATCAATAATTGATAAATCTGCCATAACTTGTGTTGAAGATCAAACTTAATGGCGGTGTAAGATTCCGCTCCATTATAATAACCAGTTTTCATAACCTATTCAGTATCGGACAAGGGTCCGTTTTATACCTCTTGAAGACAATCGATATCATTGAGGGCTACTAAAAGTGATTCTTGATAATTAATATAAATAATTATTATTTATGAGGCCGCCATGCGCTTGGCATTGGCACTTAAATTGTTATTTGAAAGTAGTGTGTCGTGTGACAACCTCGACAAAAGTTGTCGAAATTAGCAGTTACTCACACATTACAGCCGCGTTGGTGTAGTGGTCGCACGCGCAACTGCTGAACATGAGGTCCTGGGTTAGATTCCCAAGTCGGGTGAACTGTTATTGGGTATTTCCATTAGGAGTCCTCATTTCGCACGGCGTCCTAATTTGTGTCCGATTTATGATAATAAGCTCGCCCCCTATAGGTATTACATGAGGTTTAAACATAACGTGTGAAATATGTGTGTACTATGGTACACAAACACCTGAAACACCTACACGTCTGCCTAACCCTTCGGTTATATCGGTCGTGATGTAACGTTATGTTACTCACACATTATTATGTTGCAAGACAAGGACTTTTTAAAGTTTGACAGTTTTATTGTTACCTTAGTACCTACTACCGATTGCTATTCTGTAATTTTATGAAACTGTTGCAAACGAGGGTTATTAAACTCAGGCAATAACATAATAAAACACAGAGATAGGTAAGATCGTAAATGTGACGCTCAAATCAAAAAATCCACAGGCCCACAGCGCATGCGCTCGGAACTTGACGCCAATGTATTTCGTATAATCCGCAAAAAGAGAACAAATACAAAGTCACCTTTCTTTAAAATCCTATTTATCATTGAGATATTTTGAAAGAGACGCAACTAATCACTTCGATGAAAGAACTCGCCAGACTTTTGTAAGTGCACGCGCACTTGCGCAGGCGCAGCCCACCCGGGCGCCAGTTCTTACAAGAGCAAGACGACGTACACAAACACACCCACTTTCCTCTTACGTATTGTTGGAAAATGTGAATGTATCTGACACGACGTTCTTAAAATAGAATAGATTTGTGCGTCACTCCCGAGCGGCCTCCGACCTCATAGAGGAAAGTGCTGCTAATAAGCACCCGACGATAAAGTTTAATGACTTGAGCCTCGAACTTAAGGAAACACCTTTGCAGACTTGAGCCTTAAAGTTCTGTAAAAAAAAGTTTTATTGTGAAAGAAAGAAAAAATCCTTTTTTTTACGCACAGACTAAACTTGGTGTCGACTGTCGTTCGTCATGCCGTTCTGTCAGAGAATCACCCTAATGTAATAATGTGTATAATTTTCCAGTTGACCCGCTAAATATTGTTTACAAATTAGATTAGTTTATTTATGCGAATGGAAGCTGTGGAAACAATTATTTTGTTTGACGACTAAAACTTGTACCTACCTTGAAAAACCCACATACGATTTTTTTTTATTCCTTGTTCATTTAACGCAAACACATATCTTAAGATAAGTTTTTATAGGTACTAGCTGGGTAATTCCATAAAAAGATAAACGCAGGTAATTAATTAATTCCAAATTTCCTGACTGTCTGTTAATGTTTTAAATGAAAGAGGAAACTCACGAGATTTTCCTGCATTCTTTATTAAAAACTCAAGCGTTCGGTTTTAAGTAACACAGAATTGACAGAATATGTGTTATACTTATGTAACACACATTGTAAGCAGGTAACACAGAATGTGTTTTATACTTTTAACACACATTGTAAGTAACAAGGAATGTGTGTTATACTTATAACACACATTCTGTGTTACAATCGAACGCTTGGGTTGTCATTGCTTGGCTTTAGTTGTCATTGTTTAAGATGTCTAGATATATTTAGACATCGTAAACAATGACAACGATGCGAACGAATTTGTTGTGTGTCCTATTATAATTTAAACACTCAGCTTTTAAATTATGTAAATACTAGCTGTGCCCCGCGGTTTCAACTGCGTAAATGTCGATCCCATGGGAATATCGGGATAAAAAGTAGCCTATATGTTAATCCAGGGTGTCAGCTACCTCCATACAAAATTTTATCAAAATTGGTCCAGCCGTTTAAGCGTGAAGAAGTAAAAAACATATAAACACACACACAGTCACAAACTTTCGCGTAATATTAGTGTGACTAACTTCCACCCGCGGCTTCGCCCGCATGGTATGTCGATAAAAATCATTATGTCTTTATGTCCTTATGTCCTTCCCCAGGGTTCAAAGTATCCCCATGCGAAATTTCATCAAAATTTATCTAGCGGTTTCAGAGATTAGTTGGAACAAACAGACAGGCAGAAAGACAGACAGACAACATTATTAAACCGTTTTTTTTTTGTTTCAAGTACCGTATTTACTTTCATATTTATTTAGTAAAAAGCTGTTAGTTTTTTATTTATTTGTATAGATCCTACTAATATTATAAATGTGAAAGTTTGTGAAGATGTTTGTTACTGAGTCACGCGTAAATCGTTGAACGGATTTTGATGAAAATTTTCACATATGTATGTATAAACCATTTCCTGGATTAACACATAGGATACTTTTTATCCCGATATTCCTTCGGGATCAAAACTAACGCGGGTGAAGCCGCGGGGCGCTGCTAGTATCTAATAAATCTAAGTAAGCCCAAGCATGACAAGTCATTGTGCGTATCTATGATAGGTACGGTCAGCAACAAAAGTCGATTAACACTTCAAGTTTTTTAATCTCAGTTATTGAGCAAAATATTTGTTCAAAATTGCAGCAGAAATACAATGTAATTTTGAACAAATAATTTGCTCAATGGCTGAGATTTAGAAAAACTGAACTGTTAATATTATGCTCAATACCTGAAATTAAAAAAACTGAAGTGTTAATCGACTTCTGTTGCCGACTGTACCTACAGGTACACGGTAACAGTAAACTTAGAATGCGGGAAAACAAACAAAAATACTTTTCCCCCTTTTAGTTGTACCAATAAATGATACTATTATGTAATACCAAGTGGAAAATTATTCAGTAAATAAGGAAAATTACCTTCACTACACTTTGTCACTGGAGGATTATTGTTAGTTGGACAATTGACACTGGAGCGCTTATCAAAAAGTTATCGTTGTACTAAAATACTATACAGCGTAAATAATAATTTATTAATAACTAGCGGCGCCTCGCGTTTTCACCCGCATAATTGTCGATCCCGTTCGAAAGACACCTGGCCCCATCTATTATCATAATAACGTTAATGTGGTTTTCCTCGGGAACAGCACCTTTTTTCGGGTTTAAAGATACCCTATGCCCGTTTCTGTACACCTGACAACGTATATGCAAAATTTCAGGATGATCGGTTCAGTGGTTTAGGCGTGAAAAGGTAACAAACAAACTTACTTTCGCATTTATAATATTACTAGCAGTGCCCCGCGGATTCACCTGCATTAGTATCAATCCCGTGGGAATATCGGGATAAAAACTATCCTATATCTTTCCCCGGGATGCAATCTATTTCTTTTCCAAATTTTATCAAAATCCGTTCGGTGGTTTAGGCGTGAAAAGGTAACATACAGACAGAGTTACTTTCGAATTTATAATATTATTAGTATGGATTAATATTATATTATATAGTTAGGATAATAATAATTCATTTCCTTTACATATATAGCGTGTAACGGGCTGCGAGTTGGCTCCAGCCCCTCGTATGCCCACTACAGGGCAAATGCCTCATCTCACTTTATTAATACTTTATTGAAATAGCAATAGATAGCAGGCAGTAGGTAAGTCTAGAATTTCCCTCGTATTATAAGGGATGAATTTGAGAGCTTTAATTTTCTGTTTCTTTTACATAATTTTTCTTTGCTATTACTTTCCGCTTGCAAGGTTTTCTCACTCTGACCATTACCTTTAAATTTAGAAGGATATTAGTAAAGGCGATGAGCAAAATTATCCGGTGCGGTGCCAACAGCAAATTTGCGAATGTTCTATTTGAGCATACTGTGAATTTAAGGTCCCTTGGTTCGAGTTAGGATAAGGGTCTTATAATAAATCTCAAGGTGTCAAAAGGTCACGAGGGAGCAAATTTTTCTCTCTGGGGGAAGGATGGGCCCATTTCTCAAGTCATGAAAGTCTTATAAGAAAACCTTCGGGCACCTACTTTTCGGGTTCAATTGTCTGCACAGCTTGAACTGTTGCCATCGTTCCACGCAGCTATCAGTTACACATTGTAATGTGTAACTAAATGAATGCACATTGTGAAAGCAGTTTGGTGAGAATCGTTTACTGAATCGATTTTTGTTATTTTTAATTTTAATAATGGTATTCAAATTTCTTTTTTCAAAAATAATTAAAACGTAAATTACATTTCCGATGTAGGTACAGCTAAATGAGCTAAAACAAACCAAAATTAACGAAGTATGATTTACTACGCTAGACCCCGTACGTGTGCGAGTGTGTGCCTGCGGAGATTTGTTGTGACCCCAATTTTCTCCGACAAACAGTATAACTAATTTAATAAATAATCAATTCACAACACTTAATAGAAAATTTCAATGTATCTAAGTACTATGATTACAACATAATATTCTAATTGGGGTGTTTGGTGGTGTGGGTTTATTCTGGGACATGCTGTATCGGGGCCTCGATATAAATAGACGCTTCGCTATTTCTCGTTAACTTTTCCAAAACACTCATAAGTAGTAATGTGTGGTGATGCACGTCGTGACGTCATCAATTCTACCATGCCCCTGTTAATTATATTACTACGAGTTCCACAACAGTCTGCTGTCCTTGATCGTTCACTTTATGCGCAGCAATTTACTGGCATACCTGACTTTACTGCTTCTTGTAATTTTAATTAGAACCATGAAACACTGACGATATAGTGGCATTAAAATGTTATGCTCGATTATGGGTTGGCCAATGAGGAGAGGAGCGGATGCGTGGTTTACACACCTGTGAGCAAGTGCTAGTGTAGATTGTAAGATAACCAGTAATAAGATGGTATCTCTAAAACAATATATACAGGTTGGCAGGGACACCGGCGCTAACTAAAACCATGAATTTGGCACATGATTCAAGATCCCTAACGTTCATAGAAATGTGCAATACCTACGCGGTCAAAATGTATGTAACAGCCAATCTGTTTTTTTTTATAACCGTGGAACAATAATTGCAACACAGAAATTGTTCAGAATCATGTTCTGAATCCATGGTAACACGTCGTGTCCCTGGCACCTTATACACCGTGTTTTTCACGTTGTCCATAAACTTTGTCAAACGCTTCTTAAGCTTTTACAACTTAAATCTAACAAAGACTAGTCCTTAAAAAGGCTTCGTTGCAAAGATATTTTTAATTTCATTTAATGAAATTTAATTGAGCTATGCTGTAAGAAAGGGTCTTAATTTATTTTTGACAAGTTTCAGCCCGCCGAATCTTATGAATGAAAATACGTCATTGCCAATTCGGATAAAGAGGCATGCATATCCGGTGATTTACGTCAAGGTATTTAGTTTGTATGAAAATTATCAAAAAATAAGAATTCATTAATTTGTCCATAATGAAAAATGCTTTTTTCCATGGTCTGAACATCTGGTCGAAGTTTATGTATGTAGGTATATCGTCCGAAACACGGTGTATATAGAGCATGTATCAAAAAGGCATGGACATATAAGGGTGTGTGGTAAAGACCGTCAAACTGAATAACTTATTCTCCATAGGAATAATATGTTCTGTACCTTCGACACGCTGTATAAGAGCTTAACACGAGAATTTAGGCTGAAACATCTTCTTACTTCGAACATAGGATAAAAAAACAGTAGCTATCATTTAGGAATCAATATTTATCATGTTTATCTAAGTAACTACCACCCAAAGAAATTTTCCGCAGGCCTGATAATCTGACAGGGCAAACCAATTTATATATTTTATGGTTAAAATCTGCCTAACCTTTTCCCAAATATTTTGGGGTCAGCTTCCAGTCTCACCGGAAGCAGAAAAAGAAAAGAAAAAATAAAGCTTATTTGGACACAGTTCGTGAAACACAAAATACAAAAAATAAAAATAACGTTTCAAACGACAATAGTGTGTGCCACGGCTGCGCCAAAAAGGTAGACAGCAAGCAACTTAATTACCAGTGTTTTACGTGGAGCGCCTGCCTATCTGACCTCCAGAACCCGGTTAGTTTTGGTAAAATAGTGCTATAGGTACTGATCTCAGTATTTCAGTTACGTGTGCGAAACAAACAACACATAAATTACAAATAAATCTGATGAATGGGTCGGATCATCGGATGATCGGATTGTCGTCACAAATCAAAGTGAGCCGGTGTCAGTTCAACCGCCATACTTCGACCGCAGACCGAGCTTTTACGTAACTAACTATATGTGGTCGTCCAAATCAAAAGGGACCTTATGGCGGAAATGAGTTATCTACAGGGCTGAAAACTACATAAATGTACCGAACTATAGACCCAAGAACCAACCTTCTAACCACTACCGTTATTTTTTTACGAATTTTTGAAGTTCACTGATCGAAATTATAAGTTTCGAGAAAATCGCAATTTAAGTATGCCGTACAAAAAAGTTATGTTTTAGTGTGAAGTTATGTAACTGATGGTATACTTTGATTGACTATGATTATTACTAATGGAAATTCTTACAATCCTTGCATAAACTTGTTTGTTGTGGGAACTAGACCCGCCAACATAATGCATTATCAATGAGATGCAAAGTATCGATAATAGTATTAAAAATAAGTAAAACGCCTGTTTCTCACTAAACTTTTATTGTTTTTATATTGCTACTAATTACATAGATTTGCGAAAGGCCTTAGATGTAAATAAAAACAACACATAATTAAAAAAAAAATAGTTTTTATTTACTAGCAAGAATTCTTATTTTTTATAAACTTTGAGATCTGACAGTAACAAAATCAACACTTAATCACTAAATAGGTTATACATAATTGGTTTAGATGCTAATAAAGCTAAGAGATCAATGATAACTATTAGTTATGATCTTGTAAAGTTACATAGAGAACTGAACAATTTCTTCAAACAAATTAAAAAAGGGCCCTAATGGTAGGCACTAAACAAATTTTTTTATTTTTAGCATGCATAATCAATATTTTAGTGCAACATTCAAGATAACTTAAATTTTCTTTTTTTATTATCACAAGGTATGAAAATGTTACTTATTTAACAATTTTTTTTTATTATCACAAGGTATGAAAATGTTACTTATTTAACAAAATGTTCGTAACAAGTATATACGTAAAAAAGGGCCCTTAAGGCGGTCCGTTGCAGTCTGCTGACACTTATCTCTTAGTATAGTTAATTAGTTTAAGTATTTAAATAAAGGTAAACAATCTTGATAGGTTTTTGTCGAAAAATACATTTATGAAATAATTTATAGCCATTACAAGATAAAAAAACAAAATGAAATAACAGATGTTATAATGAATTACCTACTTTTGCTATTAGCCTTAGCCTATTTTAAAAATATATTTTATGATAAAAAACATAACAAGATTGTTTACCTCTATTAAAAGTACCTAAACAAAATATGGACTACAATAGTGGGACCTTAGACCTAAGACGCATATACAAAGAATGCCGCATGCAGCGGCGTGCGACACTATCTAATGGCGGCTATACGCTACGCTGACGACACGCTAGTCCTGGCGCAGCGGAGGTCGCATCAGGCGGCGGCCGACGCGATGGCACGCGGGGTTGCGATAGTCGTGGAGGGGATCCGGCAGTTGGGTCTCTAGGTGGCATTGCACAAGTCCGAGGCCATGTCGTTTCATGGGCCCCGGAATACGCCACCATCGGGATCCCAACTAACGGTAGGAGGGGTTCACATCGGCGTCGAGACGACGATGAAATACCTAGTCTCGTCCTCGACAGCCGGTGGAACTTCGTCGAGCATTTCCGACGTTTGGCTCCCAAACTGGAACGGGCCGCGGCCGCCTTCAAGCGGCTCCTGCCCAACCTGAGGGGGCCAAACGCCTCCTGCCGGAGGCTTTACGCGGGGGTCGTGCGGTCCATGGCCCTATACGGGGTCCCGGTGTGGGCGCGTTCACTGCGGCGGCGAGCCGCCCATTATTTGAACGCGCCCCAGAAGGTGGTAGCCGTTAGGCTGATCCGGGGGTACCGCACGATCTCGGGCGAGGCGGCAAGCCTCCTTGCCGGACTGCCGCCATGGGATCTGGAGGCGATAGTCCTCGCGCGCCTGTATGAGTGGCGCGCGGAGGCACTACGCCGGGGGGAAACTCCGCTTCCGCAGCAAATTGCGGCGGAGCGGACGGACCTCCGGCGCGATCTCATGGCGGCATGGAAAGAGCGACTGTCACAACCCAGCGCAGGGCACGCCACGATAGCGGCGGTAAGACCCCTCTTTGAGGAGTGGCTAGAGAGGCGTCATGGCGCCCTCACCTACCGCCTGACGCAGGTCCTCACCGGACACGGAAGTTTCGGGAGGTTCCTGCACATAATCAGGCGGGAGGAAACGCCCGGGTGTCACCATTGCCAGGATCGCCCAGAGGACACGGTGGAGCACACGGTGGAGGTCTGCCTCGCTTGGGCGGAGCACCGCCGTGTCCTCGTAGAGGCGATCGGCAGCGGCGGCGACCTCTCGCGTCCGGGCCTGGTTCAAGCCATGGTCCGGGGCGAGAGGGAGTGGGGGGCAGTCGCCTCCTTCTGCGAAGCAGTCATGCTAGCGAAGGAGGCGGCGGGACGGCTGAGGGAGAGAGCCTCCCGTCCCAGCCGCCGCGGGAGACGCTCCGGGCGTCGGGAGCCGCGCGACGACTCCCGGCCACCGTAGGCGCGGGCCTGCGGGCGGAGAGTAATGGGTAGTTCACCGTCCGATCAGGACCAGGCCCGTGCCGGACGGCGCGTACGTGTTCCACGCGCGCCTCAAAGAGATGTCAGCACTAAACGAAGGGGCCCGTAAGGGCCGAAGCCTGCCGGGTCAGCGGGATTGTCCGAAAGGGTTACCGCTGGCCCGGAACATAAAGGGCGAAGGAAGGAACACGGGTGGGTTTTAGTCAGTAAGAGTCTGACACTCCCTTCCGCTCCACCCAGAGCGGGAGGAGTCATCTGATGATTTCCCATCCTGAAAAAAAAAAATAAAAAAAAATGGCGGCTATATACGTTATTATATATACCTTGCAATATTAAAATGTCGATATAATATATGGTTTGAATTACAAGAAAAACGATTTGTTAGGTCTTGCCGCGATAAGGTTCCTTTTTTACTAAACTTTAGATGAATACAAAACTTTTTTAAATTGACTTTTCGAAAAGTTGAACACACACACATGTAGTAAATACAATCATCTTTTTAAAAATACAGTTAATAAAAAAACGATTTTTTTGAGGTATTTTACGAATTTATTAATATCTCGGAAACTAGTTACCGCCATAAGGTCCCTTTTGATTTGGACGACCACATATACAGGTACTAGCAGCGCCCCGCGGTTTTACCCGCATAAGTGTCCATCCCGTGGGAATATCGGGATAAAAACTATCCTGTCCTTCCCCGTGATGCAATCTTTCTCTGCCAAAATATTATCGAAATCCGTTCAGTGGTTTAAGCGTGAAAATACTTTATTTATGCCAAAGATTTATACCAATGGATGACAGTGTTTACCTAGCTAGTGATTATAAAATTTAATTTGCTATTTAAAATGCCATGAAAAATTCCAAGAAACGATGATTTAAGTACCTACTTGCAATGTCCAAGATTTTACCTCCATTCATTTTTACCTATACAAATAGTGAAAATATTACTACAATCGTATTTTTACTCGAATATGATCGGTAATAAAATGCATCCGCATGCCGCATGCGCAGCAATCATTGCAAGCGTCGCGAAATCAATTATATTTTTCATTCGTACGCTACAACGTTGAGGAATAACCGCTCATAACCGGCTGCTCGTCTTCAATTGTATTGTCGCATATTAGTAATTGAGTTCGCAATGTATTGATATCGTCTTCTCCAGTAATGTTCCGCTGTTGGCGTAAGTATACGTCTGGTAGGTACTTAGTGAAGCTATTTGTTTGACTAACCGACTGTTTATAGCTCTATCAAGCATGACATGAGCACTGCAATAGCAGCAGATATAATATAGCCATGCAGCTAGGTACTTACACATTGTATGTGCTTCTAGCAATTATGTTGATGCTTTCATATTTCTCGACACATAAGTACATATGTCTGGCACAGCCTGTGCAGCTGATGCACAGGTTATAATTATAATCAGCCTATAACGTTCCCACTGCTGGGACTCAGGCCACCTCTTGGTGAGAGGGAGTGGGCCGCAGCCCACCACGCGGGCCACGTGAGGGTTGGTTGGTGTCATATGTCTTCAAATTGCACATGATAGTCGTTACAAATTGGCTAATTTGGAAAGCAGTTAAATATATCGTTTGAAGCTCTAGTGGGTTCTGACCTCCGTTCTTGCACAACCGAAATCACACGGAAATGCACGAAGCCTCAATGTGGATCGGTCCTGCGCATGAATTGCACAACGATCGTGAGCCGCGTGTACTGAGCCTATAAAGTTTAAAGAAACATGCGCGCTTGGGTCGTCGTCGCCTGCGCCCGCGCCGGCTCGGCTAGATCAGTAGACAGGCTGGCATCACAACCTGTTACTTAGTACCTAGGTAGATATACTTATATGGTGTCACTCATTCTTAGTGATTTTAGACTCACTTGATGATTAGAAAGTTTGTTAGTCTTGCCTGACCTAGCAGCAGTGGGGGTACCCATTTTGGATCAATAGGATGTGAGGGTAGTAGAGATATTTGGAAAAGTGCATTTTTCAAGTTTGTCATTATTGTTTTCTTGGTCTTCTCATAATGCTAGCTGACGCAAACCTATATAATGTACAAAATTAATTTTAGTAATGCAAAAGATGATGATGTGGAGTTTTCCCAAAAGAGGATGGCTAATGAAGAAGAGAAATTCAGAAATCTCCTACATCTGAGAAGAACCTGATGTTGAGCAACGAACTCTTGGATTCTTTTGCACCAATCTTTGCACATATCCAAATGTCCGTCTTCTGAATGCAGAATGTTCTAGAGACCACACATTACTTGAGAGTGCCAAGAATAGTACATTAGGTATGTATTTATGAATAATATTGGCTACTGCTGGCATAAAATATTAAGCATAGGAAGTTTATTTATTTTATCCGTTTCCTAAAAATGACTGATCGTTACTTACAGAAACTTTTACGTTTATCCGATTCTTATTTCGGCACACCTATCAATCTCAATCTGAATCATTTTTAAAGTATATTGCTAATGGATTATAATACTTCATGATTATGTTCGAAAAATTTCTATGCTCAACAACGTAAATTCGCAATGAATGTTGTTTTACTGTCTAAATGAAAGCCATTCCAACTGTTATGTGTTAGCCGATCACCTCGCTGATATGTTTTAAAAGTAACGCTAGAATGAAATAAACTTGCTCATTGTGCGTTAGCGATTTCAGACCAATTCCAACATCCAGGTTTTCTTACAATAGCTGCCAGGTGTTTAAACTAGAACCTCGAGCTTAAAACGTCGGTACCACAACTCCTAAGTAACGTTTACAATAACTCACAACTAATCTGCACGACTATTACGGAAGTAGCGAAGGACTTGCGCATGCGCACGCATGCTACCCACGTGAACCGTGTCCATAACACCACGGCCCGGTGGTGCGAACTATCGATATTTAGATCACAGTGCACGCTATTTCAGTACACACGCAATTTATGGGTTATTAATGATAATATACGGCGCCTCGTGCCCGATATTGGCAATGGCTGATCGAAAAGTTTCCTTCGTCGTTTGGGTGACACATACACGTAGATAATATAGATTTTTGGACATGTCCACGTGATAGTTGTATAGCAGTGGGAGCCCAGTGGTAACAGCTCCGACTTACGAGTTGTAGGTCGTGGGTTCGAACCCTGGCAGGCTCTTTACTTTGTGTAAATAATTCCTCACCACTACTCTCAAAACGGTGAACGAAAACATCGTGAGGAAATCGGCATGACTTAGAACCAAAAAATAGCAATGGGCCCGCGTGGTAGATTACAGAACATTGGGATCTCGAAGAGGGGAGGCCTGTGTCCCAGCAGTGGGAACATTACTTATAGGCTATCATCTATGTTATCCACTGCATGGTAAAGATTTTTCTCAGCAGTGAGTGCGTCACATTAAAGTCCTGTAAGTGTATTTTTAGGATTCCGTGCTTCAAAAGGAAAAAAAGAACCTTATAGGATCACTTTGTTGTCGTCCGTCCGTCTATCTGTCAAGACCCTTTATCTTAAGAACGCGTGGAGGTACCGAGTTGAAATTAAAACCATATACTCAGGTCTACAGTCCCTTGAAGCTGTAAAAAAATCAAACTTCTAAGTTAACGTGAATTAAAGATACGGCCGTTTATACCGCAATAAACGTATATTTCGACACTTTCAAGGGAATCAATATTTAAAGGATACTTCCCGTTGAGCTAGAATCATGAAAATTGGCAAGAAGCAAGATCATGTAGCACAAGTAAAGGAATAAATCGTAAATTTGTAGGTACAGGCGCCAGCACATCAAGCTACCCCGAAACTGACTTTCCCAATCAACTTTGAACCTTATTCTTTAGTGATAAAGTTGAAAATCTATTAAAGAAATTTGACAGATTGTAGTAGGTTGATGTGCTGGCGTCTGTACATTAAAAAAAACCCGCGATAAAATATTTACATACCTACAAAATACGGAACCCTCGGGGCGCGAGTCCGACTCGCACTTGGCCGGTTTATTTTTTATTTTTTATATTGATCGCCATAAAGTAAAAAACAATTAACAAGGTCGCGACGGTCAGTTATAAAAACGTCAAAATAGAAGGTATTTTTCTCACCGCCATATTTTCACCTTTTCGTGATACCATGGACCCGCGCACTTGGTCTGCACCAAGTAACATTCGAAGGATAACAGGTTTGATTCCGCGTTCATTGCTAGCGCTATTCATTGTAAGCTTGTAACAATCGATCAATGACTTACAAGTTCTGTAGTTACTTACCTATCTGTAACAAAGAATTTTTATTTATTAGTCACGGTGAGACTGTTAAATCTGTTTCTGTGTAAGTGATAAAATAATCTAATGAATAGCCCTTTACAATGACAACTCGATCAACAATCTCGATTCTCGTCAAGTTCGTCAACAAACGTGAAACATTTCCCGCTCTTAGCGCGCGCCAATTGTGCATGCGCGCGGCTTCCTTCCAAGATGGCACCTCCGATGGACGTAACACGAAATACAATACAGTAACTTTTAAAGAAATTACTAAGATTTTACACAGTAACAAAATGTAACAAACGAAAAAAAAAAAGATTTTTATAATGTATTTTTAGAAAACAACCTTAATGAATCGCGTCATGAAACTAGCAATCAACTCGATTCCGACTCCGACGACTTCTTCTGACATGTGCATACTTTATCATAAAATATTGATTCTCATCGCCTTGTTTTTTAATACAGAACAGGATAACATTTTAATTTTAACCTTCTATTATGTTGAATAAGTAAATTATTAAAATTTATTCTTAACGAAAAAAAAAGTTAAATGTCGATGTCTTCGCTCGCTCTTTAATTAGATGTATAATCTGACGCACACATTAAACTCGGGGAAAACTTAAGGAAATCATTATTGTGTTACTGTCGGTACCTACATAAAACAGAAGGTCTAAGAATCTTGGAGAACATTCAAATTTCCGTCCCCAATGTAACCCCTTTAGAGGGCGATTTTTTTCGAAAAGCATTCACGAGGCTAAACACATCTCTTGTACGAAACTTTATGCTTTTAGGGACCAGCGGTTTAGACTGTGTGTTGTCTGTTAGTGAATCCTAGATAATATTATGTTATGGGAGGTTGAAGCAGCAAATTTTTGACGAGTTTGCAGAGTCAAACCTGTAAAGATTCCAATATGACTTTTCATTGCAATTTCAAAGTTCCTTCCACAATTATTTATAAATTAATCTTAGGCAGGATTAACTATTTTAATAATCAGAGGTGTTGAAAACTACCTGTGTATGTAGGGTTTATGAAAGGCCTGTTTAGATACTACTTTTCTTTTCTTAAATTGTTTTAGTAGTAGTCAGTTGGAAGTACATATTTGTTACCATCGCTTGGTGGAACCTGGATGAGGCTGGCACAGGGGCGTGGGGATTGGTATTGGCACAAGTAAAGAGAGGCCTTTGTCAGGAATGGGGAAAGTCGGGCTGTGGATGATGACGATGAGTAGAGGTTTGGATCATCACTCTGACTTGTCTGGATAGTTTGGAGGCCTGGAGACAGCAGGTATTCCTAGTACAGGCTTCAGTCTCCATAAAATCAATGTATTTTTGTATACACTATTATGTATTAATTTTAAATTATGCGCTGGAGAAAATAGACGTATTTATTATTATTATCATGGTGTTTGCAGAACAGTGTTCCTTTGTTAAGGAACACGTGTAGCACTTGCTCCAAATACATATACGGTTGGAGACATAATACGAATTAATTAAAAATTGTCATGAAACTTAGTGTCATCCACTTTTACTAGAGCGGAAAGATAAGCCTAATGATACATCAGAATAATTAACTAATAATACTTAGTAGTAGATACTACTAACAATAGAGACCCAATTACGTAATACATGATCATTAGGCTTATCGTGGACACGGTCATTTTGAACGATATTGCTAATCCATTGCGTCATTATCAGTAAAATTTGTGTGCTCCACATCGTAAATAACGCAATGAATGTTGTTGAAATGTGAAAATGAAAGCCATTACTATTGTTAGTGTGTTACGAAATTACCCCGCTGTTCAATTATATGTTTACAACGAAATGGTAACAGACCGCACTGAAACCTCCTCATGTATGAAGTTTCCAGCACATTATGGGCTCGCTCGTCTCCTATACAATACTAGCTTCTGCCCGCGATTGTTCCGCTTGAATTATACATATATCATAAAACTCGGCAATTCTGTAGCTTCCCATTAGTAAAAGAATTTCTGGAATCGGATCATTAGTTCCGAAGATTACTCCCTCCATATAGTAGACACGCTAGCCTTTTCCCAACTACGTTGGGGTCGGCTTCCAGTCTAAACGGATGCAACTGAATATCAGTACTTTACATAGTGCGACTGACTATCCGACTTCCTCGATCCAGTTAAGGGTAACACGATTGTCAGACTTTCGGGCGTCTGATGACTCATGAGGACTGTCAAAGATCCAAGAATGACAGCCGAGACCAACGGCTTAACGGCTTTCGGAGGCACGGAGCGGTCTCGGTATGTAAAGATGGTCATCCATCCACGGACTGACCGCGGCAAGCGTAGCTTAACCTGATCGATGGACCCGTGCGGTTGTCATTACTTAGCCACGAGCCCCTCATTATAATAGATACAGATATATATAATAAAACTGGCAAAATGTGGGTACTATGCCCCATGTCCCTTGTACAATGCGTGCCACGAAAGATGAAACTTGACCACGCCTCCCCCGCTCTTTCCGCCGCCCCTATGACGTCCGGTCCCGTCCCGCACTCAGACCTCATACCGCTAAAGATACCTAAAATCGTGTATTGCGCAAGTCAAACCACGTGGTATGTCAAGTCTCATCTTTCGTGGCACGCATTGTAAGTGGTGAATCGAGTATCTAATTAACCCTTGCAAGCTCTTCGGGACATACAGCCGTAATGATTTCAATAAAGATCACTAATATTCAATTGCGCAGGTATAATATATGTGTGGCTACCATTGTTAAACATTTAATAAGAAGAACCAAGTGGAATTACCTATGGTGTTTCTTGCCCAGTCTTCACCAAACGAATCTACATTTTGGAAGGGCCCCCTAAAATCAATTCTATTTTCTTGTTAGTTTTGACATTCAAAAGTGGCTTAATGGCTTAATTAAAATAAATGTTTTGACTTTGATAACCAGAAATCTAGAAAACCAGTCAAACTATCGATAGCGCCACGTATCTTCCAACCTTTCACCTCTCCATGATTCACTCTTGTAATCTCAGCACGTTTATTTACAAAATAAGGTAAAAAATCGCAGGGACTTACCCGAGTGTGTGCTACTTAGAAGTAATGCACCTTCTATGTAGCTGGGTTTCGGTACTTACCCAATGGCCTCGTGAACTTTAGTAGGATATTTATCGGGATTTTTATCGGGTCAGGCCGGAATGTCATAAGACATAGGAAATTATATAAGCACAAAATGATTTTATGTCAGCATCTGCCTAGCCTTTTCCCAACTATGTTTGGGTCGGCTTTCAGTCTAACTGGATGCAGCTGATACCAGTATTTTACATGGAGCGACTGCCTATCTGATCTCCACAACCTAGTTACAGGGAGATCTGGCTGTCAGAATTTCGGGATTCAAACATACATCTACATAATATATACAGTATGTTAACTAACAGAGGGCGTTCCCGTTAACCCGCAATAGTATAGCATCCATACATGCTAAAAAAAATATTACCATTCGAAAATAAAATGTTTTTATTTTTTTTTATATTAAAATGTTCACTAAAAATCGTAAATTGATACGTTAAAGAAACACTCTGTACACGCGTACTTGAAGGACAGCAATGTCGGAATTTATTTAATTAAATAAATTAGAATTGATTAAATAAATAGAGTATCAATTTACGATTTTTAGTGATTATTTTGTTATAAAAAAAAATAAAAACATTTTATTTTCGAATGGTAATATTTTTTTTAGCATGTATGGATGGTATACTATTGCGGGTTAACGGGAACGCCCTCTGTTAGTTAACATACTGTATACTCGTGACTATCCTAATATACATATACACAGTTGATACAGACCCGTATCGGCTGTCAAAGATCTAAGAATGACAACTGGGACTGATAGCCAAGAATGTACCAGCAGCGCCCCGCCGTTTCACCCGCATAAGTGTCCATCCCGTGGGAATATCGGGATAAAAACTATCCTATGTCCTTCCCCGTAATCTGTTCAGTGGTTTAGGCGTGAAAAGGTGACAGACAGAGAAGGTGACAGACAGACAAGGTGCCAGACAGAGTTACTTTCGAATTTATAATATTAGTAGGTATGGATATGGATATATGGCTAAGGATACTTTTAAATTGAAAGGTACAGGCTTTGCGAAGCATGTGTTGTGTACATATGTAGATATTCCGTGGTTGTGTAACTGAATGATCGGCTGAGAAATAAGGCAATGTGGTATGTATTTAATAAAAGAAGGTGTAGTGAATAATATTGAAAAGAGAATGCTTAGATGGTTTTGTGAAAGGATGAATGAAAGGCGACTAACAAACAAGGCAGATGTGAGTAGAAACGCCGCTCTAGAAGGATAGTACCCTCCTTGGTTGTTGTTGTTCTTCATAAAGGTCAGGAGAGTAGTACTCTCACCCGGCGTGCGTGTATGACCTGATTTATGAACGTAAACGAAGCAAAAGGAGTAGGTATGTATTAAAGATCGTAGCTGACGCGTTCTGTAGTTTCTGCTTACCTGTCTACCTGCTTACCTGCCTACCCTCATGGCAAAAGTTTATGTACCTACTACGTATTTTTAAAAGGTGCACCCTGCAACATTGCTATAAGTACGTAATAAGACTGCAGGTACTCATTTGCGCATACATCACTTCTTCGATCTTGGGTTACGTCGCGCGTCGATCCAAAAGCAGTTCGTTAGGCATTTAGAATGTGCTGGTAACATACCAAGACAATTTTTACTGCTTGCTTGCTTGTCTTAGATTAATTCCTAGAATATACACTAATGTCTATATTAATATCAAGGCGCCGCAGTGTGTAATGAAATAGATTCACATTCAATCAATTATCGTGGCGTTTCCTGTTCGGGCCCAATTATTCATAGTAGCGGTAATATAATTAAGTATTCTGTATACATTTCGAATGTTGCTCACATATCCAGTGAAACCAAATAATTGTAACACACACTATAAAATTAAATATTACCCACATACAATTTCCTTACTAACATGGCTTCAGAAACTCCATTCAATTTAAAAAAATAAGACAACTTCATGAGGGTGAGCTGGTACACATGTGTGCTATGTGTCCATTAGTCACACAATCCATATATCGTTTTTGTAATCTTTATAAACAACGAAATAATATGTGCAATGTGCATTCGTAGATTTGTTAAAACCGCTCTGACTAGAAAGAAAGAAAGTAAGAAAAAGTATTTATTGTGACTCGCACAGAATGATCACAAACTAAATTCAACACAATCATAAAAATATAAAAACAAAATTACATAAAAGTATAAAAAGAAAGTAAAAATCAGAACGTGTACGAGGCCAAAAGGCTCCTATCTTAGCAAGCTGCTGCGACAATTGAAAATAAGTGTCGCAGTGCTAGCCTAGATGTACCTAATCAAAGCGAGCTGGATCTCGTGACCACTTCACCAGCCCGGCGGGATGCTCCGTTTAGTATGCGAGCGACTGTTGCTCTCCGCAATTACTGACGCACGGACGGCCTTGCGACCGCTTTTCTGCGGACTATCTTACACTACATCTCACCGACCACTAGGCTAGCTAATCACCCGGTGGTAATATGCGAGCACTGTGTCTGTATGTGGTCTGTATTGAAAGATACTGGCCTGACGCGATTTTAAATTGGAACGCGTTTTAAACTGAACTGAATAAAGTTCGTGAGAATAAATTAGGTACTAATGTTTCACCCAATGTAGTAAAATACATAATGATGTAAACACAGGACTGCACTTAGTACTTGGATGTGTTGTCGATACAAAATATTATTTCTATTACCAATTTTTTAGTCGTACCTACTTATCAAGTAAGTAGGTACTTATATATTTACAGAATTATAATCATTAAAATCATCAATACAACCAACCATTTGATTAGTTAAGTATTTCATGAAATGATCATTCAATAGGATTAGTATGTAAGTAAATAACAACTAAAACCTAATAAGTTAATACAAATAACCAAATTGAATATATTTTTAGTTGAATATTTAAAAAACACTAGCGACCCATCCCTGGCTCGCACAGTTTTTACGACTTACAACAAAATCAGGGGGCCTAAAATGGCCACTTTGGCAGAATCATAAAAGGATAACATTATGTTACCTCTTCAGTCTTCAAGCTACAACCGCCGATTTAGATGAAATTTGGTATACCTACTTAGAGATAGTTTGAGTCCCGGGAAGAGACATAGGGTAGTTCTTGTCCCGATACTCTCACGGGATCGAAACTTACGCGGGTGAAACCGCGGAGCGCTGCTAGTATATTATAGACTTAGAACTTCGGAATAAATTATCTAAATGATGGTGAAAACTGCATCAAAACCCGTTGAGTAGTTTAGAAACAGACAGACACTATATGATATAGTATAAATAAAATATATATAAGATGGTTGATATAAACGCAGACACATAAAAATGACTCATATAAACAGTTTATAGTTTCTGGCAGTTCTACATGAAATCTGTCAGCCGGGCCCTTATTGCTTCCGCAATTTTCGCGTTCTAACTGTGATTACGATATCAATAACTACTACTACTAGCTACAAGACACTAGCACCAGTAATACAGTTTGTCTGAAAGCATCAGCTGTACCTACTACAAGACAAACTGAACCACCACCGCTTCTAAGGGTCGCCAGGACCCTTGTCATGTTAAATAGCTATAGCCTTCCTCAAGAATTAGAAAGAATCTTCTGAAAGGTAAGAATTTTCTATGAAATACAAAAATATTTTTTCAAATCCGTCTGGTAGATCCAGATGAGCGCGTTCAAACAAAGAAAATAAAACCGGTCAAGTGCGAGTCGGACTCGCACACGAAGGGTTCCGTACCTCAAGGCATAAAACGCCGAAAAAACGTTTCTTTTATACCTACCCTTTAAATTTTAACTTTATTTTGTTTTATTATTTGCTGTTATAGCGGCAACAGAAATATATCATCTGTGAAAATTTCAACTGTCTAGCTCACGGTTCATGAGATACAGCCTGGTGACAGACAGACGGACAGTGGAGTCTTAGTAATAGGGTCCCGTTTTTACCGTTTGGGTACGGAACCCTAAAAACAAAATACTCTTCAGCTATTATTAGTGGGTATTATAAGTATAGATTATCCTTATACTACAAAAATAAAAGAAATCAGCCAGATCTGTCTCTGGCTGATTGCCAATATTTTTATTTTGTAAATAAAATTATGCTCTGATTATTTTCATTTAACAGTTATAAACAAAATCTTTAACATACCCAATCCAATGCAAATTGCATTCTTGATCGAGGTCATGGGTGCTTACATCTTTTTACGTAAGTATTCCATTCGTCAAGAACATCTTGATATTATCTCTAAACACAAGTTTTTTTGCACTTCTTTAATCTGAGAGCATTATTATTCATGATTCAAGTTATAAAAAACATCAGATTAATTGCGTCTTCGACCGCGTGAAATTTCTTGTTTTATCATAAAATATATAATATCCTGTGCCACTCGGCAATACTGTAAGTCGGCTTCCAAACTTTTGGAATCGGATCAGTAGGCAACTATTTCCGAAGATTACCTACACCCTACATACAAACTCACAAACTTCTTTATAATATTAGTATAGATAATAATGATGTGATCATTGATAACCAATGTAAAACCAGTCAACGAAAACGAAATGGAATGATTCGACTTTTCAGGCTGTAGAATTGAACATGTGCATTTCAATAAATTCGTTAACCTCGCGCAAAGTAATAGCTTAGTAAATCTACTTTCGATCGATTCCAAGGACTGTGGTTACGATATTATGAAGCGGCCGGGGCCGCTCTACGTAGAAAATACGGTGCGTGTGCGCAGCGAGACCGGTCGGCGCGCGGGACCGGTATCCCTGGGAATTTTCCATGCTTTCCTCGACGACTCGCAGCCTCTCGGCGCAATCGTACCTTCAAGTGAACACTGAACATGTTGCTCGATTGTATCTCTTTTGGGTAGGTAGCCACCGCCACCACTTAAGGAGAGAGCTCTTCAATTATTTCAATAGGGAAATTCTGGTTCACTTTTTACACGACCACGTAAGTTACACTTTCCGACTTTTATTTTAAAGCGAATATAAACATTATGTTATTATTACACTGCGGTTTTTACAAGACGTCCTCGTATAGGTACAAGCAAGGTGAAACAAAACGCCCCGTCATACAACTCGAGTTCGCAACATTTCTGAAGTCGAAAAATTGACTGAACTATAATATACGCGCATCGTTGGCAGGCTTGCGGCGACACTTTTAGAATAGTCCACAATTATTCGTCCAAACCTGAATAGCCGGGTCCACACCGGACGATCCATCGCGCTCCGATCGCGCGCGGCAGCAGCGCGATCCAAAGATGCAGGCGGTGTGGACGTGCCGCGCGCGATCCATGCGCACGTATTGGAGCGCGCGCTCCCTACCTCGCGCGATCCGTGTGCGGTCGGTTTTTGTGCCAGCCTCAAAGGTGCCTCAGTTGCGTGATGCGCGCGGTGTGGACGGTTGTGTTGGTTCGCGCGATCCACCTCGCCATGGACATCTCAGAAAGTCGCCGTTTGATATCGCTTTATAAAGAATTTAAATGTTTATGGGATCCCAAAGATTCTAATTACACCAATAGAGGTGTTAGAGATGATGCTTGGCGTCAGATTTCTCGTGAAATGGGGAATAAGTCGATCGAGAACCTAAAGAAAAAAATGCGATCTCTGGCGGGAGGCTACAGAAGGGAGAAACACAGAGAGAAGCAAAGCCGTATAACTGGATCCGGTAAGAAAACAAAGCTACTTTTTATCTGTAGGTATTAAAATTATATATTTTATTATAAGTAATTACATCATAATATTTACTGTGGATTTCACGTGATTTCGCTTTTTACATTTAAGCTGTTAGAAATACACGTGGTTATTTTAATGAGTAACTTGTTTATTTCAGGTGCTCAAGATACATATAAATCAAAGTGGTTTGCGTATGATGACTTCGACTTTATGGCGGATAAAAATGAACCCGGAACCACACGCGATACATTGGAACATGTGAGCTATTAGTTTACTGATATTCATTTTGCCAAACTATTGTATGGTTTGTAACAAAGTGTCTTGCTAAGTGGGACCGTATTGTAGTGGCATTTTCTGTTGCTCTTCTTGGTACGACGGCCATCGGTTGTAGCGATTGTGATGGCGGTTCATTTCGCCAGCTTCCAGGTATTACATCTCCATTCTCCTGTACTGTATCAAACGTTCCTGGCGATATAAAGTTAGGATTACTGCGTAAGTAGTTATATAGATGAACCGTTGCCAGCACGACTTTAGTCGCAGTTTCTGGTTCCAAAAGCATAGGTTTACGCAGGACTCTGTAGACAGAACTAAGTACTCCAAACGCGTTTTCAACTACTCTACGTGCTCTTGACAGTCGGTAGTTGAAAATTCTTTCACAAGAACCCCTTTCCCGTGTACCATCGTATGGTTTCATAGTATAATCATTAAGCTGAAAAGCTTTATCACCTAGTATATAATAGGGTACCTCAATTTTATAGGGAACTTGCAATATCTCCGGTGGAGGAATATTTAGCTCTTTTTTTTCAAGTTTTTTATATAAATTTGTGCTTTTGAACACGCCTCCATCTGATATTCTGCCTTTAGTCCCAACATTCACATACAGGAACCTATAATTTGCATCTACTAATGCAAAAAGAACAATACTAGGAAATAATTTGTAATTATCAAAGTCGTTGCCACTATTAAAAGGCGATTGTATAGCGACGTGTTTGCCGTCCATCGCTCCTATCACGTGTGGGAAATTCCACTTATTCTCGAATTGCTGAGAAACTGTACGCCATTCTTCTTTAGTTGACGGCACCTGAAAATAAAGGAGATCTTAATTATAATATAAAGCTGAAAATAAGAATAAGCAGTAAATAGTAATAATAATTGTTGTTACAGGTAGAATCTGATACGACTGAAGGGGAACTTGAAGTTAATACTACAGTGAGCGAAAACGAGAACAGTAACATTACTAGTGACACACAACCGGAGAGAGCCAACCACCACACAGATCAGAGTAGAGAGCAGAATGATCAGAATGCACAATCCAGTGTCCAAACAACAAACAAAAGAACAAAAAAAAGAAAGAAAACTACTTCTAATAATGCAGATGACATATCAGATGAAACTCTTTCAGAGGCTTTCCAACTTCTGCAACAATGTGCTCAGCCACCACAACCGGAAACTGATTCTTACATTGCTTTCGGGCAGTATATATCTACTGAATTGCGGAAATATGATGCAGTAACATTAGTTAATGTCAAAAATGCTATATGCCAAGTTATTTTTCAAGCTGACACAGGAAGATATGGGGATAGCAATTATGGATATTACACTAATTCATATCCTGGCACACCAATAGCATACACTTCATCACAGTCCCAGTCTCTACAACCTCAAAATTATCCAGCTCCAATTCCACAGACATCACCGTCTGCTCATCTAGCCTCCAATTCATCGCAGTCCCAGTTTCTGAAACCTCAGGATTATTCACTTCCACAGTCACCACCGAATTAAATAAGTACCTACCTATATCATGTTTTCAAAAAATAATTAATAATTGTAAACATGTTACTTCTTTAAATTATGATTGTAATACACTACTTTTTTATTGAGTAATAAAGTATGGTTTTACTTACCTTTACATAATCATTTAACAGGTCAATGATGGCTTCACAAACTTCAGGAATAATTATCGATATAGACTGTTTGGAAATGCGGAACAGATACTGCAAACTGACGTACGAATCTCCAGTTGCTAAAAATCTCAATGTTAGTAATAATCTTTCCTTCACAGTAATGGCATCTCTATAATTTGTATCATTCTTTCTTAGCTTGTTATTTAATAATGAACACAATATCTCAAATTGATTAGCATTCATTCTTGCAAAATTGTGTTCAACTTTATCTGACACTAACTCTGCGTACAGCTGAGTCCCAGATTCCAAGCGATTTTTGTAAATTTGTTTCACCCAAAACCGTCGTTTTCTTTTTTGTGATTTTTTGCGCAAGCATTTAAGCAAAATAAAAGTTACTGCTGCAACGGCAAGACGCCGCCGTTGTACGTGTGACTCCATATCGTACAAGAGTTAGATTGGCTGAATCACGGATCGCCTTAGGATCGCTTGGAGCGCATATTTGGGATCGCAAGTTTCCAAGAGTGGATCGGCCTAACACGATCCACGATCCACGCTCCGCGATCCTGGATCGCGGATCGCGGGATCGATGGATCGTCCGGTGTGGACCCGGCTAATGGACAGAATATTGTGTGGTCGCGTGCCAAATCGTCGCGCTAGGCGCCTGGCACTTGGCACGCCAGGCCGCACGGAACACGGAGCCTGCTCGAATGATTTAGCGACTGAAGTTCAAGGCCAGTGCCAAAACATTGCGTGATGCTGATGAGTCAGGTCGTTGCATTGCAGCGCGATGCAGCAGCGAATATGTTCCGATAATGACTGCCAGTGATAATTAACGATGTTAATGCCGAACGCCGATTACCCGTGACGTGAAAATACTAGAAAAACGCGAATTCTACACAAAAATTCTGGCACCGACTTCAAGGGCGTAGAACAAGAAAATAAATCAACATTTTTCACAGCATTCTCAAACCGGGCAAAAGGTGAAAGCTTTCGGGAATCATAACAGCCACTTGTCAAGCTCACTTTGACAAGACTACTTTATTCATCAGCTTGGCAGTCTTTACTGCAAGGAACCAATCTAAGGCCATGATGTTGATAGTTAAAAAAAATATACTTATAGAATTAATTGCCAAGTGTGAAGATTTTAATTTGAGATACTTTGCGCAGTAAAGACGTAGAAAGAATTGTCTCAAGTCCAAGGTTAAACTGAAAATAAATAAACTCAGACATTCTCTTTAATGTTAGTTACGCATAGTTTGGCGGACACTTTTGTAGCTAGCTTATGTAACCGTTGTAGGAAATATAAATAAGCTACAGGTTACTTTAAATAAGTATTACTTATATAAATACAGCTATGTAATATTTATTTTGTCGTGCACAATGTTTACATGACAATATGTTTACTATCCGCATCTATGTTTAGATACATAATGTGTTGAAGTCAGTCAAACGGTGCGATGATGCCAATAGTGCCCTGAGCTTATTTATTGCAGTCTTACACTGTTCTGAGAAAGATGCTTATTGCATTGATTGATCTGTTCTTAGGATATGAATATTAACCTCCTTAATAGCAGTGTCTATAAAACAGTAACCCTCGACAGCATGAAATGCTAAGAAAAAGAGAATATTGCCATCATCATGACCCTTCCTGCCCTTTTTGTCTACTAGTTACTGCTCGCGACTTCGTCCGCGTAAAATTTCTTTTCCTCCCGACCTACCCCTCGCATCGTATCACCTGTCGCGCTATTACTATGTTATTTCTGAGTTTTTTTTGCTCGCCTCCTAGGCATAAGTACTAGCATCATGTTAAATAGCCTTCCTCAAGAATTGGGCAATCAAATGCAAGATTTTTTCAAATCCGACTCGTAGTTCTAGACATTAGCGCATTCAAAAACACAAAAACAAAAAATTAATATACTCTTCAGCTTTATTACTAACTAGCGACCCGCCCCGGCTTCGCACGGGTGCAATGCTGATACTAAATACACTACAGAAAAACTGTGAACGTTGTATATAAAAACATAGCGGCCCGCTCCGGCTTCGCACGGGTATAAAATATATAGCCTATGTGATTAAAATCGATTCAGTAGTTTTGATTTATTCATTACTGCCCGTGGCCCGCACGCGTTAAAGCACGCTCTTGCCGCACCGGGCGGCCGGCCGGTACCGCCGCAAACGCTACGTCCCGCAATTTTTAAATCTGTAATATCTTCGAAAATATTCACTTAAATCATACGGTGTAAAGGGCCATATAGATCTATATTAAATGAACAATGTATTCAAGGTATTTAATTGGTTAAGGATTAATGCTGTATTGGTTAAAATCGCTTCGAAAATTAGCCAGTATTTGTCGTAAAAAGTAAATGACAAAAAAAAGTTATTGTGGGTTATCCATAAGAGATAGACATATACCATCACGGACTTTTCTGTAGACCTTTTCAATGTGTACAATACTTAGTACATTATTTTGATAAAACTCGTAGGGTTCTGCCTGCGTTTGCAATGTAAGCGGAAAAATGTAATTATTTACGACATCACATTAGAAACCTCAAAAATAACAGTACTTCTCCACTATTTAATGGATGTTATTATACATATAAACCTTCCTCTTGAATCACTCTATCTATTAAAAAAAATCGCATCAAAATCCGTTGCGTAGTTTCAAAGATTTAAGCATACAAAGGGACATAGGGACAGAGAAAGCGACTTTGTTTTATACTATGTATAGTTATTACTAATATAGATAGATTAGTAAAGATAAATAGATTAGCGCCCACGTCCATCTTACTTGGTGTTACAACAAATCACTGACTCTCAAGACCAAATGTCTTGAAACAGAGGGTCTTGGCAACAGGCCGCAAGCAATAAATGGTTGACCGTAACGTCTAGTGCTAGGAAAACTTTCCGGGGTGAATATACTCATAAGAACTAACAACCTTAGTTTAACGACTTTTGGAAATATAGACCCACAGAACAGATAAAAGATTTGTTCTGTGTATAAACCTACCAAAAACATTTTCATGTAAAATGTTGCCAAGACGAGACCACTTAAAGTTCGCAATCTCAAAAAGTTATCAGATCTCATGTAGAGCCAAACTTCTAACTCTACACGCCCTAACTCTACAAGCGCTAACTTCACAAACTCTACACCTTAGTCAAAATATGAGGCTTGGCCGTTTCGTTACTACAAGAACAATTGTTTAACAGAAAAGTAATGAACAGTGAATAAATTTCTCACCTTACGCCCATGTGATAGTATCGAAACGGCCAAGCCACATATTTTGACTAAGGTGTAGAGTATTAATATTTCGAAGTCGACTTTGCCGATGGCATAGCTGAATAAAACTCAATAACTATGCCCAAAGGCTCTCCTAGGCTCGGTCCTGGTAATGCTACCGCTAGATAACATGCGGTCTTCGCCCAATACATTTACAGTAAACAGTGCAACAGTGGTAGTCCCTTGCTCTGCGAAAATCGCCCTTACGAGTTACGATATTAAAGCATCAATGTCAAATTGTGCAGTTGACCGTACAGCTTCAAACGCTTAGCAGTAACAGGAATCCTCTAATCCATACCTTTATTATCATCAACATCCGCTGCTGTACCTACATAGACGTATCCAATTCCTATGCAAATTGATGCGCTTAAAAAAATAGCCACTTAGCAAAGTTAGACGATCTGGAATCTGCGGTTTGCGGCACTTTGGCAGAATCACAAAAGGATAACATTATGAATCATAATGGACAATTAACTGTGTTAATCGTATCAAATCCCATTGGTGAAGGATTTATCAGTTATTTTTTGTCTGTGCTAAAATACCAATCAATCCAATCCAAATCCAATCCCAATCTCTTTGATTATACCTACGTAGTGCAGCGAAAAAAAGAAAAACACGGACTGTCTCAGTAGATCACGGTAATGTCAACGTTATTTATACCAGTCCCGTGCTTCGCTAAGTGTTTAATATTTCACGTTCGTATTAATTGACGAGCACATGTTTCTGTATTTCGGAGTTATGTGTAGTTGGAGCTCTGCCCCGCCGAACATCAAATACTACGCACACATACGCTAAATAAAACAGAAATATCGCAAAATATATATCTAGTTACCAAGACGACCGCTGCAGTTGCAACTGATTCAAGCAAAGTCCCTTCTCTATCGTATACTCGTAACTGACAAGATTAATGATCATTATACCCTGGCCCGCCATGTTACCCACAGTCATAATATGTCTGATTGTCTGATCTGTCAATTGATACTAGAAACTTCTTATAGAGACGAGCGACTGTTAATGAAGTATACTGCTCTATTTTGATAATTTTTTGCACGTTCGCCTATTCTCCATCCAAGTGTACCTTCTGCACCTTCTTCAAAGTATTCGCCGTATTATCACACGTGCCTGTCTGAAGCACGTGCGTTTTGCCAATCAATTCTTGTCGCTGTCTTCAGTTATTGCCGCCGGCGGCGCAAGCGTGGGCTAAAGTGTAGCGAATTATGAGCACTGCTTCATTTGCGTGCACATATCTACCAGTACTAAGCCATGAATTAGGTGGTACTACTGAGCCAAGTGTTGAGTCAGACGTACGTATTGAATAATCTTTTCTGCATTAAATACAACACATATTCTGAGTGAGGAAGATTTGGCTTGAATCACCTAAGTAGGTGAATACCTAACTTCCCCGTTAGGCAGTTGCCTAACGAGGAAGTAATTCCTAGTCAGTGCTATATACCAATCTATCTACCTCAATGTAGCTGCAGTGGAACTCCTTGTTTTAAAGATGTTTCTGCTGTCAAGTAATCGTCCAGTTTCGAAGGCATACATAAGACAGGCTAACTCGACTCCCAATATTACCATTGGAAATGCGTCAACAAACTGTCATAATGCAGAGATCTCGTGGAGCTGGTAACCTTCTCTAGGGGCTTAACCTATTATCACATAAAATGACCACAGAATTCAGCATGGTTTTTTGTTTCTTTTTATTGTACCTACGGTCCATTTTTTTTATGCAAATGACTTACAACAGCCTTCAAAAGTTCAAATTGAAGGTGTTTGTTGTCGGCGCGCGGCGGTTTGCGAAAGCGTTCCTAAGTCAGACAAATACCTATTGATGTATAATAAATTGTATACATGGAAACGTACCCACAAAAATAGACTAGATTTTTCCGTAATGGATAATTTTGCATTGTGTCTGTGTATCTGACTCATAGTAGCTACTCCTGTACATGGTTATTATTTACATTCAACGAATTAGTCACACGTTTACATAGTTGCGGCTTATGTGCACTCCGAATTATTTAATACCTACGTAATCGATGATAATAATACGTCATTGACATTTTTGTTTTTGTCTGTGTATGTACCAACTTTGTCATACTTACTTATCATTTATAATATTTATTAATCAGAAACAAAACAATAACTAACTCTATAATAACTAACTCTATAATAGAAATAAAAATATTTACAAGTATCAAAAAGGGTTACAGGGCGTCGAAAAATTCGTCCACATCGCTGTCAACAGGAAAAGTGCCCAGAAGGCTGGCAGCATTGCCACGTTGGATAGCAATGCTGATTCTTTGGCCAAAAAATAGGCCCGCCCTCTGGTCACGTGAAGAGTCGACCAATCGTTTGGCGATTTCCCGAAATACTAGGTGGGCACTCGGGCCCCATGGCCCCAGAGTTTCAACCCCAAACGGTTCAAATACATAATCGCCAATTAAATTATTGTATTTGCGCCGTTTGAGGTTTTCAGCACCTGCAGCAGCCGCCCCAGCGCAGCACACTGTGCTAGGAAGATGGGAAGGTGCAAGGGTGTCGACGCAAGTTGCGTCCCACACCAAAGGCCTACCCAACTTCCATGGCATTATGGTCATACCATCTGGTCTCTTGCCATCGACGCGTGCCAAGCCAGTGGGTTCCAATACAGCTGGCACCCCGGCGGTGGCAAGAGCACGACGGATGAGATCATTAATGCTAGCGTGCCGCGCTATCCGACCTGCACTCTTACTACAAGAAAGGCCATGGTGTCCGAGGCAGTCGACTGCTTCACCACATTGACAGCGATGTGGAGCAGCACAAGGAGCGCCCAAACGCAAACATGTAGCGAGCCGGAAGGTTGTATCACCTAACATAGTTCCTATATTAGGTGACGGTAGAGCCTGAAGCCAAAGGCCCGACTCCCACTCACCCACAGCAAGCAGGCGGGCACGCTCAGCAGTATTGGTAGACGTATTAATAAGTTTATTCCGTACCAACCTGCAGAGCGGCTCATCCCACTGTCTCTGGGAAAACGGATTCTCGGGCCGATCCGTGTCCGGGCAAGCCACTTTCCAGGCGTCCTCTGCATCGGACAAGCACGGCACTTCCGAGCTAACCAGGGAGAGAGTTAAAATTTTCCTGGTTAGTTTTTCAGTGCTGTGGACAGAAGACAGGAACGCCGGTAAGCTAACACTAGAAATTTTGCGGATGCCAAGGCCACCAAAACGAATTGGTAGGGTGGCTTGCAGCCACGCTCGGTCGTCCAGGGCCACATTAAGAATGGATGTTAAAGTGTTCCGAATAATTTAATTTGGTCAATTTTGTCCAAAAGTTGTGGTTTCTTCCAAAGAGGAGAACAACGGAGAAAATACATATAATTTGGACCAAAACAGCAATATCTGATAATGGTGAATGCCGAATGTAAATTAATTTTGGAGAGTCTATCCGAAATATCATTGAAATTTTTAATTTTGTCGTCGATGAAAGATGAAAAACTTTCTTCAAAAATAGGGGAACCAAGGAGGTGTAGGGAACTTTTTTCTAAAATTTTGATTTGTGGGGCTATTGCATTAAATTTATTTATAGTCGATTGTCTGTCGGTAATGTCAGAGAGGTAAATTTCGCATTTTGAGGGGTTAAGGTCCAGGCCAATAGATTTAAATTGACTTTTGAGAAGTTGTAGATCAGCCAAAACAGTGTCAATATCACCTCCTAGCGTTCCATCATCTAAATACCACACATTAAATTTTGAATTTAGTTGTTGAATTATGGGATGAATAGATTATCATTTAGGATTTTATAGTCTGGTATTGATTTTATATTTAAGTTTTCTCATGGAAAGAGGGAATTCAAACTTTTAGAATTACGAGTAGGTAGCCATATAGGTAGTTCAAAGCTCTTCACTTGTTAATGTGAAAGGTTACGTGCAGCATGCGTACGGTACGGAGTTCGAAGCTCGACTCGGTCGTGACTTCTTCGTACTTACAGCACACTCACACATGAGGGGTGAGTCCACATTATGCCCCTTCTCCCTTCTTGGAGATAACTTTGTACATATAAGATTCGTACCCCTCACTTATATAATTTCCTACAAGTAGGTACTGTAAATTACCCTTGTTTTATGTCCCTCTGTCATAAGTAGTTACGTACCTGTAACACGTAGATTACAAAACAACATAAAGTCTCGCACACGGACGGTTTGACAATGCAATTAATAGCACTGTTATATAAATTATACTTGGTTATAGCTCGGGTTTTATTGATCATCTTAAGATCCTCGTTTAATATATAAAATAGTTTTCCTTATAACAAGCCGTCCATAACTGATTTAAAAACAAAAACGAGATTGTCTTCGTCACATACCTACTAGGTACAGACACGAGCAATAGTATGTATACACTTGACTTTATTCAAAGGCAATTTGCTCCTTTATTTCTTAATGAAATTTTATGTTATTACGAACATAGTATTTTCCTACCCATAGGTTTATGTAAAGTGTCGTACTTCAACGTTGCATTCGTCATTTCATGAAAAAATCGCAATTGAAAGTTGCCAAGTGTTGACATATTAGTGCTTGTGACTGTACTTACTACACTTGTAGTGTCTGTATGTATTAAAATTTTCCTCCATAACTTAGCAGAATCATGTTTATGACCAAATTAGACGAACTTTATAGACAACCTTGGATGCAGTTTTATTCTTTGAACATAATACTATGTCGAGGAAAAAGTTGTTTCGTATTTTTTATACAAATTCAAGACATTTTTTTTTCATAGTTTATTTACATATGATTATTATAATATATATGAGCCATTTTGTTCGATAACTTGTTGCCATTTTGTAGGTAGTGACATTGCTGTAGAAATTTTGGGACTTCTGATTAAAAACCTGCGACAAGTAGTTTTATGTTAACCTTAGCCTAAAGAATTCTGAAGAGACCGAAACAGGTGGAAATCTGAGGGAACAAGGTCAGGACTATATGGTGGATGCATTAACACTTCCCAACCAAGCTCTCTCAAGTTTTGCTGAGTGGCTAAAGATGTGTGTTGTCTAGCGTTATCATGATGAAAGACCCTTGATGAAAGATCCTTTCTGTGAAATAAATGTATTTCACATTTGTAAACTAAAAAGCTGGAAATAAAAAAAAAAGTATTAAAAAACTAAAAAACCCGACTGCGGTAAAAAACTTAAGATAAAAAAAACTGAAAAGCTAACGCATTCGGGTCAAAACAAGCCCATTTAAAATTTTATAAAAGTTGGAAGCAGGCGGGACCCATTCCAATTTTATATTTTCAAACTCAAATGCGTCTTGCCTGCTTTCAACTTTTATTTAATTTAAAATAGGCTTGTTTTTAGCTTTTCAGTTTTATTTTTACCACAGCCGGGTTTTTAGTTGTTTAATTACTTTTTTATTATTTTTCTTATTTAAAATATCATCTATGTAATGGTATCAAAACCAGCTAGATACAAACAGTAAAGCCCAAGGGATAGTACTGCAACTTTTATACCTATAAAATACGAAAAATCTTTTCCCCGACCTAATATTATATATTTAATATTGGCTACAACCTTCTTTCTTATATCTATGGCTACCGCCTAAAGTCAGTTCCTAATCATATTATTTTCTGACCAAAAGAGGCAGCCTTGAGCACAGCCTTGAGCCTAGTATGTTCTAGAACAAAATTATGCTCATAGACATCAGTGTTCCTGCCATCAAATCAATCTTGAAGCTTTTCACTGTATCCTTTTATTAGTTTATCTTGACAATACGTTCTTGGTTTATCGGTGGAGGAAACCAACGGGGTATTTGCGTAACACACTATCTGGCAGTAGCAATAGCTTTCATTTTAACAGCTCCTTCATTCTAATCCTAATTCATTGCACTATTTACGTTGTTGAGCAGACAAATGTTTCGAACATAATTATGAAGGGTATTAAGTCTGAACGGCCCAAAGCTAATGAACCACGGGCCATTCGACCGTAACCAAAAATCGTCTACGTTCCAAAGGACTGGATGGATTACCAATATCTTTTAAAATAATGAGGTTTTTTTTGAGTATTAAATAAGATATAGTTTCCAAGAACACTGTAGATGGCGTTGAACTGGCTACGTTACTAATTACTTCGTAGTTAATTAAATAATTACTTTTTATGTACGTTCCGTTTTACGATCTCAAAATTACATCCAAGTGAAATAATCAAAAAATGATGTGACGTTCCGTTCCTTGCAGTAACTTACTAAGTTCAGCGTCATCTATCCAGCGACTAGGGAAGAGTTAAAAAAATGAGAATCCCTCATTTAGATTGTAATTGATAGTGTGTTACGCAATTAGAGTGCTGAACTTATCACACTAATATTATAAAAGCGAAGTTTGAGTGTGTGTGCTTGTTTTTTTTTTTCATTCTGACCAATTTTGATTACAAAAAATTATGGAGGTTGCTGACACCGTGGATTAACATATAGGCTACTTTTTATCCCGATATACCCACGGGATCGACATTTACGCGGGTGAAACCGTGGGTCGCAGCTAGTAGTCAATACCTATACCTAAGTCTAAAATCGCCAACCCGTTTTGAGCAAGCGTGGTGATCAATACCCGTGCCTTCTCTGTATGAGAAGACGCCTTTGCCCTGCAGTGAGACAATAAAACTTGGTATATTGTAGGTAATATTCTTACTAAGCTTTTCAACAATGGAATGCTCTTGGCTGTGTAGACTAAACCCAAGTCTCTCAGGTAATAACAGCTCTGTTCGATTCTACCTTCGTCGTAATGATACACGAAGCGTTTGTTATTGGAACACCCCCGCCTTCCAGCTATTAACTGACACTTACCGCCTAGGGTCATAATCATCTGTCTAACCTTTTCCCAACCATGTTGGGGTCGGCTTCCAGTCTAACCGGATGCAGCTGAATACCTACCAGTATTTTAGTTGGAGCGACTGCCTATCTGACCTCCACAACCCAGTTACTGGGAAATAGGAGTACCTACTAGTAATTGGTGGCACTGCCTAGGAGTGTAGCTCAGGTAGACTAGGAACTAGATGACTTACTATAACGGTCTGTTCGCAGCAGACTACTTATTACCAGTATGAAGTACCAACTCTAATAAAGTCATAAAGATCACTTTGAGTTACATATCGGCCTAGTTTGGGTAAGGGATACCATTACCTTGCTGTTAAAATGCATTTCAACGAAAGAGACTGCCACATGCGAAGACAAATCTTAGGAGAAATATGTTGTTGCATAAAAAGTCGTTGACCGAACTTCGCTTTGCCTACATCATCCGCCAAAATATTTTCGAAGCCGAATGCAACTTTGCCCCTCCATGCACGTTTTTCGGTGTTACTTGCGAAAATACGGCAATCGTCTGTCAAACCGGCCTTGGTTTCGGAAACCTGTTATGGAAATTTCTTTTTCGCAAGTTAGCAGTGCCCGGTGGAGTTAAGTAGCGGTAATTAAGGCGACGGGGGCTCGCGGTGCGCGGGCGCGTCCGGGCTCTACGTGTGCGCGCCGCGCGCCGCGGCAATAAACGATTGCAATGAAATCGCCGAGAACGCAGCTGGGGGATTCTGCTAGGATTTGTTGTTGACCTAGAAAGTGCATTTTTGCAAAGATCGGGTCATAGTGTTGACAATTTCGTGTACTTTAAAAACTTTAAAGTTTTACAAGATTTGTTGACGTTGGGTACATTATCATAAACATAACAAAGCATAGCATTGAACCACGTCTGCTCATTGCTGGTTAGTAATTTTATATCATTAAGTCCAGATTTCCTTAAGATACCTACACGTTTTCCTTAACACGAAAATTCAACTTGGTATTTCCCATGTTTAGAATTCCCAACGCAGCGCTTAAGAAGCTAGTCTGAACAATATATTATATAATCCTAATTTGAGAATAAATAAACGTTGATTGAAGAAAAAAAAATTGCATAGGGTATCGTATGAACTCAACTCTATGACAAAATTTGAATGGACTACTATAATTACGGTAGGTACACGAACGACGTCATCAGGCGAAACTAGTTTAGTTTTAAACGCGACCTTGTATCATATAATATATTGTATACGTTAAAAATATTTGCAAAGACATCGACAATAGAGTATTATACCTTTTGCCTGCTGATTTACATTTACATTTAAATAAATAGCAATCCTAGTGTCCGTTTAGACATTTACCCATTATTGCTACAACCACTTTAATTGTTCTTTTACGTCACAGATTGCTTTTAAATTGCGTATAAGTATAAACTGCGTAAACGGGACAACAAGGTGATAGATGTTTTAATTTTAGATTAAAAAAAAACTATACTTACGCAACTACGCCGTGTGACGGAGTAGGGAACAGCTTTTATTTTTAGATGTTATATTGTTTTCATGTTTTGTGATTTGGGCGTGTATACCTATTATGACTGGTCATCGCAATTATTGGCAATCTGTCGTTAATCTGTAAAACTGTAATAATGGTTTAGACTGACAGTTCGGTTAATTTGGAATGACCTATCACCCATGTAATGCTAAGCCTACTATTACGGCGTTTCTAAGAGATGAACCATTCAACAATTATTCACCAAGGGGATAAACAGTGTCTAATGTCATGGGCGTTATACTGAATTCCGAACGCTTCGAAGGATGCGTTCGGGAGCTTTGAGTTCACTCCTGAGCGAGCGATTCAAGCTCGGCCAAGTCGAAGATACCTTTATCCCCGAGGAGAATACTCTACTTTTCGCACCTAGTGCGAGGTAGTAAAAACCAATTGGATTTTCGAATTAGTAATTTATGAAACTGTTAAATAACGGGGAATAGCTGGTTATCAGTAATTTACTTAATGTTTAATGAAATTAGTACCTTGCTTTGATATTAGCATGCCAAAATATGGCGAAATGTGTCATCGCACAAGAATGTTGATTTTGCACCTTTTGTATTACCGCATTAAAAGCAAACAAAGTTTCATACATTATCTGCATGTCTAATATCCCCCGCGCCGAAGACTGGTCTCCGCTGAGATGGGTCGCCATGGCCGAAATTCGGTCTAGAGGACTTTATTTACTTAATAATATCTAAGAGATTCTACAGTACTTACAGTAATCGAACTGTGAATCATTCTGTTTGAATGGTAGACAGCAATAAATAAACTTTCATGCTGCAATCAAGCTTCGAGTCAGACAAAATAATTGGCTTAGCTCTTAACTGGTAGGTACGTATAAAATTATGTTATCTGCAATAGTTTATTGTGTCATTATTGTGCAATTATTCTTTATATAATAAGATCATTGTAACTTGTTATTTCAACAGAACATTTTCTTACTCCAACCTTTTTTTTATTTTATTTTGACAGCTCTCTATTAAATTGAATGAATGAAATTAATCTGAATTCCAAGTCTGCTTAAATGATACATAATCTACCAATCACCTTTGTATAGGTAAACATTATAACCTACATAAGCGAGGTCAAAATAATTTATTAAAAAAATAACGTGTGAATGTGTTGCAGAATTACCCATCTGTAATAATTCCTCACTCTCAGTGAAATCCGGTTGTATCTGGTTTGATCGACGAATGCCTAAAGGCCAGTGCAGGCTGGATGCTGGCAGGGTTGCCTCTTTGTCCTTTATATGATAAATTCTTTTATTTCTAAGAGCAAAAAATCCTGTGAATAATTTTTTAATCTTTGGCAGTTTTTCCATACTGGAACTGTCAGACTTCAATTTTATTCCACAGATAAAAGACTTTTGGTAAAATCAACCCTAAGTTAACAAACACTTTTTTTTTTGGTTCTTTTTTATTTTGTTTTCTTTTTTTTAAAACAAGATGAGATCGGCGTTTTCTATCCGACTTGGTCTCTGATAAGAAACCTAGTCTGATAGAAGGCCGAAACAAACTCTCTCAATAATATAATATATTTTATGTAAGTACCTAATGTATTTCATAAAAAGTCCTAGAGTCCTTACCTTTCTTTTTATACATGTACCTACACTATTATTATTATTTAAAGAGCTGATTTTTCCAACGTCAGATAATTTTATCCGAGGAATACTTTTGAATTTTTGACAGTTCTTTCATATAATCTGTCAGACATAAATTTTACTCTACGAATTATAATTATCTGTTGATTGAAAAATCAGCCCTGAATTAATTTATATGTATAAAAAAGAGCTAAGTAGGTATATTTTTTATGTTCCTTTGGATTCCATAATATTTTAAGAAAACTAAAATACATATTATTTGGTGAATTGGTGTTAAATATTAAAACTACATGATTTCTGATACTCCGTTCCTACGTCACGTTGATAATATGCGATATGTACACATTAGTACATAACTAGATATACTCTGCGGTATGTAGTTATGTACAGACGCCAGCACATCAAGCTACTACAATCTGTCAAATTTCTTTATTAGATTTTCAACTTTATTGCTAAAGCATAAGGCTCAAAGTTGATTGGGAAAATTTGACAGTTTAGGGTAGTTTGATGTGCTGGCGTCTGTACCTAAGAGGGTGCTAATTATCGAGAGTATAGCGACACCTACGACATTCTTAGAACATTTGCGCTTTTAGATAATCTTTAGTCACGTGACTGAGTGAGTTTTATTGTAAAAATAGAAGTTTTATCAAATATGCAAATCACAAAATAATCCAACTCAGCCTGTCCCTTGCTGCCCTCCCTCAGCGAAGCCCTAAGCCGAGGTCCGTATCCCACCGCGGGTGCCCTAAGCGTGTAGTCGCTTAATTTTTAAGTTTCTTAAGCCATCAATCAGTTATCAGTGTGCCGGTGAAGTAGCTGACAACCTCCTACGTTGACCTACGTGATATTAAAAAAAAAATGTTAAGTATTGGAATTTACCTACTAGTACTGTGTCGTCTGTGTCTACTTATTTCGAGCTTCGTCAAACTTATTTTACTTTTTATTTCTGCATACACTTTCGCACTTTTAAAATAAATAATATAATTAAAAGAAAAGAGAGGCCTTTGATAATGTAGTGTTGAATGTGGTTAGAATTAAACAGTGCCGTTATGTATGTACCTATACAACTACATTTTTTTTTCATTTTTGTAACGAATAGTGGTGACCCTGCGTGCACCTGGCCCAGCCGGTCCCACCATATGGTTGGCAACCAATTGCAGACTACATAATAAATTATTACCTTAAACCTCAAGTCGATAACAACATGTACCTATTTACCGTTCACTGATAGGTTCCTTATATATTTGAACAAAATTACTATTTTAATGTTTTGCGTTTTCAATATTTTGCCACAGTACAGTGCCAAACAGAATAGACATTGGATTTAATAAAAATACATTATATTAGTAGGACTACCTACTAATATAATGTATTTTTATTAAATCCAATCTAAAATCTTACTTTCTAAACTAAGCTCTAAGCTTACCGAACTTGCTACAAAATTTCGTTTTTACGTTTGGTTATATTAGTGTTCATGAATAAATTGCACAAAATAACTCGTTTTGACTTCTGGGAAGCCCCTTATGTTTCTGCAAAACAATTTCTATTACATCAGTAAAATCCAAACTAATTAGGTACTAACATTGTTTTGTAGATCAATGCACTTACCACGCTTTAAGTTGTTCTTGTGACGTCATAATTTTACTCAAAGAGTTATCTCATTATGCACCTTAAGACTGCGTATTAATATTGATTTTTGTTTGTAGGTACCTATTTCTCTAAGTTCGGTGGCCAAAGCAAAAAGTAATTATGAGCATATATTTACATTACTGGTCACAATGGGTGGGTTTTTCCACGTTCTGTGTTGGTACTTACACAACGTTTTTCTGTTTAACTATTTGCTGACATCGAAACATAAAACGTGACGTAAACATTAGTCTTTTTTTGCCGGACGGCGCGTACGTGTTCCACGCGCGCCTCAAGGAGATGTCAGCATGAAATGAAGGGGCCCGTCAGGGCCGAAGCCTGCCGGGCCAGCGGGATTGTCCGAAAGGGTTACCGCTGGCCCGGAACATAAAGGGCTAAGGAAGGAACACGGGTGGGTTTTAGTCAGTAAGAGTCTGACACTCCCTTCCGCTCCACCCAGAGCGGGAGGAGTCATTTGATGATTTCCCATCCTCAAAAAAAAAAAAAAAAACATTAGTCTTTAGACAAAATAGATCCGTCTTACTGTTTATACAAAGTAGCTGAGAATGAAAATAAACAGGTACCGAGTACTTAAAGTACAACAAAATATTAACATAGTTGTCAGTTATTGTTGTGTTGTACACAACTACAACAACAACAACTACAAAAAGTTGTTGGTTGTTGTTGTAGTTGTGTTCTTATGGTTTTTGTTGTGGATAATTTTTATCATATTTTTTTATTCCGCACGTCACGTTGTCGTGGACGTCGACGTCCCGCTGACGGTGGCTGTGGACAAACGCCCTGACGTGGCGTAGTTTTTACAGAATAGCCCGTCGGGCAATAAAAACAACACAATAAATTAATTATTTTATTTCCTCATAATTACTTCATTAGAACAAAATTAAAATCAAATTTACAATTATGAGTTTCCAGAAAGAACAATACCTAACTAATCATTTATTTATACCTATTGTAATCTATTAACTGATTTTAAATGGGTGATTGAATTGAGAATTTGAGAGCTGACGAATAAACCTTTGTTTAGTTAAATTCATTCGTCACGATGACTGATGCATGTAGACCATAGATATGAAAGAAGATGTGGACAGCAGGACATGGACATAGACAGCGCAGCGGGGTACTTGCGTAACACACTAACAGTAGCTATGGCTTTCATTTGACAGTTCAACAACATTCATTGCGTTATTTACTTTGTCGAACAGACAAATTTTTCAAACATATGAAGCAATACCCTTCAAAATTAATGAGATTGTGATTAATAGTTATTATTATTATTATTTATTTATTTCAATCAACTTAGGATCATAGTGTACAATTTACAATAAATCAAATTAGAAAATCAAATTAAAAAAAACAAATTAAAATTATTATAAAATTAAATCAAATCAAAAATAACATCAAAACAATATCTTAACATTAGTCAGTACGTGAACCATGCAACAGTGGTTCATGTACTGACAGTCAAAGCGTTCAGCAAAAGCCTTCAGCCGGTCGATTCTGTAAAAATCTCACCGTGAAAACTTAGGTGAAGTGAGTTTGTTTTTGCTAGGAATTGACACTATTGACAGCTCACTCCACGCTCACTTCACCTAAGTTTTCACGGTGAGATGGTTACAGAATCGCACGGCAGGATACTGTTGCGGCTGGCCCGCACCCTGCGCACCAGGGATGTGCACCGCTTGCGCATGACTGTGTAGAAACAATCCACATGCGCCTCGGCAAACATCCCCGACGCGCTACAGAAGCGACGCAGCCCCAAAAGTACCCTGAACGCGTTATTGTATTGGACACGTAGTGCGCCGTACTGCTTCCGCGTGTAATCCATCTACAAAAGTGACATGTGTTACGCAATTAGGGTACACTTTTAAAAACTTCTGGGTCCTCACAATTACTATCGTCTTTGGGGCTCGTGGCTAAATAATAACAGCCGCATGGGACGATCGAAGGTTAAGCCACGCTCGCTGCGGTCCGTTCGTGGATGGGCTGCCATTCGTAGATTTTTGACCGTCATTACAGTTACGTCGTCAGATAGGCAGTCATTCCATCCATAGACACAAAATACTGGTACCTATTCAGTTCCATTCGGTGAGACTGGAAGCTGACCCCAACATATAGTTGGGAAAAGTCTAGGCAGATTGCCTTGAGATTGGAGAAGCCATAACCTAACAGTGCGACATCCACACAAAATTAACTCTGACATTATTAACCTACCAATTATTATCCCAAGTAGGTACAGTATGAACACTCGCTTATCTTACGGGACCGCTTATGGAAACGTACTGAGGGGGCAATGTGTCAATTCGCTCCATGAATGCACTCATTCATGGTACTCTCTAGAACGCCCGCCGTCTTAGAAGTCATGTGGGTCAATAAAAATTATATCAAGTTTTAATGAATTGATTTATCTTTGGTCTAGCGGTCACAAGCACTAAGTACTGATCTGCTGATCATGAGGTCCTGGACTCGACTACCAAAGCGTTATTGGGTTTTCCATCTGGAAATTAATTTTTAGGGTTCCGTGTCCCAAAAGGAAAAAAAGAACCCTTATAAGATCACTTCGTTGTCCATCTGTCTGTCCGTCAGTCAAGACCCTTTTTCTCAGGAACGCGTGGAGTTATCAAATTGAAATTAATATCAAACACTCAGAGCTGCAATCCCTTGAAGCAGTGAAAAAATCAAACTTCTAAATCAACGCAATCAAAAGATGCGGGCGTTTATGTTCCGAAATCAAAACCTATAGGGTACTTCCCGTTGACCTAGAATCATTAAATGTGGCTAGGAGCAATGTCATGTAGCACAAGTAAATGAAAAAAACCGAATCCCGTAAATTTGTAGTTACATTACAAAAAAATATTTTTTTAAAACTATTCACATAGTACGCAGCCCTTGGTGTGCGAGTCGGACTCGCACTTGACCGTTATTTTTTTAATTTCTCAGTAATCTGGATTGGTGTCCTATTGATTGCAATAGGTTCCTCTTGTAATAAAGAGCCTATTGTCATTATACATTACATGGGGCTTAAACATAACATGTGGGTATTCATTGGTACACCTGTGCCTAACCTTTTGAGGATTGCAGGCATGCCGCGTGATGTTATAATGTCATATTTATATTATACTAGCGCCCCGCGGTTTCACCTGCGTAAGTGTCGATCCCGTGGGAACATCGGGATAAAAGTATCCTCTGTGTTAATCCAGGAAATGGTCTATCTATGTGCCAATTTTCATCCAAATGTGTTCAACGGTTTACGCTTGATTGAGTAACAAACACCCAAACATCTTCGTAAACTTTCTAGGATTTATTATGTACATAACTCCAGCTTCCTCATATGTGATAGAACAATTCTACCTATGCCAAAATTTAAGGCATAATAGCTGCAATCAAAGTTCCCAGTCTTATTTTAGCTGCCACAAAAACTTCGTTAATATGAGCCGTTTAGTGTGTGTTAGCTGGAGTGACGTCACCCCAGCTGCTCATGTCATATCTTCCAAACGAAAGAAGATATGATTATGTATTATAGCTCAAAAATTAAGGCATAATAGCTGCCATTGGCAGCAAAATTTTCAAATCTCTGGTCAAAACACTCTATGAGTTATTAACAAAATAAACATGTGTAAGCTGGAGTGACGTCACCCCAGCTGCTCATATATATCTTCCAAACGAAAGAAGATAATGATTATGTATTATAGCTCAAAAATTAAGGCATAATAGCTGCCATTGGCAGCAAAATTTTCAAATCTCTGGTCAAAACACTGTATGAGTTATTAACAAAATAAACATGTGTAAGCTGGAGTGACGGCACCCCAACTGTTCATGTCATATCTTCCGAACGAAAGAAGATATGATTATGTATTATAGCTCAAAAATTAAGGCATAATAGCTGCCATTGGCAGCAAAATTTTCAAATCTCTAGGCCTTGTAGTTTCCACGTAATAAGCAAAATAACAGTTTCCGCGCCAAAAACATCAATTATATTGCTTCGGAGGAAGTAAGGAGCGACGTTGCCGTTCCGTGCGCTACAATACTGCAACCAAGTTTGCACTTAGCAGGCATTCTTTTAGAAGTCATTTTAACTTGCGCTAAAAATAATTTTAATTTTGTATATTGAAGATATAGACTGAGAGCCGACTGAACTTTAATGGAACTATAAATAAAAAGTAGATTCATATCAACTTTGGATAACGAGAGAACTAGGTATCTACTATTATTGGTTTTTTTTTTGTCTTGTTCTTTCTTTTATTAAATAAGATAGAATTGGTCTATTGAATGCTATATATTACTAGCGATTGAATGACTTTTTCATGAAAACGTGACATTTGATAACAATTCTATACATAAAGCAAAACTAAAGTAACATCGAATCAGAACAAATGTCATTAAAAAAACCGGTCAAGTGCGAGAAGGACTCGCGCACTGAGGGTTCCGTAAAAATTTGTAGGTATGTATGTAAATAGTTTTAAAAATCCCACACTCCCCGAATAAATTGAAATAAATTGTAGAAATAAATTCTGCAGTTGGTAAATAAATAATCGTAAAATATATCCTTTACGTGGGGTCTCTCAGTTCTTATACTTGTATGCTGATCGGGCACATCGAGTGTGAAACCTGAAAGAAATTATGCCAAAAATGTGATTTATGATAAAAATATACGAAATTGTTACACTTAGATTTTTAAATTTTCCTTTGTCCTATGTTTGAAAACACAATATTGACTATAAATAACCTCAGTACTTACATAGTACGATTAAAGTGTGTAGTCGGCTCCCAGTCTATAATCTAGTTCAAACTGATAATGTAGCGCACGGAACGGCAACGCCGCTCCTTGGCTCCTCCGAAGTAATAATTGATGTTTTTGGCGCGGAACCTGTTATTTTGCTTATTACGTGGAAACTACAAGGCCTAGAGATTTGAAAATTTTGCTGCCAATGGCAGCTATTATGCCTTAATTTTTGAGCTATAATACATAATCATATCTTCTTTCGTTCGGAAGATATGACATGAACAGTTGGGGTGCCGTCACTCCAGCTTACACATGTTTATTTTGTTAATAACTCATAGAGTGTTTTGACCCGAGATTTGAAAATTTTGCTGCCAATGGCAGCTATTATGCCTTAATTTTTGAGCTATAATACATAATCATATCTTCTTTCGTTTGGAAGATATATATGAGCAGCTGGGGTGACGTCACTCCAGCTTACACATGTTTATTTTGTTAATAACTCATAGAGTGTTTTGACCAGAGATTTGAAAATTTTGCTGCCAATGGCAGCTATTATGCCTTAATTTTTGAGCTATAATACATAATCATATCTTCTTTCGTTTGGAAGATATGACATGAGCAGCTGGGGTGACGTCACTCCAGCTAACACACACTAAACGGCTCATATTAACGAAGTTTTTGTGGCAGCTAAAATAAGACTGGGAACTTTGATTGCAGCTATTATGCCTTAAATTTTGGCATAGGTAGAATTGTTCTATCACATATGAGGAAGCTGGAGTTATGTACATATTTATTTACACAGTTTTTCATAGCTACAAGTCTATGGACTGTTTATGTTTTGTTTTGATAAAAGCATGATACAATGACGATAGTTATTCCCAATTTCATGTTGGTGCCCTTGTCAAGTTAGGTACAATGGTATGTTGGTACACTGTAAAGTATTGCATGTCATAACTGACTATGTATTAGGAAACTATTACTGACCAACACTGTGGGTACCTTTTACTGCAATGAAATGATTATATAAGTAACTAACTTCTGCCCGCGCCTTCGTTCGCGTGAAATTCGTACTTTCCTCTAAAGATTTCAAAAATGTGTGTTTATGGATGTTTATCATTTATTTGGATAAATAAGTATTCGGGTCATTTTTAAAGTTTATAGATCAAAGGGATCAGATTTTTCAAATAAACTGAATTTTTTGCTTTTCGCAAAAAACGTATATTTCGACACTCTCAGGGGAATCAAAATTTATAGGGTACTTTCCGTTGACCTAGAATCTAAATATGGCAAGAAACCAAGGAAAAAATCGGAAAACCGTAAATTTGTAATTACATTTAAAAAAAAACTGTTATAAGCTATTTACATAGGTACCTACAAATTTGTACATAACTCTCGGTGCGAGAGTCCAACTCGCACTTGACTGTTTTTTTTAATTTACCTTCTTACAGCCTATTTATAAATATGCTTTAAAATTAAGTAGTTTTCCATGACAATAATATTGTTTATAAACAGCGAATTTGAATATTTAAGTCATTAAACAAACGGAATAACTAAAAATTTTAATGTAATATATGGACATATAATAATTAATTATTTAGTAGGCATATAAAGATTAGGGATCAGTTGGTCGTATTATTAAGGCACTTTTTATATTAATTATATGAAAAAGAAAATAGAGGGTGGCGATTTATTCACCTGCACCGGATGCATCCGTCAAGGCAATCTACCCGACTTTTAAAAAAACTGTCGTTACGAAAGTCTCATCCGACTTGTAAAACGTCAAACAAATTCCTATATAACTTCGATGCATGTATGTATGACATAAATATCGATGCATGTATGAAATTTTGTTTTTTTTTACAATTCGGGCATGAGTTCTATAGCGAAAGCTGTTTAGAATGACAGGTAGAATCACACGGATGCAGCTGGACTAAATCGCTACCCTATATGTTCAATATATACCTACCTATGTAGGTACATATGTAACAAGATATGGTACTTCCGCATTCTGCTCGAAGATTGAGGAAAAATCATCAAAACTAAAAGGTTACCTGCATTTTCTGAAGGTTAGTAAACTTTGCCACGCTCCCACTGACTAGATTTAAACTCTGATTTATGTAGATATGTTTAACATCATTATAACACAAAAAAAAATATATGCGTCGACTTGAGAACCTCCTACGTTTTTTCGTCGGTTAACAATCTAAACTACAAACAACAAAAAAAGGCAGTTCAAGCGAACATGAATCAGCGAGCCACATTTGGCAACATTCTATTTTTACCGTCAGTTATTTTTACACAAGCTATTTCCCAATTTGGTGGGCGTGATAATTGACAATAGCTCATCGACCTAGGACACTGAGGATGTGGGGAATCTCGTAAGAGTACGTCGACAATTGAGTCATCTGCATAGCCGGCAGGAAGCCGGTCGTTACCCGTCTGATTGAAGACCGGCTAACTTTAGACGACATGACCTACACTTTAATATAGCTCTTTGAAGGAAAATGTGGATCGAAATATAGATAAGAGTTACAAGAAAATATTCGGAGGAATGAAGTCCAAAGTCGTCATGAAACCCACAACAAAATTTCAAAATTTTCCGAATAGTTTCGGTCTGCTGAACGCGATTCAGCTTATTTACCTTGCAGAAGTAAAATGGAACCCAGACCGATGATAAAAATAAGTATTGGCCGGCTGTTAGTATTCATATCTCTACTTTAATAATTTTGAAATCGTATTTACATCGCACTACCCTTCAAGAGAGAATAAATCTTTTGAAACTGCATTTCTTTTGAGTCTTAAAGTATGTCAATTGTTGCAAAATGGCTGCACACAGAACTAACGTTAGCTTCAATGAAGCGACACAAGCCAACAATGGAATCCCTAACGGGCAAAGAAAGACCTGTAAGTGCCAATGACGGCCATCCTTATCAACTAACTACACAACGTGATGAGGAGCAAGGCCTCCGAAGATTTATTTACATATTGTTAGTTCAATATCATTATCATTCAATATCATTTTTTTTTTTATATATGCAAGGTTTCGTAGTTCGCAATGTCAGCACAGCACAATATCGTTCAATGTAATCTCATGATTCTCTATAGAAATTGTCTCTGCTAAGCTATCTACCAGAAATGATTATGTGTTTAGTACTTGGGTGAATATTTCATTTCGTGCATATTACACGGCAGACGATAAAGAATATATGAAACGCTGAAAGAATTTGAACCTAACGTTGTTTTTGTATGGTTAACTTGGTGTTCTATTAGACACAATCCTTAGAAAATCTTTTTTTTTATTAGAAATGCACTAAATTTAAAACAAACAATCTAAAATCTAATTACCATCTGTGTCCCTTTTACCAGATTTTAGTTAATTGTCACATCCTGTTAAAAACTGTGTTTGAAGAACGACATTTTTATTACTTATAAGGATAACAGGATAGTTAATCTATTCAGAGACGATTTATTGTTTAGGAAGAACATATTTCAGCGGTTTCATACAACTTTGAAAAATGTCCCTACACTTTCCCATAATTACCATTCGACGGTATGCTCGATCCGATATTTTAATATTTACGCGTCTCCGTGCACCGTGCTTCGCAGAAAATATTCGACGACAGTCAACCTCAACGCTCGGCCACCGAGATGAACACACATGAGTGATTTTAGCTACTTAAATTAAAGTTCTCCCGTCCGAAAAGTGACATGGTTCGGAATATTTCTGCATACCGTTCGTGATATGAAAGGTAGTTTTATTTATTTTTATCAAAGAATTATTTGCCAGATGTATTCGGTATAAGTATATTTTTCCGCTGATAAACTTAACAATGCTGTACCTATCCAAATAACGGTAATTTATCGAAAATATTTATGAATCTAATTACCATTCTTCTAATTACCATCGATTACCGTTCTTCTTGATTCGAATTTTCTATTAAGTACATAATGTACTACTTATTATTTGTTATATTAATTATGTTATGTTTATTATTTAGTTAGTGCGAAGTAAATAAGCTACGGAGCAGCCAGAAACTATTGATTTTTTAAAGTTTCAGAGTAATTGTCGCTATTATGCTATTCTGTCAATGTAAATTGATTATATTATATTAAATTATAACTTGAAGCACCAGGAGGTGCGTTATTTTAATAAATTATAGATTGCCATAATTATTATTTTGAAGTTCATATCAAGCTACACTATCAAAGATTATTTTAGAGTTTCTGTATGATTATGTTTTGTTTCTGTACTATTTTATAGTTTTATTAATATGTACCTATTTTGAAGTTAATTTATAGGTTTGTTTTATTGCAATTAAAGGCTGATTTATCAAACTGTTGTTGTATTGTTAATTACCATTTTTTCTACCTCATTACCATAAATAGATATCTAATTTCCGTTTGCGTTAAATCTCATTACCGTTCCTTCAAAATAATCAACAGTCAATATCTTAAAAACTAAAGTCCTGATTACTGTCCCTTTGTTATATTTCACTTATCATCATTAAACTCTTTCAAAAAAACATATAAATAACATTATTAGGCACATTTATTTGACTGTTCTACAAAAGATCACAATATGCACGAAATGAAATATTCACCCACTTAAATGTTTTGTGAATATTTGCACTATCCAGGCATTCGGTTGTTTTATTATTTTCTAGTTTTATCATCTGCCTAGCCTTTTCCCAACTATGTTGGGGTCGGCTTCCAGTCTAACCGGATGCAGCTGAATACCAGTATTTTACATGGAGCGACTGCCTATCTGACCTCCACAACCCAGTTACCGGGTAATACGATACCCCTTGGTAAGACTGATTATATCAGACTTTCGGGCTTCTGACTACCCGTAACGACTGTCAATGATCCACGAATACCAGCTGGGGCCAACGGCTTAACGTGCTTTCCGAGGCAAGGAGGGGTCACGGTATGTAAAGATGGTCACCCATCCATAGACCAACCGCGACAAGCGTAGCTTAACCTGATCGATCGACCTGTGTGACTGTTATTATTTAGCCACGGGCCCCTCCAATATGTGTTAGTCTTTTTCACGAAGTACCCTGTTGCACTTCGTGAAAAAGACTTCACTTAGATCCTTTTTGAAGTAATCATTATCAACATCAATGTGTTGCTCAACCTGCTAATCGCCCCTTTTCAAGGACCACACAACTGCATTCTCCTGCCCTTACTTCATTAGGGTGCGGCGCTGCATGTCTTTTTCCTTTCATACTTCTCGATTAGCCATCATCTCTGTAGTCAACCACTATATAGCCACATCGTCTTACACACAGTCCATCTATCGATGCTTTGATCTTCCTCTACTCTTAAGCCCACCACAGTATGTGCAGCAATAATATCTTCACTTACAACCTTTTTGAATTAATCATGGACTTAGTTACTTTCGCTCGTCAGGCTATCACAGGTCTCAAGGACCGCTACTATACCGTTTGCTCACTAACACTTGAAAGAAACCCTTTCATTACTAGATATGACTAGTGTTTAAAAGGCGCATGTAACAACGAGCTAAGTGGTCTGGAACCGGTTCGTACCGGTGGTCGATGGCAAGGTGAAGAGTGCCGGAGTACCTGAGAGCACGAGTGCTCGGATCAAATACCCTGGTCGACGGATGCTCTCGATGTGGCTCTTATTAGGAGTGACGCGCGTGAGAGATAAGGGTCTTTAACGAGGACACTACCTAACAAAGTCGAGGTCTTTTAATTCTTTTATTAGGAAATTGGATAATCAGGGGTCTTTTTTGCATTGGTCATATTTGGATGTTGATACATTTAAGAGTAGGTCTACGTCATCAGTCTTTATTTTATCTTATGATTATTGACCATCACCACTATGAAGGTACCTAATGTAGAGTTACCTAATACATTTTGACTAAATCTCCTGTTTACTGAAGATTGATAAAATAGGTCTGTCACATCTCTTGAGCACTGTTGTGATTGATCAAAGAAAAAATGTCAATCAAGCATAATAATGTAAGTTGGCACGAGATGTGACACGAACTGGTTTTCAGTAAACATTCGTAGATTCCTACAACCTCCACAAACATATGTCCAAGTGCATCTTGTCATTACATTATAACAAAGTAGACACATTAAAATGAATGGTGCCGAGGTTAACTTCTAAAACCAGATCGGTATTGCTTGACACACATAGGTACATAGCCATATAATAACTAACGTAATTACATACAGACCTTAATAAAAAAGTGGTTTCTTCTACCCAATATTACTCGTATATATAATACATAAGTACTAAATCAATGCTTAATTTTTTGTGTTCATTTGAATTTGAATAACAAATGGTATCAGTATGTATGAGTAAGATCGACGCGTGCCACATGTTATTACTTAGCCCATAAATTTACATCACTATTGCAACAAATTCCGAAATATGAAACTGAATACATTGCAAAAAGTAACGGTGAGGAAAATTCACTAAAGCATTCATCACACGTATGATATCAGCATTCATTTGGAATCGTACCATCATCCCTTCGCGGTACCCCCCCCCCCCCCATCATCTTGGTAATCATTACTAAAAGTACAGGCAATTAAATAAATTACTTCATATTCGCACAGTGCGAAAACACACGTGTTTTAAGTATGCGTAAAACGTTAAGTCACGACTAAGATGGCTAAAGGTGTAAATTCCTGAAACTGTAGTGTTTTGCTCTTGATGGTTGTGTCATTGTATGATAGGGCCCAATATTTGTGTTTCCAATACTTCAAAATAACACTTAGGTACAAGTGGAATCTCCCCGAATTATTTTTAAACGTGTTAAGTTGGTGTTATTTACTTTTCCATCAGTTAGGTTCAAAAATATCTAAATGTACCTACACGTGGGCTCCTAAGAAAATATACGGAAATACCTAAGCGGTTATATTCAACGAATTATTATGCACTTATAGGCTACATAGTACGATCCTGGGGGTTAACTTCCAAAGCACGAAATCCGTAGTTTTGTCCGAAGTTACGGGCGTTTCTTGCTCCGTATCACCTATGGACATACATTTTTTGAACATATGAAGCAATGGATTAACGATATCCTTCAAAATGATTCAGATTGTAATTGTTAATGTGTTACGTAATTAGGGCCTTCTCTGCGTGACATTAGGCCTTCTCTATACAACATTTACATTCCAGCCCTTTAAATATCTTCATTCATATCACTTTAACTATTAACAGTTTAGTTAGCAGAAGTCTTGGGCTCTTTCAGCTACGGGTTGTCAGTGAACACATTTTCCAGACATGAATAACGATATCTACTTAAAATCCTCTCGCTATTGTGATCATGGGTGCCGGACATTGACACAAACAGAAATGGTTGATATTTGTAAGGCGACCAGTGTCAATGGCATTCGCCTGGCGCTTCATGTAGGTTGTTAGCGGTTCTATATTGTGTCCGAATAACAACAGGCTGCTCTGCGATTGTCAGTGTTTAGCTGTTACTGTTCCTTGTTCATTATTATTTGCATATTTATACATGATCTTGCTGAGATAGGAGCCGGATTGGCCTCGCACAAGTCTTCCTTTTTGTTTTCACTATTATGTTATATTTAGTGTTCTTTTTTATTGTTTGTATTTCCCGTGTGGCCCAGATAAAATATTTTTCTTTCTTTCTTGGCCAGTGATGGGCCGCTGTGCGTGAGGTTCTGATGGGTTTGATTCTCGGATGGTAATGGGTTTTACCCCTCGGAAAATCTTAGTCTACGAGCCAAAATTCGGAATTTCGTGTGGTGATCGCAAAATGGCAATATACTATTTACTAGGGATGCATCCGATACCGATACCGATACGATATATCGGCGATACTTCAGATTTGCCGATATATCGGTATCGGCGATATTTTTATGGCCGATTCAACGATACTTTTCAAATTTCGCGCTTTAAAAATGTAATGTAAACGCGCGTGTTGTCCCGTCTATTTCGTTGCAAACGAGGCACGAACTAACTATGCTCGGGGAAACCCCGCGCTTTATTCAGTTTTGTTTCGCCCGCCCGCTTTGGCCTTTGGACTCGCACATCTATCCCATTTCGTTAGGTTGAATGTTGTTGCGCGTAGTATTTTTCCATGCAAATAAGATTAAGAATTACATATCGTAATTGTTTGTGTATTGTATGTCATTTATAACTAGTCGTTTGAGTCAAATAAAATAAATAGTAGTCATATCAACTTCAAAACACAAAAGTGCTATATGGCATCACTTTGAAATTTCGACAATTGATAATTCCATAAAAATCTTATAAATGTAAATTTTGATTACTAAAACTATTAATTAAGTAATTGTGTTTTATTTAATCTACCTTCCTTTTTGAATTCAGTAAGCGTATCGGTATCGGTATCGGTATCGCCGATATTTTCATAAGAGTATCGGTATCGGTATCGTATCGGCAAAAAGGCGTATCGGGGCATCCCTACAGTATTTACATAGCCTTGCTAATCCAGTTGCTGTGCGTGAGATTTGGGATCGATATTCATACCATTTCCTCACACAATATTTTTATTAACTCATTAGCAGTTATAGACAGTATTATGACAAGCCGATGCATAACTCTAGCTTTTATTACATTTAATTATAATTACATGCGCAGACATGCAAAACGGATAATTTTATTACGTAACTTAATATGTGCTTCTATTATGTGCTATAGTATTTTTATCTCACGAAGCGACGCGCGCTTTACTTGTGGTAACTAAGTATACAAACACTCTGTGAATGTATACGTGAAGACGAGTAGCGTCAGCACGTAAGAGTTTGCTTTTTTATTTGAACGCGCTACTCTCTGGAGCTGCCTGTAGGATTTAAAAATTATTTTGCATTTGATAGCCCAATTCTTCGATAGGCTATTTAATATCAGGCTACGACTCTAAATAGCCGAACAAAAAGTCAGAAAAAATAAAAGGCGGGTAAAACTGCTGGCACAGCTTGTTTAAAATATGCAATTCATAATTATTAACTTTTATTAATCGAGATATGTTTCTGTGGTCAACTGTACATTTGATTGTGCGTAGGTACGTTTTAATGATTAAACGATCAATCAACGATTAATTGGCGAGATGACAACAAATACAAATGCATGTGGAGTTGGATACGAGATGAGTCATTGGGGCAGGTTCGTGATTGTCATATGTTTTTTATAAAGCACTGCATCTCCGATAAAGACCAGGGTCCAAATTCACTATGACCACTTAATGATTCCGTACTTCGAAATCACATCAATACCTTAGTTAATCACGTCATCAGCGAATAACGTATTCTCTAAGACACAATGAATAACCGCGCGAAATGAACGCGAAATTGTCGTGGTATATCCGATATGTCAGTAAGTGATGGCAAAGTATTCTGTTTGTGTTTTGTTTTCACTTCTGTCTGCACTCCCGCGCCACGAGCCACTGATATTTTCTTATGGGATCTTTGTCTGTGTTGCCATGATATACAATATAGATAAAGCGTCATCCCTATCGAAAGCAGCCGTTCAATTCTGTGAAAATCTCGCCGTGAAAACTTAGGTGATGTGTTTTGTTAATAGTGTCGATCTCTAGCATATGGTGGAATGTCAGCGCATTTCACCTAAGTTTTCACGGTGAGAATTTTACAGAATATACCGGCTGCTTACATCATAGTTCTGGACAGACCTGGGCAGCTGAGCATCTGGGCCTGGTCCAACTGCTGTCACTGCTGTTTGTTTGTAAATAGGCTGACGAGCAGTTGTTGACGGGTAACTAATTGTAGCCATTCGGTGGTGAAGGATGCCAGAAAATAGTTGTAGAGTTTATTTATTGGCTCCTATGAAACACGCTGGGCTAGTCATAGAGCTTAGCTCGACCATAACTACGTCATTGTGACTGGATGGCCATTTTTGTGTTTGTTACCTAAAATCTCATGATTATTTTGCCGATTCATTTCACGTTACTCGTGAATACTCGTGAACCAGAGGCCCATCATACTTAAATTATATTTACATATTTCATAAACAACTCGTGTCCATTTTTACATAGAAATCTAACTTGTTTACATGACAAAATATGTACCTACATAAGTGGTTTACATAGCCAAAAGGTGTCTAATTTATGAAAAAACCTGCTTATTAACAAGATAGGTAGCTACCTATTTATTTTTTCTATTAAATTAGAAATAACATAACTATATAAAACTGCGAGTAAACACACTAATAGGTACCTACACATACGTGTGGAGATTTTGCAACGGCGGCGGTTTGGAATCAGGCAAGGCCTTGGTTTTTGAAAAACACACACGTGGGCCATCATGACATATCATTACGCCCTTATCCCGAACGAAGGGATGGCAGAGGTGTATAATGAATGCACACGCGTCTTCTGACCATTGTACGCAGGATTTTGCCGCTCAGCCTTCAGACAGGGAGGACGTCCGCAGGCAAGGGTGAATTTGCGCCGCGCCACGTTATGATTTAGGGGGCGTTCATTAATTACGTGAGGTGATTTTGGCGATTTTTGAACCTCCCCTCCCCCCTTAGTGAGATATCGTGAGACTCCCCCTCCCTCTAATCTCACGTGAGATTGTTCAAAATGCCTATTTTCAATGTAAAATGTGTAAATACGTTCATATAATTATGCTTCATTGCGTTGGATTTATTAAAAAAAAAACACAATTTGTTTAATTATTTTTATTTAAGACCAGTTAAGACTGTATTTAAAATTACTAAGATCTATCTCTAGAAGTCTATCTAAGAGAGTCTAGAATCGGTGGTGGGGCCAACCTAGCGACATCGGGTTCTGAATTCTGATACATTTTCAACTACCGGTCATCTCTCCTTCTTTCATATAAATCCATGACCGCGATAAATATTATTGTGTAGAATTTAGTCATATTTTAATACAAACACACGTTTTGCCCAATTCAACCCAGTTTTCTAGCAATTTTACACTATTTCTAGCGGAAAAAAAATTACGTGATACTTGCCAGGACCCCCCTCTCCCCCACGTGAGATTGGGTGAGAATTGGCTTGACCCCCTCCCCCCCTAAACGCCTCACGCAATTAATGGATGCCCCCTTACCTTAATTAGGGTTCCGTACCCAAAGGGTAAATACGGGACCCTATTACTAAGGCTCCACTGTCCGTCTGTCCGTCTGTCACCAGGCTGTATCGCATGAACCGTGATAGCAAGAAAGTTAAAATTTTCACAGATGATGTATTTCTCTTGCCGATATAACAAAAAATACTAAAAACAGAATAAAATAAATATTTAAGGGGGCTACCATACAACAAACGTGTTTTTTTTTATCTTGAGGTACGGAAACCTTCATGTGCGAGGCCGACTCGCACTTGGCCAGTTTTTTTTATGACAACACAACACAACATAACATCACGCCTGTATTGACTGTAATGTAATCTCGTAAGGGTTCGGCGAAGTGTATCTCTGGTATACCCACATTTCGCGAGTTGAGTTTAAATGTTTTACGAAGTGAGGCTATTGCCATCAGCCGGATACAAAAATAAAATTATTTATATATAAATATGTAATTTTATAGTTAGATTGACAGAGAAAATAATAATATCCTTTATTGTAACACAATTCCGAATTAAAACTATAACTTACCGCAAATGTTATTGTTTATATTGAAAATAAATATTAAAACCAGTACAGTATGATTATAGAACAATGAGTTACAATGATTATTTTATATATTAAAATTCCCACACTGTAATAGCATGACGTATTTTATTATTAAACCCATATCGCTAAAGTTTAATCGCATTAGTGTAAATATTCCTGTGAATAAAAATATTTTTGTGGAAAAATATTTCCAAATCCAATTTTTTTTTATTGCCTAATTATTATTATTATTTTATTATTGGCATGCGCTGATGCCAAATTATCATCATAATGAATTAATCATTCTCCAAAAATGTTGATGATGACCTGAAAACGGAATGCTTTACGAATGAGGGCATTGAAACACCACATAGGTATGTAGATAATTATAGAACATCGTACAACATTCTCTTACAGTCATTTTCTAAGGAAAACATACGGTACCGTAGCTTCTGGCTCATTCGTCCAGTATGATAATTACCAATATTGTAACTTGTAACAAACAGCAACACGTGATGATGACGAAAATACTGCGGAGTGGAAATAGATAATAAGTCGTCTGATTCTCCGACGAGCCGTATGCGTGGGCGCAACTCTTATAATAAACAAATTCTGAGCCAATCTTAGTGAGATATCACAGATTTAGTTGGCTTCCATTTCTTGAACGGCTTCTATGCCCGAAAATGTTTCGAATTGCGTGCTAATTGTCCTTTTAAAGTAACCAGTGCAGTGTTACATACTAGTAGTTATAATCGACAACCTCTAAATCTGCCTCCGGGTTTAATATTCACTGCTGAGCGTGAGGTCCTGGGTTCGATTCCCAGTTTGGACAAAATTTCATTGGTTTTTTCCATTAGGAATTTTCCCAGTAGCAGCCCTAAGTCCTGGCAGGGCTGCTACTGGGAAAATTCCTATTGCGATTCCTATTGCCTATTGCGATCAACCGGGCACAAATCCTGATTTGTGCCCGGTTGATCGCAATAGGCTTGCCCACCGTTACAAGGGACTTGAACATAACTAACGTTTGGGTGTTACCATACTAGATGTTGTTTTCTTAATCTAAAGAATATACGCTCTCTGACGGCTAATGGTGAAGATACGGAGTAGTTTTGACCAAAATCGGCGTCGGCGAATTCACAAACTATCATGAATAGCAGTAGATAGCAGATACACCTGTAAAGTCCAATAGGAATTTTTTTGCTTTATTGTTAAGTTGTTGGTACAGTTGCAGGAAAACAAATGTTGTTACTTCAATGGTGAGAGCGTCACCTGTTGTTACAGCTGCTCCTCACACGACTTGTTAACCACTTTTATTTCAACGAATAATATTTTAAAGAGGTAGTGGACATGTGGGATGTGGACTCAGCGATCATTGTGCCGATATTCAAATAGCCAAGAGCCTCGACCAGCACCTGAGGAGGCACTCGTTGGGCAGCTGGTTCAAGGGCTTGATTCAGAAAGCGTTACTTCTGGACACGGCTCGCATTGTCTCTGTCATCTCTGGAGCCCTGTCCGCCGGTAGCTTATGGACCCTGTTCTCGATACTGGTGGGCTACTATTTTTTATATTTTTAAATATTTTTTATATTTTAGTTAAAATATTTAAAAATATAACTTTTATGTATTTAAATGAAATAAAGGGTTATAAAGAGGTAAAATTTGTGAGTTTTAATGAAGGGATTCTTCGGAAGTTCTACTGACCCGATTCCGAAAATTCTTTCATTAATGGGACGCTATAGTATTGCCGAGTGCCATAGGTATATGTCAAAATAGGACATTTCACGCGGACGAAGTCGTGAGCAGAAGCTAGTAAGTATTATACTAAATGTTTTTCTTTGTATTTCTCAGGAGGCTGAAGAATGGGCTCGGCGGCAGAGCGGGCCTATGATCAACCCCTCGTTCGAACCAGACGACTTTGTACCCCAAAGGTGAATATAGAAACAAGACTTCATTATATAAGACTGGACTTATTCAGTCTCTCAAAAACTATAGTAAAATCCCACGATGAAGACATCAGCCGATAGAAAGGTGGTACTAGCAATCCCTAAATGATGCTCACGACACCCACAGAAAAGAGTGAGTGCCGAAAAACGCAAAGCGTACCAAGCAGTTGCTATAAAGCACCAATCAATCTGCCTAGCAATATCCCAAGTATGTTGAGGCCTGTCTTCAGTCTAACATGATGCAGCTGAATACCAGTATTTGACTTGAAGAACCAAAAGAACCAAGTCGCTACAAAAAACGAGTTAACTTTTACCAGTTCATAACTTATTCATTAATCCTTTCCTACAAAGTGGTCGAAATGTTAAGAAAACAATTTCCATGACAAACCAATCATTACCCACACTATGGTCTCAATAAGATCAGTTCTACCCTGAACTTCCTTGACCTTGCAATGTTACGAAGGCACGTTTGAAGAAAACAACAATTTTATTGTAGCCGAGAACTAGATTGACCAGGCCCGTGACGTCAAACCTTAATTACCCATTGTGACAAATGACAATAACAATACGATGATGATATAAAAAATATCTATTTGTGCCTGCTTCGGTGTCACAGGTTTACGTAGCCAATCAGCGTCCTGTTACTCTTCATTCATAGTACGTGCACGGTGACGCATCTATTTGTCTTGATATCCCTTTATAAAGCCGAAAAGCTATGAATTGTAATTCGTATTACCCAATAACTGGGCTATGGAGGTAAGATATGCAGTAGCTTCATGTAAAATACTGGTATTCAGGTGTAAGACTGGAAGCCGACCCCAACATAGTTGGGAAAAGGCTGGTAAACGATATAAAGCCCAAAATGGATAGCACTTTCTCATACTGAAACTGCCTAGCTCTACAGTTATGAGCTGTAATGAACCCCAGACGAACAATTCCAAATTGGAAATCGAGAACAAACAACAGCTATTTCACAGATCTACTATAAAAAGATTAAAAGTAGCAATCGATGTCTCTTTTATTTTCCTTATTTTTATTATCAAAAAACTTCACATCGATAAATTATGCAGCCAAATATAATGAGGACACTGATCCGTCTGTTTTAATCAAGTCCCATTCACGCAACATCGTATTCTATATAGCTTTATAGAAAGCATCAAACAAGCTGGTAGAATCTAGTTCTCAACACAATGAACTAACACTAAATAATTCAGCCATAGCACCATGACCTACTGTGTGTGGTACTAGTGTAGGTCCCCACCGATAAAACAATGTCTTAATCTTTATACAAATCGTATAAACAAAGTAAGCAGGTATTAAATAATTTTTTCTTTCAACCCTTTATAGAGAGCTTAGCGTTTATCGATCTTTAAACCACTGCATTAAGGCAATGCAATTTGTGAAATCACTCGACAACTTACAGTCAGGCCAGCTTTACTTTAACCATAATCGATACTGAGATTTATTTGTGTATGTATGTATTTCATAACAAACTGAACTCTTTCAGTCGAATGTAGTTTAGCTCGCAACGCTATACAACCACGAGTTACTTGTTTATGAAGGTTACAGTATTCAGTGCGGTTTTATAAAACAGTTGTTCAGACTATAAACAGTATAATTGCAAATCAATAGACAGCAACAGCGGTCTCCTAGCAATGGCAAACTGAAAGGGCGATGGAGGGGTATGTGCACATAACCTTTAGCTTTTCAATTTATTTACAAAGTTTAATTTTATAAAATGGTAGGTAAATTAACAATGTTTTTGTTTAAAACTAGTGGCTATTTGCGAATGTCGAACGTAAGTGACAACAATCAATTTTATGAACACCTATGTAAACACCATGTTTCTGACAAATAAATATTCTATTCTATTCTATTTACGGTTATAATATGCGAGAACTGTTTTGGAAGTGTTTTGTTGCTTTTTGCGAAATTAAAAGCTTTCTTGTTGCAAAAACTGTCTTGCAATTTTCTGCTGTATACCGATGGTGTGAGATTATCCTTCAGTCTATTTTTGGTCTTACGTAGTACCTTGGGGCCTAAAAAGGCCACTTTGGCAGAATCATGAAATGATAACATTATGAATCATAATGGACAGTTAACTGTTAAGTTAATCGTATGAAATCCCATTGGTGAAAGATTTTCAGTTATTTTTTTTGTCCGTGCTTAAATAAATACCAATCAATCTAATCCAAACCCAATCCCAATCATTTTGATTATAGGTACCTACGTAGTGCAGCGAAAAAATAAAAACACAGACTGTCTTCGCCATATTATGATTCATAATGTTATTCATCTTTTATGATTCTGCCAAAGTGACCTTTTTAGGCCCACTGATCTTTTGCCCTTCCCTAAATTCCGTGCTAACTACCCCTCAGAGTAAGTCTTTGCAACTCAAGGTATACCTATCAACGGCATTTCCTAGCAAATGATTAAAAAAAATGTCTATCCCAACCTTTGGGAGTGCCTGTAATTTTAGTAAATTTATTTTCTGTAATTTAGTTTTACAAATAAATCCTTGTTTTCTCCTGCAGCCTATCACCGGTCAAGGATGAGAAGAAGAGGGCAGGGGACAAGAGCATCTTCCTTGTCAACATGAAGGAGAAGAACATTCCTGAAGTGGAAGAATACGAGCCTTATGACAACAGAGTGGTGGACCATCCTACCACGTAAGTTAACAATTCTTATAGTACAAGTGCTTAATGTAGGGCCGATTTATACAGGGTGGCAGGGACGTCGACGTGCAACCTTTTCCCGAGGGTTCAGAACACCCCTGCATTGAAAATTCATCATCATTTCAGCCGAAAGATGTCCACTGCTGGACATAGGACTCCCCCCCCTTCCCCCGGTCGAAGTGGAGGTGCTTGGGGGAGGCCTATGTCCATTGAAAATTGTATGGTAGTAATTTTAAAAGCTTCTTCATAGTAAAGTGCAATACCTACGCGGTCAATATGTACCTACGGAACAGCAATTTTGGTTTTTAATAACCGGCGAAAATTTTTTTCGTTATGGAGCGTGAGATTTTTTGGTCTAAAATCATGTGCTGAATTCAAAGTTTCAGTTTGCGCGTCAATACCCTGCCACTGCCTATATTTACGGTCGCGGAGATATTATGGCTGTAAACACCACGCTTGACGAAAGAGTTGACGGTTGCAGCAGTGACGGTATTTATCCGCACTTAACAGGAACATATCACTACCGTATGATATTGTGCCTGTTGATCTATTCTGTCAAAATCTCACCGTGAAAACTTGGGTGAAGTGAGCTGTCGATAGTGTACATCCCTAGTGCCTATTCGGCGGAATGACAAATCACTTTAAGCTCACCCGTGTTATTCTGAAAAGTTCACTTAGAACCCCACTACCCACAGCGAACTCATTTGTTTTGTTAAAGACAAAATAAATCGCGGTTTTTCGAAGACAATCGAAATTCGGGAACAATGCCATAGGTCTTCTAAATTACGTTTTGTTACAACCAAAGCAATAGTGAAGCACCCTACCTACTTAAATACCTACTTCATTTTTACCTGAATCTGGGAACCAGATATTATGTAGCTAGAATAATACATAAAGAATTGTTTTAATGAAAACTATGTGTTTGGTACCATACTTCTAACATACGGTAACTTTCCTCCAGGAAAATTGACTGTGAAAATTCACGCTGAGCCGCGGGCACTCCCTGTTTTTTTTTTTTATTTGGCAACATGCTACATGATCAGTATCGTAAGTTAGACTACTATTGTTTACCACATTAGCCTTAGTATTCGATGTCAAAGTCAAGGCCTGAGATTAAAAACGGCCCTGTAGTGGTCAAACCTCGTATAGATTAGCATAGAAGTAGCATGACTGGAGCGTTCAATAAAATAAACACGCCGACAGCGGTCTAGCCCAATCGTATGTTCATGAATATTTCATCAAGCTATTAAGTCTCAAAACTACGGGGTGGGAAAATAAGGCAGTTAGTACTGTGAATTATTGATGACAGACAATTTTACTCAAAGGAAATACTCCGAGAAGGTATTTTAAGGATTTTCTACTTTATCTATAGGTACTTATCCTATCCTACTAATCACACTAAAATTTTCAAGGCAAAAGTTTGAGTGTGTGTGTTTATAATTATGTTTGTTACTTCTTCACGCTCAAACGGCTGGACAAATTATGATAAAATTTTGTATGGCGGTAGCGCGAAAGTTTGTAAGGATGGATGGATGTTTGTTACTTATTTACGCAAAAACTTCTCAACGGATTTGAATGAAATTTAGAACACATAGTTTATAACAGAGAGTTGAACGGTTATCCATTTTTTTGTTCCTAGCACTGAAAATAATGTAATTAGTTTTAGATGTGTTAACAGTCAGCAAATTTCAAGCGTACGACGCTAATTGATCTAGCATAAACCAATTGATATTTGAATAGGTTGATGTGGGCTTCTCTATGTCGACCAGAGATTATGGTGTAAGCAGATTTAAAAGTTTTGCAGAATACTAGACGACACAAGACGATTCTAAAAGCTCACTCAAACTTAAATTTGCTGCCTAATCTCCTTATAAACCGTGAGGTAATTGTGTAACACACTAACAGTTGGATTGGCTTTCATTCTGACAGTTCAACAACATTCATTGCGTTATTTACGTTGTTGAGCAGACACTTTTTTCGAACATATGGAGCAATGGATTAATATCTTACAAAATTATTCAGATTGTGATGAATAGTGCGTTACACAATTAGGGTGCCGGAGATAGGCCTCCCCCAAGGATCGACATTTCGATCGATTGTGTGCTTCTCCCATCCCAGTGGATTAGAAACTGCAGTCTTCACAAGTGCTGAAGAAACAATCATAAATAATTTAAAAGTTACGTGACGTTGAAATCAATTATTATTTCCCTAACTGAAGCTGGGAGCAAGAATCAATTATTAATTGCTGAAGCTTCATAAGTTCCATTTAACATCAATAAAAGAGAGTTCCTCCGTTACTTTGTATCTTCACGTGTTTTTAATTTATGATTAGTTAACCTCGTGTGACTGTTTGTCTGGACCTGCCAATAAAACGATGATATGCGCCGCGCATGCGACTATCGACATCGTGTCATTTACAATTAATTGAGGAAACATCAACAGCTCAATCACTTGCTGCAGTTGTAGGGTAGTTGACACAGAGGTCTATGTTAATAAACCGATCTAAACATAGCACTGGAGACCTATTGTTTGGCATCACCAGTCAATTGACTGCTTTCAATTATGTCGTTGTTGTTGTTGCTATTACCTAAGGCGTACCCACGGAGTATATTATATATAGTTTCTGTGAAATTTCTTATCCCCCCACCCCGCCGCATCGCCCGTGGCAATATCGGGATAAAAACTATCCTATGTCCTTGCCCGGGACTCAAACTATATCTATACCAAATTTCATCTAAATCGGTTCTGCGGTCAAACAGACACACTTTCGCATTTATAATATTAGTATGGATAGATATTTCACGAGCTCACGCCCCTTCTTTCTTTTCTTTTGTCTTGGACCTAATATTCTATCACAATAATACATGGGTAATGATCATGATTAATAGTATGATCAAAAAGTATCTGTTAAAAATGTAAACAAATGGATCAGAAAACTTACCTGTGGCTGCCAATTTGTAGTGCTATTTACGAATTGAGTACTTTTATTTGATTAATTGAATGATTAAACCCGAAATTCTAATTTAAAATCTCCTGATGTTTTTCATTTGGCAATTGAGGTTAATTTTATAACCTCAATTTTTGTTGATACGTTTTCAATAACAATTTAATAACGTTATTCACACAATACGTAATTGTTGCAAAAAGTGGTGATACTTAAAGTGGAAACCTCAATACAGAATTCCGTTTAGTGAGTGACTGCACTGGGTTTGTTTACACTTTAATCAGATACTTTTGGAACAGACTATAGGCCCTGTAATTTGGTAATAATCATGTCTACTTTCCTTTATTCGACCCGAGACGACGAATGAATGAGTCGTGAATATAAAATTGTAACTTCCGTACCTTAGTACTATTTCCTATAACGTTTCCTTTTATAACAATAATGACAAATGGCAACAAGGATTTTTCCTTAAACCGATAAGTTACAAAGTCATGCCAGTATGACTGGAATGCTGATTGTGGTTACACTTACCTACCTACACATTGAACTTGACCGCGTCGTAATAGATTATGTGATGGACTTGGACCAGAAAGCTTTAAGCTAAGCGGATTGTTTCACTGCCTCGTAGGTCTCGTGGTCGCACGGGTTCGACTCCCAGGTCGTGCAGTGTTTTCTCTTAGGAATGACCCAGTCCGGAGTCCGGATTTGTGGATGGCAATAGGCTCGCCCCTATAGCATGGGACTTAAAAATATGTGGCTACTATCAGTTTACATCTGCCTAAATCTTCGGGGAGACAAGCGTGATGATAGGTTTGTTTCGCCACTTCTTCCCAGCTCAAACACTAGGAAATGGACTACGAGTAGGTATATACTTATAGGTAAATCAATGGTGTAGGGTGAGTGATTTGAGGGCTATTATTGTAACTTCCAATGTTCAAAATGTGCTGATCCTCAGTCCGATTTCATTAAATGATTTAATTGCAGTTGACTACGGATCCTCTTAAATAGCCCTGTGCCAGTATGTAGGTTTACGACTATAAAACAATGATAGGAGACCAAAACTTAGGACCCCTTTCCAATCCAGTTAACGCTAGAGTACCTACCTATCCTGAGTTCGCTATTTACTTTCCAGACATATAAAGGAATAAGTTTTTGAAATATACATAATTTGCAGCTTTTCCACTTTTATGATTTTTCAATAGAACTATTCATTCTGAAATCTACCAAACAATCTACACTTAAATAAATGTTGATGTTTCTTGAAGTGGAAATAGCGGAATAGGTATAGCCATTTTGTAACAAAGATCTATCAATTATTACAGGACACGTTTATGCACTCATACGAGATGGACAGTGGATTGCTGCGCATGATTCAATGCTAATTACATTTCAAGTGTAATTTAATAAAAATTAGAGTAACCAGTTCGTAGAGTAAACAGTTTCATTGTTAGGAACTTGAAGAATCTCCTTCAAAACCAGTTATATGAATATAGGTAAGCTAAGAAACTATTGAACTATGTACCAGATGTTTAATCAAGAACGTACATTGGTCCCATGTCCCATATGACTAAATACTACTGGCGAAACAACACTTTATCGTGAAAGAAGTAACATACTTAAATGTTCTTTACAGCAATGGTTCAGGTACTGATAATCGAATCTCTGCGCGGATAATAATAATCGGATGCCGCCGCTGGAGCTAACCCGAACCCTGCGCACCGGGGTTGTGCATCGTTTTCGTAACAGGCTACTTGCGACTCGGCGAAACCTTATCTGCACCCTGAACACATTATTATATTGCACATACCTACTGAAGGCGTGTGTGGGCGTGGGGCTGAAAGTCGCTTTATCTTAAACCAGCTGACCCGGCGAACTTCGTACCGCCCCGCCAGAAGCTCCGCCCCCGCTTTTTAAGTCTCTGATATCTTCTAACATATTCATTTACATAAGTAATAATATATAGCCTATGACACTCACAGATAATATAGCTCTCTATTGATAAAAGAATTTTCAAAATCGGTTCAGTAGATCCAGAGATTACCTCCTACAACCTCACAAACTTCACCTCTTTATAATATTAGTATAGATGAAGATGGCTGCAACTTAAATCGAATCAAAACTCATATAGATTCTTATAGATTAGATTAAACTCTAGCCTGAACATCAGAACTTACAGAAATTCAAGTTGCAATAAGCAGCCCTCAAAACTCCTAAGTACCTTATTTTAAGCTTTTCTTCTTTATCCAGGTAGATCCCAATTTATATAACTCATTATCATTCTCCTGCCTTGTCCCAAATTAGTTGTAGCGGCGCAACATGCCTTTTCTCTTTTTCTCTCTTTTTCTCTCCATCTCTGTTAGTCGTCATCTCGGCAGTCACCACCTGTCTAGCCACATCATCTTTGACACAGTCCATCCATCGTCTCTTTTTTCTGATTGACATAACTATAGTAAAGAATCACGGATGGTGCTGATCCACGCGTCACGTTCGTGAACGGGCGCCGTCAGTTGCGACTGGTCATCTTTTAATTGCCAAGGCTTATTTTTAATCTTATATTTTGAATTGTTTCTTTATTTGTGTCTTTTTTTTTACATTGTTCTCACATATAGAAGCAACAAGAATAATTTACCCAGGATTTTGTAATACCTTGATTTAAAAGAGTGTCCATGGAGTTTCTTGCCCGTTCTTCTCCATAGAGATCTACGTTTTGGAATGCTTCAATTTTCTAACTGATAGGGCGTTTGTGCACTACAAGGAATTTTACCGTCCGGCAGTCCGATTTTTTACGGTCCCATATGGCACGCCCATAATAAAAAAATAAAATCGGACTGCCGGACAGTAAAATTCCTTGTAGTGCACAATCGCCCATAGACTATTTAATTTTTACAATTCAAAAGTGCCTGTACAAGGTTTAATTGAAATAAATGCTTTGAGTTTGACGTATGATTGCTGATGCTATGACATAATGCACAAAAATAGTAAATAATAATTAGCACAAACACGTGCGTCGCAGACATGTGCGTGTACAGTCGCGTGCTGTCCACTTAGGTCAGATGCAGCTCGTTTGTATTCAAGCAACCCAGTGGTAGGTACGGAAAACCACAATAAACGATGAATATTGTATTTATTTTAATCGACAGATCTGTGTATGGAATTAGTTGTGAAGACGAGTTGAAGAGTTGGTTCCGGCTGTCATTCGTAGATATTTGACAGTCGTTACAGGTAGTCAGAAGCACAAAATGCCCAAAATTTGTATGGTAGGTATACATAGTAAAGAGTACCTATTCTATGTATTTATCTGCCAGACTTACGAAGGGTTGTCATGTAACCCAGTAACTAACTGGGTTGTGGAGGTCAGAGAGGCAGTCGCTCCATGTACAATGCTGCTATCCAGCTGCATCCGGTTAGACTCCAGTATAACCGGATGCAGCAGTCGACCTCAACTTAGTTGGGAAAAGGCTAGGCGGATTGACTGACGAGTTAAAGATTGCGTACGTCATTGTACTTTGTGTACTTAAACAGCATAGTTGAGGTGTTGCTCATTTATTATTCGCAGGTAGATACCTATTGGCAGTGATTAATAATAATCGCCAACGATTATTATAAAACTTTCCTAGTAAACAGAGCGTTGCATTTTTAGTCACACGCAGCTTTGTTTACCATAGATAACATGGAAATTTAAATACCTAATAGGCATCTACCAAGGTAGGTATGGTCGCTGGTATTTTTATGGAAAACGTTCTTGATATAATTATAACGGGTGTAAAAAGACTTAACGAAGCCGAGAGCCCATAAGCACATTTTGCCGTTTTGCGTGTTACACCGCAAATAAGAAATATGTTCACACCAAAAATAAAAGTTGTTTCCCAGCAATTATTTTTGTGCAATGTTACTTAGTTTGATGAACAGAATACGTAGTAGACGGCTATGTGATGGGTCTTTTTACAACCTGTTATCATTCTCCTACCCTCATCCCGATTTACTTGTGGTCGGCGCAACATGTCATTTCTTCCATATTTCTCTATTAGTAGTCATCCCCCTCCCCTTTCTAACCATATCATCATTCACACAGTCCATCCATCGTTTCTTTGGTCTTCCTTACTCTCTTCTCCTCTCTTCTCGTCTTCCTTACCTTACTACTTACCTTACTCTTATAGCCATCGACATTCATACCCAAATCTCAAAACTCACTTCAATTGATAAGTACCTAAAACAATTATAGCAGGTGCTAAAGATCGTTGCAAAAACGAGATTATTCAGAATTCAGATCACGTCTTCAAACGATAGTCTTAACCTTGCTACTCATACAAGAAAATCTTCCGTAATTCCGTTTCGTTTATCACACCGTGCCTAGAATAACATTTCATTATAGGTAATCTACATAACATAATAATGGGACAAAAGTTTACAAATCCAGAACGGAACAGGAACGCAAAATTTATTGACAGGGTGGCATCATTGGGACGCGTAAACTGTAACAACACATGAAAAACATGGAGGTCATGGGATCTAGTAGAAATAAAATCGGCTGTTTCACAAGCCTATTTACAAAATAGGCACATTATTGACGGTAGAGGTACTTCCTCGAACTAGTTAATTAAGTATCCTATCTATGGATTAGGTATCGGTATGTAGGTAAATGAACTAAGTAATATAAAAGTCGGTTCAAAAACTAACGCCTTTAATTTCACTCTCATTTTAAGGTTGAATGTAGGTATGACCTAGTTGTTAATCAAAACTCTGAAAATAATGTTCTGCACTAAAGTGGGTAGACGTTAAGTTTTATCGGGGCAAGGAAAAAGTCATTTAAAACCTACCTTGCTGCCAACATACCTAAACATAAACATTTGTCTACCTGCAATTACAACTTGGTACCTACATACCTAAACAGAATACTTAGGTATGTTTTATTTATTAACGTTTAACCACAAACATAAAACCATATTTATTTTATTACGACATGTGGTTTTATAGTAGAGGAAGTTTATTGCATTATTTGAATAATTATTTCTGACATATTCTTATTGAATCATCATTCATTCAGTGGTAATTAAGGAGTCTCTGAGACAGCTATGAATATTATGCTGGTCTTGGGATTCCGGTACTCACTATGTATTTGGGGCTACCCGGGGGAAATCAGGAAAAAATAATCACGGGCTCTTCATAGTAGGTACCGTCCTCCTCTAGTAGACTGCTTGACGGACTTCTATGTCTCAAACTGCCAATTAACGACCCCGAAACCGGGGTGATGCCTATCCCCATAAAGCCAAGCGCACATTACAGCCACAAGGACCTGCTTACCCCTTCCGCTCCAGAGCGGGAGGGGTCATTGGATGAATTCCAAACTTCAAAAAAAAGGACCTGCAGCGCAACGTCTTTTCATACAAAGTGTGTGTTAGTTCAAAAAAACCGGCCAAGTGTGTGTCGGATCACGCACAATGAAGGGTTCCGTGCCGAATTCATCCCAAGAACAAACTTAACATTGTAGTTGGAAAACATGTTTTCCCATACATTCCAATTTTAGGCTCAGTAGTTACGGAGGTAAGACAGGTCAATTTTCGTCTATTTTCTTAAATAACTTAATACAATTTATTTTAAAATTATGAATAAAATAGGTTTGAGATCCTCATAGTAAGCCATTACATTTGATATGTCATACGATACAGATTGCGAAACTTTTTTTAAAAAGTGGGATCCTATAAGGGTGCGATTTTTTCCTTTTGAGGTACGGAACTCTAAAAAATCTACGAAAGTGATGAAGGAGGATTTTTGCAATGCGCTGCGGTGCAGCTCTTCCTAATTTACGCTAACCTTAAACATACAATAATTTCACCAAATAATATCTCCAACAGTGACATGGAAACCTTCCTCCACCTGATGAAAGGCAGTTTGGGCACCGGCATCCTAGCCATGCCGAAAGCCTTCTCCAATGCCGGCTACGTGGTCGGCACCGTCGGCACGATCGTCATCGGAGTCCTGTGCACCTACTGCATACACATTCTGCTCGATTCATGCTACGTGCTGTGCAAGAGAAGAAAAGTGCCTTCGCTGTCATACACCGCAGCTGCGGAGGCAGCATTGCTAGAAGGACCTGACTGGTGCAAAGCATGCGCACCTTATGCTGCGTAAGTATTTATATTTTGTTTGTGTATACCATTTGTAGTTCATATTTGATTCTTGAACAGACATAGATAGAAGTGTTGTCAATAGGTATTTTACGTTTCAACCCGGTTTAAAAAACAAAAGTATTTCCAAGTGAAATCCCGTTACAAGTACCTTGCACAGACGCCAGTACATCAAGCTACTACAATCTTTAAAATTTCTTTAATAGATTTTCAACTTTATTGCTAAAGCATAAGGTTCAAAGTTGATTGGGAAAATTTGACAGTTTCGGGTAGCTTGATGTGCTGGCTTCTGTGCATTAAACAACCTTCATCAACAAATAGGCCGGTAGAACCAAATTGAGGAACCCCTAAAAATATGTTTTCGGATGTTGATTTAATTAATAGAGCCTTCATTTTCTATCTTGCTGTAGTAATTTCGTACTCTGTTCAAGGAATATTATGCCATGTAGATTAAACTGTTTACAATAATAATATGTTGTTCAAGTAGTTCTTGTAAGCCTTGGGTGTCGAAGTGTTCTATTTATGTTGATCTAACGTAGCTATCATGTTGACGTAACCTTATTCTAGCTTCTTTCATCTGTAAACACTTGAAAAAGATAACATTTTCAATTGTAACAATGTCGTCGACTTATCATGAAATTCAAGAGTGCTGTCGAAACGAACAGAAACGTGTCCTATTCCTCACGTGTTAGATCATAAATATAACTAGCTTATGATTGTATCTACTTAACTATTATCGAATAATCTTATTTGTATAGGTAAATAACTATAAATCAATAACAAAATAATTATGCATTGATGACGTAGGATCATTCTAAATTGACCGCAGATACACCCTAGCCACTTTTTTATCTTTAATACACTTTCCCAGTTTTAGTCTACCAGCGAGATCGGAATTTGGCTACATTCTTGTTATTTGGCAAGCAAAACACTCACAACATATTATAACATCACGCCTGTATACCCCAAACGTTAGGCAGAGGTGTACCTACGTACCACAGCAGAGTACTCGACACTTGTAAACTTGTAAAGACGACATCCAAACACCAAATACTCAATCTAGACGTTGCCTGAGGTAGCTGCGCGGTGGGGGAGGGGTGATAGTTGTCACAAGTTGACGGATCACTGAGCTCTTGCATCACGTCACCACACCCCTCCCGCACTGCGCTGCTACCTCAGGCAGTCTCAGTTAAGCGGTCGGCCTAGTATAGTATAAAAGCGAAAGTTACTTCTGTGTCTGTCTGTCTGTTATCTTTTCTCGCCAAAACAGCTGAAATGATCTTTATTCATTTTGTTAGATAGGTTCCTAGCTTACAGCCCAGGTCCTGGAGAAGGACATAGGCTACTTTTCACCCTGGATTTTGTATTTAATTACTAGCCGGTATGACATCATCATTATAAGCAGCGTATAACAATCCCACTGCTAGTACACAGGACTCCTCTCTGTGAGAGCATGACATTAACCTAAAATTATTTTTTGTTTACAGGCACGTGGTGAACGCTTTCCTACTAGTGTACCAGATCGGAACCTGCTGCGTCTACGTTGTGTTCGTATCTGAGAACATTTACTTCGTGCTCACCAAGCACTTTGGCATAGAGATAACCGTGTTCGAAGTGATGCTGTGCGTCCTATTACCGCTGGTTCTGATCAACTGGGTGCGAGACCTGAAGTATCTGGCGCCGTTCTCTGCGATAGCCAATGCTGTGACCATTGTGAGCTTCGGGATCGTCTGCTACTATATCTTCAGGGATAGCCTTACCCTGGAAGGCAAGGTGCCTGCTGGAAAACTAGCCAACTTCCCACTCTTCTTTGGAACTGTGCTGTTTGCGCTTGAAGCTATTGGTGTGGTAAGCATTCTTTTCCATTACCTGCAATATTAACCTATTTATCGCTCAATATTTATGCGACCCTTCCTTATTGATACAATCAGAAGCACCTACGTACCTACCTACGACTAAACATCTTTTGCGCGAAGCAATTCCTGTTACCTTCCATCTTTCGTAGTCATAAAATAGCCAATTTTTGGCTTTTTATTATAAATCGACCACCCGATGCGGCTGTTTTTTTAATTCAAAATCAAATCAATTCATTTATTCATTTGAAAACATGGGTAATTCGTTACGATTAGCAACCGACCATGCTATTGACAACCATAAGTATTAGATGCACAATAAGCACCTTTTGATGTACCTAGGTACCTTTTTTAGTGCCAGAATTTTCATTAATCGTCTCAAATTCTACCAGATTCTGCCCCTGGAGAACGAGATGAAGACTCCTCGTAACTTCGTGGGCAAGTTCGGAGTTTTAAACTGCTCCATGATCAGTATCATCGTGCTGTACGTCGGCATGGGCCTGTTCGGATACCTACAGTACGGAGACGACTCCCAAGGCAGCATCACGCTCAACTTGCCGTCCGATAAAGAAATGTAAGTGAAACGTGACATTGCTATTTAATACAGGTTTAAATGAAAGTTATGGTAGTAAGGTTATCCAAAAAACCAAAACCGCTTGACTTCGGCGAAAGATTTCTTCTTATTTGAAGGTGTAGCTGCACTTACAGTAGAAAACCTATAGGGATTGGAACATCTTTTAACCGCCAACATCTTTAGCCGCCCTTACCGGTCAAAATACTTTTCCGTCACTATAACTTACGATATTTTCTCTCCAGTCTTGCCAACGTGGTCCAATGCCTGCTCGCCTTCGCGATCTTCATCACCCACGGCCTGGCCTGCTACGTCGCCATCGACATCCTGTGGAACGAATACATCGGTATCCGGATGCTAAACTTCAAGCACAGGATCGTCTGGGAGTACCTCCTCAGGACTAGTATTGTGCTTATGACTTGTGAGTATAACCCCCTCGATATTATACTACATAGAGATGGGCCGAGTACTCGGTTGATACTCGGTACTCGGCGTACTCGGCGGGTTTTTTGATACTCGTACTCGGCCGAATAACTCGGTTTGAATGCCGAGTATACTTTGTTTAAGAAAAGCAATATATTTAGGTAGATATAATTAAAACAACAGTTTTAATCAAAAAGTATTTATTACTAATAGCTGCGCCGCGCGGTTTCACCCGCGCAAATGTCCACTCCGTGAGAATATCGGGATAAAAAGTAGCCTGTATGTTAATCCAGGGTGTCAGCTACCTCCATACAAAATGTTATCAAAATTGGTCCAGCCGTTTGAGCGTGAAGAAGTAACAAACATAAACACACATTCACAAACTTTCACCTTTATAATATTAGTGTGATTTAGGAAATCTTTGACAATCTCAATGAATAAAATCAAAATTATGCTAATGAATGAGTAGTAATGAGACAAAATTAAGAGAACAGTAATAAATAATAATCAATATTTAAAATTGCGCGAACCTGTTTGTACTTGTTTACGCGCGCGAAATGGGAATTTGATTGAACCGAGTTACTCGGCCAAGTACTCGGTTGAAAAAAAATTGAGCCGACTAAAACTCGGTACTCGTTACTCGGCAAAAGTGTTACTCGGCGCATCTCTAATACTACATAATATACCAGAGCACGGAAACGCCGCATCGACTAGACAGCATCGGGGTCATTGCGTAACACTAACACTAGCAACGGCTATCATTTGCACAGTTCAACAACATTCATTGCGTTATTCAAGTTGTTGAGCAGACAAATTTTTCGAACATACTCGTATGAATCAACGAATTAGCAATATCCTACAAAATGCCGCCGACAATGCCGCCTCTAGCAGCGGCCGCCGAGGCGTCTCTGTGCTCTGTAAAGTATACCTATAGATACTGTAATGTAAAATTCTGAATTGTCTGGAATTAATCACAAGTTTTTTTCTTTCTGCGATATCGTGGTGTTAACCGACCAAATTTAAAAAAATAAAAAACTCACTGTAATATTATTTGTGTGCAGTCGGTATCGCAGCCGCCGTTCCCGCATTGGAGCTGTTCATCTCTCTGTTCGGCGCGCTGTGCCTGTCCGCGCTGGGGCTGGCCTTCCCCGCGCTCATCCAGAGCTGCACCTACTGGTACTACGTGTCCCGCTCCGAGCGCATCCGCATGATCGTCAAGAACGCCATCGTCGTGGTCTTCGGAGCCCTAGGACTCGTCGTCGGTACCTGGACCTCGCTCGAACGCATCATCTCTACCTTCGGGACCGGAGGCATAGAAACCGCCACAAACCATACCATCGCATACAACGAAACCACCCCCTGAAGGTCAACCACCGAGAGCGTCGAACCATCTCGCAACAGTGCCATCGCAGAACCGTCCCGCATCACAATGCAGCGATTCTTCTTAGGTACCTACACAACATAGTATATAGATTTCAAAGTATTTTTGATGGACGTTTTCCATGCAAACGTTAACATAATATAATTATAGTTTATAAGAGATGTATTATGAATTGTTGACTCATATTAATCGTAAGACAGCTTTATTTTAGTGGTAGGTTAGTGTGCTATGCTACGTGCGAGTGTTTCATTTCACGTAGGTACAATATGTTATGCTGTTATTAAATACCTCTACACTCTCCCTGTTGTCTCGCAGGCAGCAGTGGAGGCGCCATGTAATCAAAGTAATCTTAAGTTTGCAGTGATTTAATTTAATGCAGCAACAATAAAATTATTTATTATTATTAATTGAGTATTAAAGGTTAAAAAAATATATTAAATAAATAATTTTAACCATTGATACTTTTTAATTTGAAATTTTGAATGAAAATTATGAATTTTGGCCTATTTTCTGAGCTGATGATAACCGTACCCGACGACTCTGATGACATTTAATCATAATAATAATAATTAAGTTCTTGCCTGATCTGTATCAAGCTGCTCGATGGATCAAAGCATTAGTTTTGTTTCATTAATTTGATCTGCACTAAACTGCTCGATATAATATCATTTTATGACACTATAACATTCTATAATAATAATAAATCCAATATATCAAATTATTTTCATAATATTTTTCTAAATATATATATTTCGATCACGCAAGATTTTATCTTTAAATATTTATGTCTACACGTGCATTTAGTTAATACATAGGTATTGATAATATTAATTTAAATTATAAATACCAGTCTAATTGAAGTTGTCGGGCTAACATAACAGTAAGCGGTTGTAGGTACTATTGTTAAGTCGTTAGGGTTAGTATTCGTAGATAAGCGATTATCCTAATTCAGTGAGATTGAATGTTAGTTAAAAGGTGGCATTTTGCTAGAGTAACGTAAGTACAATCGGAGTAGGTATTAATTTTATATAGAAACTCTTCTTCGATGTTCGTAAAGGAAAAAAATAAACACAGACTCAAAATTACAGACTTTTTAAAAATTGACGAAAATTTCACTTTGTTTATGGAATCAATTAAGCAATATTATAATAAGAAATTATTTTAACAAAAAAAATACATTTTATTTATGAACATCGATCAAGTTTAACTGAACGCATTATATTTGATAACTTTTTTATTTTTTGTACACAAGAACCAATGCAGCTTTAAAAAAAAAATAAAAACTTTCATTGGTTATATTTCATTTTAATTACGTATGCTGGAAATTATGTTACAATTCATTTAAGGTAGTCGACTTCTGCACGCGTAGCATGACTACGATAGAAACGGGTTTTGTCGACGGAAGAATAGACAAATCCAATCCAATCAAACCGTCTCTATGGTGGTCATGCTACGCGTGCTGCTTTAGAAGAATGCAACAGACGACGCCGAACCGTACACTATTTTCAGTCTTAGTAATTAATTACCTTTATGAAGCGCTTTATTAAATTGTCTTCAATCGATTTTATTTTCGCCATATCGGTTATTTGCGCTAATAAATTAAATTCTGTGATTTATGTTAATTTTACTATCCAATAGCAAATCTAGTTATAAATTTTACCCTCGCTAAAATTGTTACCGATATAACTTTTGGTTGTACAAGACCGGACTCAAAATGGACATAATAATCATTTAGGCTATCCCTAGATATTTCTTGTTTACTATCTAAATTGATGTTGTTAAAAGAATATTTGTTTAAAACATGTATTTTTGAAATAGGGATCTCTGTTAGAACAATTCCTTTGACGTAACTGTAGGACATTACGTACAAATGCCAAGCGTGTTCCGGTCATGCATATTGATACAAACTGTGATGTTGTTATAATATATTTATTAGGATGTATTCATGTAGTGTCGATTATTTGATTGTTGTGCTGTGTGTTGGACACGACAGTGATAATGTGCTCAGAAGTGTAACTAGGTAAAACCCAATGTAATACAATTATGTATTATCATAATATTTTTTGAGTTTTTATTTTCAAAATTGTAACATATACCTTTATGTGAAACAAGTGATTACATAATCACACCACGCCCTGTTCCCACGAAGGGTTGGGAATATGATGAATATCAGTATGTATGTCCAAAACATTAGGAAGTAGAAACTAATAATGATTCTAATTCATCAAGCCTTGGAAGCGACAATAAAATAAACATATAATTTTCCAACAGTATTTTATTAATGAAAATCAACATAATTTTTCACTGACTTAAATTACAAAAGAATTGAGTTGTCATAGTAATATCGAAACAAAGCTTAAATGCATGTAATTGGAATAATATCCCGAAGTTTAACCATTAGACTGAAACCACCACATATTGCTGTTAAGAGGGACCATCCACGTCATTTAAGCAGAATTAACTAGTTAGACCGAGGCTAGATACAGATCCTAGACAACAAATTAAGAAGTGCTAACGAAGAGCTTTTTACAAGCTCAGTGTTCTCAATCGCTAAGAATGGGTTGTCGCAATCGCTAACAATGTGGGTGTTACAATCGCTAACAATGTGGGTGTTATTAAAATCATATTTAAATCCCACAGCCATAACAAACACATACAATCAAAATAAACTGTAGAAAAGATAGATAAACATTAAAATTTACAACAATAATCGTCATACAAATCAAAATTGACGATACCATCATCTCGCAAGCGTATTACATGGTTATTGTGTCAATCAAATAACTAACGTCGCAAATGGAACAGCTTCCGGTAGACCTACCAGATGCCATTTATTTATAAATAAATGGCATATTTATAAATAAATGGCATCCATACGGCCGAAGAATCATGGCCGTTCCGAACTTTGCGTAGACGACTGCGCAATAACATTTTTTAGGAACCATATAGTGACATGAGGCGCGTGTGAGTGAAAGAACATGCTCGGAAGTTCGGAGAGCCTATGTTCAGACCGGACGTATTGTAATAACATAGTTTGAGTTCAACCAAAAACAATATAATTTGCTGCTTACATCCGCTTCCCTAATTTGTATCTAGCCGCAACCTTACCTATGCAAACAATGTTCTAAACGCACATTTAAATGCAAAAAATATAACATCAATGACATATTTAAACATGTCGTAAATACAATACATACTGTTAATAAAATACATAATTATAAATCATTTATCATAAGTACACAACAACAGTCCTTACTCAAAGTTATTTTTTAATATTGCACATCGTGTTGCAATATCTAAGATAGAATATAAATTACAAGTCACTGATTGCACTGTGCGCTTTTAAAATGGAACGAGATAAAAATCACAATTATCTAATATGAAACAGAGTGTAACGTGGATTTGGTACGAAACGTGTATTTCAGCTAAATCGGGGTTCATCAAACATCCATAAACCAATACTAGAACCTACAAATAAGTTTAGCCTAACAAGAAAAATAATTATTAAAATCTATATTATTTGTACTATACAAGATCAAACATTGGAACACGATAATAAAGCAGTCATGCTGACATCCCAGCATTGTGGGTACTAAAGTTAAATAAAAAAGTTGAAGTTATTCTAACAATTAAATTGTACACACCATTAAGCCCCATCACATAAAAATCTAGATCTTATTTACGTCCAGCAGTGGACGTATACAGGCTGATAACGAGAATAATCCAAAATGCGCTTGGCTAGACAGACGGACATCTTGAATAAATAAGGCACATCTCCAAGGCACCAAAATCACAAAACTGCCCAGCCTATTGCAGTCCACTGGTGGGCATAACACTAGTATAAAGTAGCTTCTGTATGAATCTGTTGTTCTGCATGACGCAGAATAGTTGACAATTGGCCTCACTTAATGAACTCATTTAAGTTTTTTAGCAAGCAATATCTAAACTTCTAAAACCTTTCGTTAAACATTCATGTCAGGAGGTTACTCCCTAAGCACGAAATTCGTAGCTTCAACCGAAGTTACGGGTGGTTCCAACGCCGTGTCACGTAAAGACAGAATTAGTTTGGTGCACGACCTAAGAATGAATGACATCACGATTTGACAATTGTCCATACCCCCGATGTTTTTGGCCGTTCAAAAAAGTTTATTAATGGAGTGATAGGGTCACTTAGAAGTTTCGGACTGCCACGAATCTTCGTCGACGGATTTAGAGAGTAGGCCTCTAGTATTATAAAGTAAATCGCGAAATTAAAATAAAACATCAACACATAATATAATGCTGTGTATAAGTAGAGACAATACAGTGACGTCAACAACAAATGAATAACCAGTTGTTTGTATAATACATTTCAGGCTGAAGATCTTGCCAATAAAATGCTGAACTAATTTTATTCTACGAAATTATCTAAAAGCAATTACAAAGTACATAATGAGGTAGTCATCACTTATAAGTATTCATTTTACCGCGTTCTAAATACTAAACTAAAGCACAATTTCAAGGCGAGTTACAATACACATGTACTTATAACTATGGATTTATTTACAACTATTATTTTCACGGTTTCTTACAAGAATGCTTCGGTATTCTTTATTTTGATTATGTGCGAGTCGTGTCTCGTGTCAGTGTATTTCAGTCCGAAACAGTGGGGACGTGACGATACAACCAGCACGTAATTGCGTAACGCACTTCAATAGCAATCCAAGGGTTTTCAAGGCCATTCCTAATCCATTGCTTCAAAGGTTTGAAAAATTCGGCTCAAAAACGTATATAACGCAATAAACGTGACTTAACTATCAAAATGAAATACACTGCAATCAATTGTGATTTCATGTGTGTTACGCAATGACCCCACGGAGTTTCAATTATATGTTGTGATGTTCAAACACATAGTTTGCAGTGTGTTGTAATTAATCAACGAATCAAGTTTTTATCAACCTATACTCCTAAAAAAAATTCTATAACGTATATCAAGGCACCCCTAATTATAACATAATAAGAATTAAGAAGTAACCTTTATACAACTGGCAAGCAGTATTTAATAAGGCGATCAACAAATAAAACTACACGTTAACAATTAGAAAATAAAAAATCACAGAAAATTTCGAGTTATTCACACGCAGTACTTAGCGATTATACTCATTTATTGGGAAGATTAGTTTTTCGTGCATAACTCGACCTATGTGGAAAGCTATATGTGGTAAATTGGTAAACACATGCTGGGCTTAAAAATGTAATGCTGTTCATTTCTAATAGACAATAATGAACACATTACAGTAAGCACTGCAACAGTTGCGTCAATTATCATAAATAAAATACTTCATATAAAGCTCAAAAGAAATGCATCTGGGCAATGTGCAATCCAGACAGTACTACCCAGCTGTCTATTATTGGAGGATGCAAATTTTGGTCCTACCCTCCAGTAGCTACATGTAATACATCGGTGGATAGGTATTTTTGACCTGAACAAAAGTTACTATGGCGCCAAGTTTTAAATCTCAGTCCTTTCCGAATTTTGCTTTAACTTATCAATTGAAATTGGCAAAGTCTTACCGCAGCGAACATTTACAAAATGGAATGTATACGTAATAGAAATATACCGAGAAGCTGCACTGGAGGATTTACCTGATTTTGGCATTGATGAGGATGCTTGGCTGTTACGTGGTCGCATTCAGTCGTGACACATAAGAGCTAGAAGGTACAATTGTTACTTATTATTTCACAACAAAAATATTATTCAAATATATTGTACCTGCATGACCAGCAGACGTACTGTAGATACCTGTGCGCATATTGTGTCAATCGTTTGGTACGCCAAGTATGAGGGATTTGTAGGACCAGCCTTATTTTTAAATGAGGTCATAATAGACACAGAGTAAGAATAAAAATGTTTGATTTTTCCATGAATAAATAAACACAACCTAAAATACCTTATCATTGTGTTTTATTTCTAAAAAAAACTCTTTACAACTCTGATGATAACGGTAGATAATCATCTGCGTAGCCGTTTCCCAACGATGTTGGGATCGGCTTCCGGTCTAACTGGATGCAGCTGAATACCAGTATTTTACATGGATCGACGGCCTATCTGACCTCCACAACCCAGTTACTGGGTGATACCCCTTCGTAAGACTAGTTGTCAGACTTTGGGGCTTCTGGGCTTCTGGCGACCTGTAACGACTGTCAAGATGAATAAATAAATGATTGAGTATTGAGTATTGAGTATTAAGATCTACGAATGACAGCCGGGACCAACGGCTTAACGTGCTTTCCGAGATGTAAAGATGGTCACCTATCCACGGACCACCCACGGTAAGCGTAGCCTTACCTGATCGATCGACCAAGACCCGACATAGGTAGATAATACTAGTATTCATTCAAAAAGTGCTTTGTATTAGGGAAAAGCATTATTTTTGGATGTTTTTAAACTAACATGTTTAAATGGATAACTCTGAACGGACTAAAATTTGGAACTTAGTGCTATAGTAACTTTTGATCAGTTCAAAAATACCTATCCAACGATTTACACATAGCTATAGGGTGGGACCAGAGTTCATACAAATCCTAGCATCGTCGTAGATTTTAACATTGCCTTCATTATACAAGGCGTAAAACATCCTTCACGAAGCCGTCATTTACGCATTCTGTACATCAAGCTAAGTAAGTTTGTGCATAAATTATCGCTGGGAAACGACTTTTATTTTTGGTGTGAAAATTCGCTGTTACCGGTAGTGCGCAATGACAAGCAGGCACGACATTCTGCTTAAGGGTGCATGCAACAGTACAGGGGGAGGGGGAAAGTAAAGTAATAATATTTAAAACTTGTGTTCATTAAAAAAAACTTCAGAGTTGGAACTTTGACCTTCAATATCTCCATAACCAGAAGGTTACAAACAAATAATAACGGAGGGAACAAGGGTCACTTGCTCTGCCCGTTATTATTTCTCAGCATTGTTAAGGGGATTTTTACACCTGTTACATTAATGAATTTATGTTTGTGAAATAAACTTCTACAAAAGTGCTTTTAAAAGCTATTAGAGGCAATTGCCAACTATGTTGAGGTCGGTTTCCTGTCTAGCCAGATGCAGCTGAATACCAAACTCACAGATGATATAAAATTAATAAAAGGGTCTCCAACAGAGATCCAAAGTTCAATAATCTGTGGTATAACAAATGAATCTTTTGAGGATACAATTTGTTAGAATTGAATGAAATTCAATCCGTTGGAAGAGTGGATTACTCTACAATCGGCAGGTTTGAATTTATTTATTGAAGTCCTCAGACTTTGGAAGGGTCTTACATCTGTTTACAAAGTTTTATGACAAACAAAAATCTACAGGGCTATGAAATACTCTCAGAATACAGAAAAGTCTGAGAAAATACAGCTGCTGCTGCAGCAGCTGCTTCATCTTATATATAAAAATTTCCGTATCACAGTGTCTGTTATCGAACCCCTCCGAAACTGCTTGACCGATTTTTATGAAAATTTTTGTGTATATTTGGTCGGTCTTATACCCCTAGGCAATAAGGGTGGCCCTATAAAAAATGTTTATACCCCTAGGTAATAAGGGTGGCCCTCTCCAGAATTTTATTCAATCGAAACTTACGAGCTTGTAGGAGACCGTTATTCGTCTCCTTTCTAATGAATACATGTTATTACAACGTCAAATAGGATAAAATGTTTGTAGTTAATTAATAATAAATCATTTAATTTAATCGAGACACAATAGAAGTTTTGTTGTCAGCACATTTGGGGGCGTTTAGTATGTCTCAAACTGTTAATAATATTAATAATTTCAGTATATGAAGTATAATCAGATCAACTAAGTATGTTACTTGAGGCAATGGGAATTCCCTCTCACAGAGAGGAGGCCTAAGTCCCAGCAGTGGGAACATTATACGCTACCTAACTTTATATTATATAATTGGAACTATGGAGGCACAAAAATCAGAAGACAAACACTTCCGTATGTAATTTTGTCATAAAAGAAAGAAGCGCGTGCGCTCGTCGTGAATATAAATTCATTGAAAAGAGACGTTTTCGTGCTCTGTGTGCATGGCGAACTGAGAAAATCCTACGACTGTCAGATTCATCATACAATCTACAATTTTGCATGTACACCATCCCATTGCCTTCCTCGCTTTTTACTTACATTAACTATTGAATCAGTCTATTTCTTGCCAGCGTCATAGCCGGCCATGATACTTTGCAGCGCCGTCTTGAGCTGCTCGTTCGGCTCCAGCGCATATTTTGCGAGGTTGTGTCGGCAGCAGGGGCACTGGAGGCCGGAGGATTTGAAAGCCAGCTTCATACATGCCTGGAAAAACAAGAAAGTCTTTTTTAACTTAATGGATTTAGAGTGACAGATACATCACTTTATTTAAGCGACTTCGCAATGAGGTGGAAAATTTTCCCCCGGAAACGTACTACCGGGTCTGCGGGGATTTAACCGGGGTTTTCATATAACTCTATTAATTTACGCAGCGCACGCCAGTAAAGCTCTCAGCCGGCATAATTTTTTCCGACATCTTCAACAAGCATCGTCATATTTCAGGCAATTTACACAAAACCTTAACGAATTATTGACCTAAAGCTTCCTCATGAACCAATCCGTCCACTGATGAAAACAGACACACAGACGCTGCTTGGGGACTTTGTTTTATAATAATGTAGTGTTATATAGAAGAGCACAAAAAAAGGAAGTTTCGAAATTGGCGCCAGTTACAGAAAAGTTTAAAGGGAATCGATTGTCTTGTTAGGGGCCTGAGAAGAGGGTGATGAAATGCATGTAACTAATATGATATGTTGATGAATATAAATGTTGATGGATGCAGGGGAGAGGAAGACCAAAGAAAAGATGGATGATTGTGTGAGGCATGATAAGAAAGAAAAAGGACAGAATGACGGCTGATATGATAGAATGGAAAACACAAACGTGTTGCGCCGACCCCAAGTTACACGAGACAAGGGCAGGACAATGACGAGTAAAGTTCACAAACTTATCATACAGAAGTTGTGCAAACATGGTGTCGTGACAATGATGAGTAAAGTTCACAAACTTACCATACAGAAGTTGTGCAAATATGGTGTCGTGACAATGATGAGTAAAGTTCACAAACTTACCATACAGAAGTTGTCCAAACATGGTGTCGTGACAATGATGAGTAAAGTTCACAAACTTACCATACAGAAGTTGTGCAAACATGGTGTCGTGACAATGAGTAAAGTTCACAAAATTACCAAACAGAAGTTGTGCAAACATGGTGTCGTGACAATGATGAGTAAAGTTCACAAACTTACCATACAGAAATTGTGCAAATATGGTGTCGTGACAATAATGAGTAAAGTTCACAAACTTACCATACAGAAGTTGTGCAAACATGGTGTCGTGACAATGATGAGTAAAGTTCACAAACTTACCATACAGAAGTTGTGCAAACATGGTGTCGTGACAGGACTCGCAGCTACGTCTTGACAAATGATACAGAGGAACATTTGCGTCACGTACTCTACGAACTCCTGGAAATATGACACATTTATTTGCAATAGTTAGGTTGCGTGGTTATGACAAATAATAATAATTTTAACATGAATGATGTAATGTAAAAAACGTTGTACCAATATCTTGATTTAAAAAAAGTGTTCATGGAATTTCTTGCCCGTTCTTCTCCATAGGAACCTATGCTTTGGAATGGGCCCTTGACAATTTCAAAGCGCCTTTAATTGAAATGAATGGTTTGACCTGAGTTCTTTACTACGATTCTTTTCCTGCTAATAGAAAGGAATATGGTTGTTATAATATAACATAATAAAGTGTATTTAGTTTCAACAACACTGCTCTCTAAACAGTGAAGGAAAAAATCGTAGGAAACCTGTGTCAACAATGGTCAACAATACGCACTGGGCCCCCGTGGTGGATTATGGCCCAGTCCCTTTCACAGAGAGGAGGCCACAGTGTCCCTGTGGGAACATTATAAGCCGGTTATGCTTAAAAGACTAGCAGCGCCCTGCGGTTTCACCCGTATAAGTATCGATGCCGTTCGGAAGACACGTGCCGCCATATATTATAATAATAAAGTTATTGTTGCTTTCCTCGGGAACAGCACATTTTTCGGGATGAAAGGTACCCCTATGTCCGTTTCTGTACACCTGACAACGTATATGGAAAATTTCAGGATGATCGGTACAGTGGTTTAGGCGTGAAAGTTAACAAACAAACAAACTTACTTTCGCATTTACAATATTAGTTAGGATAACACAAAACCCACCTTCTTTCCCCGCGTATCGCACACAATGAGACACTCGTCCCACAGCTTGCTGTTCACCGTGTCGGCTTTAATCACGGCCCTCTCTTCTTCGCTTAAAGCACTTTCTGCTTTCTTCCGAGGCGACTTTCTGCCAGGACTTTTGATGAATATACTAGCTATTGTCTTCGTCTTTGGACTGTCTGTGGCTTTGGTTTTTGGTGTAGCTGAAATGGCATTTAGATGTTAGAAAGTATATCATACTACTATTATAAAGGCGAAAGTTTGTGAGTGTGTGTATATATTTTTACTTCTTCACGCTCAAACGCTTGGACCGATTTTGATAAAATTTTGTATGGAGGTAGCCGACATCATGGATTAACATATAAAGAAGAAAGAAAGAAAATACATTTATTTAGCACAGACTAAGAGACACACAATACACCAGGTAGTTAGATATTAGTCTTACATCAGATAAAAAATAAGATAAAAATAAAAAGTGCAAAATCCGATGTAAGAAATTAGCAGGAAAGTGTGCCTCACGGCTGCGCCAAAAAGGCCCAGTATATAGGCTACTTTTTATCCCGATATTCCTACGGGATCGAAACTTATGCGGGTGAAACCGCGCGGGGCGCAACTAGTTGATTATAGACTAGCTGCGCCCCGCGGTTTCACCCGCGTACGTGTCGATCCCGTTAATCCTGGTTATAAACTGTGTGCCAAATTTCATCCAAATCCGTTCAGCCGTTTGTGCGTGAAGAAGTAACAAACATATAAACACACTCACTCATAAACTTTCGCCTTTATAATATTAGTGTGATAAGAGCACCAACATGGTCCGAGATCGCACAAGACTGGAAAGTTTGGAAGGAAAAAGAAGAAGCGTTTTCCCAGCAGTGGGATAGGCTACAAAAGAAAAAAATGAGCAACATCAACTGCCTATCACAAACCTATTTCTATGCTGTTTCTATAACAATACTCGTTCATGCTACACAGATCTGACAACTGGCCTTAAGACTCCGTGTATGACAAAGTATGCTCAAACATTGAGGGCCCAGAGGCTCTTGACATACAAATGTATGCAAGTTTATAGAAAATGTATGTAAGCAATGTTATTCCTTTCCATAACAGAAGGCTGTTGAGACCATAACCTTTTTATATGAAGTTAAGTTTAAAAGCCGAAACTCTGATAACCAATCATGCCAAGAGGTATCGTGTTACTCAGTAAGTGGCTTGTGGAGGTCAGATAGACCGTCGCTCCATGTAAAACGCCCCTTGAACGCTCCTTGTGTCGTCATCTGACATTATGCTGAGCGGAGGCCCATTTGGCATTATATTTAGTCTTTGTTTCCTGTTTTTTTATAGTCTTAAGGTGTAGGTATTTATTTTACAGTAATGCCAATAAACACATTCTTCTTCCTTTCCCGAAAATATACCCGTATTTTACATGGAGCGACTGTCTATCTGACCTCCACAACCCAGTTACTGCTGGTTGCAGTTCAGCTGCATCTAGTTAGACTTGAAGCCGACCGCAACACAGTTGGGAAAAGGTTAGGCAGATGATGCTTTATTTATCGGCCAAGGTCACAATTTTTTCCATTAGTCAAAGACACAAAACACATAAATTAAGTATAATAACGAAAAGTATACCACTACTCGACAGTCATACGCTCATCTGAGGTGGTCTTAAAGACCTGCTTACCTTCTTTTGAGGTTTTCCGTTTCTTGACAGGCGGCGATGCTTCGCTCTCCGACTCCGTGGTCTGGTTGCTTTCTCTCAACGCTCTCTTTTTACCTTTCGCTTTCCCACCTTTACTATTCGCACCTTTCCCGCTTTTACTGCTCTTCTTTTCTTTTAGAGCTTTCTTTTCGGCTTCCGCTTCTAAGTAGCCGTCAGGATACTGTAAGAATGAAGATAATTGTTTGGTTGTAGTGGTTTCGTGCTGTCATCCGCAACTAGTGTCCAGGGGGAAACATTTTGATCCAAAATCAAGGCCTCGTCGCCGCCGTATGAGTAAGGCCGCGTCCTAACCAAAAGTGATCGTCGCTAGAGTCCGCTTTTGTTTAGGACGAACGGTAAGGCGTTGGTGCAGTTCCCGGCGCGATCAACTGGCACTCATTTGCTCAGAAGCCCCGAACGCGCCTACGGTCGACGTGACGACGCGTTCGGCGAACGAAATGCGGGACGCGACTGCGCTCGTCGACTGTTTTAATAAATAGGAAGTCACTCGAACGCGAGTATCCGTCCTCATTTGATAACCTCTATAAACATAATCTGCGCGAGCGTATCTCGTCCCGCTTCCCGCGCGGGATACGCTTCAGTTAGCCTAGCCGAAAGTCAAGGCTTTTCCAGGTCGCTACGTACTGGTCGGACCAAATGAAAATATGAGTCTTCAACACGAGACGAAGAATTAGTAAGAAGCTTGAATAATACTCACAATAATAGGGTACTCCTTAGCGCCGGGCTCCCACGGCGCCGGGTTGGGGTCGTCTCGTCTCAGCAGGTACTTCCAAACACGGTATCCTGATAGTCCTTTCTCTGGGTAGTACTTCACTACTTTGTATATGCCGTCATACCTAAACAATAAAAGAGTTCAGTTAGTTTAGAAGATTTTAAAGCTTTGTTTCTTTGAACGCGCTAATCTTTGAAAATACCAGTAAGATTTGAAAAAATCTTTTTGCATTTGATACCCCAATTCTTGAAGATCTAACATCACGCCAAGTCCCATGATTTAGAAGGACGCTTAGCAAAAACGAAGTAATAGCACGGGCAGGCGATGCGATGTGACGGGGTGGGTCGGCAGAACAAGAAATTTCACGCGGACGAAGTCGTGGGCAGAAGCTAGTCTATATCTATAAAAATAAAAATCAAACGCTGTTTGGTAAGCGCATCACTTGAAAACAGCTGGACTAAATTGGCAATATTTTGTTTTAACATGTTCGTAATAGTACAAAACTCAATTTTTTTTCAAAATTCAAAATATTTTATTGTCCCTTGTTTAGAAAAAGAAAAAGTGGAAAAAATAAAAGTCCTTTTTTATTTTTATAATATGAAATATTGTTTGGACAGGACAACGTCTGTCGTACATCCCATGACGAATTCAACTACGGCGAGTGGCGACTATAGCGGTTTCTGACGAATATATATCGCCTCTTTACTTCAATAACGTGATAAGTCTGAGCATTTCAATATTCAAGATAACACATTATTGAAGTAAACAGGCGATATGTTACAAGTGTGTGCTCTGATATGGCTACCTATCTCGTCTGTTAAGGTACGCGCGTGCACAATCCGGACACGTTAGAATAGCGTTATGGTAATAGTATTGTATGTTGGGAGAGTAGCTTACTCTTGAGGTTGAGGTGGTTGTTAAATAAGCAACAGAATGGGCCTTAGTTCGCCGGCGCTTGGGTGTGCGAACCGAAATGAAAGCGATTAGTAGGACCGTGAGTCGCAAAATCTCACTCGCGTTTGAAACACGCAGGGAGCGGCCATTTGAGGCTGAAATACTTTAATGCTGATGTTTATCTCGAATAGCAGGGCATTCATAATATCACACGGATATTAGTCATATTTCATCCTTTCTCCCAAAGGTCTAAGAGCGTCTACTCTGTTTACTAATTCGCAGTCTCGACTGAAGCATAGCTATTCACAACCATTCGACAGGATGTCTTGTCTAAAATGTTGCCGGAAGTTGTCGGAAGAATAGCAGTCGTCTATTAGATGCAATCTGACAAAATTTTCGGATTTTGGATTTGGGAAGCGTTTAGAGGATTCCTTCGATAAATTGACTGATGTTCGATTTGGCACGGAAGCATATCAAATACTTTCTTCCATCTTTATCAAAATATTTCAGTTGACGGGTTTACATAAGCAAAGTACTAAAAACCCTAACTGACCTGATCCCCTCCTTGGGCGCGTACTTGGGGAAGTGCTTCAGCATCTTGTAGGACCTCACAACGCGCACCGGCCTACCGCTCCGCCAGTCGTCGCCCGCATCTCCGCCTTCTTCATTTACGTGATTGACTGCACAGTTACGCGCTAACGCTCTAAAGAGGAAGGAAATTTATGTTAGAACTAGCAGCGCCCCGCGGTTTCACCCGCATAAGTCGATCCCGTGGGAATATTAAGATAAAAGCTATCCTTCCCCAGGATGCAATCTATCTCTCTGCCAAATTTTATCGAAATCCGTTCAGTGGTTTAGGCGTGAAAATGTAACATACAGACTGACAGAGTTACTTTCGAATTTATAATTATTATAGTATATAGTATGGATTTAGTGTCCTATGGTTTGGTGCCTAGTTTAATTTGCGACCGTGAACCGGTAGAATAAGCCATTATCTCGTGGCTCTTCCGTCCGAAAACCGGATTTTGATTTTAAAGGATTTAATCCACATGCCCCTGTCCCAATCTATTTGGTGTCAGCGCAACATGTCTGTTCCTTCCATACTTCTCTAGTAGTCGTCATCTCGGTAGAAACCCCCTTTCTAACCATACTATCTGTCACACAGTCCATCCATCGTTTCTTTGGTCTTCCCCTCCTTTAATAGCCATCCACACACACTCTTAGACGACAGATTTAAATTGTAAATAGAAACAAACTTTATACGTCAGACAAAGTTTCTTTTGCAATATCAATAGACAAGGAATGGTGTTAAAGGAACAACACTGATTGGTAGTTTTTCTCTCTCGCATAATGTGGCAGTGTTAATTTTTCGTATACTAACTAACTACCACTAACTTTAAATCTGAATCTGCCAAAAATACCTTCGATTTACACACTACCTACATTTTTGACACATTCTTGACAGTGATTGTCGCTGAGATGAGATTGCTACTACATTTTGAATGTTTTTTATTACGGAATGGCCCTCAGTCATGAGATTTAAAATTTTTAGTCTTTGCCCAACACAACCACGATCTCCAAAAAATCTCATTCTGCATACAAATGGTCAATTTATAAACATTTGAAAGGACCAACTTGTTTTCCCTTGTGAGCGTTTGATCACAAGACTGCTCAGCGGTGCGCTTGTTCCCGGAGAGGTCTCGGCCGCCGCTGCCCGTGTATGTGAACTCGTTGCCGTAATCCAGGTCGTCTTCATAGCCACCTGGATAAGAAAACGCACTATATGACGACATCATTAAAATGACCACTACATACGTAATACGTACGAATATCTACTTAATGAAATTCTTAAATTCAATTACTGACAGACACAAACTAAACCGCTGTTTCTAAAAGCATGTTTGCACAAGAGTTCCTTATATAATGGAGATAAGCGTTAAGAAAGAATTTTTGAAAACTCATCCCCTAAATGGGGATAACATTTTGTATGAAAGTTCGCCATTCAAGTAGCTTGATAGAAAGTACAAAACTTCAAAGGAGTTTAATTCGGTTTTAAATTACTATGCTAATAAGTTGGTGTGGCAATCTTGACCAGAACTTTCGTCATATTCTGCATATGACGGGTCAAAGACATAATCACACAAGCGAGAACGACGATACATTCATTGATTAGCATTGAGACGCGGCAATTTCGTGGTTTTTGGGAATAACATTTGAGTTACTCCCAAAAACGACGAAATCGCCGCGTCTGGAGACGGCGGTAGTAATTAAATTCGTGGCGCCGAAAGTGTGTTGCGCTCAACACACTTTCGGCGCCACGAATTTAATTCAACAACTTCAATGTCACGGGGACCGCCTTCGAGCGGTCAGGTTCCTATACGTCATTGACAATCTCCACAGATGGGGGTTTACGGACGGCTCCAGATCTCGCGTGCGCATGCGCCACCTCCCCACAGACAACGGCCCACCTTCCAACCTGCGCCGCATGCCTGTCACCTGTGCACTTGATGATCTTTTGGCTGCGTCAGTGAGCAGAGTTAGCGCAGCGAGAGAGAGCGCAACTGAATTTTGAGCCAAAGATGTTTGAACTTTTTGTCTTCGATACGCTTAGAAGAAGTTACTTCATTTGTGTCGTAGTGCGAGTAAACCCGCCTCTAGTAGCGGCCGCCGGGGTGACTCCGTGCTCTGTGGTTATTCCAAAACTGATCAACGGTTTTGTAAGTTGTTTGAGACTTCTTACCTGACAACACAATGCTGTACGCGCCTTCTACGTCCCGTCCGTGTATTCCGGACACAGGTGGTCGGTGGACTCCCGTTTCTGATAACTGGAATCAAATAAAATAATTTCTAAATACATGTACTTAGCTTAATACTTTTAAAATGCTAAAACGATTTTGATGTATTACTAACATTTAGGCCCGTCGTCCACGAAGCCACTAAGTAACCAGGTACAAACTCAAATCATCAATGAGATCAATGGCGGTCCGTACACGTCGCAACCAACCAAAAACTGGTTAAAAACGCGTAAATGAGTCGCGTTGCGCCATTGAAGTATTAGTGCTTTGACATTCTGGCTACTCATGGGTATTTAAATTTGTAACTTATTACTTTAGAATAACGTCAAGAAAAATTAATATTACCTGTATCCTAAATCTCCAGCACATGCCTACTTCAATGCCAGGGATCGGACCGAAGTGATTGGGCGGCATCGCACATGTCTTCGTCTTCCCTGCAAATTAGACGAGTATATTATACTTGTGCATTAATTTATATTATGAACAAACTAACCATTATAAACATGTAACATTACATCAGCCGGTCGATTCTGTAAAAATCTCACTGTGAAAACTTAGGCGAAGTGAGTTTGTTTTTGCTAGGAATTGACACTATTGACAGCTCACTCCACGCTCACTTCACCTACGTTTTCACGGTGAGATTTTTACAGAATAGCACCGCTGTATTGTCGGCGAGGGGAATATTTCACCTTCATTAAACCAATTTAATGCCATAGGGAGCTAGACTATTGCCCTTAACCAGGCTGAAGTCTAGACACTGGGCTGTAGAATTTTCTAGTGGAAAAACCAATCTGGCCTACTCCGAGATGAAGAACGGAAGGACTACGGCCTCCATATACAAGCACAAGCACAAATCAGCCTGTAATGCTCCCACTACTGGGACACAGGCCTCCTCTCTGCGAGGGGAAGCCGGCTGTAATCCACGTGGGACCAGTGCGGGTGGGTACAAAAGTGGGTGCCTGTAATTTTACCAGGAAAGTAGATTTGAATTTGATATTATAGGTTTGTAGTCCATGAGCAGTCCCATTGGGGTGACGAAGGTGTTTACAAACATTTAGGTCGATCTGACTACCCATCTTTAATAATATTTACAAAAAAAAAACACTCACACAAACAAACCACTGTTAATTTATTGCCCTCACTGTCTCACATCCACAGAAATAAAATGACACGCAAAAAAAAATCGCTGTCTTATCATATCTAAACTAATGCAAATGCATTTTCAATATTAGGTACGCATTCGCCATGCTGTACCAGATTGAATTGAATTTCCATAACATAACAAAAAAAAAACAACATCACGCCTTTATCCCGAAAGAGGTATGCAGAGCTTAACCTATACATAATATATATATTTATATAGCACAGCCAGTTATGTTTAAGTCCCTGTGATAGGGGCAATCTACTGCCATTGCATAAGCACTTCACATAACACACTTAATCAGTCTATAATGTTCCCACTTCTAGGACATAAACGTCCTCTCTGTGAAATAGAGTGGACCGTAATCCACCATGCGCGCTCAGTGCCGGTTTGTGGATGTCACATGTCATTGAATTTTTGGTTCAAGGACATGCATACATCCTTCACCGGGCACAGCACCAGCCCCCTCGCTGCTAATGAGAAATTCCATACGGAAAATCAGTTCAATATTTCGTACGGCCTGGGGATCGAACTCTTACAGAAAATCAGTACAATATTTCGTACGGCCCGGGGATCAAACCCTTACAGAAAATCAGTTCAATATTTCGTACGGCTTGGGGATCGAACCCTTACGACATGTCAGTACAATATTTCGTACGGCCTGGGGATCGAACCCTTACGACATGTCAGTACAATATTTCGTACGGCCTGGGAATCGAACCCTTACAGAAAATCAGTACAATATATCGTACGGCCCGGGGATCAAACCCTTACAGAAAGTCAGTTCAATATTTCGTACGGCTTGGGGATCGAACCTTTACGACATGTCAGTACAATATTTCGTACGGCCTGGGGATCGAACCCTTACGACATGTCAGTACAATATTTCGTACGGCCTGGGGATCGAACCCTTACAGAAAATCTGTTCAATATTTCGTACGGCCGGGGGATGGAACCTTTACGGAAAATCAGTACAGTATTTCGTACGGCTTGGGGATCGAACCCTTACGACATGTCAGTACAATATTTCGTACGGCCTGGGGATCGAACCCTTACGACATGTCAGTACAATATTTCGTACGGCCTGGGGATCGAACCCTTACGACATGTCAGTACAATATTTCGTACGGCCTGGGGATCGAACCCTTACGACATGTCAGTACAATATTTCGTACGGCCTGGGGATCGAACCCTTACGACATGTCAGTACAATATTTCGTACGGCCTGGGGATCGAACCCTTACGACATGTCAGTACAATATTTCGTACGGCCTGGGGATCGAACCCTTATGGAAAGTCAGTACAATATTTCGTACTGTCTGGGAACGAACCCTTACGGAAAGTCAGTACAATATTTCGTACTGTCTGTACATGAGCGAAGCTAAACGAACTTAGTTTCGTTCCCAGTGTGGATTGCGCTCTATAAATGAAAAAATTCCCACTTCACCACAAAAACCGCCACTTCGAACGGTTAATATACTCGTAAGTTACATAGTTCATGAGCCAATCCATTTTTTTCTAAGATGTGCAATCCATCGGGAAGCGCATACTACTAGCCAGCTTGCCACCATTTTACAAACAATAAACATCGCGCGTAGTTGCAAGAGCACGTGTAAAATACAACCAGCAAATTATTCGCATTGCAAGAAAGCTTAAAAGCGCAAGAACATTCTAAGTTCTTAGTGTATGTCGATTCAGAGACGCGCACCACCATTTTCCTTCACATTGCTCTCAAATTCGTCATCGTTATGAAAAAAACCCCACAGCTCAGCTACATGACCAGTTTCAGTGAATTTTAACCAAAAAAGGCTACATAACAGTAAAAGATATTTTTTGACCATCATTATCATCTGGCTGGCTATGTTGGGGTTCGGCTACCAGTCTAACCGAATGCAGCTGAACCGAATGCAGCTGAATACTAGTATTTTAGCTGCGAATCTTATGATCTGATCATTAATTTAGAGATACCAAACAAGCTCTCTATCTGTTATATCAGTGAAGTATGTGAAGATAGATGATGGACAAATAACCATACTAAACATAAATACTTCGATCAATAATTGTACTAGATGCCCGATAAGCGCTTCAAAAACGGCCCGAAAAATAAGAGCACAAATACTTTTGTGCTCTTATTTCAAATTAGTATGGTCCAATCATAGCCAACGTTAAGACGTCAAAATGCCTCTTCAAAAATTGTGTAAATAACCACCGTAACACCAAGATTTTGGAAGGAATATCTTTTTTTCGGTAAGTTTCTATAATTTAATGTTTTTCATAAAATAATAACACAATTAAATAGTAAATATAAATAAATTAGCAAATATTATGATTGTTTGGCCAATGTTTGCGACAACGCGCCAACTATTTTAGCAAACATCGACTATTGTGGAACAGGGGCATGGAGTGGTGTTATTTTAAATGTTATTTTTGTTTGTAGATTTCCTAGCGACCCATTTCGATGTGCAGAATGGGTATCTATTGTCGCGAAAGAAAAGGGAGAACAAATATACAAACCTTTTAAAAATTCGATAATATGTTCGATTCATTTTGACAGATTGGACATAACAGGAAACACGCAAAGGCGTAGATTACTAAAAACAGCGGTTCCCAAATTGCAGGTAATTATCATAAAGTATTAAAATAGTTGGAGTAAAATAACGTTTTGAAAAAGAAACCGCTCAAATAAAAATTAATTCCAAAAGACAACTTTATAACAAGCTGAATCTGTTTAAAGGAAATTAAACATACATTACGTTTAAATACACCGATTAACACAATGGTACTATTTTAGTCCTCCTACTTTTTTAAATCGGTTAAAAATATTTGCCACCATACAAAACGAACCTTCGCCTAAAAATATTATATTCTGCAACTCCAATACTTACTGTGTTCTAAGCATTGAAATGCAATACCAAGAACTACGTCTAGTTCCAAAATACAGTAAGCACGAAATTGTCAACAAAATGTTTTTAACCTTATTGCTTAGAAATTAAGTTTCATTTTAGAATAAATATTTTTGTAGTTATTATAAAAATGACATTTTATTTTCAAGTGACATTTTAAATTTATTGCTTTTAACCTATCTCCGATGACAGAAGGGCTTAAATATTTATCATTTGCATTCGTAATACAACTTTATGTTAGAGTGTTAAGGTTTATAATAATTTGAAGTTGTTAATATTATTAAACGTTTTTCTACAGTTCGTAGTAAGAAGTATAAATGTTTATGTGTGTGCAAACGTGGCCACTTTAGCGAGTTACTTTTGTTCCTGATCATTCATCTAGTACTATTATTGATCGAAGCATAAATATGATTTATTTGCTGAAGCCAATATAGCAGCCAGCCATATAAAACAAAAACAGTAAGCATATAAAAACACCACTCAAGCCACTAAAAAGTGAAAAATAAAAACTGCTCAAGCAAAGTTGGACTAGACTGCAGGTGTCTATTACCAAATGAAAAAGAATCATGTAACAATAGAAAAATCGGTATACAACATCAAAATACTCTCGCCGAATGCATAACCTCCTTCTTTTTTTGAAGTCGGTATAAAACACAATCATGCACATCAGATACTAACCAACACAAGCCATCCCTCGTCCCCAGTCCCGCTTAGTCTTAGAAATCTTCTTGGTCTGCTTGGCCGCTCCGGGCGCGATGACGTCTTTGGTGTCTCGCTTGCAGGATGGGCAGTACCAGTCTTCTTCTGGCAGCTCTGTGAGCGGCGGGTCCAGGCAGATCATGTGGTAGCCGTTGTTGCATTCGTCGCATAGTACTATCTGTAAGAAGTGAAATGGTTATAAAATAATGATATTTATTTCTGTAAATTGGTAAAAAAAAAACACTTTTACACATAAATAATAACACATGTTTTAAAACTAGACGAGTTTGATGTTTCCTATCCGATTACTCTGTGAATAAAGACCGCAACAAACTCAGTCAGTATCTTTTAAACTCCAGACACAATCATGGTCTGGCCATTTGATTTGTCTTTTAAGGAAAGAACCACACAGATTTGAGTGGACCTGTCCAGTCAGTGCATGCATTTGTCAGGAATCGTGTAGCTCAACCATATTATAAACCTTTCAGAAGTTATAAGCTAAAAACTGAAAGAAGTCCTAATGTGTTTCAAGGTTTTCCAAGCACCACGCAGTTAGCACAGGTCTTTCAAAGCTGCAAATATGGTTTTTCACTATTGTTCTCTATCCTAACAACATCCCAAAACAGTGTAGTGCAATTTTTTGTAACAATGTTTTAAATGAAATGTTTTAGTGGGCCTATTTCATTGATTTGCATTTGATAATTTGGCATTTCAACATTGTATTTGATTTTGTATGAGTCATTTATTTTATTGTAAGTATCAATATTTTTTTTATTAAACTACAGGGCAATTGAGTAACACATTGTCAATCGGAATCGGTTTCATTTTGACAGTTCAACAACGTTCATTGCATTATTTACGTATTGAGCAGACAAATTTTTCGAACTAATGAAGCAATGGATTAGCAATTTGCTTCAAAATGATTCAGATTCCGATTGTAAGCGTGTTACGCAATTAGGGTGCTGGTCAAATACACTTCCCTATGTGTTCATAACTCTAGCGTAAGACACGCATTTTTCGTTCTTTCTTTACCTGCGCGTCAAGTAAGCGGTACGCGGGACGCGAAGCGGAAGCGTCAACAACGCGAACCTAAACGTGAACACCTGAGCAACAACAGCAGTCGCGTAGGTGTGCAAGACGCCATAGAAAAACACGCAGCGTCGTCGCGCAGGTATTGGCCGAAGCTTAAATGAGATTATGAGTAGAAACCACACTTTTTAGCACAACTAGAATAACTTACTTTCTCTGGGAACTCCTTCCCTGAGCAGAGGTAACAACCGCAGTCTTTGCACAGAGTCTCTTCATCATCACGACACGTCAAACAGTTCAGTGGTACAGATCCTGAAAGATTTACACAAATAGATGTTATTTGTATAACTTATAGAAGATTAAAACATTCTGTGAATTGGCTGAGAGATGAGCAGCCTAAATGCGCTGCGCAGAAGCGCCTTGCTGGATTGTCAGCCCCTGCTTCGCACGGTTTTTACAACTTGACAAAACATCGAGATTTTTTAATAATAATACGAAAACGATTTTAATACTAATCTATCTTTATCTGGGCATGTTTCCAGATGACAGTGATGCTGACGTGTACTTTGGCGCATAAATGTCCTTTTTTTTTTGTATTTACTTGTATAGTTAGTTAATCATTTAATTAAGTAGGTACCTTGTGTAAATAATAAGTTGTATTAAATATTGTAAAAGAAAAATTATAAAGTGATAAAATAAAACTATCTTTGAAACTTGCTTTTCTCTGGGGGTGTGACCATCATCTTCTTGTACTCCTCAGTCCTCTGCGCCAGTGGCACCACCTCCTCAATAGCGTATACCTTGTCATGCACCCTTAGCTTAGTGTCATTCTGCGGCACGGCGTCACGGCCCAGGTAAAGGGTTCCTGTTAACTCGTATATCACTCGCAATTTCTTGATCTCAGCAACTTTGAAGTCATACCTGTGGGTAGAACATATTTTAGTCTTTTACCTCAGAAATATTTCAGAGTTATTGGCAGTTATTTTGTAAGTACCAGTAGAAAACCATAAACGTTTATTTGTTCCATGAAATACTGTCATCATCCTCATAATCTTCCCGCCCCCTTGTCCCATGTTACTAGGAGTTGGCGCAACACATTTTCTTCTTCCATTCTCCTCTATCAACCGTCACACTATCATTCACTCACACATTCTCTTGCATATGGTTCCTCACACAATCCGTCTTTTCTTTGGCCTTCCTCTCCCTCTAAATCCATCAACATATATTCATCAATTTTTTAGTTCCATGAAATAATGTACTGTACACTAAATTGGCTGTAAATTGTTGTCCTGAATGGAAATGAGTTTATTTTATAATAGCAATTTCAACCAAGATACAGAAAAAGAATTGGTGGGAGGTTGTATTGTAATTGTATATTTTTAACTTACCAGTATCCTCTTTCCAGAGGATCATCAGTGTTGTGGTTGAGCATCACCTTCTGCCCTACTTTAAGGTCTTTGATGTCTATTACTGTTCTTGCTCTAGGCCTTATTTCTTTAAGCTTACAATACATATTTGAATCTTCTTCACTGTAAAAGATAAAATTATTTTTGTAAAAGAATATTGGGTTAGAAAAATGTATCAATGGCTCTGAACTCCTCTACTAACATAATTAATAATATCATTGAATAACTATTATAAATTATTATGTGTATTCTACACATGGTGAGGATGGCTGGAAAGACATGGGCTAGGCAGGAACAGACAGTGGGCTGAAGGAGGCCTTTGCCAAAGGGCAAGAGACTCAGAACTGATACTAAACATGTTTTGTATTACAACTAATCTAAAATAAGGCTATAAATAAATAAGTTATTACTCTACTCACTCAGTCTCCAGTTGTACTTTATAAAGTAGTGCGTCTAAGGCCTTGTGTTCCTCAGTTTTACTAACTTCCTTGTCACTTGGTTTCTTCCGCACTGCTTTAGGTGATTTAATAAAATACCTTGCAATACCTTTACTTTTGGTCTTTGTCAAACTGTCTCCGTTTGCCTTATCACTTGGTGGTTTGTTCTCCACATCATTCTCTTTATCAAAACTCTGGTCACTGTTATCAGAATGTGAATGTTCTACTGCATCATTTGTTAAAATGTCTTTAGGATCTGGTATATGTGGAATGTTAGGATCGTAGACTATTCTAGTTATTTTTGCTTCTAACCATGAGCCTAGTTCACGGTCGCGCATGTCTATTAAATCACCTACTTCGTACAATGTGCTTTCTGCATCTGTTAAAATTAGCCAGAAAATTAGCCAGAGGAAAAAAACAGGTTAACTATGCTCCTACAGTGATGAACATGGTTACTTCATGAAGGTTTTCTCTGTGTCGACATAGACAAATTAAATTCAAACATACCTTTATACTCCACATTCTTGTCAGTGAACACCTCTGCCTCTTGTTTGGTATCTTCAGTCTTAGCGCCAGTCTTCTCCTCGGGACTATCTTCGGGCTGTGCCCGCACCATGAGCTGGATAACATCATTGAGTTTGATGTTGTAGTCGTGGAATGTGTAGCCATTTTCTAGCTGAAGTGAATATTACATACATCAATTTATATCTGTTATTGTTATAACAAAGGGTATTGTATGTATCTATATATTGTTCGAAGATGTGATGTAATTTAAATGACTTTTCTTTTTTTTTTTTGGATGGGAAATCATCAAATGACCCCCTCCCGCTCTGGGTGGAGCGAAAGGGAGTGTCAGACTCTTACTGTTCCTTCCTTAGCCCTTTATTTTCCGCGCCAGCGGTAACCCTTTCGGGCAATCCCGCTGTTTTGGACAATCCCGTTGGACTCATATACAAATTATAATGATAAGTATTGTTTTTTAAGTGGATTTTATGCAGTTTATAATTTGTAATTAAGTATCTCTCTCACTGAATTGTTTTAGGTGCAAAAAATATTGATTACTTGTGAAAATGAGAAAATAAAATATAAAATTGCTTCCCCCATAATATATCCTAGGTACTTACAACATGTTTTTCCTTGAAAATTATTTCTAACTTGTTCATACAAGTTAACTAATGTTTAGATTTATTCATATGGCAGGTAATTAGTTATCCTACTTAAGTATAACAATAGATTATAGTGGAAAACTAAACATTACAAAAAAAAAACATATATTGCTCAATATCATAATTCACAAATGAAGCCAGAGGTTAGATTTATACTGCATTTCAAATATCGTTGAAGGCATCCTCTATTATGTACAAATTGTATGAATGTCGTGAATGAGCATATAGCCTTAATATCTAGCATTGTTAGGCCGCCATTGGTAGTCATTATAATCTTTGTCTTAATGACTTGGGAAGAACATAGTCAACGCAATTAACAGCAGTTTGATGTATACCAAAATTGGCAGTATTTCATATTAAAATTTACAGCCATGAGGCTCTCGCCATGTGTAATGATAGTGTAGGAGTTCATTCAAACAAGTTTCATACTAATCGTTAAATCGTGTACCTATTAGCACTTTGCATCGCGGCATTTTTAACGGTCGCGATGTGCTGTGACGTCACGTCTGACTTACGTGAATAAACACTGAATTCAACATGATAACACCTTCCCATGAATTACAATTTGACCTCGTTACTAGTGTACTCATGTTATGCCTATAAATCGAATCTAGGATAGATTTTAGATACAAATTAGGTAGTAATACTTACCAGCTTCCCGCCGTAAAATAATCTCTGTAATTTCGGTTGAACACCAAACTTCTCTTTTATAATTCGCCGGAACTGATCTATCTTTGTCAATTTAGACTCAACCACTACAACGGTATCTGGCTTACCAAATATACGTATCCGCACGTGCATTTTGTATAATTGAACAATTTATAACGATATTTTACGAGATACAGGTATTCATAGCTTTTTATTTCGACCGTGCGTGACAAAAATTGAAAAGACATACATGACTTATGATATCGGATAAAATGGCGCGAAAGTTTCGCTGTCATTGTCAAAAAAAAAATAGAATCAGTAAGTACTCACGAAAACTATCAAAGATGAATCCTAGAATAACAAGCAATGATAATAAATTTTTTTCATGTAGAAAACAGCACTACAAAATCCTAAAAAAAATAATTGCAATAATTATTATACTCTGATTCTAAAGAAAATCTCTGTTATAAAAACGAAATTAGCTTTAGTCGATTAACATGTTTAAGTAGGCAATTTAAGGTTTTCTGTCATTTCAATCTAACTTGCAGTGTCCATAGTGGCGTGGCACAGACAAAGAAGAGAGACCTTCATAGTAATAAAGTAGGGTACAATGGGCACGCGGTCACGGTGAACGGCGCAGGCACGCGCGGAGTGCGCGCTTATATTTTGACAAACACGGGACCAGTGTGACTAGATTCAATATTTTATCGCCTTTTTAGAGCATCAGTAATTCAGTATTTTTGTAGGTATATTGGCGAAAGTAAGTATTTTTGGGTATATTTTGGATAAAAAGGTATGGTAACACCGTAGCGATCTTCCCGTGAACATTGATGTTCAGGGAATTACCCGGATTTAGTCTATATTTCATTCAGATAAGATATTCAGTATTTTTTCAAGGTGCTTCGGTTTTTTTCGTAAAATATAATCTGGTCACACTGGACTGGACACTACAACACGCAGAACGCAGCCGGCGCTCCAGTGCAGACAGGCAGCTCGCACGCGTTCACGCTCCCGCGTCCGCCCCGCTCCTCAGTCTGGACGGACACTAAAAGAACCAATAAAACTATAAAAAGTAAGTCGGACTCGTCTGTTAGGTGAGAAATGTGCGAGGGCGATGCAATGTAAGATAAGAGCGACGACAATTTATTATTTGATAAAATACAAAACAGCTAGAAAAATGGGCAATGTTTTTTTTGTTTTTTTATGGCTTCTCGAGGTTGACCATGAAAGGTCGTGACTACTTAAAGCTTGATGAGATCGGCGTTTCCTATCTGACTACTCTGAGAAGAAAGGCCGAAACAAACTCAGAGGTCATAGTCGGGAATTTAAAGATGTAGGCTCAGCTACGGCGCGGGCTAGCACTTCATCTAGCAAGGGTCGAAGGGGATAATTTAGTTGAGGAGGTCGCGTGGGTCCTAGGCAGCGAGGTCGGAATGTCTGTTTCTTCAGCTGTTGCTCTATTGCTCTCCTGGAGGAGGGTAATGGGGTCATCAGGGTCGACGAATAATATCCAAAACATGTTAGGGCCGTATTCAACACTGCTTCTAAAATACTTTGCGTATGTCTGTACAGTCAAGGAATGAAAATGTTAAGCTTTACGTTAATTTTTACTTGCACCATTTCCACTTAATATTTTTCCACTACGTACCTCTACTGAAAAACGACTTTGAAATAAAATACAGCTTAGCTCTTTGATCGTATAATTATGGTTTTATATGTTTTATAATTTTGTGCTGTTGTCTTTACAACTGCAGTTATATAGTCATTGAATTTACCACAACTCTTAGTAATTAATTTTTACACTTGAACCTAAAAAAAATTGGAGGAAGAGTCGGGGTCTTATGCAATAAGCAGTAGGTAACTGCTTCGCGGTGAAAACTTTTAATTGACTTATAAAACAAAAAGCTATAAACTGTGCCAATTATTATAACAAACCTAAATGGGTTATTATTTCGTTAGGACTGTATTTGCTATTAGTAATAAAACTTCAACCATGTCAGCCGTTTGGTTACTTTTATGTGTATTAGCAATACTTTTAAAGAATGCAAGCGCAAAGCTGGCTTCTTTGGTAAAGTTTTTATTTCATGAAAAAAATCTGCAACAATTATTATATACTTACAGTTTTATTGTATTAATCATTTAACTACTATCCCTATTTTAGCATCCAGTTCTTGTGGCCCGTTCATCCTTGGATTGGATGCCAAGCAGAGTCAATTCTTTATATTCTGATGTTGGAGCCTGGAGTGGAAAATTTGTACGTTTGAACTACTGACAAACTGATTCGATAAGTGAACAAATATTTAAGGGCTGACTAACTGATAACTGACTTTTCAGAGACCAGTGATGGACGAAATAGAATCTGACGAGGCTTTGAGATTCTACCAATTTCTAAATTATTTGGATGGATCGAGTTTTGGAACAGGTGAATAGATTTCGAAGCAAATCGTTCTAAAATTATTGTTGGAATCAAATATTAAAATAAAGTTTTCTGATTGCCAGGTCCTATTGATGAATTTGTAGATGCGATGGGCAGATTAGCCAATTACATGAAACAACAGAACAGTAGGGAAACACAAGCACGTGGAATGCGTGAACTTGAAGCAATAAATGGTGAAAAAGGTAATATCACCTCCGAATTGAACATGACGAAAGTAAATGTTCAGAGAGTAATAACGACTTACATAATAAGCGCGGCCTAATGTCAACTCTGTACGGTTTACTGCTTTTATAGCCGCAAAAATTCTATGATAATTTAATATTATTTTTTAGGAAACAGTATTAAGACCGTGTTGGAGGTTAGTACATTAATCATGAGAAAAAAGCGCAAGTTCTTTTGTACTGGAGAAGTAAAGGAGCCTATTGTTAACAACAAAATTATTTGCAAGGTAAAGTTTGTGAGTAATATAAAGTAAGTTATGTAACATTTTATTGATAGATATAATTAACCATACTCCGTTGTTTAATTAGGACAGGATTCTACTTCCTATTGCTGGTGCTTCCTGCAGGGATGCTATAATGTATTGGCACCCAGACTTAACCGAAGAACATTATTGTGTTGGCGCTCTTGAAGCCAAAAGTGCCGTTCACATTATGGATATTGAAGGTAATTTTTATTGAAATAAATAATCGGTTTAGTTTATAATATTCATTCCTAATCATGATTTATTTTGCTCGTAGGTGATATGTTTTGCAAAGGAGACGATTATTCGAAGCGAGAGTTTCTTCTAGCTTGTGATTTTTATGAAGACCAAGAGGCTCCAGTTGCCGATTTACTTCAGTACTATCCCGATCCCGATCCTGAAATTACTCCAAAATTGTTCTAATCGTTAATATTGAAATAAAATTATCGTTTGATTTGAATCCCACAAACTTTTGTCTGTTCATTTTTTCACCTGTCGAATGCAGGCATCCGGATTGATTAGATATTGTTACCTAGTTGGCTTGTGCTCTTACAACTACCATGAGCACGATGTGGATAGTTTTACAGTTCTTTCACAGTTATTATACTTCTGATTTAGCTTCACTATCCATATCACAGTGATATTTAATCTCATTCTAATAAGTTGTTAGGATGTTGCTGCTGTCAGAGGTAAAATAGCTTTGCACGGACTATACTCAAATAGTTTTGATAGTGGCAGCATTATAATGTATTGTATAGCAGGTTAACAGTCTACCTACCTGATTTGAATACACGTATCATAAATTAAATGATTTGTCAATTTCTTAAATCGTCTGTTTTCCCTGACTGTACATCTCTGTATCTATGGCGGCCATTAGACGCTCAAACTGACTGATGTATGACTGACTGACTGTCATCTGACGGACATTTGACTGAGCGGGTAAGTACGTGATCACACGTGATTGAATGACTGACGTCGAATATCTAGACATTTTGATTTAGGTCTTCAATCATGGAGTCACTAAGTTATGACTGAACGTGTAATGGCTTGCTGTTACTCACGCATCAGTCACGCGTCAGTCAGTCGTGATTTAAACAGGGATGGAAGCGCGCCTGTGTTCGGCGACGCCATCGCTGCTAACACTCGACACGCCGGCACCACCAGCAGTATTGCCGGTGAATAATTTAGAAGTCAAAAAGGAATTTATATTTATGTTGGAAACGTATCCCACTTTGTGCATCTCCAAAAATAATGGTTACACAGATAAGTACACAAGGCTATAGAAGCTTTATTAAAACTGTATTTACTATACTAAAAAATTATGACGTCAAGATAAGATAAATACGTTCTAATATTTTTTGCAACCACGATTGATTTAATTCAGCGTTTTCTTTGAACACGTTTCTTTTAAGTTATTGCAAGAATACACGCAAGGCATACTTTAACTTTATCATTATCCATGTTCTCCAGCCAGATTTTGTACTCTGACTGAAGATGTTCGTGACTGATCGTCTCGGGCATGGCTTCAGTCTTGCTTCAGTCCGTGATCAAAGATCAATCAAATGCTGTCAGTCAGTTTGAGCGTCTACTGACCGCCTTTGTGAATGGCCAGCAGCAATAGTCTAACAATAGGTAAGCTTAGAGCAGAGCCATGATAACGTCATTTAGTGTACTACATAATCAATTGATCGAATACTCGACTAAAGAGTGGAGTGGTTGTGCAATTTAATATTGATTGAAAGAAAGATGAAAAGTAAATTATATCTGTGTATTTTTTAAGAAAATGAGCGGAGCGGCACAAGCATAGAGTATAGTAATAGATTGGGAAGGCACAAGTCACAACCAGGTAGCGCGAAAATTGTCGCAAAATCGCTCCGCGCCGCAAGTCGGCCGCGTGTGTGTGTACTGTGCAGTGCGGGAAAGCTTGCGCGGTAGTTTACAGGAGTAAATATGTTCCTTGAGTTTACCACTCTGTGGTAGTTTACTCTTTTGGATTGCGGGCGCCCGTTGCTGCCAATTATTTCCAAGCCAGCGTTATTTTTTTTGTTACTATAGCGTAAATATTAACATGTCAATGAAGTAATTTATCAGTTTGTTGAGGCAATTTCAAACGAGGGTTTTATTTGAATATTAATTAGAAATGTGAAATGTTAATAGCATCTGCTTAGTTAGGTTAGTTATGTCTAGGACTGACTAAACCTGCATTTTTCTTAGGGGAAGAGCATTTTAAAAATTGCACTCGTTGAATAAAATTACAAAAATGAGTGATGAAAAAGTGAAGATGCGAAAGCAGCTTGGGCTGCTTGAAGGGGTAGCTATTATTTTGGGGATAATATTTGGTAGTGGTATTTTTATATCGCCCAAGGAGGTTTTAGAAAAAACTGGGTCAGTATGGGGCGCACTGTCGGTCTGGGCTGTGTGTGGAGTTCTAGCGACCCTCGGGGCTATGTCCTACGCAGAATTAGGTAAGTCTAAAATACCCGTTTATTTTTACTATAAAAAATACGCTGCAAATTCTTTCCCGCAGACACGTCGCAATAATTTGCGTTAATTTATGTGTGGTTATTAAATCTATCATAGAGTATGTTTCAATTTAAAAATTTCATTTAAAAAAAATACATTTAAGCTGCTGGGTACCTAACTAAAATTTGTTTATTTGTTGAATGTCAAAGAGGGCAACATAGAAAAATATCACAAATTCGTAGCTGAAAAAAACAGTTGATCTTCGAAGACTTACATTAATTTGTTTATTTATTTATGGTCTGGTTTACAGTTTCTATATAAATGCACAATATGCCATAATCTGATATCACCAGGAAAAGTTTGACAGGAAATTACCAGGTTTACTTATGAACCAGGAATCATGTGATTCAATTTAATCTATTACACTGTTATTGTTGTTTTTAATTGTGTGTAATAACTGTTGGAGGTATAATTTATTGAAGTTTTTAAGCATAACCAGCCTATATTGTTCCCACTGCTGGGACACAAGCCTCCTCTTTCATTGAGAGGGAGTGGGCCATAAAAATACACACTTAAAAAAAACATCAATGGATCCACCATTGATGTTTTTACGTGTGTATTTTTCTTTGTTTAGCACAACTTGTAAAACTTAAACTGTAGTAATACGATTAGAGGGCATCGGCACTGTTACTCCTTAATACAGGCTATGTCATAGCCTACCAAGGAGAGCAGCACGTCACCCACTTGATAGCTAAAGATTTAATACTACCGACTTGATTGCTAAAGATTTAATACTACCCACTTGATTACTAAAGATTTAATACTACCCACTTTGTTAAAACTGTTACATGTACTACAATCTGTGTTTTTTATATAAAGATTATTATTATTATGTTTTAACATATCTCGGCACCATGGGGTCCCAGTCCTTTGGAAGGCATACGAGGGGCCGAAGCCAACACGCAGAGGCCCGTTAGACGTTTTCAATGAAATGAGGCATCAACCGACGTTTGTCCCTGTTCGCACTATGCAAGTGCACTTAAGGACAACCCCGGTTGGTGTAGGATTATTGCAAAACATGAAAACAAAAATATTGGATTATGGGTTTTGGTGGCTAAAGTGAATTGGTTATCTAGGACTATGGAAGAACTATAGCCCCTGCCTGACCGATGTTCTATATAAATTACACAGATAAAATAGCAGGGGGTGACTTGCACACTCAATAATGGGCCCCCGAAAACAACATTCAGTTTTTAAAAAGCTGTGGGTCAATGGGATTTCCCTTGTTTCAATAAGGAACTTCCACACAGACTTTCATACCTAAAATAAGAGATGAATCTTTGAAAACTTTTCTTAGTGCTAACCTTCATTATGTACCTACCTATAAGGTATTCGTAAGGTATTCCGTGCTTCTAGACCCAGCAGTTTAGGCTGTGCGTGTGCATAGTCTGTCAGTGAATGAGTTAAGGGTTGTTATTAACTAGATATTTATAAGGCTTATGTTTGACCACTAATCTGCCTGATAGACGATAGTGCAAGCAAAACACAAAAGAAAGTTTGGATGCTCACAGATTTTTGCCGAACTCAATAATAAATCCATTTGTTGCATTGGACATCTTATCATAATAAAAGTTAATGTACATACTACATATAAAGACATTTTTATTAAACACAAACTTCTGCCCATGGTTTACAAAACATTACAGACACCTCTTTTTTGCATGATTTATCTTTTCTTTGATCATACATAATAAAGCTGTATTTCTAATTCAGGTACCACATTGGCACAAAGCGGTGGTGATTATCACTACATTAATGAGGCATATGGACCACTACCAGCGTTCCTTTACCTGTGGGACGCCAACTTAGTATTTGTGTAAGTAATATTATGTCTAAATATTAAACATATTATATCTATACTACTAAAAATAAAGCTGAAGATTTTTTTTTGTTTGAACGCGCTAATCTCTGGAAGTAACAGTTGTTACGCAGGAATAGTCAAGGGAAATCGCTAGTATGCAATGCCCTGATTCCACACGACAATAACTGTGCGCTACCTAAAAGCTGACGCTGCAACACGCGTCGAACGCCGCGACCTCGTTTACGCGATCCATCCCTTTTTCAAGAGATCCTTTGGTCAATCGTGGACTAAATAATACAATATTAATAATAGCTAGAAATATAATTGTAATACTTTTTTATTTATAACACTAAACTTCATCAAATGAAATTGTATTTTTTTGCATCCTTTGCTGCGACCAAACATATTCAGTCGAATTTGATTTGATACACACAGTCGTAATATTTTTGTATTTGATAGCCCAATTCTTGAGGAAGGTTGATAAAAACGGACGGTTGGTTGGTTGGTATGCTGGTTGTTATTGAGTTTGGTTGGTTGGCTGTTTAATATCACGCTAAGACACTTAGGAGCCGAGCAAAAAAAAACATGTTTTGCGTAGATGTGACGCATATTGTCTCCCAAATTGTTATTTTGTTTTTTTTTTTTGTTTGTGTTTTTTTAATTTTATGCGTCATGTTTGCCGCAAATGAACTTATTTTCTTTCTTTTTTTCAAAAAAAGTGAGAAAGAACGCCAAGCGACAACGATGGGATGGGACGAGGGTCGAGGTAGTTTTATAAAGATAAAAATCGATAGGATTGAATAGGTCGATGTGCAATATTTATCGCCGGGTACATTGTTTTTGTTTTAAATAACTAGTTATATCTTGTTAGTCTAGCTTGCTTGCGTATTGATAAAAAAAACGGTCAAGTGCGAGTCGGACTCGCGCACTGAGTGTTCCGTACTTTGTAGGTATGTAAATAGTTTTATCACGGGTTTTTTTATGTACCTACAAAACGGTTTTCGGATTTTTTCCTTTAATTGTGCTACATAAGCTTGCTTCTTGCAGCACCCTATAAATTTTGATTCCCTTGAGAGTGTCGAAATATACGTTTTTTGCGGCATAAATGGCCGTATCTTTTTTTTACGTTATCTTAGGTGTTTGATTTTTTCACAGCTTCAAGGGACTGTAGAGCTGAGTACCTATATGGGTTTAATATCAACTCTATACCTCCACGCGTTCCGGAGATAAAGGGTCTTGACAGACAGACATACAGACGGACAACAAAGTGATCCTATAAGAGTTCCGTTTTTTCCTTTTGACGTACGGAACCCTAAGAATTATAACACCTCAATGATATTATAAAAAAAAAACTAGATGTGCTCGGCGTTTCCTATTTGACTACTCTGAAAAGGTCGGCGTTTTTTTTATGTCTACTTTAAGGATTATTTGAGGTAAACAAAGTTGCTGGAAGGATAATATGGTTGCAGCAACATCAATTTTTGTTGCTGGCAACATTATGGTCCCCATGAGCGGTTTACCTATAGCATTCACAATCATTGATGTAAAATCCAGATATTACTGGACCAATGATATAAAATCAATCAATTACATTACATTGTAATTGTAGTCATTGCTGATTGCTATTATTGATCACGAACTGAATTGATCTTGTAATTTGCGTCTTAGCTTGGTTATTAATTCGTCTATGATCCCAAGGTTATATTAGTATGTTTATGTTGAGATTATTTCTACACAGTGTGGCTATGTAATTTGCAAAATTTGCAACTTGCTTTAGCTAAATTTAGTATACCACTTACTTAGCTATACAGAGTGATTGGTAACTGGGTGCAACATTTTTGACCCTAGTAACTAGGGGCCTAAAATGGTATATTTTGGAGATATTGAACTTTTTAGTTTTTTTGGAAATATCCCACCTCTCGACCACAACCTGAAAATTTATGAAATATAAAAAAACAACAAATTTACTTTACGTTTACTCAACGCGTTCGAGCAAGGCCCAGTACGTAAGTGCTACTCGTGGTAGCGTAGTATGTATGTATTATCAATTTTAAATAATGATGCAACATGTCTCTTCATCACCGTGGAAGTCACATTCCATGTACTTCGATTTTGAACGACTGACCCGTAGGCCGTGCCGTCCGAGCTCATTCACCTATTAGCTGAACGTCTCCTGCAGATCCATTGCACTCTTCGAGATTAAAAAAAATATTCTTTGGTTTGTTTTAGGCCGAGTACTAACGCTATCATGTCGCTGACTTTCGCGAACAACATCCTGGAGCCGATATTCCCCGACTGCCCCATCGACCCCATATGTAGAAAACTTATCGCCGCCGTCACAATATGTGAGTATTTGCATTTATTTCCCGCATGTGTTGCTTGTAGCGGTAGGCAGAGATTTACAGTCAGCAACAAAAGCCGATTAACACTTCAGTATTTTTAATCTTAGTTATTGAGCAAAATATTTGTTCAAATTTGCAGCAGAAGTACAATTTTTAGAATATAAACTCTTTGCTATTATATGAAAAGCTAAAAACCAGTTTATTGAAAAAAATTGTAGTCAATTTAATAACATGTAAAAGTGACAGTGTTGATGGAGTTTTGTTGCCAACCGTACCTACAGGCGGGTGCGGCTCAACTACATTTTGCTAGTTATATTTAAGAGAAATTAATTTTTCTTACGTTTTTTGCAATCTGCTGGTCAGTGTCAGGTTATATGTTGATTGAAATTAGATTCGCGACCGTAACAAATCATTAAAACAAGTTTCCAGGGGGCCTAAAAAGGCCACTTTGGCAGAATCATAAAAGGATAACATCATGAATCATAATGGACAGTTAACTGTTAAGTTAATCGTATCAAATCCCATCGCCATCGGTGAAGGATGTTTCAGCTATTTTTTTTTGTCTGTGCTAAATTACCAATCAATCCAATCCAAATCCAATCCCAATCTCTTTTATTATACCTACGTAGTGCAGCGAAAACAAGAAAAACACCGGCTTAAATATAAATTATATACAAGAATATAATAATCTTCCGCATCGCTGTCAATGGGATAAGTGCCCAGAAGGCTGGTAGCATTACCACGTTGGATGGCAATGCTTATTCTTTGGGCTTAAAATAGGCCAGCCCTTTGGTCACGCGTAGAGTCAACCAACCGCTTGGCGATGTCCCGAAATATTCGATGAGCACTCGGACCCCAAGGCCCTAGTGTTTCAACCCCAAACGGCTCAAACATATAGCTCCCAATAAGGTATATAAGGTATATATTTGCGCCTTTTGAGGTTTTCTGCTCCTGCAGCAGCCGCCCCAGCACGGCCCACAGTGCTAGGAAGATGGGATGGCGCGAGGGTGTCGACACAGGTTGCATCCCACACCAAAGGCCTACCCAACTTCCAAGGCATTATGGTCATTCCATCTGGCCTATTCCCATGGTCGCGTGCCAAGCCATTGGGTTCTAAAACAGCTGGCACACCGGCGGTGATAAGAGCCCGACGGATAATGTCGTTAATGCTGGCGTGCCGTGTTATCCGAGCAGCGCTCTTGCTATTGCTGCAGGATAAGCCATAGCCTATCCTGCAGCGAACACGATGGTGTTCGAGGCAGTCGACTGCTTCACCGCATTGACGATGTGGAGCTCCGCAAAGAGCGTCCCGACGATAAAAAAAGTAAAATAAATTATGAGCATTGTTTTTCTAGGTTTGCTGACGTTCATAAATGCTTACGACGTCCGGTTCACAACTAGGATACAGAACGTCTTCATGTTCACTAAGATTACTGCGCTGGTCGTCATTATCGTGGGAGGCGTCATCTGGATGTCCAAAGGTATGTGGAACTGATATTCAAATCTTTGTGTAGTCTAGCATGTTATTGGACTCGTGAATCCCAGTATAGCTACAGCGGCGCAGGAGGACTGGCTCTGTCTGCTTCTCGCGCCATGGTAAGCCAGCCCTCAAAGACGCAATGACAATTCAGGCTGATGTTAACGAAGCGCGCTTAGATCAGTAGATTCCTCACGGATCAATGTTGTCGAGGGGACTTGATTTTCGGAAGTCGGTTTTTATATGGATACTTATTATTTTTTTTTTATATATCAGGCCGGAAGCGGATGTCAGCCTTATATTCGGACGTGTTTATTTTTATAATACAACGGGTTTTTTCTAAAAACTTCTTCGATTGATAATTCAGTCTTCGAAATTGTTTGTATAACAAAGTATTGAAAAGTGGACAAATATAATGCAAGTAACCAAGTCTGTTGGATACAACCGATATAATTACAATAAGTCGATGTAGTGAAGAGTTGAGAACTCACAATATGGTATCCATCATGTGTAATGTAAGAAAAGAAATCTGCCTTGGGGTGAGGTAGCGGGTTGTGATATTCATGAAAATGAGATGTTGGTTTAGTTTTTTATTTGAACTTGCGATTTCGTTCAACATTTTCAACTCTTTTGGTAAGATATTTCGAAATTGAATCAAATCAATTTTTCAACATATGATTATCAATGACATCAATCTGAATCAAATGCAATTCGATTCAGTATTCTGGTGAAAACCTACTGGTTACTGCTTCGCGCTGAATTTTCTCAAACTCCAACCCCAACGACCAGTTCCAAAACAATAATTTTTAATGAACAAGCCACGTTCAACAAAATATAACATGCACAGTTTTAATTAGTCTTTTGTCAAGAGTTAATTAACATGATGAAGATTGCCATATTGTGCGTGAGAATACAAACATGTTTGTACTACCATAATATATCTTATGACGACACAACTGTTTAATTATTATACTTGATTGGGCTTAAGTGGATGCAAAGTAGGTACCTAATAAAGTAATTGTAATACTCTTAAATGATGGAAGCGGTCTCGACGGAATATAGAAAGGAAGAAAGAAAAGAAAGTTGATATAATAAAGTATAATTGGTCTAGGCGGTTGTTTAAATTAGTTCTTGGAATTATATTTATATATTGAGAGATATTTAAAATGATCGCTGCTAGAGCGGACTGTCCCTTTCAGGAACACTGGGTGGGGACAGTCCTAGGTCTGAATTAATCATTTTATTACTGTTTTGAAAACCAACAATACTAACCTATTTACATAAGCATTATTGTTACTAACACCAAAATACTAACAATATTATGGACCTAGTCTGAAATTATTTATATATTATAGGTATTATTATATATTGAGAGGCACCTTGCTAGTTGCCATCTACTGGGGTGGTTCATCGGGAGACGGCTGGGGTGTAACGACCGGACGCCCCGTAAATGTCGAGTCTAAGCAATCAATAAAATACATGGTATTGGAGATAATTCCATTGTTTGGTCGTTCAAAGTAGTCGCGTATTTATATTGAAGTTTCACTCATAGTACTTCTCTGAGATTTTACTTATTTGTGGTGCTTCTTATGAAACTAGGGGGGGGGGGGGGGGGGTTATTTTTGCCATTATAAAATTACGGGTTCGCGAGCACTTTCGACATTTTCCTTGGGAACTAACGGACACAATGCATCAGCTGGACAGGGTATCGACCGGGCCCTTTATACGCACAATTGTCGAGCTGAGCAATCACTTACGTAGGTCATCTTGGGATTGTTGTGCGTGCCAAGAGGTCTTTGTCTAAGGCTTCACAAGTGAGGCTCTCGTTATTACTTGCGGTCAGACGTCAGACCAATCACTTCTTCGCATCTTTCGATCTTTATGTGGCGCAGAATACTTAAATTGTGTGTTGTAAATATAGACTGGTTTAGTTACGTTTTTAGTTTGATTTACTAAAAAGAAAAATGAAAATGTAATCACCTATCTATATAGTCCTGTATAAATATACACAGAAATAATTATAAGACTCGTCGGATCTGTTACGATGAGTCTGCAAATATTGCTTGAATCTGCATATACTCACAATAACAATAAGAATAAATGATATTTATTTCAGTAAATTGTTTCATAACAAACACTTTCACCCGTCAAAATTATGTTCTAAAATAAAACTAGATGAGTTCGGTGATTACATTAGTCAGTTTCTTTTAAATTCCAATCATAGTCTTGGTGAGGTCATAATGAGAACCATGCATATTAGTGTCTGAGATGGTCTTTCCAGATGGTTGTAATGACAAACATCTGGAAAGAGCATCTAAGAACCAGCGTTAATAATAAAAATAATGGTTAGTGGCCCTGGTTTTTTAATAAACCTTAGGCCTGGATTAAAGTCAACCCTCAGAAACATTCGTTTTTAAAAACGCACCGTGTTGGAATAGTAGTATAGGCAGAGATAATAATTATAATACTAGCGTATAAAAGGAAGGCTAACTACTAATAAGAGGGGTAAAAGTTGAATATTTTTAAAAGAGTAACCATAGAGTACCTACTTATGAAACGTTAGAGTCGGTACACGACTCTTCCATAAAAACGACCAATTAATGGCACTTATGAAACGTTAGAAGCACGGTTCCTCCTGCAATTAGCTCCTAACATTTTATAAATTCTCATGTGGTTTTATATCGTCAATAACTCTCAATGCTTTGTTTATTTAGGTGGAACGGAACATTTTGAAGATGGATGGGCAGGCACGAAGTCATCGGTCAGCGACTGGTCCGTCGCATTTTACTCGGGTATCTTCTCATATTCTGGCTGGTAAGTGCTGTAGAGGTTTTAATGTGGATGTCTTTCTCATCCAACACACACGCCGTCTTCCCATGGGGGTAGGCCGAAACCATAGAACGCCACCTGCTACAAATCCTTACAAACTCTTTTATGCCATACACGCGCGCGTTCCGAGTACAACTCACCTGAACTTTTTTCCCCGAATCTGATAAGTTAATGGCATTTACATATAAACATTATTTCGTACAATTAGAATAGAAATAAAAGATTGGACAGTCAGCTCGCCAAGCTAACAGGTAGGTATGCGTAATTCGACAAAATTTTGGTAATACTCAAAAATATGAAGTTACGTACTCGTATATCAAAATGTTGTATTTTTTTTAATTGGTAGAATGTTTTATTTATATATCCGGAAAATATTATAGTGCGGAAAATCAAAATGTCTATTCAATATCAAAAAATGTATCGTGTGTAAGTAAATTCGAACGGTTTACCGCTACGTAATTGCCCTTTGGACTAAAGTCAGTACATGAATATACCCCCATATGTAGGTATGAAAATAGATTTAGGTTTATTGTCATACATGTGGAGGGTGTGCCGCTGTCATCAATACCTACGTTTAAATAGGGCTAAAGCCCGTATTAGGGTTTTCCGCCAAAATTAGGTATGACTATAATTAAACGGTGATTGTCATACATGGGGGGGGGGGGAGTATCGCTGTTATCATCATTGTCATCCTACACACAGGTCGCAGGCACATCCAGGCTCAACCTGTTACCATGGGTTCTTCAGTAGGTACATGTTTCTGAGAACCCTTGAAATATTTGGTAGGTTAAAAAAAATAAAATTGGTGTTCCATACATTTTATACATAGGTAAGTAATGCACTTTTATATGCAATAGCAGATTTTTTTTTATATTCTACGAAAATTTCTACGCTTAAAATTGATTGTAACACTTCTTTAAAACATCGAACTTCTTCACAATAAAATCATCCACATTGAAGTTGTGGACGAAGTTTCAAATAAGGAAAACCGTGAAGTGTTTATTACCTACGGAAAATAACCAAGCATGTGGACTTGTGGTTTTAGATAGGTACCTACTGGTAGTTTAAAATTGTTTTGAATATCGTTCATAGTTGGTGGTGCGCCTACAACGTTAGATGAGTAGGTACTTCTAAGGTGGAGACGACAATATTTTAAACTTCGTATGTATATCTAATGACGTTCCGAGTCTGCAAACGAAAATTCAAACAATATAAAAAATAAATGCTGTTCGTTGGTAAGCGCATCACTTGAGAACGGCTGGACCGATTTGGCTATTCAAAATTTTCGTGACAAAAAGACTTAGGTTTTTATGGAAAGAAAAACTGGAAATGATGCCTGGAAAATTCGGAAAAAACTGAAAGTACTTTTTACTATGGGATTTTTGTATGAACTTATGAATATATTAAAATAATGACAGTCTGTCAAAAATATATATAAAACTTATGAATATATTAAAATAATGACAGTCTGTCAAAAATATATATAAAACTAGTATTTGGGCGTTGCGCGAGCTGCAAGCAGCTCGCGGGGTCGTGTTTTTGAGGAGTATTTCTTACCCTTGTAAAAAGTATTTGGGCGTTGCGCGAGCTGCAAGCAGCTCGCGGGGTCGTGTTTTTGAGGAGTATTTCTTACCCTTGTAAAAAGTATTTGGGCGTTGCGCGAGCTGCAAGCAGCTCGCGGGGTCGCGTTTTTGAGGAGTATTTCTTACGATGGGGGGAGGGGTGAAGGGGGGGAGAGGGGGGAGTTTTGAAAGATGATTTTGACCAACTCTGGGCCCCTTGACATGAATCTGAAAGAAAAAAATTTCCAAGTCTCTTAACTTCCGAGATCTACCTAGAGGGGGGTAGAAGGGGGGCAAGGGGGGCAACTTTGAAAAATGGATTTTACTTTTCCGAGCCTCCTCTATACGCATCCGTAAAACAACAAAACACGGGACTCTTAGTTTCCGAGATACGATAGGGATGGGGGAGAGTGGGGTGGAATGGAAAAATGGAGGTTTGAATTTTGAAAAATGGTTTTTACTTTTCCGAGCCTCCTCTATACGAATCCGTAAAAAAACAAAACCCAGGTTTCTTAATTTCCGAGATACGATGGGGGGAGGGCGAAGGGGGGAGAAGGGGGGAATTTTGAAAAATGGTTTTTACTTTTCCGAGCCTCCTCTATACGAATCCGTAAAAAAACAAAACGCAGGTTTCTTAATTTCCGAGATACGATGGGGGGAGGGGTGAAGGGGGGGAGAGGGGGAGTTTTGAAAAATGATTTAGACCAACTCTGGGCCCCTTGATATGAATCTGAAAATAAAATGTTCCAAGTCTCTTAACTTCCGAGATCTACCTCTAGAGGGGGGGAGAAGGAGGGCAAGGGGGCAACTTTGAAAAATGGATTTTACTTTTCCGAGCCTCCTCTATACGAATCCGTAAAACAACAAAACACGGGACTCTTAGTTTCCGAGATACGATGGGGGGAGGGATGAAGGGGGGGAGAGGGGGGAGTTTTGAAAAATGATTTTGACCAACTCTGGGCCCCTTGATATGAATCTGAAAAAAAAAATGTTCCAAGTCTCTTAACTTCCGAGATCTACCTAGAGGGGGGGGAGAAGGGGGGCAAGGGGGCAACTTTGAAAAATGGATTTTACTTTTCCGAGCCTCCTCTATACGAATCCGTAAAACAACAAAACACGGGACGCTTAGTTTCCGAGATACGATAAGGAGGGGGGAGAGTGGGGTGGAAAAGGGGAGGTTTGGGATTTTTCCCATACTCGTGAGAGTTACTTCTATACGAATCTGTAAAAATATACCCACCTCCCCCTTCACCATCTGGGAGAACAATTATGTCAGTGAGTGAGTCAGTCAGTCAGTGGTAATCGAGCTTTATATAGTATAACTAGTATTTGGGCGTTGCGCGAGCTGCAAGCAGCTCGCGGGGTCGTGTTTTTGAGGAGTATTTCTTACCCTTGTAAAAAGTATTTGGGCGTTGCGCGAGCTGCAAGCAGCTCGCGGGGTCGTGTTTTTGAGGAGTATTTCTTACCCTTGTAAAAAGTATTTGGGCGTTGCGCGAGCTGCAAGCAGCTCGCGGGGTCGCGTTTTTGAGGAGTATTTCTTACGATGGGGGGAGGGGTGAAGGGGGGGAGAGGGGGGAGTTTTAAAAAATGATTTTGACCGACTCTGGGCCCCTTGATATGAATCTGAAAAAAAAAATGTTCCAAGTCTCTTAACTTCCGAGATCTACCTAGAGGGGGGGGAGAAGGGGGGCAAGGGGGCAACTTTGAAAAATGGATTTTACTTTTCCGAGCCTCCTCTATACGAATCCGTAAAACAACAAAACACGGGACTCTTAGTTTCCGAGATACGATAGGGAGGGGGGAGAGTGGGGTGGAAAAGGGGAGGTTTGGGATTTTTCCCATACTCGTGAGAGTTACTTCTATACGAATCTGTAAAAATATACCCACCTCCCCCTTCACCATCTGGGAGAACAATTATGTCAGTGAGTGGTAATCGAGCTTTATATAATATAATATAACTAGTATTTGGGCGTTGCGCGAGCTGCAAGCAGCTCGCGGGGTCGTGTTTTTGAGGAGTATTTCTTACCCTTGTAAAAAGTATTTGGGCGTTGCGCGAGCTGCAAGCAGCTCGCGGGGTCGTGTTTTTGAGGAGTATTTCTTACGATGGGGGGAGGGGTGAAGGGGGGAGAGGGGGGAGTTTTGAAAAATGATTTTGACCAACTCTGGGCCCCTTGATATGAATCTGAAAAAAAAAAATTCCAAGTCTCTTAACTTCCGAGATCTACCTAGAGGGGGGGGAGAAGGGGGGCAAGGGGGGCAACTTTGAAAAATGGATTTTACTTTTCCGAGCCTCCTCTATACGAATCCGTAAAACAACAAAACACGGGACTCTTAGTTTCCGAGATACGATAGGGAGGGGGGGAGAGTGGGGTGGAAAAGGGGAGGTTTGGGATTTTTCCCATACTCGTGAGAGTTACTTCTATACGAATCTGTAAAAATATACCCACCTCCCCCTTCACCATCTGGGAGAACAATTATGTCAGTGAGTGGTAATCGAGCTTTATATAATATAAATAATATAATAATAACTAGTATTTGGGCGTTGCGCGAGCTGCAAGCAGCTCGCGTGGTCGTGTTTTTGAGGAGTATTTCTTACCCTTGTAAAAAGTATTTGGGCGTTGCGCGAGCTGCAAGCAGCTCGCGGGGTCGTATTTTTGAGGAGTATTTCTTACGATGGGGGGAGGGGTGAAGGGGGGGAGAGGGGGGAGTTTTGAAAAATGATTTTGACCAACTCTGGGCCCCTTGATATGAATCTGAAAAAAAAAAATTCCAAGTCTCTTAACTTCCGAGATCTACCTAGAGGGGGGGAGAAGGGGGGCAAGGGGGGCAACTTTGAAATATGGATTTTACTTTTCCGAGCCTCCTCTATACGAATCCGTAAAAAAACAAAACCCAGGTTCCTTAATTTCCGAGATACGATGGGGGGAGGGGTGAAGGGGGGGAGAGGGGGGAGTTTTGAAAAATGATTTTGACCAACTGTGGGGCCCTTGATATGAATCTGAAAAAAAAATGTTCCAAGTCTCTTAACTTCCGAGATCTACCTAGAGGGGGGGGGGAGAAGGGGGGCAAGGGGGCAACTTTGAAAAATGGATTTTACTTTTCCGAGCCTCCTCTATACGAATCCGTAAAACAACAAAACACGGGACTCTTAGTTTCCGAGATACGATAGGGAGGGGGGAGAGTGGGGTGGAAAAGGGGAGGTTTGGGATTTTTCCCATACTCGTGAGAGTTACTTCTATACGAATCTGTAAAAATATACCCACCTCCCCCTTCACCATCTGGGAGAACAATTATGTCAGTGAGTGGTAATCGAGCTTTATATAATATAATAATAATAATGTTCCAAATCTTAACTTCCGAGATCCGCCTAAAGGGGGGAGAAGGGGGAGAGAATGGGAGGAATTTTGGAAAATGGTTTTTACTTTTCCGAGCCTCCTCTATACGAATCCGTAAAAAAACAAAACCCAGGTTTCTTAATTTCCGAGATACGATGGGGGGCGGAGTGAAGGGGGGGAGAGGGGGGTGTTTTGAAAAATGATTTTGACCAACTCTGGGCCCCTTGATATGAATCTGAAAAAAAAAATGTTCCAAGTCTCTCAACTTCCGAGATCTACCTAAAGGGGAGGGGAGAAGGGGGGCAAGGGGGGCAACTTTGAAAAATGGATTTTACTTTTCCGAGCCTCCTCTATACGAATCCGTAAAAAAAAACAAAACCCAGGTTTCTTAATTTCCGAGATACGATGGGGGGAGGGGTGAAGGGGGGAGAAGGGGGAGTTTTGAAAAATGATTTTGACCTACTCTGGGCCCACGGACATGAATCTGAAAAAGAAAATGTTCCAAGTCTTAACTTCCGAGATCCGCCTAAAGGGGGGGGGGTGAAGGGGGGCAACTTTGAAAAATGGATTTTACTTTTCCGAGCCTCCTCTATACGAATCCGTAAAAAAACAAAACCCAGGTTTCTTAATTTCCGAGATACGATGGGGGGCGGGGTGAAGGGGGGGAGAGGGGGGAGTTTTGAAAAATGATTTTGATAAACTCTGGGCCCCTTGATATGAATCTGAAAAAAAAAATGTTCCAAGTCTCTTAACTTCCGAGATCTACCTCTAGAGGGGGGGTGAAGGGGGGCAAGGGGGGCAACTTTGAAAAATGGATTTTACTTTTCCGAGCCTCTTCTATACGAATCCGTAAAAAAACAAAACCCAGGTTTCTTAATTTCCGAGATACGATGGGGGGCGGGGTGAAGGGGGGGAGAGGGGGGAGTTTTGAAAAATGATTTTGATAAACTCTGGGCCCCTTGATATGAATCTGAAAAAAAAAATGTTCCAAGTCTCTTAACTTCCGAGATCTACCTCTAGAGGGGGGGTGAAGGGGGGCAAGGGGGGCAACTTTGAAAAATGGATTTTACTTTTCCGAGCCTCTTCTATACGAATCCGTAAAAAAACAAAACCCAGGTTTCTTAATTTCCGAGATACGATGGGGGGCGGGGTGAAGGGGGGGAGAGGGGGGAGTTTTGAAAAATGATTTTGACCAACTCTGGGCCCCTTGATATGAATCTGAAAAAAAAAATGTTCCAAGTCTCTCAACTTCCGAGATCTACCTAAAGGGGAGGGGAAAAGGGGGGCAAGGGGGGCAACTTTGAAAAATGGATTTTACTTTTCCGAGCCTCCTCTATACGAATCCGTAAAACAACAAAACACTGGACTCTTAGTTTCCGAGATACGATAGGGAGGGGGGAGAGTGGGGTGGAAAAGGGGAGGTTTGGGATTTTTCCCATACTCGTGAGAGTTACTTGTATACGAATCTGTAAAAATATACCCACCTCCCCCTTCACCATCTGGGAGAACAATTATGTCAGTCAGTGAGTGGTAATCGAGCTTTATATAGTATAATAATAATAATGTTCCAAATCTTAACTTCCGAGATCCGCCTAAAGGGGGGAGAAGGGGGAGAGAATGGGAGGAATTTTGGAAAATGGTTTTTACTTTTCCGAGCCTCCTCTATACGAATCCGTAAAAAAACAAAACCCAGGTTTCTTAATTTCCGAGATACGATGGGGGGCGGAGTGAAGGGGGGGAGAGGGGGGTGTTTTGAAAAATGATTTTGACCAACTCTGGGCCCCTTGATATGAATCTGAAAAAAAAAATGTTCCAAGTCTCTCAACTTCCGAGATCTACCTAAAGGGGAGGGGAGAAGGGGGGCAAGGGGGGCAACTTTGAAAAATGGATTTTACTTTTCCGAGCCTCCTCTATACGAATCCGTAAAAAAAACAAAACCCAGGTTTCTTAATTTCCGAGATACGATGGGGGGAGGGGTGAAGGGGGGAGAAGGGGGAGTTTTGAAAAATGATTTTGACCTACTCTGGGCCCACGGACATGAATCTGAAAAAGAAAATGTTCCAAGTCTTAACTTCCGAGATCCGCCTAAAGGGGGGAGAACGGGGAGAGAATGGGAAGAATTTTGGAAAATGGTTTTTACTTTTCCGAGCCTCCTCTATACGAATCCGTAAAAAAACAAAACCCAGGTTTCTTAATTTCCGAAATCCGATGGGGGGCGGGGTGAAGGGGGGGAGAGGGGGGAGTTTTGAAAAATGATTTTGACCAACTCTGGGCCCCTTGATATGAATCTGAAAAAAAAATGTTCCAAGTCTCTTAACTTCCGAGATCTACCTCAAGAGGGGGGTGAAGGGGGGCAAGGGGGGCAACTTTGAAAAATGGATTTTACTTTTCCGAGCCTCCTCTATACGAATCCGTAAAAAAACAAAACCCAGGTTTCTTAATTTCCGAGATACGATGGGGGGCGGGGTGAAGGGGGGGAGAGGGGGGAGTTTTGAAAAATGATTTTGACCAACTCTGGGCCCCTTGATATGAATCTGAAAAAAAAAATGTTCCAAGTCTCTTAACTTCCGAGATCTACCTCTAGAGGGGGGGTGAAGGGGGGCAACTTTGAAAAATGGATTTTACTTTTCCGAGCCTCCTCTATACGAATCCGTAAAAAAACAAAACCCAGGTTTGTTAATTTCCGAGATACGATGGGGGGCGGGGTGAAGGGGGGGAGAGGGGGGAGTTTTGAAAAATGATTTTGATAAACTCTGGGCCCCTTGATATGAATCTGAAAAAAAAAATGTTCCAAGTCTCTTAACTTCCGAGATCTACCTCTAGAGGGGGGGTGAAGGGGGGCAAGGGGGGCAACTTTGAAAAATGGATTTTACTTTTCCGAGCCTCCTCTATACGAATCCGTAAAAAAACAAAACCCAGGTTTCTTAATTTCCGAGATACGATGGGGGGCGGGGTGAAGGGGGGGAGAGGGGGGAGTTTTGAAAAATGATTTTGACCAACTCTGGGCCCCTTGATATGAATCTGAAAAAAAAAATGTTCCACGTCTCTCAACTTCCGAGATCTACCTAAAGGGGAGGGGAAAAGGGGGGCAAGGGGGGCAACTTTGAAAAATGGATTTTACTTTTCCGAGCCTCCTCTATACGAATCCGTAAAACAACAAAACACTGGACTCTTAGTTTCCGAGATACGATAGGGAGGGGGGAGAGTGGGGTGGAAAAGGGGAGGTTTGGGATTTTTCCCATACTCGTGAGAGTTACTTGTATACGAATCTGTAAAAATATACCCACCTCCCCCTTCACCATCTGGGAGAACAATTATGTCAGTCAGTGAGTGGTAATCGAGCTTTATATAGTATAAATATAATAATAATGTTCCAAATCTTAACTTCCGAGATCCGCCTAAAGGGGGGAGAAGGGGGAGAGAATGGGAGGAATTTTGGAAAATGGTTTTTACTTTTCCGAGCCTCCTCTATACAAATCCGTAAAAAAACAAAACCCAGGTTTCTTAATTTCCGAAATACGATGGGGGGCGGGGTGAAGGAGGGGAGAGGGGGGAGTTTTGAAAAATGATTTTGACCAACTCTGGGCCCCTTGATATGAATCTGAAAAAAAAAATGTTCCAAGTCTCTTAACTTCCGAGATCTACCTCTAGAGGGGGGGTGAAGGGGGGCAACTTTGAAAAATGGATTTTACTTTTCCGAGCCTCCTCTATACGAATCCGTAAAAAAACAAAACCCAGGTTTCTTAATTTCCGAGATACGATGGGGGGCGGGGTGAAGGGGGGGGAGAGGGGGGAGTTTTGAAAAATGATTTTGATAAACTCTGGGCCCCTTGATATGAATCTGAAAAAAAAAATGTTCTAAGTCTCTTAACTTCCGAGATCTACCTCTAGAGGGGGGGTGAAGGGGGGCAAGGGGGGCAACTTTGAAAAATGGATTTTACTTTTCCGAGCCTCTTCTATACGAATCCGTAAAAAAACAAAACCCAGGTTTCTTAATTTCCGAGATACGATGGGGGGCGGGGTGAAGGGGGGGAGAGGGGGGAGTTTTGAAAAATGATTTTGACCAACTCTGGGCCCCTTGATATGAATCTGAAAAAAAAAATGTTCCAAGTCTCTCAACTTCCGAGATCTACCTAAAGGGGAGGGGAAAAGGGGGGCAAGGGGGGCAACTTTGAAAAATGGATTTTACTTTTCCGAGCCTCCTCTATACGAATCCGTAAAACAACAAAACACTGGACTCTTAGTTTCCGAGATACGATAGGGAGGGGGGAGAGTGGGGTGGAAAAGGGGAGGTTTGGGATTTTTCCCATACTCGTGAGAGTTACTTGTATACGAATCTGTAAAAATATACCCACCTCCCCCTTCACCATCTGGGAGAACAATTATGTCAGTCAGTGAGTGGTAATCGAGCTTTATATAGTATAATAATAATAATGTTCCAAATCTTAACTTCCGAGATCCGCCTAAAGGGGGGAGAAGGGGGAGAGAATGGGAGGAATTTTGGAAAATGGTTTTTACTTTTCCGAGCCTCCTCTATACGAATCCGTAAAAAAACAAAACCCAGGTTTCTTAATTTCCGAGATACGATGGGGGGCGGAGTGAAGGGGGGGAGAGGGGGGTGTTTTGAAAAATGATTTTGACCAACTCTGGGCCCCTTGATATGAATCTGAAAAAAAAAATGTTCCAAGTCTCTCAACTTCCGAGATCTACCTAAAGGGGAGGGGAGAAGGGGGGCAAGGGGGGCAACTTTGAAAAATGGATTTTACTTTTCCGAGCCTCCTCTATACGAATCCGTAAAAAAAACAAAACCCAGGTTTCTTAATTTCCGAGATACGATGGGGGGAGGGGTGAAGGGGGGAGAAGGGGGAGTTTTGAAAAATGATTTTGACCTACTCTGGGCCCACGGACATGAATCTGAAAAAGAAAATGTTCCAAGTCTTAACTTCCGAGATCCGCCTAAAGGGGGGAGAACGGGGAGAGAATGGGAAGAATTTTGGAAAATGGTTTTTACTTTTCCGAGCCTCCTCTATACGAATCCGTAAAAAAACAAAACCCAGGTTTCTTAATTTCCGAAATACGATGGGGGGCGGGGTGAAGGGGGGGAGAGGGGGGAGTTTTGAAAAATGATTTTGACCAACTCTGGGCCCCTTGATATGAATCTGAAAAAAAAATGTTCCAAGTCTCTTAACTTCCGAGATCTACCTCAAGAGGGGGGTGAAGGGGGGCAAGGGGGGCAACTTTGAAAAATGGATTTTACTTTTCCGAGCCTCCTCTATACGAATCCGTAAAAAAACAAAACCCAGGTTTCTTAATTTCCGAGATACGATGGGGGGCAGGGTGAAGGGGGGGAGAGGGGGGAGTTTTGAAAAATGATTTTGACCAACTCTGGGCCCCTTGATATGAATCTGAAAAAAAAAATGTTCCAAGTCTCTTAACTTCCGAGATCTACCTCTAGAGGGGGGGTGAAGGGGGGCAAAGGGGGCAACTTTGAAAAATGGATTTTACTTTTCCGAGCCTGCTCTATACGAATCCGTAAAACAACAAAACACTGGACTCTTAGTTTCCGAGATACGATAGGGAGGGGGGAGAGTGGGGTGGAAAAGGGGAGGTTTGGGATTTTTCCCATACTCGTGAGAGTTACTTCTATACGAATCTGTAAAAATATACCCACCTCCCCCTTCACCATCTGGGAGAACAATTATGTCAATCAGTGAGTCAGTGGTAATCGAGCTTTATATAGTATAATATAATAATAATAATGTTCCAAATCTTAACTTCCGAGATCCGCCTAAAGGGGGGAGAAGGGGGAGAGAATGGGAGGAATTTTGGAAAATGGTTTTTACTTTTCCGAGCCTCCTCTATACAAATCCGTAAAAAAACAAAACCCAGGTTTCTTAATTTCCGAAATACGATGGGGGGCGGGGTGAAGGAGGGGAGAGGGGGGAGTTTTGAAAAATGATTTTGACCAACTCTGGGCCCCTTGATATGAATCTGAAAAAAAAAATGTTCCAAGTCTCTTAACTTCCGAGATCTACCTCTAGAGGGGGGGTGAAGGGGGGCAACTTTGAAAAATGGATTTTACTTTTCCGAGCCTCCTCTATACGAATCCGTAAAACAACAAAACACTGGACTCTTAGTTTCCGAGATACGATAGGGAGGGGGGAGAGTGGGGTGGAAAAGGGGAGGTTTGGGATTTTTCCCATACTCGTGAGAGTTACTTGTATACGAATCTGTAAAAATATACCCACCTCCCCCTTCACCATCTGGGAGAACAATTATGTCAGTCAGTGAGTGGTAATCGAGCTTTATATAGTATAAATATGTAGTTTAGTTGTTATAGGTAGGCTGATCGGCAAAACCCATAGTCGACCCATCACTGAAAAAACACTTTTTTAATTTCGATGTTAGGATGTATTTGACAGTTTGAAAATACTCCTATGCATTAGTATTGTCAGTGTATTCATTGATTGTCGTATTCTCGTCTCCACGTTGTATAAATCATTAAAGGCACTTATTATCTGAGCATGTACCTACTTTTTAGATAGGACTCCGTAGGAGCCGGTATGGTTTACTATTTTGCGAATGTGAGAACGTTGAAGGCCGTGTAGACTCATAGATACGTCGATTTATAGACTATTTTCCATTTTATGAGTACCTGGTACATATTGCCAAGACTACACGTTTTTAATTTAGGAAAAAAAGGACTACAAAAAGAGTAAACCGGAAACATACGACAAGTTAATTATAAAGCTTGTAAAAAAATCTACAGCCCTGACATGTATGACAGCATGAGCAATTTTATTCGATATACAAGGTGGTAAAAATGTCGTCGATCAAACGAAACATGGAGATAAAGGTGGTCATTTCCAACGCTTTTAAAGTGAGAAATATAGGAGCTTTTTAAAAGTGAGAAATATAGAACGCGAGCGCAGGTCGTTGGCGGTGAGGAGCAATATGCTCGCCCGTAGGTTTGCTCGCTGCACGGCAGACGTCAAAGTCAGTTTATTTAAAGCGTTCTATCAGTCCTTCTACCCGCCGAGCCGACAACGTCCTGCGCGTGCAATACAACAATGCCTTCAGGATGCTGTTGCGGTTGCCGCGACGTTGCAGTGCGTCGGGAATGTTTGCTGAAGCACGTACGGATGGCTTTCACGCCATCATGCGTAATAAAGCGGCTTCCCTACTGCAACGTTTGCGTAGCACTCGGAACGGCATCCTGAAAATGATTGTTAGCAGAGTGGACTGCCCCATCCAAAGGCACTGGGTAGAATTAGGTATAGGTTTATGTTAAATAGAATTAAGTACTAACAACAATAACATAGCATGTAATATGCACAGTTTGTTACTAACCACTAACTACGTATGGACTGCTTAGGTCTGAAATAAAGATATTTTATTTTATTTTGGTCTAATATGCGCGGACACTTGAGGCCCTTTGTACACCGCAAGGTTTCTGGCTCATATTCGTGGTGAGGCATGTGGAAGCACGTGCCTCACCACGAATATGAATGTCCACACATTGCGAATCATGCGATGAGCGCCGGGCGCTGCGCATGCGTCGCAATGTCGTGTTCGTCAACAAGCTTCCACAGTGATCCATACAACACTGATGACCGTGCCTACACACTGCGAATAAACCCTAAAAGCTAGCGTACAAATTGCCTATTTTTTTTTTTTAGGAACTATCTGAACTTTATGACCGAAGAACTGAAGGATCCGTTCGTGAACCTTCCTCGCGCCATCTACGTGTCCTTGCCCATGGTGACGGCCATCTATCTGCTGGCTAACGTGGCTTACCTGGCTGTCCTCGGACCTGTGGGCGTGCTGGCTACTGAGGCTATTGCCGTGGTGAGTTTTGGTAGCCTAGCCTTTAGGCTTTAGAGCTAGATTGGGGGACAACATAATACTTGTATAACATGTAGTATTGTTATTTCGTGCTACGTATATGTACCGTTATAGTTTCATCATATAACAGCATAATATCTGTTTCTCCGAATAGGGCAGCGGTCGTTATACTTCTGCCCTTATCCCATGTCATGTCTTTTTGAAAACTTCTTTTCTTCTTTTCTGAAAACTTCTTTAGGCGCGTTGGGCATTTTTTGAGATGGAAAAAACCATTAAACTTGCGACACTGTTACCGTAACCGACATCGCACTACATTCGGATGTGTTCGGCTGTCCTCGGGATGTACTCGGTTTTAATGTATATCCGATATGTGAGTGAGTGATGGCAAAGTATTCTTTTTGTGTTTTGTTTTAAAGACGACTAAAAAAAACACGTAATTATTCAAGTTTTCACTTCTGTCGGCGCTCCCGGAGTGCCACTGTTTTTTCTTCAACACTTCTCTATTAGTCATCATCTCGGTAGACACCCCCCCTTTCTAACCATATTATCTTTCATAGTCCATTCCATCTTTTCTTTGGTCTTACCTTAATACTTAAAGCCATCCATATTCACACTAAACTTTACCTACGACATATACTACCTTTAGTACACCCACTTATCGCCAGTTATGTTAAGGTCCCGTGAAACAGGGGGCGAGCCCATTGACCTCAATCGGATACTAATCCAGACTCCGGAATCCTACTGAGAAATTCCTGATGAAAATTTTAGCTTAATGGGAACTTAGCGAACCTTTACCTTGATAAGTTAATTAACAAATGGGAAACAAAGGCATAAAACGGCTAATGGAAATTTTGCTCGCTTACGTTACTGAACATATTAAACAAGGCTTGTGATTTATTTTAGTATACAATTTTACTTAGGACTTTGCGGTGATCTGTTTGGGTTACCTTCGATGGGCGATGCCTACACTGGTAGCTATCGCCATCTTGGGCGGTCTGTCGGTGCACATCATGACGTCGTCGCGCATGTGCTTCGCCGGCGCCCGCAATGGACACATGCCCGAGCTGTTAGCGCACATCAACGTCAAGTGCATGTCCCCGATGCCTTCGCTTGTGTTTCTGGTAAGTGCATGGGATATAAAAAGATTTGTTTTCCTTTTAAATTCAACCTTTACCTTCATTACGGGCAACATTCACCGTTCATATTACATAAGCATAGCATGATCAGCTTATAATGTTCCCACAGCTGGGACGCAGGCCTTCTCTCTGTGAGAGGGAGTGGGCTATAATCCGCCCGGCGTGCGGGTTTGGTGGATGTCACATGTCTCCAAATTTTTTGGTTCTAATACATGCTGCATGCTACACGTTGCTGCCGCACCCGTGTGCGCATCGTCCAGGTCTCGGCGAGGAGACAGCGACAGAAACAAGCATAACTTGTTGGACGATTAAGTTGCTCGTGGGCGCCCTCCCTTACAATTTATAATCACATTTTTATAGAGGTATGAGGAACGGTGTAAAGTTCACTCATCCTCCATAGAAAAGGGAAGATCCTCCGACCAGACGAGTGTTGTGTCTGACGGGTAACTGCCCGATGATTCATGTCGGACTGTTGTATATATGCTAGTTGCGCGGTAAACTCTGCTTGCGAGATGCAGGATTTTGCGTGACGTCCCCGTTATTTCCCACTTTATCAGGCGGATGTTAGTTTTCCCAATATTTATGCAAATATGCATTCTTTTCGATAGGAAATTGCTATCATAAAGATTGCATAATTGATGTGTATGTAAAAATGTTCAAGCATATCACATAAAACCTCCTCGGAATATCTCCTGACGGTATGCTTGGTATTATGTAGATGCTGATCTCAATCCTGATGCTGATCCCTAATAACCTGACATCGCTGATCACGTACTGCACAGTCGTGGAGTCTTTCTTCACGACCCTCAGCTGCAGCGCCGTGCTGTGGCTGCGGTACAAGAGACCTGACCTGCCTAGACCTATCAAGGTAAGAAACTACTAAATGCATTTTCATTATCAGCTTACAGCAGTTTCTGCTTCATCCTCCACTACTTTCATGGAGCTGCTGCAGCTACCAACTACTACACTGCTGTAAACTGAGTAAGACATCTGTTGTAATGCGGACTCTCGTCTAGTATAGCTGTATGCTCCTCGGTGGTAACACTTTAAACTTGAGCTGGCCTGCCTAGTGTAATACGGAGTTTCAATAGAATAAGAACTCAAACTCAAAGCATTTATTTCAATTAAACCATTTACAGGCACTTTTGAATTGTCAAGAAGTCGGTCAGTCAGAAAATATGAAGCTAGTTGCCCATTCCAAAGCGTAGGTACCTATGGAGAGGTCAGCTTATGCTGGTTTTATTACTACTGTAGCGTATGCGCACCGGCAAGCGGTCTCCTATTTCGACAATGAATATAAAATACTGATGACGTTCATCATTCGCTTCATTCATTCATCATTACGTGACGACTTAAGAAAATATAGGCGCTTTAACATTTTCGATGGCCCGGACCTGACGTCTCAGTGCTGCCATGCCTGACGTCAACGACTGTAATAGCAATGAGGACTTTTTGAAATGACGTTCACTAGGTCTTCACTAGATCTTTAGGCGTTGTATCTAGACAACGCTATCAGGATCTGTATCCTGAAAGCGTTGTCTAAAGACACCGCCTAGTTAGATAGAATACTCTTTATTATGTACACCATAGATATTACAGATATAAATGTAGACATTTTACAAGGGGTGACACAATGCGCGGTCTTTTAAAGACAAACTTTGGACATTTGAAAGACATACTCAGGGGATTACCGAAGCGGTATCGATTTTAGAGACTTTTGAACTTTTAATGACCTTCTTTGACAATATTTTCCAGCAAGTTTTTAATACACTTCCAGGTACAACTCTGGATGCCGATAGTATTCGTAAGCATAAGCGCGGTGCTCCTCGTGGTGCCTGTCGTGAGCGAGCCCTTCGCCGTGATTGCTGGAGCCCTGATAACCCTCGCCGGAGTGCCAGTGTACTTCGCCTTTGTTCGGTCCAAGCCGAAGTGCGTCGCTAAAGCTTCCAGTAAGTTTGACAGAGATACCCTAGAAAAAAGATTCCGATGAATTGAAAATCTGCTCCTTTTTTGGAGTCGCTTAAAAATATATGTGAATGACGAAGTGCGACCGCCAGACATTGCTTGTTCGTACCAATTCGGAAACACGAGGATTGCCGAAGCGCATAACCTAAATGATGGCACTGCAGTGTAAAGTTTTTACAGAATCGATTTCAAATATTTTTAAACGTATCAATTACTTCATAATATTTGAGCCACTGCTTTCATAACAAGATTAAGTTTGTTTAAGTTTACATAAGATAACATCGCGGCTGTATTTCCCGAAGGTTAGGCAGAGGTGTACCTATGGTACACCCATCCATGTTCTATGTTATGGGTTTGGTTTCCGCATTTAGTCCTTCAAGTGGACCATTGTGCGTGGGCCATGGCGGCCAGGTGCGCTGGTTGGAATAACCACCGGTTATTCCAACCAGCGCACCTCCCTCCAGAAGTTGATAAGTCTCCTGGCCGTTTAGAACATCTGTGTAAGATCTGGGTGTCCCAAGGGTTTCTGACCTAACCTGGGTGACGCCTGTGCACTCATAGAGCACATGCGCAATGGTTTCATCAGCCTCCATGCAAGCCCTGCACAAGGGACGGTCTGTCATGCCTATTGTGGAAGTATACACCCATATTTCGCCAGTATTTTTAAGTGAGCCTGTTGCCATCAACCAGATCCCAAATCCAGACTCTGGACTTCTACTAAGTAATTCCTAATGGAAAAACCCAATAACACTTTGCCCGAGCTGGGAATCGAACCTAAGACCTCATGCTCATCAGTTGCGCTTCCGAAGTCTACACACACGAGGCAGTTTAATTATAATAATAGAAATATAGTTTGATTATTAATATAACGATATATATTATTATTAATATAACGATATATATTATTAATATAACGATATTGTTATGTTTTGTTTACTAGCAGCGCCCCACGGTTTCACCCGCATAAGTTTCGATCCCGTGGGAATATCGGGTTAAAAACTTCCTATGTCCTTTCCCGGGACTCAATCTATCTCTATACCAAATTTCATCTAAATCGGTTCAGTGTTTAAGCGTGAAGAGGTAACAGACAGACAGACACACACTTTCGCATTTATAATATAATTATGGATTCACTTGTCAAAATTATAAAAACTTCATTGGAGCATGAAATTAATTAATAAAATTTCTCTACTTCAGCCAAATTCACGCACTGCTGCCAGAAACTGTTCCTGTCTGCTGTTGAGGACAAAGAAGAGTAAAATACAACTTATAACAAGGTACTCCGTAATTATCGTAATATATGTCTTAATCATAAAGTATTATCTATCGTGACTCTTTAGCGTTGTTGTAGAATTTAAACAATAAGCGGCCGTAAACATGGCACATCGAATTTTAGACAAAGATTACCTTTCTATCCTACACTTATACGAAAATTTGTTAAGTAAAAGTAGTGACGAAAATGTACGAAGTTTAGACGTTTAAATACTACTTTTTGTATTCGAAGGTAGTAAAAATTTAAGTTAATTATGCCGCCCATTTAGAGTATTGAGTTAAAAGCTTAATACAATGAAAAGTAATTACCTAAACTTATTTTTTTAAAGCTAACTTTTATTATTCAGAAAATTGTATTGACCCCAGCATTACTTTATGCATTTAAAATTGAGTTTTATTGCCTTAAAATAAGATTAAAAAATTTTTTGGCGCAATTGGCGGTCAATATCATCATCATCATTTCAGCCGAAAGACGTCCACTGCTGGACTTAGGCCTCCCCCAAGCACCTCCACTTCGACAGGTTCTGTGCTTCTCGCATCCAACGGGTTCCTGCGGCCTTCACAAGGTCGTCGGACCACCTTGTGGGAGGCCTTCCAACGATACGTCTTCCGGTACGCGTTCGCCACTCCAGAACCTTTCGGCCCCATCGCCCATCTGTTGCTTGGAGTTTCCCTGCGTGATCGAATCAGGAATGAAGACGAAACGCAGGAGAACCAAGGTAACCGACATAGCCCGAAGAATTGCCAAACTTAAGTGGCAGTGGGCAGGGCACATTACTCGCAGAACAAATCGGCGGTCAGTATGACGAAATACAAAATTATATGATAAATAAAATAATCAATAATTCTATTACACCTTAGCCCTCATCTCCAAAGTCTTTCTTTCAACCCTTTCCAGCTTATTTAAAATGGTCGATGTGTCATATTTACGACCGGATACTGGTCTAGTGGTTATGTATTAAGCGCGGCCTACTTGCACATACATACCGCAGTTCTCTTGCACACTATACAATTAATTAGTAATTTTTTTTTATTGCCGAATTATATACTATAGATAAGAAGGCCCATAATTTGAGCCAGACATTTGCAGTGGAAACACTTAGTTTTAACCTATAAAAGTTTACTGTAGTTTGGTCGACCCGCGGTAGTTTACCCCGTCATCAGGGGTAATGACCTATTTTTTTAATGTTATTTGGAAGTTGAAGAATTGGATTGGATTTTTTTCGATAGCAGCCCAGTCTGAATTTGTGCCGGTTTTCAGCAATAGGCTCTAAAACACTTTATTTGTGAGAGCACAACCTACTTCCTAACCCAACCCAAGGCGTGATGTAAATTTAACCTTTTGAGTCGACTGAAACTTAAATTATGGGCCAGAAATTACACTTGTGTAGAGTACAGTTTCTAGTATTATCCTCTTTATAAAGCGTAATTAGATTATGTCTATTATACGATGCTAATGGTCAGGTAACTTAAGGTTTAAGTTCAAATCAGTATTCCAATTTATGTTATTTCCACTTAAACAAATATCAACTTTTTGTGTGTGTACATTAAGTTGATTTTAGAATGATTAGTAGTATTGCAAGTTATAAAAACTGTTGAAGTCGTATAGCGCAAACTGAACTTTATGTGTAGGTATTAAAGTTATTTTTTCAGCTAGTGTTTGTTTACACGTTTGGAAACTAAATTGCTCACGCAGATTAGGTAAGATCTTTAGGGAATATAGGAGCTTATATTGAAGTGTTACGTGTACTTCTATTTAAGAAGTAGGTTCTTAAATTCAGCATTAAATGTAGTTTTTTAATGTCGCTATCGACAACAATAATTAATGGAAAAGACGGTAATATTTTTTTGCTGGCCGAAAAATCGCGGCATAAACGAACTTTTGTCAAGTACGTTTTGTAACTCTGCTTTTGGTGTTAAAATTATTTTTGTGTATTTTGATCTACCATAGGTAGGTTCAAGGCTGAAGAAGCGAATTTTGTTTTACCCATATTAGAAACTAGATGCTAATATTATACGCCGGTTCAATTGAATCAAGTAAACTATTACAAATGAACCCGATAAAAAGTATCCATGCCTATGCCCGTGTCGAGTGCTTTTATATATTTCATTAATTGTAAACACTATAGTGGAGTCATTTTAATAGGTAACATTTGACGTCTGTCAGTTTTATCCTCATAGTGAGGTGACCTGCTTATAAACATCGATTAAAGTGAATGAATCGATACGGACTTGAAACATATGCGAATTTAAAAATCATCAGGCGAATCCCTGTCCCATTATTATTATTTTTTTCGTAAATTTAAGGAGCAAAATAAGACAAGTACACAATTTAACAAAAAAATTGCATTTATTCAGTTGAACTATCAGAACTGTTAAAAGTATTGTCATCTTCATCACTGCTGTCAGCACTCAGAGATATTATTAATTATTAATTTATGGTGATATTTCTTCACAAGTCATCATTGCATTCGATTCTACTTATCAGCTTTCGATTTTCAGAGTAACATCCCTAGTGTTTAAAAAGAAAAATGGTTAACTGACGTAACCTTGTAACGACGTTCAGTTCTTTAGATCAGAAATTGTTTATTATGTTTAGAATGGTTTATTAATGAAAGCAAATCGTAAAATTACTCGTATCGGTCATTATTACAATAAATATGTAATCGTAATTGAAAAAAGGTAAGCAATTGTGCAGTTCTAACAAAACGAAAAAATATGTTATTTTATGCCCGCCGTTACAAGGTTACGTTGTTGAATATTTGATGAATTGTCAAATGTTACCTATTTAAATGACTCCACAATAACCCCATTATATTCTATACCAAAAACAAAATAACCCTTCTTTGCAGTAAGGCAAAATCCGAGTAGTATCAAAAATTTTACTATTTAGAATTTATTCTACCTCAAAATTTTAAATTGTAGGTACTGGCAATATTTTCTTACTAAAGGCATAAATATGGATCTAATCCGTAGTTCTCTATTGCTTAAAGTATCAAAACGGAGTAATGTATTGCAGCATATTATAATATACTGCGATGGTTTAGCGTATGCATGCGGTTTTGAATCGTTTAAGACTGAAGCAGATTTGACCTTTTGGATAAATTCGTAGAAAAAAATGTGAAGGTAAAGTTTACCGTTGTAAACAATATATTTTTCAGTGTTTATAGTACAAGCACCTGCCACCTGAATGCGTAAAACACCAGCAAGTTTGGTGTCGTTCTTGTGAAGCCCGTTTATTAATCATACGGTGCATTAAATTTAGTTAAATTGTAAGTAAGGGTAGACTAAAGTGTTAGATGTAATTATTGTTGCGCGCCAAAAATAATGCTTGATACATCGCCATGTATCGCCATTAGTTACCACTAGCGCCATCTTGTATCGGGTAGCAGAACTAATACCTTGGCCTTGGTACTAGGACATTGACCCTTCCTGTAGGTACTAGTAGTTCCGAGAACTATCGACGTCGAGTCAGTCGGGGCCGCTATGTACTCGAACATACTAGATGTTTACAGAGTACCTCTGTGGAACTATATAAGGCGGGCGCAAGCCGCGAGACACATAGTTTTGAGTAAGCTATACATGCGATAACATCGAAAGCGATATTCGAGTGCGACTAGAAGTGATCAGTAAGTGACATTGTGCTTCTTAATTAGTGTGTTTGAGCTGTAATTAGTGTTGGTGAGTAAAGTGTCATTTTTTTGGTTATTAAATCGGCAGTTTTTATTGTAACGAACCCCAAGCTCGTAACAATTGGTGTCAGAAGCGAGGTTTAAAATGCCGATTTTACCCAAAGACGACATTGAGGGTATCCGTACCCGGAGTCAACGTCAGCAAGAGACGGACCAGAGGCGATTCGGTGGAGTAACACCACAGAGGTCGGAAGGCCAGATACCGACCACGGAGGCCGGCCCGTCCACAGCTGCTCCAGCATCATCAGCACCAGATTTTGCTGCTCTGATGATGATGCTGCAGGAGCAGGCCCGCCGGCAGGAGGAACAGGCTCGCCGACAGGAGGAACAGGCTCGTCGGTTGGAGGAACAGCTCCAGCGGGACAAGGAGGAACAGGCCCGTCGGTTGGAAGAACAGCTGCTGCGTGACAGGGAGGAACAGGCTCGTCGACAGGAGGAACAGGCCCGCCGACAGGAGGAACAGGCTCGCCGACAGGAGGAACAGGCTCGTCGGTTGGAGGAACAGCTCCAGCGGGATAAGGAGGAGCAGTTGCGCCGCCAGGAACAGCAGATGCTCCTCATGAAGGACCTTCACGCAACCTTGGGGAAAGACATGAAGGAGGTGAAGGAGAAGGTTGCCCAACATGACAACCGTCTGTCGGAAGCTGAAACCCGAATCGACCAAGTGAATAATCGAGTTGACAACGTGATGGCTGACGTGCAGAAAACGCTGGATAACCTTAAACTTGGTGGTGGAATCGCAGCCCCCGTAGCTACAACACCTTCGCTACGTGGATTCAAAGTGCCACCGTTCGACGGAACTTCTTCCTGGTCGGCCTACAAAATCCAGTTTGAGGCTGTCATGAAGGCGAACGGGTGGAATAAAAGTCAGGCCATGACTGCTCTCACCCTGGGCCTGCGTGACCAGGCCTTAACTGTCCTGGAAGCTCTCGGTAAGGAAGTGACTTACGAGCAGCTCCTTGAGGCATTGGAGGCTCGGTATGGCGACGCTCACCTGGAACACGTGTTCCGTGCGCAGCTCAAGAATCGCGTGCAACGCAGTAACGAAAACCTGCAGCAGTGGGCCCTGGAAGTGGAGAAGCTGGTTCGCAAAGCGTACCAGTCCGTACCTGCACTTATTGATGGGAACCTGGTGCAGGCATTCATCGACGGCATCCGTGACCTTGAAGTTAGAGTTGCTGTGAGGCTCGGTCACCACGGAACGCTTAAGGACGCCTTGGCCCATGCATTGGAGGTGGAAGCGGTGCGGCAGGATCATCGTTCCCATCGCGTCAGGGAGGTTGCAGCGGCTACAGTTCGCGACCGCAATAAAGGATACAGCCCTAGGTGCTACGGCTGTGGGGAAAGGGGCCACCTTCGATCCAGTTGCCCGAAGCGAACTGCAGAAAGAGAAGACGGCCGATCTCCAGAGGGCAGTGCGGCTGACAGCACCGCCCAACACCAGCAGCAGGGAAACGAGTAATAGCCAGGACTGCGGGGCGGGTGCTGGCTGATGTTCAAGGAGCCCCAAGGATTTCGATCACACAAACCCATGATGGGAATAGCCTAATCATCAAGGGCGAGGTCAACGGAACGCCGTGTAAGCTGACCATAGATACTGGAGCCTCTCGTACGGTCGTCAGTTCCCAACTTATAAGTCGGTTCCTTGGGGACTCCGCACACAACCGAGAACACATTAATTTGGTGACAGCCACCGGTCAGCGCATACCTGTCCGTGGAGAGAAGAAGATGGAGTTGAAGCTAGGCAACAGAATCTACCTGCATAATGTCATTGTGGCTGATATAATGGACGATTGCATCCTGGGCCTTGACTTTATGAGGAAGAATTGTTGTGAGATTGACGTCAAGCAAGGTGTTTTGAAATGTGGACAAGAGGAACTTTTCGTGGAAGGGGCGTTACCAGGAAATGTGTACAGCCTTAAGAAGATTGTTCTTCCGCCGAGATCGGAAACGATTGTGCCGGTTAGTCTTCCTCGGAATCCTGGTCAAACTCATCGTTGTGTACTCGTGGAAAGGGTAGACAATGACCTTCCATGGAAAGTGGCACGAACTTTGGTCAGAGCCACCGACATCTCAGGGGTACGTGTGCTGAACCTTTGTGATCAGGAACACATTATAGAAAAAGGCACACTAGTTGGTACTTGCGAGGAAGTGGATTGGTTGCGTCGATGCCAATATCTATCGACTGGGACCCTCAGCAAGGACGCACCAACGAGAGTGACCACCCTTTTAGAAGACTGCCGCAGCGCTCTGTCCCAAAGTGAAATGGTCAAAGCAAAGAAGATGTTACTCAAGTACGCCGATGTTTTCTCGTCAAACGATGCTGATATCGGGAGGACTGGCTTAGTTCAACACAAAATCAACACAGGAGAAGAATTGCCTATCCGTCAGCGGCCAAGGAGATTGCCGGTAGCACGTGAGAAGGAAGTGGAAACCATGATTGAGGGAATGGTGAAGGATGGTGTGATTGAACCTTCATCTAGTCCATGGTGTTCACCTGTAGTGCTGGTAAGAAAGAAGGACGGCAGCATGCGGTTTTGTGTTGACTATCGTCGTCTGAACGACGTTACGAAGAAGGACAGCTATCCTTTGCCGAGAATCGATGACACGCTGGACATGCTTACTGGCGTAAAGTGGTTTAGCACGCTGGACCTGAAAAGTGGCTACTGGCAAGTTGAAATTGATCCCAAGGACAAGGAAAAAACTGCATTCTCGACAGGAAAGGGTCTGTGGCAATTTAAAGTTATGCCGTTTGGATTGTGCAACGCTCCGGCAACGTTTGAAAGGTTGATGGAACTTGTACTTACTGGGCTAATTGGCGATGCCTGTCTGGTCTACTTGGATGACATCATCATCGTAGGCCGTACGTTTGAAGAACATCTTCAAAATTTGGAACGCGTGCTCATGAAGATCCAAAGTGCCAACCTCAAGTTAAGTCCGAAGAAGTGTTCGCTATTCAAACGACAAGTTAGCTTTTTGGGATATGTAGTGTCTGAAGAAGGTATCCGCACGGACCCGGAGAAAATCGCCGCTGTCAAGGACTGGCCAGTTCCAAAGGACAAGACGCAGGTCAGAGCGTTTCTGGGTTTGTGCTCCTATTATCGGCGATTTGTCAAGAACTTTGCAGATATAGCCAAACCCCTGCATAGGCTAACCGAGGAGAAGCGACATTTCTGCTGGGATAATAATTGCGACATCGCATTCCAGGAGCTAAAGGACCGTCTGTGCAATACACCTATTTTGGGATACCCTGATGTGGACAAGGAATTTATAGTTGACACAGACGCAAGTGACATAGGACTTGGCGGTGTGTTGTCCCAACGGAATGGTGATCAAGAGGTTGTGATAGCGTACTTCAGCAAGTCGTTGTCAAAGCCGGAAAGGAACTATTGTGTTACGAGACGGGAACTGCTTGCGGTGGTAAAGTCATTGCAGTATTTTAGCAAATATCTTCTGGGTCGGAAATTCCACTTACGTACCGACCATGCTGCACTGAAATGGCTATTGCAGTTCAAAAATCCAGAAGGTCAAGTTGCGAGATGGATTGAACTACTGCAGGAATACGACTTCGTGGTCGAACATCGCAGCGGAAAATCTCATGGCAATGCAGATGCATTGTCAAGAAGACCTTGTCCTGAAGACTGCAAGCATTGTACTAGACAAGAGAGTAAGGAAGTGGTACCTGTGAGGATGCTCAAGACAGACCTTAACAACGAGTGGAAGGAAAGCCTACAACGTGCACAGCAGGAAGATTCGGACATCAAGCCGATTCTGGAGTGGATGAAGGCCAGAGCTCCTAAGCCCAGGTGGAGTGACGTCTCAGCGATGAGTTCGGTCACAAAAAGCTATTGGGCCCAATGGGACAGCTTGGTGGTTCAGGATGGAGTCCTGTGCCGTAAATGGGAAAATGCTCGGGGAGACAGCTGTCATTTGCAAATGGTTGTCCCTAAAGCTCAAGTACCGGATGTTCTACAGCTGTACCATAATGGTTGTTCAGGAGGTCATCTGGGAGTAAAACGGACTCTACTGAAGATACGAGAACGGTTTTACTGGGTCCACTGTCGGGACGATGTCGAGGATTGGTGTCGCAAATGTACAAGTTGTGCAGCTGTAAAGGGACCTCAGACTCGTAGTAGGGGTGCATTAAAATTGTACAATGTTGGTGCACCATGGGAGAGGATAGCCCTCGACGTTGCAGGGCCGTTTCCGGAGAGTGAAAGTGGCAACAAGTATTTCATGGTTGTGATGGATTACTTCACGAAGTGGCCGGAAGTCTTTGCCATACCAAATCAAGAAGCTTCGACAGTTGCAGATAAATTAGTTCATGAAGTCTTCTGTCGTTTTGGAGTACCTTTGGAGATTCACAGTGATCAAGGAAGGAATTTTGAGTCCCAAATATTCCAGGAAACTTGTCGAGTTATGGGTACTCATAAAACAAGAACGACTTCTTACCACCCACAATCGGATGGAATGGTGGAACGATTTAATCAGACGCTGGAGAGGTACCTAGCGAAAGTTGTGGAAAATCGGCAACGAGATTGGGACAAGCACATACAACCGTTTTTGTTGTCATATCGAAGCGCTGTCCACGAAAGTACATCGGTGACACCAGCTCTCGCGAACTTTGGAAGAGAATTACGGCTGCCTGCTGACCTGATCACCGGAATACCACCTGATGCCCCACGAAGTGTAACCGATTATGCGAATGACTTGCGGAGCAAGATGAATGACATTTATGAGCATGTCAGACAATCGGGCCAGCAAATGTCTGAAAAGATGAAAACCCGTTATGACCGCAAAATGAATAATAAAGGGTTCGACGAAGGTTCACTAGTGTGGTTGCACAATCCAGTCCGCAGCAAAGGGAAATCTCCTAAGCTTCAAGCTAAATGGGAAGGACCGTACCGGATTGTGACAAAGATCAATGATGTAACCTACCGGATACAGAAAGGTGCAAGAGGTACTCCTAAGATCGTCCATGTGGATCGACTGGCGCGTTATTATGGAGCCAATAATGCTCGGGACGAGCATGTCTTAGGAGGGGGCAGTGTTGCGCGCCAAAAATAATGCTTGATACATCGCCATGTATCGCCATTAGTTACCACTAGCGCCATCTTGTATCGGGTAGCAGAACTAATACCTTGGCCTTGGTACTAGGACATTGACCCTTCCTGTAGGTACTAGTAGTTCCGAGAACTATCGACGTCGAGTCAGTCGGGGCCGCTATGTACTCGAACATACTAGATGTTTACAGAGTACCTCTGTGGAACTATATAAGGCGGGCGCAAGCCGCGAGACACATAGTTTTGAGTAAGCTATACATGCGATAACATCGAAAGCGATATTCGAGTGCGACTAGAAGTGATCAGTAAGTGACATTGTGCTTCTTAATTAGTGTGTTTGAGCTGTAATTAGTGTTGGTGAGTAAAGTGTCATTTTTTTGGTTATTAAATCGGCAGTTTTTATTGTAACGAACCCCAAGCTCGTAACATTATTAAGTCGTGTAATGGTAGTTAAAAAATACATAATTACTTACATTAATTCGTAACATTTGGACGCCACTTCCTGTGGCACCTGTGTCGACACAGGTGCCACAGGAAGTGGCGTCCTCTGGTGTATAAAACCCTGTATACACAAGAAAACATAATTATTAAAGTCTATTCAAGTCCTGGTTTCCAATTGATGTTATTTCTACTTAAACGAATATTAACTTCATGTTAGTGCTGACTAGTACTGTTGAAAAACTTAAAAATATTTGAAGCGGAAGCGCATTCAGAAATTCATGTATTTAAAAAAAAAACACATATTTGTTTACATGTTTGGAAAATAAATTAATGGCAAACGCAGTATAATTTGATGAATTTGATTCAATCGTAGTTAAACTATTGCAATTGTTAATAAACTACGCATTTAGGGAGTTGGCAAAGTTTTAATAATAGTGTGTAGCTTTTTGATAATGTTCAATTCACATTCACGATCAATCAGACTGAAGCTTTTGTATGTAACACTGTGCCTTACATTGTTGCGAAGGCTTGCAGCGAGCTGACGTTCCTAATGTTACCACTCTCAAAAACAACTACCTATAACGATTTTGTGATCTTTTTGTATGTATTGTATCGCTCTCTGTGTATTATTATGTATACATAATAATATCAGACATTTTATATAAGCGGGCTAAACATTATGCAGTCGCAGATTTTAACCTTAAATAAAGTATTTTACTACCTATAAGGATTTTGAAAAAAAAAAAAACCTTTTTGCGGAGCTTTTATCGGTACAGTTTATATTTATTTGTAAAACATTTTTGTACGTGATATTTAAATGTGTAGGTATTATATTTATCTATGCACTTTTTGAATGTCACTTAAGACAGAAAAGTTATTCAGCAAGGTTTCTATTTGGCTGTCCCTACACAGGGTCCCACTAAATTGGATGGACAAATTTTAACACAGCGCTCCAGTTCGTCTAACCAAACCATCAAAGCAAAAAAAAAAAAAAACACTAATGATTTAAGTGATTTTATTTTGACCTAAAATAATACATTGCCGACACATTAGTGTATTTTCGTTAGCTGATTATTTTTCTTGTATTGTATCTATGCGTTTTTCTTATGTATTTTTTTTACTATCGTACTTATTTTGGTGGTCTGAATGATTTCTAAAAGTTTGTCCATCTATTTTAATGGGACCTTGTATGTAGAACGGCGTCAAATACAACCGTATATTTGTATTAAATCCAATGTGATTGTTGTAATGTCAATAATTAATATCTGTTTGTTGGTGGATACTTAGTAAGTGTATCGCTTTAATCTTTAATGAACCAGTAAACTGGTCAAGTAGATACATGCGTAGAATTTTGTATTATACTATCTTTACAAATATTATATTATTCCCTGCCAAAAGGCTATGAAAGCTAAGGGTATTTTAGGCTAAGTGGTAGACTTAAGTATTATCGCCTGGATTTAAAGCTGATTTATATTAATCCAGTATTTTCACTCCACTGCTGGAATAGTGACACTGGAAAAAAGATATAATATGACCAATGTAAACGAACCGATCCAGTCCAGCGTCCCGTATGCACCGCTGGTTTTAAATAGCAATATGATTGATGATATTTTATTTCTGTTAAGTTTAAAACAACAATTTACCAGCGATGAATACTGCTTGTTACACCGCATTGAAAAGTGTTCACATAGGTGTAATATCATGCGTAGGTAAGTGTTGCGCTTCCATTATGCGCAAGGTACGCGCCAGTCCCAACAGCGTCCTGAAAACTATAGCTAATAGGTGGGACAGCCGCATGCTGCGACATTGGATACACCTACATGTCACTGTGGCGAAGTAATGAATAGTTTGTTGTTTTTCTGGTAGTTGTAAGTACTAAAACTAATTTCTAAGTCGTGGGTATAGGTACCTACTAACCAAATGGACTACACTTATGGGTTCGAATAAAAGATTTTTTTTATTTATTATCGATCCAGTGCCACAGAATTCCAGCGCTCGATTGAAATATTGGATCAATATAAATCTGCCTGCATAATTTTAGGTAAAAGTATGTATTGTTATTTTAGAATAGTTTCCCCTTTAAGATACTTTTAACAATCGGTTAGAGCTGTCGCGAGCCGCCCATAGGCCACGCACTCCACACCCCTTCTTTTCTAATTCCTTTGTACATTGAAGATCCTCCTACTATGGAAAATGGCTAATCACCAGTGTGCCTGTTACGAAGTCAGTAGTGTACATTATATACCCCATCATCTGACGTGGGACTAAACATCACAATTTATCAATTAGTTGTCGTCAGTGTTTGTCAAGTTTGCTTTAATTTTAATATTATAACTGTGTGGTAATTTGTAGTCGTTTTATGTAGCCGCTAAGTATGTAGATTATACAATATTGACTGATAGTCGAATACATACTAAGACATGAGGTGCATTTTTATCGATACAGCCGTAATAATACTTACCTTGTCTTTTTATTCGTAAATAGATGTACGAACTTTGTTTCGGCCGTATCATCGTTACTATATAAACGATGTCCAAAACTCGTATGGTTAATATAACAGTGTATTGTGAAATATCAATTTAATATTATATATGTATTACAACTACTTTAGTACCTATTAAAAGTTTTAAAGTTGGATTATTTATGAATATATTTTCGTTTTGGTGGTACAGTGTAGGTGTAACAAAAGTTTAGTTGTTTTATGTTTTGTTTTCATTCAAATCGGTGTTGAATCTCGCATTGTAATAATTCGATCTGTCCAGTGTTATTTTCGTGTATTTGTGCCAAATAACTTTTTAAATTTGGTTTTTAAGCTTTTTTAAAGTTCTAATAAAAAGTTGCTACAAATTGTCGTTTTTGTTCCATGATCTCTCCTGCTCCTGAATTACCTACTATTCCACCAACACAGATGGTCGGCATAATATTATCTTTGCGAGGCACGGAAGGGTCTCGGTATGTAAAATGGTCACCCATCCACAGACCAACCGCGGCAAGCGTAGCTTAACCTGATCGAGGATTACTATAATAATGTCCAAATCATAATAATGTCTAAATTCCTAAAAGGGTTATTTAGTATTGATGTAGTTAAATAAAAAAAAAGTATTCAACACGCTTTTATCATGCGCATTAAATTGACTTGTATTGCTAACGATTTATGAACCTTTGCATTTTGCCATTTTAACTTCATTAAAGTAAAAGCAAACATTTTTAAACCATACGTGGTAGATGATATATTATAATAACCTATGTACCTAGTTATGGTAAGCTTGTGACTTTTATATGATCTAATAATTAATTTAAAAAGCGTGGAGCGCTTTGTTTATTTTAAATTAAAGTACACACAACTGGGGTTCTATTCTCCCCAGACACGGTATCCATGAGGACATCCCAGTAGAAAAAAAAATTGGTCAATAGCGAGTCGGACTCGCGCACCGAGGGTTCCGTACCATCATGTTTTTAATTTTTCCTCGGCGAGGCCTATATTCGTCAGAGAATTTTGAGACTGCACTGCGGTGTAGAATATTGCAGTTTTATGTCAGCGCCATCTCTTGACCAATAATGGAACGAATGTAACTTTTGTTGATGATTTCTGAAAAAGTGTGCTATTTAGAGACTTCGTTTTATTTTTCCTGTAATCTTTACATAAAAGTTTATGTAAAGATTACAGGAAAAATTATTCTATGTGATAGAAGTCTATCACATAGAATAATTTCAGATTTTTCTCTTTGCAAACATCGGAGACATGCGCTCTTTCATATGATACCCCACATGCCCTAGTAGCCCTACTTCGAATTTTTCAGACCCCCTTTCAGTCCCTGTTGCAAAAAACATACATATATTTTGATTTCTTTCTTATTTGCATAATAGTTGGGCAAACGTCATCTAAAACTATTCCAAATTTCAAGTTGATAGCATTAGTAGTTCTTGAGATAACTGGCTGTGACAGACAGACCAGACAGACAGAACCCTTTCCGTTTTACCATTTTGGCACGGAACCCTAAAAAGGATACATGTACTACTTTTCAGATTTGTTCATGCACACACAGCAAGGGCTGACCCTGACTGACAGCCGTTCAACAAGTCGATAGTCAAAACCAAATGCTAATCTGAGTAAACAATTAATTATTATTATTTCAGTGTATACCGCTAACAAGCAGTCCAATTGCCAATTAAAGTTAACAGCCAATTAATGCACATACGGCTGTGGCAGTGCAGTGCCTGATCTTGGGCCATACAGCGGCCACGATGGGGCCCATCGTGTTCTTGTTCGTTGCGTTTTGGATGGTGCAGGTAAGCTGGAGTATGCTCTAATAAATGTAGGGGTGTATCCTGGGAGTAGTCAGATTTTCTTCTCAGGATTGCGAATAGTATAGACGCCTGCAACCGTTGATGCATGTGGGCTCCCCGGAGGCGTCGCAACAATAACGTCAATACTTGGATGATTGTATTGTGTCTCATTAGTCAACGCTTGATAGGTATGTTGGTTACCCCCTTTGGTATGGTGCTATGAATGCAGCGTCTTTATTTCAACCTGTGCTTGTTCTCAATTGAATGGGGAAGCAAGTCCACTAGACGATCTGCGCAAGTCGGGGCTCTATTGCGATCAACATCAGGTGATGTTCAGAGCAGGTCAAGGTGACTGTTAATACCTAGTTAAAGCGGATATGGAAAAAGTCGCATGGCAATTTACTCTTTTAGTCTGATATAGAACTGCTATGGGTAAGAGTGCGTGTTGCCCAAACACAAGTATTCTTAAGTAGCGGCCCGCCCCAGCTTCGCAACGGTGTACTTTGTTTTTTTTTTTCGAATTTCCTTTCATACAAACCTTGTCCTGGCAATACCGAACACAAAAAAAAATAATTATCCAATTTGGTGCAGTCATTCGGAAGTTATGTGTGTACAGACGCCAGCACATCAAGTTACTACAATCTGTCAGATTTCTTTAATAGATTTTTAACTTTATCACTAAAGCATAAGGTTCAAAGTTGATTGCGAAAATTTGACATTTTCGGGTAGGTTGATGTGCTGGCGTCCGTACATACATTTCGACGACTATATACTTTTTTTTTTAAACGTTGCCCCTTACTAAGAATTACTATTGTATCGTGGGTGCGTTTACAAACATTTAAATTCACATACACAAACCCGGAACAATTACCTGTAGGCAATACAAATATTTGTTCCGTGCGGGAATCGAATCCGCGACACAGCGCAGCAGTCGATCGCTCAGCCACTGCGCAAACCGTGTCGTCAAACACTTTGTTTTATATCCACTACCAGCTTCTGCCCGCGACTTTGTCCGCGTGAAATTTCTTGTTCCCCCGACCCACCCCGTCCCATCTCATCACCTGCCCGCGCTATTACTTCGTTTTTGCTTTGCGTTCTTTCTGACTTTTATTCTTTTTTCTCGGCTCCTAAGGTTCATAGCGCTATGTAACATCAGTTAAATAGCATATAGCCTTCCTCAAGAATTGGGCTGTCAAATACAAAAAGATTTTTTCAAATCGGACTGGTAGTTCCAGAGATTACCCCCTACATACAAACTGACAAATTTTACCTCTTTATAATATTAGTATGTAATAGATTTAAGGAAGATGCTCTTCCGAAGGCGACCGCCTACCGCTAGCGGCAACGTCGCCCATTCAATTCATCAGTTTCGCGATAGTAATCTGTTTAACAAAAAAATACCTCTGGTCGCTTTATAGTGACGGCGCTACTGGTTTGGGGTATGCTGTCGGATCTCGATCTACGGCAGCGATTTCTTGGAGTTACATAGATACCAGTCGTGTTGCTGCGGTCTTTCATTGTGATTAGGCGATGTTGCAGCTTGCGGTTGGGTTGCCTTTTGAACACCTTCTTTCTTTCCACACTTAAGTACGTAATTAATTCTACGTAATAAACAGGAAGACGTCACAGCGTCGTCGCGACATGGTCGCTTCAACAACCTGTCGGCGCACGAGTTCACGACGCCCCCCGACGAGATCTCGCCTATGTCGCCCGACGAGGGCTTCCAACAGACCACCGTCATATCCGGTCTTATGCCAGACTCTTTCGGGGAAATGTTTAACTTTCTCGATGGTGACAGTTTTGGCATAGGTTTGTATAATAATTATTTTAATGATTCGAGCGATTAGTAGAAGCAGAACTTTGCTAAATTGGTCCTTCGAGCCGGATCACAGGAGATTGAGCATGATGCCTGTCGACTTTCCACCCACAAAGTCCGTCACTGTGCGGCCCATCCCCTACTAGATATCTACATGTGAGTTGGCCGTTTTTTCTAAAGTCATTAGAGCGATGGCTGTGATATGTTATGACATTGATTTTTAGGGTTCCGTACCTCAAAAGGAAAAAACGGAACCTTATAGGATCACTTTGTTGCCCGTCTGTCTGTCTGTCAAGACCCTTTATCTCGGGAACGCGTGGAGGTATCGAGTTGAAATTAAAACCATATACTCAGGTCTACAGTCCCTTGAAGCGGTGTAGGTAAATCAAACTTCTAAGTTATACAGGCACTTTTGAATTGTCAAAAAGTCGGTCAGTCAGAAAATATGAAGCTAGTTGCCCATTCCAAAGCGTACCTACCTATGGAGAAGAACGGGCAAGAAACTCCATGGACACTTTTAAATTATATTTTTACATAAATATTAGTTAGGTACATCATTAATGTTGAATTTATAATTATGTATATGTGAGAACGATGTAAAAAGACGTACGCGTTAAAAGCGTCCAGAGTACAGCAAATAGGAAGAAAACAACAATTAAAAATTAAAATAATTAAAAATAAGCCGAGACAGCTAAGTGATGACCAGCTCTAACTGACGGTGCCCGTTCACGAACATGACGCATAGATCAGCACCATTCAGCTCAACCATTTTGAAGGGAGCTAAATGATCCAACACACACACCACCGTCAGCGAGATATTTGTGTGAGCATGACATACTATCAGCCGCCAGGGCACATTCAAGTCAATGAAAGACACATAGGGTATAGTATATACATACGAGTAGAACTCACATCTGTGCTATGCAATTATACAATACAAAGGAAATTGAGTTTATACAATGCAAAGATAGTCTATACGGCCTTTTATGCCGCAAAAAACATATATTTCGACACTCTCAAGGGAATCAAAATGTATATGGTACTTCCCGTTGAAAAGCAAGAAGCAAGGTCATGTAGCACAAGTAATGGAAAAATCCGAAAACCGTAAATTTATAGTTACATTAAAAAAAAATCCCTTGATAAAACTATTTACATACCTACAAATTTGTACGGAACCCTCGGTGCGCGAGTCCGACTCGCACTTGACCGGTTTTTTTAATATGGCACAACCTGGTCCACTAGCCTCGCTAATACATTGCTGAGAGGTTAATATTATAAATTACTGGACAAACCCTTCTCATATAATTCATTCTAATACAGGCGCGGTCGCAGCTCAAGATTTTGGGGGGTCACCATGGGTGCCGAGGAATATTTTTAGGGAGGTATATCTCCTCGTTTGTATAGTGATCGTAAGCGTTACTGTTGAGCATCTGGAATTTCTCAGATGCAGCCGCTGTCTGGATTTGTGCCCTGTGGGTGGCTGTAGGCTCGCCCCCTGTGACATGGGACTTTAACATAAATCGGGGTGAAAGTACGTTATGAACACAATAAGTGGGTTCAATAGTACACCCCTGCCTGACCCTCCGGGGATTAAAGGCGTGGTGTTATGTTAAGGTTCATGTACAGACGCCAGCACATCAAGCTACTACAATCTGTCAAATTTCTTTAATAGATTTTCAACTTTATCGCTACAGCATTAGGTTCAAAATTGATTTTGAAATTTTGACAGTTTCGGGTAGCTTGATGTGCTGGCGTCTGTACATCTCCAGCTCCACATTACTTATGCTATTCAGGGACGCAGCTTTTACATAGGGGCGGGGGGGTAGGTACTTAATAATGCTGCCAAATTGGTCGCAGCATTTTGAGATAAAGTAAGAGAAGTTACTTTGTAGAGTTATGACGAAAAGCTTATACTCGAGTTTTACAGCAGCTTAGGTTTTGGAAACTGGCCTTAACCTAAGCCTTTCGAACCTTACGTACGAGGGGGGTGCCCAATATCCCGACTGTACTATTTGTGCTCTTGCATCCTAGATCCTATATTTTATAACAGGCTTTTTTAAGTAAAACCTTATTTAGGCGCGTTAAGCGATTTTTAGTAGGGGAAAATCTTATGAGTTCGCGTCACCGAAATTCTAATGCTAACAGTATACCTGTAGCTAAGAGTATGATATGTTGTTCGGAGTGCCGATAGATGTAAGCACCAGTCTAATGTTAATAATTTTAATAGGTCATTATGAAATTTTTTTGATAAGATGGTACTACAATTTTATTACTTTCAACGTTTTAAAAAACCACTGTTATTTCATTGTTTTAAGTGTTTATTTCTGTCGGCAGTCCCCAGGCTGTCTATGTTCTTATGCTTTTGCCCATTGGGGTCTCCGTGACTCAAGTACCTACAGTTTCAGTTAGTAAGACAAGTAAATCATTCATGCACTCGACAGCTTGAATGATTTTGTGAAGATTCCCATGACCCGGGCCCCCCGGGACCGCGCCTGTAAACCTCTGAGAGAAAAAACTGCAGCGAGAGATAAATGTGAAAGAGATTTCATTCCTTCAACTCCGAACACCAAGCTAAGATTCGTCCATTTCCAGGTCCAATGCACGAATTCGTTTACGGTTGGCAAGCAATCGTGAACACGATGAGCATGAAGAACAACGTGGAGGTGCGCAAGAGGGCTGGTCTGCAGCGCTTCGCGTTCGCTGGCATCAACGGTATCACGCTGATCTCTCACATCGGAGTGACCGAGATCATGATCAATGGCACCAGAACCTACTGTTTCGGAGGCGTGTCGAGACCCCCAGGCAGGCGCAGCGTCATTTGTAAGGTAAACGACTGGTTTCTGGAAGGCTCTAACAGTCTGTCAAACTAAGTTACTGTGGCTGAGTGAAATATAATAACATTTATTATGCCTCTACGGGCTTGCACTTGGTATTGAGAGCAAATAGTCCGCTTTATTTATAGGTAGGTTAGTATAGGTAGGAATAGGTCCATATGAGGAGCTTATTTTTTTCTCTTAATTCACCGGTGTTCTACAACTTCTCTTGGTTATTTCGTCACGTACCTACCTAACGCACCTTCTTTGTAAATAAGGAGCCTCTCATGGTTGCTGGATCGTATCCGACCTTGAAAATCCACGCTGCGGGGTGTGAGTACCTAATTACTTACTAGACGTGTCTTTACAAGTCTGGTAAGTAATTAGATACCTCCTGGTATGAAATAAACATTTCTACAAGCAACACCAAGTGTAGCATGACGATTGTTACAGGTAATTCTTATTTCATAGTGTTGTTTCAGTCGTACCATTGACCTAGCTAGTAGAACTACGTCATGTACCTACCCGTAATACAAAGTATCCAGGACACGTTGTATCTATGTGCCAGATTTCGTCCAAACCCTTTCAGCCGTTTACATACTCACAAAGCCTCAAACATCTAAAGTTAATAAGTAGGTTGGTCAGGTAAGCAGGAACACGACTGTTGTCGTATAACTTCGCTGGATATATGCCAGAAGGTCAGATGTGGCCATCTATTCACGCTATCCACCCCAATTAAACTATTGTTACATTTTCAGGGGGCTATGTACCAAGAAGGGCGCTTCTCATGTAAAGTGCCTTACCTGCGATATCCAACAATTTTTGGCTACAGATACTGCATCGATAAATACGCCGCCGTTAACTCCATCGATGGAACATATAAAAGTTGGTATCAAGATCATTTTAATTGCAGATGTACTTTGCCGGATTCCTAATATGTAGTAATTTATAGTAATAGTAATTTATTTTCAAAACGTTAGTACACGTTATATCAACGAGGTGTCGACCCCTGAACTAGAACATCCTGTATGACAGGGGTACAAAATTTCAAAAATTTTCGAGTCTTTATACTCAGTCACAAGTAGTTTTGTGGAAGATCGGGGGCGGTGGAGATGAACTCTTTGGACCTGCAATTCCCCGATGGTGAATTATTTAGAAGTCAAACCGTCTTGAGGAGACAATGCGTGGAGCGAGATTATCTATTTATTTTTTAGTCGCAATACCAACCGCTGAAACATTCTCAGAAGTCATAGAGCTAGGTACAATCCAGTTTTTTCTTTACCGCATTTTTAGGTCTATGAAAAAGGCATTTGCGTGGAAAGTTTCTGAGCATTAAACACCTCATATTTTCAACCACCAAGGTAATAATATGTTACGAAATAAAATCGTATTACACTTTTAGAAACCTACTGTGCGAGAGGAGAATCTCTACCAAAGTTCCATTACGACTACATTTGTGAGAGACGGGACATTAAGATCAAGCGTGTCAACCTCACGGATCCCAACGAGAGGTTCAACATACGCAACCCTGTGGTTCGAAGAGCAGAATACTACAGAGCACCTTATGACATTTTAAAGGCTTGTCCAGATTGGTAAGTAGCCTGATCGCTTTACATAGTTTCGGGATGGACTCTCTACTAGGGAATATAATCTTGATTCATAATTGGCCACTCGAGATCTCGTTTGCTACGTCTGGGGCCGAGATCGGCCATTCTAAATTTTGCCCGGTTATCGGACGAGATGTCGATCTTGAGATTTGTTTTGAGATCGAGATTGCAATCCCTACTTTTTTCGTCTACTGCCAGCCTCATAGAGACAACAATCCTGACAGACTGTGACACGTTTAGCTGAGCTGTATATACACCAGTGCGCAGCAGCCTATTTGCTAGTCTGGCAAGGTCAAACAAAACGACCTAGTTATGGACGTTTTTTAACGACCACACCTTGAAGGTACAGTTTATGACCTTTCTTTAAGGGCGTCATGGAATGCCAATACGTACAGCAAAGATATTATTTCTAGGTATGGATGCAATCTCCAAATATCCCAGGAAATGTTGCATCAAGAACTTCCGATTGGTTTGATGGATGCTAATGAGACTGCCTTTGTCGGTCACGGAGGAAAATATTGGCTTGCTCTCTACTATACGCAGGTAAAGAAATTCCTTATAATAAAAGTTCTTCTAACTAAACAGACAGGTGTGCTGCTGGGGAGTTTGTTGCGCCATTACTTCTACCCAGCTAATGAACTAGGAAGTGGTGAAGGGCGGGCGTTTTGGAACTGTCTCATGTAATATACCTATACGTTCACAATGTGCTGATACTCAGCCTAAATTGCATAAATGACTTTTGATTTTGATACATCCTTTCAACTAGTTCGGTCAGCAACAAAAGGCGATTAACACTTCATTTTTTTTTATTTCAGTTATTGAGCAAAATATTTGTGCAAAATTACAGCAGAAGTACAATGTAATTTTGAACAAAAATTTTGCTCAATAACTGAGATTGAGAACAGAAAATACTTAAATGATTCATGCAAACATTCTGGTTACAGCTTTCGACGTACGCAATTTACTTCCAAGCCCACGGGGAGTATCCGTGGCAATCAAACAGACCTATTGTGTCTATTGACAAAGGTATTTAACAAATTTTATTTAACTTGTTTTCCGAAATTTCTAAAATAACATAACATCAATCACGCCTGTATTCCGCGAAGCGTACGGCAGAGGAGTACCTCAGCCACATTACGCCAGTTATGTGTAAGTTCCTTGTAAAATGGGACGAACCTATTGTCATCAACAGGGCACAAAATTCAGACTCCAGGCTGAAGCCCAATAACATTTTAAATTCTTATAACATTGTAATTGAATCATCTTTGCACTTACATTTCAGGTGGTATTTGGGAACAACTGCTCAAGGCGAACATTGGTCCAGACATGAACCTCCACTACAATCTTAATGGCATTTACAACAGATTCCCTGGTTCTGTGTTCCCTGACCTCATGAGAAACGAAGCCCAGGTATGAGAGATCTAAGTGAAATAACAATGTTACTCAAAAATAGTAGATACTGTATTACTGTGCTAACATTTACTTAACTTTATTTCTGTGCCAGGTTCAACCTTCCAACTTTAGGACAGACATTCGAGACGGGGGACCAGAAGATATGATTATTGGAAACTCTCATCTTGGAGGCGAAGCTGCAGGTACCTAATACCATAACACCGAATTTATGGCAATAACATTTCACCACATTGAGAGGAGTTTCTTCAACCCTTAGCTACTAATGAGACACAGGAGGGAGAATTTTTTTTTTCAATTTGCTCGACTCCTAGGGGTCCAGCAAAGCGAAAAAAAAAAATTTAAATGAACGCTAAGCGAAAACGAAGTGATAGCGCGGGCAGGTGATGCAATGTGACGGGGTGGGTCGCGGGTACAAGAAATTTCACGCGGACGATGTCGCGGGATAAAGCTAGTGTTAAATAAATTTTGAAGTTATTTAACGAATGTTTTTGGCACTTACAGGTGGAGAGCCAAATATAGGAGGATACAAACTCATGCACGACACTCAGGCGCAGCCATCTTTCGAGCATGGACAGAATTTGTGATTTTTACAGTTTATAAAAGAACGTCAGTATACTGCTGAATATGAAATAAAACACTTGCTCACTAAAAATGTATTTATTTATCTGGTGCTAATCCTCTAAAATTAAAAATGGCGCATAGTCAAAGATACAAGTACGCTGTATAATACAGGTCAATGGTCTGTACCTACATGAACATATGTACTTCTTTGATGAAAAAGACCAAAATAAAAAATTGTTACAATTTTCTCAAGGTGTCCTAGTTCCTACAAAGTACGACTTTATTACACACTCGTGACATCATCCTTTGGGTTCGGACCACATATTATTGTGGAATTATTCAAATGAACCATCAAAATATCCTATCCTATAAAGTCCCTGTAAAATAATAAAAAGCATCACCTATTTTTTACCGTACTTATACGGTTAACGGTTTTTCCATAGGGAATTTCCGGTAAATGTCAGGTTTCCGATTGTGATACTGGCAACACATTGCCATTCGATTTATCATCTGTGCTCTGCCTGACATCTTTCTTTGTGCAATTTCTGTGGAGTCTCTCGTGAAAAATCCCGTTATTTCGCTTTCGTAATTCATCTAACAAAGGTATTTTCTGTTCGCGAGTGTTCACCGCTATTTGTGGGACAACAATTAAAAATTAACGAGCGTTCCACGATACGGTGTTAATAATTTATTTTCATTAAAAAAAATATCGATTTTAGTCAATCTCGTCGAGAAGAATTGTTTTCATGCTGTTTATTTATTAGTGCCGTCGGGTGACTGGCGATCGAGCTACAATTTTCGGGTCACAGTCCAACCTAAGGTGAGTGGAGTGCATAGCGGGTTCTGCGAGAGGAAGCCAGCCTCCGCCGTGTGAGCTCCTTTGTGACGCAAACCCTCAACATCTCCGCGCTCCGATAATTAGCCATCTCCCCAGACATCAATCACCCGCCGTTATTTATATGTTGTGTGATGATTTGTGACTAGTGATGGATGCCGTCCATCAGTGATAAGCTTGTCACAGATAAATTGCTAGTCAATAGTGCTGCGACCAGCTGCGATGTTGTCACTGCACATAACATAACTGTATCATGTAATTTGACACATAATATTACTGTATTTCCTTTCCTAACACTTCTTACAAAGTTATTGCCTGTAAATGTATCCCCAGAAGTGTTGGTCTATTTACACTTGAAGTTTCACAATATCTCATAATGTGATTAGTAGGAGAATGCAAATACAATTATCAACATGTTGTTATGATTGAAACAGGTTCTTGTTAAATCCTATTGCCTCTGGCTCCATTATATTTATTAATAACTGATGTGGTGACCTCAAACTGTTGGCCAAAGATAATTATTAGAACCAATATTTAAGCAGCAAAGAGAATCATTGGTTAACTTGTGAGTCTGAGCAATCAGTTTATTAACAAATGGAGTTGAATGATTGGTTAGAAAATAGCACATTGTGTGCAGGTAGGATGTTACAAAGATGACAGATTATTGTGACCCTGTAGTTTAATAACAAGCATTGGTCCCTGAAGTAAGAGATCAATGTGTTTCAACAACTGTGCCTATAGTCCTCAACCATTGTATTAGCTGCACAGTAAGCTAACCGCTTCTTTTATTACCTCTGCATATTACTAACACAGAACATGCAATATGGTTCCATAATTACTTTCTGCTATTACCAAGGTGTTCTAGATTACAATCAAGATTGTAAAGCAGAATGGCCACTTAATTAGTATTTTAACACATTCTGTTAACTAACTTACCAGGTTGAGATTAAAAATTAAGCATATAGAAAAAAATGTGATTATTTGCTAGTTGATATTGTTATAGAAGACTAGCTGCGCCCCGCGGTTTCACCCGCGTAAGTGTCGATCCCGTGGGAACATCGGCATAAAAAGTAGCCTATATGTTAATCCAGGGTGTCAGCTACCTCCATACAAAATTTTATCAAATTTGGTCCAGCCGTTTGAGCGTGAAGAAGTAATAAACATATAAACACACACATACACTCATAAACTTTCGCCATTATAATATTATAATGGCGAAAGTTGAGTTATTTGTGGAAGTGTGATCTTGTATCAAGAACAATTAATTAAATGAGTTTAGGTTTCTTATTAACCAAATGGTCAACAAACATATTGTTGGCTAGCTTTTGTCTGCGTCTTCGCCCGCATGGACGGTGGAAAATCATCCACGGGAACATACTACTGGAATTAAAATTTACCCTATGTGTTAATCCAGGTTATAAACTATGTGTGTGGTGCCACATTTCGTACAAATCCATTAAGCTATTTTTGTGCCAATCTAGAACATACACCTAGGCAAACATTCAACAAACTTAAGACTAGTTCCCACACCTCATAGTAATTACTTTTCTTCAAAAATATGCAATGTCCAGTGTTGACTTTGTTGTTATTTTGCTATAAGTATAGACACAACCTGCTATGAATAGTAACAGCATTAGGATATTATATTTTATCAGTATGTCTAAGTATAAACATGATTACGATTTATATTGATTGATTTTTATGATTGTTTCAAACAGTATTAAACTTGAATATTAAAATTTTTATTGCCATATTGACTGGCTTTAGAGCTGATGTTATGCTCAAATTTTAAAGAATAATATTAAATTCCTTTTATAATATGCCTGACTTGCTTTAGTGAAAATTGCATAATTAATATGTCCTAATCATACTCACTATCACGGTGTGGAGGCCTGAGTCCCAGCTGTGGGAATATTATAGGCCTTATCATATCAAGCAGGTAATGTTAACAGCTAAAGAAATGCTAGTATCAATAGAGAATATCAATGTAAAACTTATGTAGGGGCTACATAAGTATATTATATACTAGCCATAACATAATACTGACACTGTATCAACTATGAAAACTAATGAAAACCATAACATTACCTATATGCTATGTATATTATAGTATAGCCTTTAGAGAAACGCACAAAGTCCATAGACTTATGTAAAGTCAGACATGCTATTCTAAATCCTAAGTTGTAAATATATATCCTATATTATAAATGTGAAAGTAAGTTTGTTACACTTTCACACTAAAACAGCTGAACGAATTGGCTGAAATTTGGCACATAGGTAGACCATGACCTGGAGAATGACATAGGATTCTTTTCATCCTGAATCACAGAAAAAGTCGCGGGGAACAGCTAGTATGGCATACAAAGATATTTATCTTTCTACTACACTGCCAATATTAATTTTATATGTGAAAAACTACTCTTTAAGCCTTATGACATACACAAGAGAGTAGAATAATCAGCTTATAATGTTTCCACTGCTGAGGCACAGCCCTTCTCTCTGTGAGAAGAAGTGGGGCGTAGCCCACTATGCAAGTTCAGATTAATTTAAAAGAATTGACTTCTCAGCACACTCAAAAAATTGTTTAAAATGCATGTTTGTTACCAAAGACCTTCTTTCTGTTCATATACTAATAAAAATACAGTTAAGAAGTTGAAACCTGTATTTGTAATTTACAAACCAATTATTATCAAAGTCACTATCATATGACTGATGACATTATCTAACATCTATTTTATCATAACATTTTATAAATGTTTGAAAAAATTTGTATTCACATAAAACTGGCTTATCCAGTAGATAAGCAGTCTTTGTTGATAGCAACATAGTTAAGATTGTATAGTAATTGTATTTCAGGGATGATGCTGCATTTCTTTAACTAGATAAGTTACAAGTATAACATAACAGAATCAGCCTATGAGTTATAATGAGCCTTCTGCTGGTACCGTAGGCCTGCTGTTTGTAATAGGTGGTTGACCGTCAAAGTACACTGGCATGGTGCGGGTTATTGGATTAATTTAACTTGTACACTTACAATACTTACATGTTATACACAAAATCATTTTTTATTGTTGTATATATAAAATAGGACTCCATGTTTTATGAATGTGACAAATTATATGATACAGTATTAAAAAGTTTCTTTAATTTTTTTCTATTCAAGTGGTACTACTGAGAATTTCGACGGAAATCAGATTTTAGCTGTCACTCACATGTATTCATAATATTTTATTTCTATCTTGAAATTATATTCAATTTATTTTGTAATAGATTTCAACGCAATGTAAAAATTCTTAATTAAATAATTAAATAAAAAGTTGAACTTAACAGGATTACAATACTTAAGTATCAGTGAACTACCAATAAATAAGTTTCAATAATATTACCGACTAATCACCGCTAATAAGACACAATTGGTTTTTCTATTGTAATGGGCCTTTATTTTTGCCACGCCGGCCTTGATCAGTCAGGCCACAATATATATCAGACCACTACTGCACATAAACCTTTCCTGTAGCAGGTATCTTAAGCTTAAGTTCCTTAGGAAAGCTGTATCGCCAGACATGAAAATCTGAAATTTTCACCAGTATTTGATATTTAGGTGTCAAAAAATGCTCTGTATTTGGACAGCCGTTAGTGTGTGATTGTGTGAACGTTCATCGCTTTCTTGGGAAACCATAGCTTTAGCCACTAAGGCCGAGATCTATAAACGTACTTAGCACGAAGTTTGGCCTAGCATTATTCCTGTCGGTGTCACCTGCTCCTGCACAACTGTGGAACTTTAAGACGGAGACATAGACAGAACAGATAGAGACAGGAACATGTCCAAGTCAAAGCATGAGATAGGTAAAGTTTATAAGATCTCTGCCTAAAATCTATTTAAAAACATCCTCCGTGTAAAGTTCGTCATCGACAGTTCCAGTTCATAAAAATATGTATGTCTGGGAGGGACGTAGAGAAATCCATGTCTTTTAGTTTAAAAACTGTGGACCATTGTTCTTTATGAGCATTGTCTAGAAGTCATCCTCAGTAGGCAAAATAGACTGTATTCCTATTTGTATATGTGCAGTTAACAGCGACATTTATGAACTTTTAAGAGGAAACGCGTCGTTGGCGTTCATTCTATACAAACGTATTCCTCTGTTTTCTCCCTGGTTAATGATATTGGAGCAGATGTGTTTTACGATATAATGCATATATACCACTACTATGCTGGCCCTATGAATTGTTCTATGGCGTCTGCAATTAATCACGTGGTAGGCTCTACGGATTGTACCGAACCTAAATATTTGCGCTAGTGGCATTACCCAGGGAGAAAACAGAGGAATAAGTTTGTATGGAATAAATACGTAGCGGTCTTAAATAACGAAACAATTCAATTATACTCCATTTGAAATAAGATTAGACATTTAAATAAACCTTTTTTACAGTCTGTTCAGTCGATTTTGACTTCTATACCGTACGCATAAGGACGACATTAAAAGCAAAAAAGTGGTTACAATACCAACTGTTTACTGCAGCTGCCATTTGTCATGCCACCAACGCAATATAATTCAAAATCGGTTGAACGGACTGTAAAAAAGGTTTATTTAAATGTCTAATCTTATTTCAAATTGAGTATAGGCATATAAAATTAATTAATGATTTTCGTGCTGGTGAATGTTTGCCCTACATTGCTAAGTATTTAATTATCTAATGTGTACATAATACTCTAACATACTTCTATAACAAAGAAAACTGGATGTACAGACGCCAGCACATCAAGCTACCCGAAACTGTCAAATTTTCCTAATCAACTTTGAACCTAATGCTTTAGCGATAATGTTGAAAATCTATTAAAGAAATTTGACATTTTAGTAGCTTGATATGCTGGCGTCTGTATTAAATGATAATCAAAAAAATGAACCAATTCTAATTAACTTGAGGCTTGTATCCCAGCAGTGGGAACTGATGTATATGCGATGCGAGGAGAATGATATAGATGAGTCGAAGAGTTGACAGTAGCTATGGCTTTCGTTTTGACAGTTCAACAACATTCATTGCGTTATTTATGTTGCTGAGCAGACAAATTATTCAAACATCTGAAGCCATTGCTTCATGTTCGAAAAATTTGTTATTGATTAGCAATACTCTTCAAAATGATTCAGATTGTGACTAATACGACTGTTACGCAATCAGGGCGCTGTTTCAACACCTCTGGAGTGTTCCGGTTTACTTATCTGGTAGATAATTTTATACAAATTATGTTAAATTTTTGAAGAAATGATCACTCTGGTTCCCCTAGTATAAAGTGTGTATATGTATGTAATACTTACTCATACAATTTTCTTGTTTGTCGCAGAGTGAGCCGTGTCTTGGGGGAAAAGTACACCGGGCACTACGGTGGCCCCAGATACACCGGCCCCAGCGCCCCAGCCTCCGGGTAACGTATATATATTATTTTGTATTAGATAGGCATTTAGTGTTCTTCAGAATGGTTAGTTGCTTAGTACTCGCAACCGGCGTGCGTGTAAGACCAGATGTATGAACGTAAACGAGGCAAAAGGAGTATGTAAGGATCGTACCAGGTGGCGTTCTGCAGTTTCTGTCTACCCCCATGGGAAAGATGCGTGTATGTATGTACATTTTGATGCAGGGTACATTTTTGAGAAGTGACTTCAGGACGATACCCTAAACTTATAGAGTAACAAGCTGCGCCCAGCGTTTTCACCAGCTAAGATTCGATCCCGTGGGAATATCGGGATAAAAGTAGTCTATATGTTAATCCAGGGTGTCAGCTACCTCCATACCAAATTTTATCAAAATTAGTCCAGCCGTTTGTGCGTAAAGAAGCGACAAATACACTCACAAACAATCGCCTTTGTAATATTAGTGTGACAAGCCATGTTGCCGATGGGATTTTCCATCGGAAAAAATGACGAACTTCCATATCAACTGTCATTCCCTTTTTAAACCCTTTAGGGGATGAATTTCATAAATCCTTTCCTGGCATGGGACAGTGCTGTCTGTCAGTGAATTTATGATTTTTATTAAGTACATGTGTTAATATAAAAACATGGCTCCATTCAAGCAAAAAACCAAAAATGAAATTTTGTTTCTTAAAAATTCGGAGAGGTACCGGCCCCGACTTCGAGTTGTAGGTCGTATTTAATTTCATCACCACTGCTTTCAAAACGACGAAGGAAAACATCGCGAGGAAACGGGCATGTCCGAGAAACAAAAATTCGAAGACATGTGACATCCCCCAACTCGCACTGGGACCGCGTGGTCGATTATGGCCCACTCCCTCTCACAGAAAGGACCTGTGTCCAAGCAGTGGGAATATTATAGGCTGATTATGCTTATAAAATAATAAAAACTTTTTATTTCAGACTTTTTCAAATCCATAGTGTTGGTACAATAGAACTTAAGGCGAAAACGCCAGGGTAGCCCGCGAAATTCAATTTTTTTTAGGTTTTTTGGAATTTGCTGGTCAGTATTAAGTTGTACGTTGATTAATATATGAATCGCGGCCGTAAGAAATATGTATGTGTTTACAGAATTATAATCATTAAAGTCATCAACACAACTCTCTAAGACCACGTACTCCAAAGAATGATGATTTCATGAAACAGTTATTCTTTGGACTTACGTGGTCTTAGAGAGTTGTGTGCTCAGTTCAGCTACCGACTTGATTGACTTCATCATGACTTTGTTAACTGACTGGCCAATGAGATCGGCCTGTAACTCGACTTCACCAAGCTATCTCCCGTCTTGTTTTTTTTATTTTGGGAGAGACTATCGTTTTTGTTAGCTCACTGGGAAGATAGGAGTGCCCGATACACAGAAGATTAAAGAACATAGATAAAAGTCTAGAAATATGTGGCGTTGCGTTATGTAGGTGCTCGACGCTGAGACCGTCATGACCAGGGAGGGGATTTCCCCCCTTTCATATTTTTAAAACATTTCTTATATCTTTGGCACTCACCCTTGTTCTGATGGTTTCACACACGGGGTCAGCGTCAAGCCTCCACTCAGAAGCCCCTAATGGGGACTCCACGGTAAAGCGTGATCTTTAAACAAGTTATAATTATGCTGAAAAATTCCCGCCGCGCTGTACTTTTTCATTCTGTTCTTTTAATTCATACATATTTTGCCCATAATATTGTTAGTAGTACAACTCATAAAGTATGTTAAGTATGTACATAAAAAAAACGATATTTACCGCCCTCTGGGGCCTCGGGCACACGCACTTGTGCTTTAACCCAGTGCCCCAGAAGGGGGCTGTCCAGCTTGTGGCTGAGCACGTTCAGGATGGTGTTCGCGCTCCCACGCGTGCGTAACATCAGCGAAGCGATGCGGCACCGCAGTATAGTGTGAAAGCCGTCTGTGTGCGCTTGCGCAAACATCGCAGACGCACTACAGTATCGTGGGAGCCCCACCAGCACCCTGAACGCGTTATTATATTGTATTCGGAGAGCGTTGATGCCCCGCTGCGTGTAGTTGACCCACAGATTGCTGGTGTAGAGTTTGGCAGAAAGCTTTAAACAGAGTGATTTACCTCCAAACTACACCTCGCAAATCCGCAAGCCAACATGTTACAGCGGACATCGCCCTCCTCTCCCTTTCTATGTCTCCATCGTCTTTTAGATCCTCGGTGACCACAGGCCGAGGTATTTAAACTCTCTCACTCTTCGAAGAAACCAGGGTCTGGAGAAATAGAGCTGTATATTTAATAGTGACCGACCGAAAGTTCGGTTTCGGTTTCGGTTTCGGCCAGTTTCGGCCAAATAATCTAGTTTCGGCCTTAGTTTCGGTTTCGGCCAGGAAATGGCCGAAACTTTCGGCCGCGCCGAAACTCGAGTGTTCATGAATTATCGTCCATCGTTCGACGAACTTCGCGGCTAGCTCGTGCTCGTTCGTCGCGTTGCCGGCCCAGTTCGCCGCCGTCCATCGTTAATCGCATGGAGTTGAGGTTGTGTTTTGCACATACGAGGGCGGTCCCATAATGAATTGGCCTAACTATGAACTAATGAAGGAAATGAAACGAAACCAATTTTATTTTTCAATATAATCACCATGAATACTACTAACACACTTCTGACATCTGTGAATCAACATCTCTAAACCTTTATAAAAATAATCACAATTTTTAGCCTCAAAATGATCGAAGACGGCCGCCTGCAACTCTTCATCGCTTGAAAATTTTCTTCCTCTTAAGAGGAAAAAAATTTAAAGCGAGACGGCGGGCGGGCGGGCTTTTTTTTTAAAGCGAGTATTAACTACCGAAATAAAAGTCGCTGGTTCTTTTGGTAGTGAAAACAAAAAGTGTAATAAGTCAATCAAAAATACATAAACAATAAGTATTCAAAAAATAGACAAAAGGTATAAAAAAGAGGCTTCAAAACATAAAGCCTGGGGCAGACTTGCACAGCGAGACTTAAGTCTCGCTTGAAAAAAACGAAGACGAACGAACGAACGAACGAACGATAACGTACTTTTAGAGAGCCCAAGCCTAGCTGCAATTTCTCTAATCTTCAAACGGCGGTCACTCAAAACCTCCACTTCGATAAGAGCAATCGTTTCGGGAGTGAGCACTTCCACAGGTCGACCGCGTCGTGGCAAATGTCTTCGACGGTTTCTCTCCCGAGGCGAAACTCTTTCACCCAATTTTTCACTGTGCTATAGGAGGGGGCAGACTCCTTATACACGTCATCCAATCGTTCTTTTATTTGGGCAGGGATAAACCTTCTTTAAACAAAAACTTTATGACACTTCGATACTTCGTTTTCGACATTTTGAAAAAATACGCGACTCATGCTAATGCCTGCTAAACTAAGACTAAGCATTTCATGTCGATGGGTGTTTCTTATATTAAGTGCACGATAAACGTACTATTTAATGCAACACAACATGTCGCGTAGAACTATGTATATCAGGCCAGTTCATTACGAGACCGACCTCGTAAATAATTAGGTAAGTATTCAACTGTCTGTATGTATAATATACATTGTATATGCAAACAAATGTGTAAAAAACACACAAGATTTCTGTATACGATAAAAAAAATTAAAATTATTTTTTTTTTAAATATGTTTAAGTAAGTTTCGGTTTCGGTTTCGGTTTCGGCCGAAACTAAGAGCAAGGCCGAAAGTTCGGTTTCGGTTTCGGTTTCGGCTGAAAAACCTGTTTCGGTCGGACACTAATATTTAAGCCACTCTGGAAAAATAACCATGTAGGTACATCCCGCCCATGCGATCAACACGCCATAAAACATCACCTTCGGCCCATAGTAGATTAACAAAACAAGGACGGAAAACAGTAAGAATCTGATAATGTAAAAAAACCGATTATTTTTAATACAGGAAGTTGCATTGACCTTGTTTGAACTCAGAAAACCATACTCTAAACATATTGTTAGTATTGCGTGCCAAAATTATTAGCTAAATTTTCTAGAATCCTATTGTGAAAGAAAACTTTACTTACGACAAACTCGTTTTACGTTTTTTTTTTTATTAATGTCCATAGAACTGTTCTTTCTTATATCTATGTCAAGTACAGATGACAGCACGTTGGACACTTTGACCTTGAGCTGACCTACCGTAGTACGGAGTTGCAATAGAATATGAGGTCAGCGTTTTGTTACCTCTGAAGTGTGGCCTACTGTACACGGAACATTGAATTTCTTGTGGATTGCAAAGACGTAATTATACAAGTTATTGTACTCAGCCTAAAAACAACTCGCGGGGTAATTGTGTAACACACTAACAGTAGCAATGGCTTTCATTTTGACAGTTCAACAACGTTCATTGCGTTATATAAGTTGTGGAGCAGACAATTTTTCGAGCATATGAAGTAATGGATAAGCAAGATCCTTCAAAATGATTCAGATTCTGATTGCAAGTTTTTTACGCAAGGGTGCTCCACCGTAGTGGTTTCTGTATGACCTTTAAGGAAATCTTATGTGCAGCCAAAAACATAATGTGGCGAGGCCCGAACTGCTCGATACATTAGCTCCGCCCGTCACAATCGCGATACACAGGGTCAAATAAATTTAGCTAGCGAAACTCTTGAGACGTGATGGTATCTATATCTATACTCCATTTACAATATAGTCCGAGAGCCGGCTGTATAAAAGTCCTATGGATCAGATACATGAATCATTTTTGGGGTATGAACAATAAAACCATAGGTCTAGAGGTCGACACCCCTGAAGTTGCTTGATTTTGCCCGCATGCAAAATTATGACGTCACTTCCGGTTTTTATTTTAGGTGTAATTGTAATTTATGAAATACATCAAGAAAATTTATCTCAAACGAAAGTTTTTGATGAGTAGAATAGAAATGTCAAGGGTCGACAAGCTCTATTTATTCGCTACCCTGAGTCGACCTCCGTTAAAAATTATTTTTTTAAAATTTATCTTAAGCCATCGAATACATGGATTTGCTTACGATTTTCTGAAACTAGAACCTCTTAAATGACTGAAAAAAATTGGTCGACACCTTTTATTTGCCCGGATCTGACTGTCAACTTAGTTTGAAGAATTAAAGAGCCTACGCTTATACATTTCATCTCTATGTATGTTTAATTATTTAATTATCTATATATCTTTTCCAAATACAATAATAACTTTATTTTTCATTAATTGTAACATAAATACAATTTTCTTGAAATACTTACTGTACATTTTCTATTTCTTATTAACATTTAAGTCCTTAAGAATTATTTTGTATTTCTACCTTAAGTCCAGGTAGCCGTTAACGTTTTTTCTTTTGTACCTGTAACGTAAGCTAGGTTCAGAGTTACTCCGGAGTTTCGGAGGTTCGGAGTTTCTACTCAAGAGGCGTTTTTGCATGAAGTAAGGAATTATGATTCCAGCCTAATGCCACCTTGCTGGGAATCGTTAAAACAAAAAATTCTTAGAACAATTTATGTTAATGCGATGTGGCAAAATTCTTTGTATAAACAATGTATTGTAATGAATTACGAAGATTGTGGTTGGATATATGATCATGATAATATTACCATAACGCCGAATATGTTTAATGGTAGCCCTACACCACTTCAAATAGAAGAAATCATTTTAACTGATAGTAGAAATGGATTCTGTAATAACGATAATACTGACGACTTCAATAATGATGGAAATAGCATTGCAGACAACAATGACGATAATGTTAATATTCCGAATTATAGCGATGATGTAAATAATGATGTAGATTTTAATGACTATAGTTATATGTAAAATTAATAGTTAATCATTGTATATCATTTTTGTATGTAATAAAACTCGTTCATGTGTTAACTCCACTATCTAAGACTTTAATTTCTTTCGTTCTATCTCACAGGAATTAATGAATAACACCAAAACTCACAATATATGTGGTAAAGAATGGAGAAATGTACAGTACGTATTTCAAGAAAATTGTAGTTATGTTACAATTAATGAAAAAAAAAAGTTATTAATGTATTTGGAAAAGATAATTATGTAGATAATTGAACATGTATAGACATGGAACGTATGAGTTAGAACTCATTGATTTTTTAAACTAAGTCGACAGTTGGATGTGAGTAAATAAAAGGTGTCGACCAATTTTTTTTAGTAATGTTAGAGTTACAGAATTAATAAAAAAAAATATCAATGTATTTGGAAAATATATGCAGATAATTAAATAATTAAAGATCGAGAGGTAAACAAAGAGATGAAATGTATAATTAAACATAGAGATGAAATGTATAAGCATAGGCTCTTTAATTCTTCAAACTAAGTCGACAGTCAGATCCGGGCAAATAAAAGGTGTCGACCAATTTTTTTCAGTCATTTAAGAGGTTCTAGTTTCAGAAAATCGTAAGCAAATCCATGTATTCGATGGCTTAAGATAAATTTTAAAAAAATAATTTTTAACGGAGGTCGACTCAGGGTAGCGAATAAATAGAGCTTGTCGACCCTTGACATTTCTATTCTACTCATCAAAAACTTTCGTTTGAGATAAATTTTCTTGATGTATTTCATAAATTACAATTACACCTAAAACAAAAACCGGAAGTGACGTCATAATTTTGCATGCGGGCAAAATCAAGCAACTTCAGGGGTGTCGACCTCTAGACCTATGGTTTTATTGTTCATACCCCAAAAATGATTCATGTATCTGATCCATAGGACTTTTATACAGCCGGCTCTCCGACCAATAAGATTAGACATTTAAACAAAACTTTTTACAGTCCGTTCAACCGATTTTTACTTCTATTCCGTAGGCATAAGGACGGCATTAAAAGCAAAAACGTGATTATAATACCAACTGTTTATTGCAGCTGCCATTTGTCATGCCACCAACGCAATAGAAGTCAAAATCGGTTGAACGGACTGTAAAAAAGATTTATTTCAATGTCTAATCTTATTGCGAATGGGGTATAAACACGATAAAACAAAATAAAACAGATTTTCTCAACTCATAATTTAAATAACGTCGACACCCAAAAAAAACATCAAAACTTTTTTTTTTTTTTGTATTTAAAATATGACCCTGTATTAATTAATAGCGACCCGCCCTGCTTATAAATGTATTAAATACACATAAACCGAAAGAAATTCTCTGAATGATGTAGGAAATGCATCAAAATCCGTCGCGTAGTTTTGAAGAATAACGCGGTCACACAGACACGAACATCGAAAAGTAACCGTAATTTATAATATATTGTATAGATTAAAACTTCCATTCCTTGAAGGAAAATAAATAATATAAGTATGAGTAAGTTTCAAAGAATTCCGTATATGTTACTTATAACCTTCAATACCATCATCATCTTCTTCTCCCGTCCTTATGCCAATTTATTTCGGCTCGGCCCAACATATCTTTTTCTTCCATACTTCGCTAATGGTCGTCACCCCCATTCTAACCATATCATCATTCACACAGACGTTTCTTTGGCCTTCCCCTACTCTTATAGCCATCGACAATCATACTCAAAACTTTCCTCACGACACACTACACACACACGACACACGACATGCCTGAAATATATTGCAGTATATTAGTAATTCGTTTAAAGAGGAAACATGATTAATGAAATGGTCCACGCCTTGCCTGCGTCTGCGCTATTATGTAGTTTCTTTCCGGCTCTCAACAAAATTTACATTATTTGGAACCGCGCCACAACGGACTTGACCTATCTCATGTGCAAATCTGTTTTAATATAAAACTTTATTTATTTTTTTAATTGGAATACTGCAGTTTACCTATTACTGCATATTAAATTCACTTCTGCACTCGATAATAGATTACGTATATGTAAACATAAGTTGAATGTACAGACTCCAGCACATCAAGCAACTATAATCTGTCAAATTTCTTTAATAGATTTTCAACTTTATCGCTAAAGCATAAGGTTCAAAGTTGATTGGGGAAATTTGACAGTTTTGGGTAGCTTGATGTGCTGGCGTCTGTACGTCCAAAACTGCGACGCTGAATTTTTTAGTAGTAAACAAACAATAACCTATGTATAAGTATTAATAATGTCATAGCGCTACCCGGAAAATGTACTCGGAACCTAGCGCTTGGTAGCCGCGCTTGCGAGCACTGATCCGTTGCGGCGGATTAAAGTAAATCGTTCGCTAAAAATACTCATCTCAGCACTGAGCTTGTGTTGTGATATTTTTATTTTAAATGCTGCTAACACAGACTAGGACTCTCGATAAATGCTAAACAATTTCTGTTCATCTAGCGAATGGGATGTGAACTTTCTGTTGTTTTTTCGCTGTGTCATACTCATAATGTGGTGTACGTTATATTATACAACATAACGGCACAGGCCTATAAGGTGATTTACGCCGAGCCGATTCACTATGAATCTATAAACGAATATTACGCACTGCTCGGTACACCTTCGATACGTGTCATATCTGCCGATGACGCAACGCTGCAACATCGCACGATCGATGGTCTTCGATTATGAAACCCCAGTTAGACACGCGATGGTCGCACGTAATTTTGACAGTTTCGTCTAAAACTTGCAAAGTTGCAACCAATTTTAGACATTGAGAACAAGAACGAAAGTTGAGAATTTAATGCGTCGCCACACAAATAACTTGTTGTTGGTTCGGTTTGTATTATAAAGTTGTCAACTCAAAAAATAATTCGGGTAATCCGGACTGGATTTCCAGTGTTATTGACCGCTACATAATATTGAGTGAATTAACTCTGTTTGTATGTAACAACTGTACTTATTGTCGATCTCTTATTTAGAATGGTTCGATTCTTTATACTAATAGTAGTATCGGTTAAATGCTTTTAAATAAATCAACTTTGTTAGTGACCGTACTAAATAGGTCAAGTAGAATGAAAATGTGTGTTCGCTTTTTCAAACTATTTATATCTGAAGTGTTGTTCGAATGAGTACAGCACTGAAGCTGTAGGTGCGCGGTACCTGGAGACAACTAACATAATCGCTTTGTTTTAAATAAACTGAACCTATAATCTTAATTAATTAGTAATATTGATCAGTCATTTGTTGATTCTTTGCAGTCAAAATGCTTAGTAAAGTTGAAACGATAATCCCTGACCTAGGTTTCCCCGTCAGGGAGAGTAGATAAAGACATGATTTCTAAGTAACGGATAAGCTCAAATGTCAGTTATTTAAAGCCCTTGCATTTTGTGATGTTATTGGAAGAAGAACACGCACTCAGGGTTGTCGCATACAGCTTAGTGATCGTCAAAACCATAAAATCATCGTCTTCGTAGCCACATCTAGGGCATTGGTCAGATTGAATATTGTTCGTTTATTCACTGAAGTGAGAGGTCTTATTGTTGAGCGACAATCAATAAAAGTGTGCTTGCTCATGCGTTCAGACGTGTGGGCAGCAGGCCAGACAACAGAATCAGTTCGCTGGACCGTCCAGAGCAGACGGCCGGCCGTGGGCGACGGCCCGCTGCACTTTAAACTGCTCAAGTGTACAACATACAAAAACGAAACCACTCACAACATGCTCCCGTTATACTCTATGCTCCCATGCTCTATTGTATCGAGTGCTTTATGTTTATCACAAGCTCTTACTAAACGAAATATTTCGAGCCTCGTGATGTCATTGTTTTGTACATGTCGGGCAATATTTAACAACTGAACTAACACTATTTTACCCCATAAAATTCTATTTAGCCTTGAATCCAAAGCGTTGATTTATTGCCCATCTGCAGAGCAATATGGCTCTGTACTCCATCATCAAACGTGAAAATCACGTGTTTACGAGTAGTTGCAACTCGCAGCGTGAATAAACAGAGGTCGGAATAGCCTGTTCATTGTTGGAAACAAGTTCATTTCCCAATGAGTCACATGAAAGCGATAAGCACATCGACTAAAGTTTATTTTGAACTTTTTCCTCTGCATGCGGTAATACTACCTACCGCAGCCATTCTGAGCTCAGAATCGCTGAAAAATACTCAGAAATACTGAGGCGTGTAGTGTGTAAACTTCCTTGGTTCGCCACCATAAGTCGTTAGGGAACTGCTATTATAATTTGAGTCAACATCACTTATATTTCACGGTGTATAAGTGCTGTAGTCATTAGCAAGGAGACTTCATTGGCTTATGTCAAGGTTGGCGTAACGTGATGTGTGACGTGTGCCACGGATGACGTCATAAGCTGATTATACTCGGCATATTATGTAGATTTGTGATTTTTTTTTATTAAACTTTGTTCCTATTTATGTATATACCAACAATTTTTCGGTATTGAAAAGTTATGAATGATAAATAATAATATGTAACTCTGAATGTGGGACCATCCATTTCTATTTATATTTTATAAAAATTGATGGTCTTCTTAATCTTTTAAAGTCCTAATAATATATTCTTCATTTGACCTGTTCGTGTGACGTTCTTCTTTACCTCGTTATCTTCATCATCAGCCAATTGCACTGCTGGGCAATCTGGGCATATAATAAAATAATAATATGTAGTACCAGCCTATTATTGTCTAACAGCAGAGCAAAGGCCTCTTCTCATACAGAAGGCACGAGTATTGGTCACTAATTGGGCACAGGCTTTATGTTTCCAATATCGACGTTGTCAATTAACGTCCCTTCCTATTTAGGCTATAAACCCGTATGCCTATTTTTGCTACTTATTTTCAAAAATCCTACAAAGAATCTCAACATTCTAAAGCGTTTCCACTTTCCATGTATTAACTGACTGTTGAGTAAACATTTTAGTGACACGGAATCGACGTTAGGAATATTTCCCGAGTTAGAAATCAAATGGTTAAAAATGGTTCGTAGAGTGTTTCAGTACTGAAACTTTTTCGCTGAAGCATTCATATTTCGATTTAACTTTTGGCTCGAATATTTTTTGGGTGATATTGATGCGAAAAAGTCAGTGGAACGATGTGCGATAAAATGGATTCCCTGCTAAGTTGCGTTTTTCTCTTTTAATTGAAGGTGTATTTCAAATTGTGTGCAATGACTTTTCGCGTTTTCAGTCCAGAACATTTAGTTGATTAGAAGAAATAAGAAATATAAGAATTTCGTTGTTCAGAAGTTTCGTTTATTTTTATTTGACGCATTAAATTCAACAGTTTTGAGAGCGGAAAAGACAATTATCATGTATTAAAATGGATATTTATTATACAACTAATCAACACGAGAATTAATTTTTCAATTTCCTGCTCTGTATGGTTGACAAACAGATAAGAGGTATCCAACAGTATCGAATCACTGCATCAGATAAGACCCACTCAGGGCATGAAAGGGGTGATTGTGTCGAGACCTAGGTTGCGATACCCTGCGTTGTAGACAGCAGTACAGATTGCTTGACAACCTGTCCAGGCGAGATCTCCACACGTTGTAGACATAGCAGTACAGATTGCTTGACGAGCTGTCCAGGCAAGGTCTCCACACGTTATAGACATAGCAGTACAGATTGCTTGACGAGCTGTCCAGGCGAGGTCTCCACACGTTGTAGACATAGCAGTAATACAGATTGCTTGACGAGCTGTCCAGGCGAGGTGTCCACACGTTGTAGACATAGCAGTACAGATTGCTTGACGAGCTGTCCAGGCGAGGTCTCCACAGGTTGTAGCCATAGCAGTACAGATTACTTGACGAGCTGTCCAGGCGAGGTCTCCACAGGTTGTAGACATAGCAGTACAGATTGCTTGACGAGCTGTCCAGGCGAGGTCTCCACACATTGACTTACAATGGCCGTGACCATTCCGTCCATTATTCATCGAACAGCATTCTGTTATTGTTCTAATTAAACAGTCATGACCCGTTTATTTGTTGTATTGTTTACACATTATATACTCAGTTTAACACAATGTATTCGAAGAAATGTTTGTTATAAAGAGTATCACTTTTGTTTTAATTTGTCCGAGTATGTAATGTGGTCCGGTGAACCGGTGAAAGGCATCCGCAGTTGACTGGAAAATCTGTGTAGCAAAGTTATCTATTTGAATATCACTTTAATGTGGGTTTGCGTTATAACTTAGCTTGTTGAAAGGCTACTTTCAGCAGTAGACTGAAAAAGGAAACAATAACGATGTTTCGTAATTCCTTACCGATGCGCGAGACTTTCAATGCTCAAACTTTGTAATTCCTACCCTTTTCACTGCATGACCATGCACGTTGTGCCGATGCTGTTTGCTCGTAGCATATCCTCACACCGCTTTGCTGTGACTGCAAAGCGGTGTGAGGATATGCTATGGGTGATCATCTCCACCTCGGTTCTTTATTACCTAGAGCTGACACATTACTATATGCGCCGCATCACCGATCACTTTGGGAAGAGATATTAGTTTCGGGCATTTTATCCCCACGATCTATCAATAAATTATGATTTGTATGTGGTGATCTTACTTTATTATAACCTACACATAATCTGTATGTCGCAGTAGGTAAACGTATTATGTACAGCGGGAGGGATGCGGCGTATTACCGCACGCTCCAACTAAGTCCTCGACGTAAACAGGCGCTTCCTCTCGAGGGCTCTAAATGATTGATTGCGATACGAGCTGCCAATATTATCTATGACCGATGCACGTGCGTCACCTATAACACACGTCTGAAGAAAGTTCCTAATACACGTAATTACTTAGTCTTTAACAACTCTTTAGAGAAGTTTTCAGCAGAGGATATAATGGATATAGATCTCCCAACCTCTTGACCTAACCCCGTAGTTACTCAAAAATTATTAGGTCAATTTTGAGATATTACCGGTATTTAACCGGTTGTATGCCGCAATTACACCCATCTTGATGTTTATATTTTGTCCCCAGGGGTGCTGGAGATGACAGGCACAGATAATATTCGGTTTAGCGGGTCAACGCTAGATAAAGCCACCAAAGCCAAGGTCACCTTAGAGAATTTCTACACGAACCTCATCACACAGCATTTGGAGAGGAAACAGAGGTACGGACACGACATCTTTAATGTAATTTCCCTGAAATGCCTCCTTGCTTTAGGAGTGATTTTATTTTGAATATGTTTTCACCCACAGGCTCGAGAAACTCGAAGAGTCTCTCAAAGATGACAGCCTTACAGAGAGCCAAAAGAAAGAGAAAAGACAACAACATGCCCAGAAAGAGACGGAGTTCCTCAGACTCAAAAGATCTAGGCTTGGCGTGGAGGACTTTGAACCCCTCAAGGTAAGTTATGTATAAGTCAAGTACTTTCAATCGCGAGCCATTGTCGGCCAATAGAGAGGTCCTATTGAGCAGAAGTGCGAATATCTGGCCTAACAAAGAAATTATTCATTTTATTTAATAAATTCTCATTGTTTCGTAGGTTATCGGACGAGGCGCTTTCGGCGAGGTTCGACTGGTCCAAAAGAAAGATACAGGGCACGTTTACGCTATGAAAATACTCAGGAAAGCTGATATGTTGGAAAAAGAACAGGTTTGTCGCGATAAAGCAATAGAAACATTGTGAATAAATAATACGTAATAGTGGCTTCGTGATGTGAGCCACTTAAGGGTGGTTTGCAGTGACTGACACTTGACACTTTGCAAAGAAACATCATACATATTCGAGCTTGTTGTACGACTCAAATGATCGGTTATGATGACTCATAATTCTGTGCTTTCGAATGCTTGGCAGAATTCCCGATAACAAGACAGTTATCGGGAATGTTTTACTGAGTCATGTGCGAATTAAAATTGTATTCGTTTGCAGCTCGTTCTAATTGGGTTAAAATTCTAGATTTTGTGATCACGAAACGTTTTAAGTTCTAAATGTCATATGATTTTAGACCGTCGAGCCTATTTAAAGTTTTACGTGGCCTTTTCACTGCATTGGACGTGCATATTTGAAAAGGCTTCTTTTATAATTCATTGCGGCGGACGACACGCTACGATCGCAACCCCTTTGTAGCGCTAATAGCATCTCAGTACCTTGTCAGTTATCGGCTGTAGTGCCGAAATGGAACTGTTAAATAGAGAGAATTCATTCTAATTCTAGCGAATTAAATATGCATTTGAAATTAATAAACGTTATTAGCTTCCACTTTTTGTTAGCCAGAACTAGAGGGATAATTTTATTTTAGTTACTAGCCAAATTAAAGATTCGTCATAATACGACGTGGGTAGTGTTTACAAATTGACCAGAGTTTAGTTTAGACTTGTATGGAGCGTTTATTTGTTGCAAAAAATTTGACTTTCGCCTTGACGTTCGCAAATTCGCAAGTTCGCAAGCGAAAACTTCTACGCTACCACTGTAGTGCAGAAGTTTTCGCGTCGCCTAATCGCTGCCTCAGACTTTAAAAAACTTTATTTCGGGTATCAGTTTAGCAGGACACATTCTGCATTATTATTATATTATTTTTAATTAGTTTGACTAACATAGTTTTTAAGTTTCATAATACTAACCTCATATGGACATGCAAAATAGTCTGAATTAATTTTATTTTAAAAATTATTAACTGACGAAAAATTTCAACGCAGGTGGGATTATGTACTGAATTCATGGTAAAAGGTTGTGCGTCGATGTCCTTGCCATCTTGTATAAGGAGACATATTATTTATCATATTTATATGTTGTGTAAGATCTATAACATACAATACCTTATTTGCGATGACCTTGTGAGTGAAGGCAGCAGAAATCCGCTGGATGCGAGAAGCACAAGACCGGTCAATGTGACGACGCTTGGGGGAGGCCTATGTATAACAGTGGACGTGTTTTCGCTGAAATAATGACGATGATGCTTACTTAATACTTGTTTCCCCCACAGGTAGCCCACGTACGTGCTGAACGTGACATCCTTGTAGAAGCCGATCACCAATGGGTCGTCAAGATGTACTACAGCTTCCAAGACCCCATGAACCTGTACCTCATCATGGAGTTCCTGCCTGGCGGGGACATGATGACCCTCCTCATGAAGAAAGACACCCTCAGTGAAGAGTGTGCGCAGTTCTATGTGGCTGAGACGGCGCTCGCGATCGATAGTATACACAAACTTGGCTTCATACACAGGTTAGATACATTCAGCATTTTACTATTATATTTGAATGTAGAAAGTGAATGTGGATGGCTATGAGAATAGAGGATCGGGTGAAGGATTGATAAGAAGTGGACACTAAGATGACGACTGATGGATATGTCATCATCTGGCTAGCCTTTTCCCAATTATGTTGGAGCGGGATTCCAGTTTAAACGGATGCAGCTGAATACCAGTATGGAGTGATTGCCTATCTGACCTCCACAACCCAGATATTGGGTAACACAATACCCCTTGATAAGACTGGTTATCAGACAGTCGGGCTTCTGACGTCCCGTAACGACACTCAAAGATCCACGAATGTCAGCCGGGACCAATGTCAGAAAGTGCTTTTCGAAGCATGGATGGGTCTCGTTATTTAAAGATGGTCGACCATCCGTGGCTGATAGAGATGAATGGAAGAAAAAGACGTAGTGCCTCGATCCTCAATTAAATTTGAACAAGGGCAGGAGGATAATTACAAATTAGGTATCGTGTAGCAAAGCAATGCTTCACAAGTTAAACACAGTAGCACGATTAATAAAGCTTTTCCCGCTCAAAATAAAGTATCATAAATTGTTCATCTTCACAGATTCTGTCTGTCGCGATGTCATCTTCTCGTCTCGTGTCGTCCATTCATGAGAGCTTGTTATTAGTCTTTATGAATAAAATTGATTTGACTTTGACATTCGCAATCGATTTGAAGGTCACAACTTGATACTATGTCTAGTACTAAAACTACCTGGAGTTTTTTTTAAACGTAGCTTTTGTTGTCAAAGCCTTGTTCTAAATAGAGCATATTTTAGTACGATGTAGTTTCTTTAAATCCTATAGTTGTCAATCTAATGAAATCAAAATATTTTATTTCACATACACCTACATGGGCACTTATGGAACTTCAGAAACTAGGTGCACAATTCTAATTGGTTGTTTCCTATGGAGAAGAGCCGGCTAGGAACTCCACAGTTACTCTTTTAAAAATAATTTACTTTTACAGTCCTTTCAAATTACAGTGTTAATAGGTATGGGAGGACAGTGTAGGCCTGTCGACAAGTAGCAGGTAATTAATAAAATAGAAAATGTTCTACAAGTCTACAGTCTACAAGGCGTACAACGTTCTCACATTCACAAAATATAAAGGAATCTATTACAAAGATAAATAAAATAATAAAATAGTGCGTGCCCATGCCTGATATAATGGTCGATCTTTACAAAGGTGTGGTTGAACCATTTTGTCCATGATTGCAGAGTGGCGGTCATTGTGCTACCGGTTCCGTACGCTACCATTACGACTCACCGGTGTACCTCTAACACCATATTATTACTGCCTCTTGTGTACATTGTATGTTCTAATAAAAATGTTTTCAATCAAGTGTCACGGTGGAAATTTTTGTTGTCGTTGTCACACAATTGTGCAGTTAAATTACAACACCCGCTTTCTAAATTGAGAATTTGAAGTTGAGAACTTGTTAAACTCTGGCATTACTTTAAGGTCAGCGAAATTCAAAATTTCTATTTTGAAGGCCAATGCAGAAACAAAGTGGAAGTGTTTTAGGTACTGATGCGTACGCTGTGCGCGCAAACGACACAGACTTTTCCTTTACATTTTAAAAGCAGCACAATGATAGGCTAGGCCGCGGCAAACACGGAACGGTTGGCTCGTGCTTTTTTATACGCGCAACAGATTGATTTCCATGGAAGGCAGAAATAGAGCAGTATTGTCATTATAATATAACCTCGGAGATAATTGAACTAACGTTCATGTCTCAATTCGGTGAACGATGTCAATTGTTATTTCTTTGTGTCTACGTTAGATTTGTTTTGATTTGTAAAAGTATTATAAGTACTTGATGCCAAGGTTGTCGCGATCGTGGTTGATTTGTTTTGAAGGAAGTAAAGGGGTTCATATGAGTGTCGTGCGAGAATGAGGGGTTATGTAAATATATTATGAATGAGCTACTCTCACATTCGGTCTCATTTAAACTAGGTTACAGAAGTATGCCGTTTACGTTCAGGTGATTAGAATCGAATTATGCATTGTTTAGGGTATAAGAACCTCTGTCTTTGAAGTGTTCAGAGTTTAACTTAATTGATAAACATCTTATTACCAAAAACGGTAGCAATCAATAGCCCTCTCAATGTAAAGTCATAAAATGACTGTCTTAAAATGAATTTGTGAAGGCTGCGAAACAAGGGATGTACATTTACAGTGACGCTGGCTTTTTGTAGACCTCGGTTTATAATAATAAACTAGTGACAGGTGACAGGTATATGTCACTTTATTGCATTTAGATCTCGTATGGAGCACATTTTGCCGATAACCACGTTTCCCTATGACATGATTAGGTCTCATTTCCCGGGGCGCGTCGCGACGGTATCTTTATTTCCTAGCATTATTGGAACTCCTTGTAAAATAAAATGCACTGAATAAACAATGTTTTCTACCATCTGAGATTATGGTTTGTTTTATAAGGTAATGCTTATGAAATTGAAAGTATTCATTGGTTTATTGACTTGTTAGAGACTTCAAAATGTATAGTATAATTTTAGAGCCCTGGCGGCTGAGGGTACATCATACTCACTCTTATGTCTCGCTGATGGTGGCGTCTGTGTTGGATCAAATTCCCTTAATGGTTGAGCGGAATGGTGCTGATCCATACGCCATGTTCGTGAATGGATGCCGTCAGTAGGGACCGGTCTTCCCTTAGCTGCCATGGCTTATTTGAATTTTACGAGTTTTTGTTTTTACTTTTTATTACGGAAGCTTTTAACGTGCACGTCTTTCTAGTTCATGTATCATTGTGAAGGAAGGTTATCTGATCCTAGCTTGTCGGTTATATCTATAACGTATTTAACATTTTTATTTTGGTATGTTCGATGTAGCGTTCGAACTCTTTATGCTTGTTCTAGCTGAGTAGCTAATGAGCTGTGAATTCATGTGAACCGTGTGTTTTTCCGCAAATTATAAACGACCAAATTACACTGCAGCTAGGATCATTTGGCGCTCGAATGACGTTCACAGGGGGGCGATGTTGGTAAACATTTTGTGCAATTTTATTGTTTTGTGAAATGTCACTTGAAATGTATTCAAAAACAAGATGGCGGCGTTAGTTCCGATTTTGGCCACGTGCCAAAATATCCATGTAACGCTATATGAACGATCCCTTGGTAACTAACAGGTGGTAAGCCATAGGGGACAATTAGGATAGTTCAGATCGGATTCAGGTCCTACTCGTCGTTCTTGTTATAGCGTCTATTGACTTCCATGTGTTAACTGAGCAAGGACGGGCGATCGCTGCTGGAGGCGCCAACACATTCCATTCAAACCACGCGTGGTCGCCGTTTTCTTGCACTGGCATTGAATGCCGTTTGTGACAGAAGTTGTGCGCTCAACGCATTATCAGTGCTAGGAATGTTGTGAGTGATCTGTGGTGTCAACAGTAACGTTTATTTTTTCAGAGACATAAAGCCAGACAACCTGCTGTTAGACGCGCGCGGTCACATCAAATTGAGCGACTTCGGGCTCTGCACCGGCCTCAAGAAGAGCCATCGCACAGACTTCTACAGGGACCTATCGAGAGCCACGCCTTCCGATTTCAGTAAGTTGGACCATATTTTAAAGTTTGGTTTTCTATAAAGCTACGGCCAAATCTACGCGATCAAAGTGACTGTGAGCCGGGAGCGTGAGCGTGAGCTTCGCGTTGTCGCTCTCACTGCTTTGTTGTTTCCCCTGACGTGACGCGTCTGTTTGCCGGAAGCTTTAAAATGTGCCATGCGAATTTTACGTCGGCTTGTGTTAATAAATCGCTGTTAATACCTTTATAAATAGTAAACAATACTCGTTTCTGTACACCAGAAAGAAAAATTAAATAATACTTACTTATTTTTTTTTTTTGCTATTAATTCTGATACTACTTGACAGCGATTTATATTAACATGGCTATTAGCTACTGCTTCTCATTTTAATTTGCTCAACGTTGCGTTACCAATATTCATTGGTCAGCTTTTATGGTTTTACGGAGTTCAGGTGACGTCTGCTTCGCTTATTATTTGCTAGAACCGAACACAGCGACGAGATATACACTCGTTCTAAACACAAAGCTTTTTCATCACACCACAGAAGCTATCGAGGATACGAAGATGGGTTGAACATGGAACTACGTAGAGAAATTAATTAAGTTGTTATTACCTTTTTTATTTAAGCTCTACACTTCAATTTCTCGTATGCAGTATCGACGTCGTCGTCCGCGATGGACTCGAAGCGCCGCGCCGAGTCGTGGAAGCGAAACAGACGAGCGCTGGCTTACTCCACAGTTGGCACGCCCGACTACATAGCTCCAGAGGTATTCCTGCAAACGGGCTACGGCCCGCAGGCGGACTGGTGGAGTTTGGGCGTCATCATGTTAGTATCTACGTATTCATAGATGCGGTTGAGGTTACCATACATGATAAGCATTACTAACTACTATTTCGTTTCATACAACACGTATTCGATCAGTATACTAAGGCCGCTTTGTACGCGGTATTTGATCTAAATAAACTGACGTAGAATCGACCGTTCATGTATGGTAGGCTGTACTAACATAATGTTTAGATTGTTTAAGTTATAGTTGCTGTGCAATAATGAACCTAACCTCGGTGTTTACAAAGCATATTTAATTAATTCAACCGTCAGTTCATAAATGCTCCCGTCTGCGTCCATTCCTCATTGTGGTTCCTCCTTTATCTTCTACTGTCCAGACATACCTTTGTTTTAACATTATATTGTGTTCTAATATAAGCGTAAATAACTCTGAAACTATGTCCAAGATTGATAAACGTTATTCAGCACTTGCTATGTCTTAAATATGTTCTCGTCTCTGTCTCGTGCTTGTAGTTTGACAGTAGTGCGAGAGTGACGGGCATAATGCTTAGCCAATGTACGTGCTAAGTAACGTTTATCAATCTCGCCGAAGTGTGATGCGTTACTAACCCAACAGTATGAACTAACAACCTTTTTTAAGGTGTATGGAATATTTGCATGACCTGCCTGGCTCACTGAGTTTGTATGTCTCTGGTTAATAAAGCTGGGCCGAATCAATCTAGATTACCAGCGACTCGCTAAGAAGAAGGGGCATTATATTCTTTAAATAATAGTCAACTGCGTAGATTTAGTGGCCACTAGCGCGACTGCTGAGCGTGAAGTCTTGGGTTCGATTCCTGAGGCGGGCTAAGAGTTATTTGAATAATAATATAAGGAGATTTCTGTAACAGTCCGAAATCTGAGGTGGTTAATAACTTGCCCCCTATTATATGAGACTAAATCAGAACAGAGTGTTCCATGCAGCCTACCCCATCGGGTAGGTTCCCACCCGTGGTATCATCTGATTTTAGTAACAGCCAATGCAATTTTGTTATGTGTGCGTAGCAGCTTGTGCGATTTTTTTAAGCAATTCAACATGTTCTGGTGGCTGCGCTTAGCCAACTTTGCTCAGCGTATTTATATGTAGCTGGACGAATTAGATTGATTTTCGATCTAGGTATTAAAGAAATGAGTAATTTAACTGCTGTGCTCAATCAATCAATCAATTGTTTTTATTTGTAAACATAGGTTACAACTGCAAGATGTAACAATTGTCATATTATATAATATATGTATAATATTCTCTAGAGAATATATTATATTCTCTATGTTTTGCCATTTGGCGTACAAAAGAAAAATGAAATAGTAAATATTATATAATATATATATATATAATATACTTTTATGATAGGCTTTTGCCAATTATGTAAATTAATTTATAATAATTCAGTAGTATCAGTGTCAATTTTTTAAACGTAATTTAATAAAATGCAATAGGTAATGGCTGGTAATGACAATATTTAACGAAATGCGATAATGTTACTAATAAAGTCAGAAGCCTATGTCTAGTGATGGAATACAAACAGAAGGCGATAGGCTGACGATAAAGTTAAATATTGTGTCAAACCTTTTTGTGAACCATTTTAATAGCTATGTAGTTTGAGAGCATTCCATCTGGGAACTGAAGGTCACTAAAGGCCAAGTAAAGCCATACAGTTTCTGCTGACGTAAGATGAGATGCCATCTACCAATGTGTGTTTAGGCTTCGTACTAAGAAAAAGCTCAGCACGAAGTACGTAGTTTCTGCAAGTTCCGGTCATTTCCTACTCGGTATCACATATAGACATTAGATTAGTTCGGGGCCCGAACTAAAATGAATGAAAATACTATTTGGCAGTGGTCCCTACATCCGATGAGAGCCTGCCCGTCCGAAAAATTGAATTTGGCACTTGTTTTGACGAATAAAGTATTTTTGGACGGGCCCATATCTTTGTTGACGAATTTAGCGAGTAGACACCCTGTTTGTGTGATAACATTGATATTTATTATGTCTTTGACGATTCTCGTTCATCGCCCCCAGTTTGTTATGAAAAAGCCTCATTTGTCAAACGCGTCGCTCCCGTTTGCGACGCGATCGAAAGCAGCTTAAAAAATCTCTTTGAAAGACTTTCCCTTTGATAGATAGAACGTCAAAAAGAAATCAAATTTAATGAGGGAATTATTAATTCACAGGTCAACAATTTTTTTTCCCAGAAACCAGACTATACTTTTCCGAAGGATTTTGACGCGCTGAATTCAAAACTGGCTGGTATTTTTTGCACTTTTAGGTTAGGATATCTCGAAACCCTGACGTGATAGAGCAATTTTGAGGCCAGATTTGAATTCAGCGCGTCAAAATCCTTCGGAAAAGTATAGTCTGGTTTCTCGGAAAGAGTGTTCGTCAAATTTTGTCGGCCTGTGATTTTGTAACAAACGAGTGCTTTCACCAAATTCTTATGTTCAATTTGCAAAAAATATAATAGAAGAAAATGACCATCACTTCTGAAATCAGCGCATTCTAATACATAATATGATTTAGCAAAAATATCTCATGCAGCTGACAAAAAAAATTTTTTTGCCGACGTTTGTTATATTAAAGCTCTTGCGTGAGTCCTTAATATAAGCGAAGTGTTATTACAATTATTGTTAATATTTTTAGCAAACTTAAAAACTCTTAAGAAAACTCTAAAACATAAATGTATGTATTTTTGTTTTATGAGTTGGTCTAGTACATGCTGCGCGTTATCCTAGGTTCCATTATATCATAACTAAAGAAATGTGGTTTTTCTATACACCTTTGCCTACCCCTTTGAACACAGGCGTGATGTTATGTCATGTCATGGTTTTTCTATAAAAGTTTACATCTCAAATATTATATTCAATTTTAAAATGGTCCATCGGTTCAGTCCAGAACAAGCAAAGAAACAAAGTGAATGAATTGGTCTGATTGATCTTAGCATTCATAATAAAACTAGTAATAGGCATTCACAGTTCGAGAGCCAGTAAATGCATTGAACCTATTTGACCTAATGAGCAGGGGTGAACACGGTTCTCAGCAGTATTATTGTACATATGGTTTGTTTTTCCTCGACACGATTATGTATTCCTGGTGCTTATTTGTTTGTTTTATTAACATGTCGCTAAGTAACATTAAACGAAAGTGTCACAGACAGTTCGGAAACCTATGAAAATCATCAAGTTGCTAAACTCCATGTAGCAATGTGACCGTCGTACGTGTAGTTTGTAAAAGTCAAAATTTTTTAAATTACAAAAATAGAAGAAAAGACCGTCCTCTAACTTTTGGAGCGTCTACTAATGAAAATGCTTATGAAAGAATAACTTACTAGGCGAAATGTTTCGTAAGGAATTATTAAAACAAATAATATGTTTGTGTTGAGGATTCCTTTCACTTCGGAAATTTTTAAGGGAGGCATTCCCCACATGTGGACGTTAAGCTGATTTTGAATGATGAGGGTTTTTTGAAGGACATCCATTGTAAATGGATAAAATAAAACGTAAGCAAACCTAACACGAATAGACATATGATGCTTGAGAGACATTAAGAGTATTCTTTTTTCGATAATTTTCCATTATTTATCGATTGGTTACTTGATTATTTCGAAAATAGTGGGTATTCTAGAGGCACACATAAGCTCGGTGTCGCATTTGCATCGTTGAGTTGAGAATTCTCTCGATTAGTAGCATTATAGCAAAAGCATTGCGCGAAAAAACTCCGCGACAAATTTCTGGGGAGTTTACTTAAGCTATTTTTGCTTTTATACTAGCTAGCGTTGAGCGGAGGGTTGAATATATCCTCATATTCAAACAATAAATTGAAATTTCGAAACAAGCCACTAAAAAGCCTAGCGATAAGACAAGACACGATAGATGTCGATATTACAATGCAATACAAGATGTAATTGAAGTAACTAAAAATCTATTTTTCTTTTTCGCGATTGTAGTCTCGGGTCCCATCGTAAACGTTATTTATAATGATGAGTTCAATGACCCGTTTCTAGGTTTACAGTGGTTTCAGTTACACTTTGTTTTTACCGAAGAAATACTTACATTCAAATAGAAAATTCTCGCGCATATATTTGCCTCTGAAAAGGTGGTAACTCGTTGCGCAGCGACCAAAATTGTAGAAATCTATTAATGTGTGCTAGATATATTATTATCAACCTGTCGGTTTACTCTGTAATGAAAACTTAGTTGAAGTGACTTGATGTAAGCTGTCATTCCACCTGGTTTTAGGGATTGACAGTATTAAAAGCTCACTTCACCTAAGTTTTCACGGTAAGATTTTACCGGAACTGATCAGCTGAACCATTTTCCACTTACTCAACTTTCAACCCTCACATTCCAGGTACGAGATGTTGATCGGATACCCACCGTTCTGTTCCGAGTCGCCGCAGGAGACGTACCGGAAGGTGATGTCATGGCGGGAGTCGCTGACCTTCCCCCCGGAGATACCCATAAGTGAGGAGGCGCGGGAGACCATCATGCGCTTCTGTTCTGAACCTGATCGCAGGTAAGCCTTCGAATAAACCTACCGACATAACTATGTCAGTAGGTCGTTTCGTTACCTGCCTACTACGCACGTAGTAGGGAGGTAACCGTCATAGCCAGAAGAATTGATAAACATTTGTCAGGATCACATTGCTCGCAGAACAGATGACCGCGTACCGGAATGCGTAGCGTTGTAAGGCCTATCACAAGGCGGACCCATACAGGCTGATACTGCCCCGTGCCCTGACACGGTACGCATTGGTAAGCTAGATGTGGATACTCCTGTTCATTTTTTTTTGTAATTAAGCATATTTGGATGCGTCACGGTCACTACCTTCATTAAAATCAGTAATACAACTTGTTAGGGTAGTATAATCCTAAAAAGTCAAGATTTCATGAAATACTCATTCTGTGGGATTACTTGGTTTTAGAGAGTTGTGTTGATGACTTTAATGATATAATTCTGTAAATACATATTTCTTACGGCCGCGAATCATATATTAATCAACGTACACCTTAATCATCATCATCAGCCTATAATGTTCCCACTGCTGGGACACAGGCCTCCTCTCAGTGAGAGGGAGTGGGCCGTAATCCACCACGCGGGCCCAGTGCGGGTTGGTAGATGTCACATGTCTTCGAATTTTTGGTTCTAGGACATGCCGGTTTCCTCACGATGTTTTCCTTCACCGTTTTGTGAGCAGTGGTGATGAAATAATTTACACAAAGTAAAGCGCCTGTCTGGGTTCGAACCTACGACCTACAACTCGCAAGTCGCGGCCGTTACCACTTGGCCACCACTGCACACCTTAATACTGACCAGCAAATAGCAAAAAACCTAAAAAATATTGAATTTCGCGGTCTACCCTGGCGTTTTAGCCTTAAAGCTATTATATTTTATTTTATTCGGGAAACTTACAGCAAATATAACTTTACTTACTTTTAATATAACTTTTACTTTCACATCAATCACACCGACATCTTGCTAAGTACCTTCGACAACCTTCTTGCGACAGTGACCTTCGGGTAATTCAGGTGCGACGTTATTTTATGTTATTACGAGTATGTTTTTCTAACGAATCTATATAATTATTACATTCCAGATTGGGTTCCCAGCGCGGCATCGAGGACGTGAAGTCCGTGTCGTTCTTCCGCGGCGTGGACTGGAGCCACGTGCGCGAGCGCCCCGCCGCCATCTCTGTCGAGGTTAGGTCCATAGACGACACCTCCAACTTCGACGACTTCCCCGACGTCAAGCTCGAAATACGTGAGTCTAGTAACAACCCGCCTTTGTACTTGCTAACTCTCTTTTATATAGGTAGGGGGTGGCTAGCAGGCGGCTCAGCTGATGGTAAGCAAGTTCCGAAAGTTTCAGAAAACGCACCTGTGGATGCCAATTTGTCCTGCTGTATACTTTGATTTGATTATTTGAATACTTAAACCCGAAGTTCTAATTTTAAATAACCATAAGGGGATTACAGGATCTAAACGCAAAAAACGCAAGTTTTAGAAGCAATAAAAGTATATGATCGACTACAGTAAACAAAATCAGAAAAACATATGATATTCTTCAGGATATATGCTAGTTAGATAGTGTGTTGAAAACATAATACAACTAATTTGATACGATAGAAAAAACTCATGAAGATACCTCTAAGAACTTTCTTTTTACAATAAAAACCATACTAATATATGCAATCATTCTGATTTTTTGTCAGATTATTCTACAAGTAACATACTAAAGCACTAGTGCTTTAATTTTTGAGTCCAAACAATAATTTTTTTTGGAAATAAATTGTAAATTGATTTATATTTTGCAATAAATTACTAGCGTTGTGTCGTCGCACTTCTCTTTCTTGTTTTTGCAGTCCGATAGTGACCGCGCTTTAGATCATGTAAGCCCCCTTAAAGTAAACTTTTATTTGACATTGGAGGTTAATTTTACAAACTCAATTTTCATCAATGATTTTTCAATTACTATTTAATAATGTTATTCAAATAATAATTGTTGGAAAAGAGTGCGATATGGGTTGAAACCATCTAAATACAGATGAATGTGTTACTAATTCCTTTTAGTGATTTATTGCGTAAGAATTTAACCTGAACTGGATTTGTTTACACTTTCACCAGATACTTTTGGAACAGATTATGGACATCTGCAATACCAATGGCATTCGATTATTCTACCCCACACATAAGGCTGGAACTTCATGTATCTATATGTAATCACACCGTTATCCATATCTCTCAACTTAGAACAGCAACGTTTCTCGATGAAGGTATGGTGGTAGTAGTGCCATCACAAAAAGCATCTACTACGAATGCTACGATTAACCCAAGAGCCTATTTCATCATTCTCTGCCTAGACTTTTCCCAACTATGTTAGGGTCGACTAACCAGATGCATCTAAATTCCAGCATTTTACATGGAGCGACTGCCTATCTGACCTCCACAACCTAGTTAATGGGTAACACGATATCGACATTCCTTGGAGCCCCTTAATGGTTGTCAGATTTTCGGACTTCTGTCTATTTAATTTAAATTGCTGTAGGTAAAAATAAAAATTCATGTCAAGTGATATCATTGGCTGTTGTCATTACTGTTAGCCAATCACATCTCTTAACATGAGCAGAGAGTGTTGATGCCCCACAAATCTCTAAATGCAAGCTCTAAACGAATTTAAAACATCGTTCTGTTTTTGCCAATCGTTTGAAGATGACAGAGACGGAATGATGTTTTAGATACGTTGTGTATGTCCTTAGTGAGTAGTGACTCGCCCCACCTGACCTGCACCTATCACCCTACCGTAACTATTATGAACATTGCGTACATTGTTGCAGCATCAGCGCCAATCCCACAAGACGGCGAGGTGGCATACAAAGACTGGGTGTTCATCAACTATACGTTCAAGAGGTTCGAGGGGCTGACCCAGCGCGGCACGCCCACCAAGAAGTGAGCTGCACCACGTGACACTGCTTTCAGTCTAAACTGCCCGCTACCTAGCCTTGCTAAGCAATATAGATGTTAATATTCCGTTACGCCAACGGTAGAAGCGCTAGCAGGCTTCAATATTATCTGCTAATTAATAACTTAATTAATTTTATTATTAATTATACGTAGGGACGTCTCCAATGAAGTTAAAAAAAACTCGTAATAGATAGATAAGGGAGATACATCGGTAGCAATCTCTCTCTTCCTTACCTTTAAAATCTCGAGTTAGGCATCTCCCTTAATTCTAAGATCGTAAGCAGTACGTTGCTAGGTAGACCTGCCCAGCTTTTTCGTTCGGAAACTATACTGCAATAAAAAAGTGCGATTATTTCATAATGTTACATGTATGATACGGCGTAAATTATTTCATAATGTTACATGTATGATACGTTGTAAATTATTTCATAATGTTACAAGCATGATACGGCGTAAATTATTTTATAATGTTACATGTATGATACGGCGTAAATTATTTCATAATGTTACATGTATGATACGGCGTAAATTTAAAGCTATAAGTGTCGTGTGCCTACCTCTATTTGTGCCTACCTCTGCATGTACTTGCGACACTTTAGTCTGAAAGCAGTTTGCAGTAACAACTGATGATAATCTCAACTGTAATCATCATTTGACTGTAAGAGTGTACACTGATGAGCTCGTGTATGAACTAGCGTACCTGTCCTGTCTCCTGACCACTCGCCCGTGACGCGACTATGCTCCACGTTTGAAAGCCAACGTTATTGACAAATGGAAATTCGATCAATTATTTTTATCTTCCCATCTAATCGTTTGTTCAATCACTAAGATATTTAATGTCCGTGACTACCGCAGGACCACCAACGCCAATCGCTTCCATATTTGGTAAATAATTAGTGCTCAATTGGTACTAATTAGTACTCGAACAACAGAATTGGTACCTTAGTAGTTTTCGAGAAAATCGACTTTGAAGGTGGTCCTGCGGTAGTCACGCTCCTTTCAGCAGGACCACCATGAGCGACGAAAAAGGGCCCACGCTACAGCTATTCTAAGTATACAAATAATTAGTACCCATAAATGTGATATATTTCGTAAAAAAAAACAGAACTGTAATATTTGTATTTACCGAGAAATCAACGATGTTAACTTTCTCGCAATTGTTCAGCAGGACCACGATTTTGAATGTTGATTCCAAGTTAGAGAAGCTTGTCGCTTTCCTAAAACCTACATAGAAAATTAGTACCCTGTAAGATAAAATTAGTACCCAAAATTCAAAATTAAAACTCCAGTAGTTTACGAGATATACCATGCCAATGGTGGGGTGGCGGTAGTCACGGTGCCAAATTTTCATTTCAAGATTTCCATATTAAAAACTCTGTGATTTCTTCCCAAATTTATACAAAAATTAGTACTCCTAAAGAAGTTAAAGCGACTAAAAATCCAGATTCCTAAGTGTTGTATTTTAAGAGAAATTAACTTTCATTACTTTTCCATACTAAATCTTCGCGTATAACCCGACCAAATTAAGTTGTCAATTGTGCCATTTCCATTGTTCACAAACTAAACTAAATTTGAGTTCAGTGCATCTTTATCTTTCTGTTTCATTATGAAAAGGACAGACGATAAATTTTAGTTTATTTATTTAAAAAAAAAAAGTTTCTTTTAAGGGCCAATTAGATCGAAATTTACAGAAATATTTCGATGTTAACGATATTAAAAGTTGATTTAGTAGATATTTTAAATATATGTGCTTGTCGGACGTAATAGGTTAATAATTATTATTTAATACTTTTCATATCAATATGAAAACACAAAAATACGCGTGATGTGCCCTTTGAAATGCATATTATTCAAATATAAAGTTACCTATTAGGTACTTACTTTTAGGTTTGTAATCCTTTTATACTTACGTTATTAGCAACATGGTAAATTATGTTTTTAATACTGAGGTAGGTACTTACTGCTTGCAGCAACGGTAAATTAGTAGGAAAGAAATAAATACGAAATGCCTATCGCTCGTTAATGATATTCATTTACAAAAATACAGAAGCTAGGTACCTACTTACAAAACCTACAGAATAATAATTATTCGAGTACTTACCTACCTGCCCACGTCAATAACAAAGGTATCACAGGCCATGGGAAGCGATAGGTTATTTTTTTTTTCTTAATATGTACCTAAATACACATTTTGTATAAAAATTTAGATATTGAACTGTTGTTAATACTATTCCGACATCGATAAATTTATGTGCACGAGTGGACATCTCTTAAACAGCTCAATACCACCATTGTTGCTGATTCCCTTGTTCACAAACTAAACTAAATTTAAGTTCAGTGCATCTTTTCTTTTTATTTCATTAAGAAAAGGACAAAAGATAAGTTTTAGTTTAGTCCTATCAAATTAATCAGCGTCTGACGTAAATAGACGTTACTTTAGTAGGCATGTTTTTAATCACGTCTAAACTTGTATTGAGTACCTAGTGTCAGGCGCTGATTACTTTGACAGGACTAAACTAAAATTTATTGTCTGTCCTTTTCATAATGAAACAGAAAGATAAAGATGCACTGAACTCAAATTTAGTTTAGTTTGTGAACAAGGGAATTGGCACCATTGACAACTTAATTTGGTCGGGTTATACGCGGATATTTAGTATGGAAAAGTAATGAAAGCTAATTTCTCTTAAAATACAACACTTAGGAATCTAGATATTTAGTCGCTTTAACTTCTTTAGGAGTACTAATTTTTGTATAAATTTGGGAAGAAATCACAGAGTTTTTAATAGGGAAATCTTGAAATGAAAATTTGGCACCGTGACTACCGCCACCCCACCATTGGCATGGTATATCTCGTAAACTACTGGAGTTTTAATTTTGAATTTTGGGTACTAATTTTATCTTACAGGGTACTAATTTTCTATGTAGGTTTGAGGAAAGCGACAAGCTTCTCTAACTTGGAATCAACATTCAAAATCGTGGTCCTGCTGAACAATTGCGAGAAAGTTAACATCGTTGATTTCTCGGTAAATACAAATATTACAGTTCTGTTTTTTTTACGAAATATATCACATTTATGGGTACTAATTATTTGTATACTTAGAATAGCTGTAGCGTGGGCCCTTTTTCGTCGCTCATGGTGGTCCTGCTGAAAGGAGCGTGACTACCGCAGGACCACCTTCAAAGTCGATTTTCTCGAAAACTACTAAGGTACCAATTCTGTTGTTCGAGTACTAATTAGTACCAATTGAGCACTAATTATTTACCAAATATGGAAGCGATTGGCGTTGGTGGTCCTGCGGTAGTCACGGGCATAGATATTTACACGCAGAGACTACGCTACACGTTGTTGTGTTGCTGCTCAACCACACATGTATTTGACATTGTATTCTCGCACTGAAACGATGTTTTGAAATGTATATATTGCTCTTAGACTGTTTTGCTAATAATATCTTGACTATCTAAATTTCCACTTGCCATGCCCCTTTAAACTATCCTGTTACTAACCCGAGATAGGCAATAGAAATAGGACCGCTGTAATAGATTGTTTATTTTATTTACTTACGAACGCAAAAACGACGTTAAAATATTTTGATGTTACAATTGGACAGAGCGTAGGGTCTAGGATAACATTGGATATTGATATTTTTAAAGTTATAGTATTAAAGAAACCAAATAATTAATGTGAAAGAGAATACTTTAAAAGAAGAGTGATCTATTTTGTTCGAAGCTCTTGCAATATTTGACCATTATATTTGATGATACGCTTATTTTATTGTCTTTCTCGGTTTCAAATTTGTAGATATAATAGCGTTCCAATGTTCTTGTGGTTTGATAAAATTAGATAAATGTACTTTTTATCGACATCGATATTATGCAATATGTCCCTTGTAATATATTAGTGGGCCTGATAGTGTAACTGACCAAGCTGTCACTCAGCTAATTTATCGCGTGACGCAGCACCACTATGGAATTGCTAACACAACGTTAACAAATCTGACATGTATTACGCTATAAATCTTATTCATGTGACAATTTTCGTGAAGATAATTTAATTCTATCGATTAAAGGCTAACTCTATAGTGGCGACTAGTAGGGAGTAGCTAGAGCGCCCGCGTTCCTGGGCCAACATGAAGTGATCGATGTTATCTAAAACTAGGTATATATCAGTTTATTGCGTTATTTATACGATATCGCCATTATGTTATTTGTTTTAAGTGTCAATGAATAGTGTGCTCTATTCGATTTTAAATTTTTAATAATTTTTCGATGCCTTGCGTAAAGCGCGCGAATTATTTGTTACCCGCGGTTTCTGGTTGCTCATCTGCTGTAAAGTGTTATGTGAGGTGTTGTGATTAATTGACCAAAATGACAGCACCCGTTCACAGAGTTTTCCGGAACCCAGCGGGGAGTATTGAGATGTTTTGGTGAATAGTGTTGTTTACTTGTGAAGCCGTCGATGTTGCAGTACGTGACGGAGTTTGTGTATTAATGAATGAACTGCCAACGTTTAGTGGCACTCCTTCAGCCACGTCTTGCCTTATCTTTGACTCGCTGCGTGAGGCACGAAACGCATATGCAATAAAAAATTAGGCAATATAAAATTGTTTAAGGCCTTTAAGAATTGTTAACCCGCAATAACATACAGATAACGTATAATATGTTATATATATATTTGATTCCTATAACGTATAATTTGTAAAAAGTATCTTTATATGCAATACTGCGACTAGACAAAGAAACCTGAACAAACTGTACAGGGTGAGTTTTTGAGGTAAAATTTATAAGAGACCTAAGAAGTCATGGTGAGCGTCAAGATGACGGGATCAAGTCCCCAATTTAAAATGTATCACATTAAAGTGTTTGTACTACATATGTACTATTTGTACCCTAAACAAGACTTTTGTACCTCTAAAGGTAAAGGAAGTATGTCAAGACGTCTCTGGTCCCATTTGACGTCAAAGTGGCATATTGAAAATTGAGTATATATGTACCTGTACATATGTAGTACTAAGTCTTCGGGTGTAAATTACCGGCCTCTGAGTAGCGCTTCTTGAAGGAAGAGACGTCTTGACATACTTCTTTTACCTTTAGAGGAACAAATGTCTTGATTAGGGTACAAATAGTATGTAGTAGTAATTAGTAGTGCAAACACTTTAATGTGATACATTTTAAATTGGGGACTTGATCCCGTCGTCTTGATGCTCACGAAGTCATGACCTTAATTTTGAAGGATCACAAACTGTTTCCTCAGTTTTTGGGAATATAACTAGTTTTCTCCTATAGTCTCATTTCAAAAACTCGCCGTATATTCCCAAGCCCCCACTGGGCAACCTTGTAGCAGTTCTAGTCACTAATGCCTTCCAAACTGTTCTTTCATGTACTCATTATCATCTAAAACACTCTTTTTTATGTCTCCTCTTCCTCTCTACATTTTGTGTAGCATCATGATAGGCTATAAAATCCGTATTTAAATATAAAAACCGATTTTGTACGATATTATCTTGTGACACATAAAATTCTTTAAAATGACTCCGTCGATACATTATTCTCAATTATTTATTTCTCCGTATCAGGAATACTTCCCTCTCTCTCTCTCTTATAACCCGTCAGGGAAAGTAAATACTTACCTATTTATATTTATACAAATTATTAATAGTATATTAAAAAAAGTATATTTTAAAGGCCGCGTTCAATTCATTCGCAATAGAATTCCGTCCATAATTATGTTACTATAATGAAATGTATATACCAAAATATGGATATATTTACCTTATTACAGTTGGCGTCATATGAAAATAATGCAACTTCGAGACCTTTCTTACCTCTTGGTTTTATTATTGAATTTTTGGGGCTTTAACCAGCTTGCTTCCTTATAGTCAAAATGAGCACTGCCAGATTATAAGTAAATAAAAAGAAAATTATTGTAGGCCGCAAATTTAGGCGTGAATGCGTTCCATTAGCATACAGACTCACCAAGACAAGAAAATAAAGGTCTGTAGAGATTGTATGGCAAGTCACCGGCTTGTTGTTCTGTTTCCTAACGTATTCATGTAGAAATGAATGTTTGATAGTGAGACGCCGCCGTCTGTACCTTAACCTTGCAACCATTCTTATGAATAAAATATTGATAGTATGTGCAAAATTAGATCTTTACGAGAGAGGCGTGGTATTCCTGACTGTAACACTTTCAGTACTCGTAGGAAGCAATCCTTTATTGTTCATGTCTTTTTATATTACCGGCAATTTAATTTAGGGATTTGATACATTTCCTAACTGCATAATATACAGAAAAAAAAAATATACTGAATAACGGCCGAAATTGTAGATTAAGCTCGTAGAAAAGGTTTTAGGAAATTATGAAATACCTCATTTTAAACTTCCGGTATGAATATATTTAATAACATTCTACTTACCACGGGAAATTTACTATAAGGAAGACTTGAAAACTACGTTAAATATTTATAGATTTTGTATATTTCCGTAAACGAGCTAGAGCTAGTCTTGATAAAGCGGTTTACCCGCGTGAAAAGCAGCGCGTTCGAATTCCTCGCAAACGGCGAGTTCAGTCAGTATAAAGTACTTGTTTTTTTACACTTTTGTGCAGTATACGTATGTGGTCATGCATTAAGAACTTGGCTAGTATTCACATGCGCGTAAACAGTCGCGAGATTATTAAAAAAAACTGAGAAACTCGGGGCGTTTTGTGCGCGTAACCCGCCTTACCTAGACAAGCACATACTGTATGCAATATCACCGACTCCACGAATTACACCGTGCGAACAAGTTGCTTCCATATTATATTATAGTACTCTGACTATACATACAACAGTATACAATATACATGAAGTAAATAAATATTATTTTATACAATGATACGATTATACATTAAACTATCAATAAGTACGCTCTTGAAAAAAGGAGGAACGCAAACAGATATACATGTAAAAAAAATTCTAAACAGTAAAAATTGCATTATTGTCGACTATTTTTTTTTTCTTTGTATCTATATCAATTGATAAGAGCTGTTTCAACAAAGTAATACAGCAAGACTATACTGTACTGTCTGTAGGTAAAGATACGGATAAAAAAAATATACGCCGACCGAGCTGAAACAGATATATGCGTTCAATCTGTACCGACATTGGCCGACTCTGTCACAGAAACCGATGAACAACTAAATGCATCATCAGCCTTTATTTTGTTCATCTTATTAACTAGACTAGCTGCGCCACGCGGTTTCACCCCCGTATATGTCGATCCCGTGGGAATATCGGGATAAAATGTATCCTATATGTTAATCCAGGGTGTCAGCTACCTCCATACAAAATTTTATCAAAATCAGTCCAGCCGTTTGAGCGTGAAGAAGTAACAAACATATAAACACACACACACACTCACTCTCACTCTCACACACTCACACTCACAAACTTTCGCCTTTATAATATTAGTGTGATATATTTCAACTCTATATTTATCAATCTCTTCGTAGATTCGATACAAACTTGATAACATACTCTGTAAATATTACATCAGGCAATAGGTAATATGTAATACGGGCTGGTGTCCGCAACTCCACTTCAATGCGCGTATTTTGCGTACTACATCAGGCAATATTAAACATAAAAAGCCCAAAGCTCTGGAATATGACTCCTGATATGTATATATCGACGCGAGGAGGTATACCTCCTCGCGTCGATAATACAATACCTATTAAGAGCGTTTAAGCCGTACGGCGTTTCATACAAACTTTCAAGCCCTTATTTTTCGAAATCAATGAATCGATTTTAATGAAACTTCATACGCATAAGCACGATACAAAGATCTAAAAAGTTAGTAGAGAACATTTTCGAAATGACTTATTTAAAAAAAGATAACTGGAAATCTATGTTTCTATGGAAAATTTAAAATCGGTCTAATTTGGCTGTAACACTATTTTTCGAAAATGTTCTCTACTAACTTTTTAGACCTTTGTAGTCCTGCTTATGCGTATGAAGTTTCATTAAAATCGGTTCATTCATTTCGAAAAATAAGGGCCTGAAAGTTTGTATGAAATGCCGTGCGGCGTAAACGCTCCTAAGAATTCCACACATTGCGTCTGGCAAGGCGATACACATTGACATATTATGAATTATATTTATAAAGCTTTTATTTTTACGCAGATCTTATATAACGCTTGTAGTATATGCGCATATTTTAATGTAATTTGTCATGATTACTTTGTACACTAGTAGCACTCAATGTGTGGAACTCTCAGTAATACCGACGACGTTTGCAATACTGTCACCGCTTCAAACACAACACTAGACTCTATACATGCCGCGCAACGAATGTTGCCTTCTCATCGGCCACTACAGCCGTGTCACTAGTGTTTCAAGCGATTAGAAGCTCACTGATTATATACGTAAGGTACACAATTCTATAGCCGCGCGCTGTACTTGTACACTAGCATAGACAGCTACTGAAGCTGTCACACACAGATAGCGACTACTTGTACCGGAGATTATAGAATATATTATAAGAATAGGTGTATTTTTGTGTCTGTTTAAAACCTTTAGGAAATTTCTGACTACAGCGACAGGTCGCGATCAATTCGTACTAAGAAAATAAATGAAACTGAAAATAGATATCCTATAATATTTTTGCACTAACATAGGAAGCACATTATAATTCTCATTACGTAATATTAACTTGTACAAACTGACAAATTCTCTTTTTTATAGTTATTATTAAATAGTACAACTTAGTTGCACACTACAATTGAACGTTGTTTGTATCTTGACGATGCAGTACGTCGTACACTACACTCGTACGGTGTGATAGCGCGATCTGACATGACAACCAGCACCCTAATGTGTAACACTATTACTCTCAATTTGAAGCATATTTTTAATCCATTGCTCCATATGTTTGATAAATGTGTCTGCTCAACAACGCAAATAACGCAATGAATGTAATTGAACTGTCAAAATGAAACCTATTGCTACTGATAGTGTGTTAGGCAACAAGGGTGCTGGCCAGTGCGACGGCTCAGTACCGTTGTATCACATCGTATGTCGCTAACGTCTTGCGCTTAGATTTATGATTGTTTGGGAAATATTCTCTCACGGATTTGTCCACCGTGATGCCATCCATCAGATCTTCTATGAAGAGTCTGTCCATTTGCTGTTTATGGTGATGCCAGTCGACTGACAACAGTACGTTCGGACAAGTCGTGCGCTAGCAGAGGGCGCATATCTCCCAACCACAGTTTTCTTGTCGATTTTCGCATCTAACGCCTGACTCAATCAGTTAGCCTTGTGCGTAGCATAGTACTAATATGACAAGTTTGGTGTTGTATAATTTTAATGTTAGCAATTTTGTATAATTTTCCATTCAATGTGTGTGTTGATTTAGTTGACACATTGACTGCAGAAAAGCCCACAACATAGCTTGAACTGAACCTAGTGTGTTGACAACGACGGGCTCCGCTGTGACGTGCGCACTGCGCAGTGTGGCATTGTGCGGGCTGTTCGGACGGGCGCCACTTACACCGCGATACATTACAATAGGATCCACCACGAACCGTAAGAACGCCACGACATTGCCAGGCACTGTATAGAACTAAGCTATATCTCATCAATGTAATTGATGACGTCAGTAAGTTAGCACGGTTTTGATCAACACGTCTTGTCCTCCAAGAGAGTTGCTCACATTTGCCAAAATTATTCTGTCAATTATTTAAAACTCTGTTCATTATGCTTACGTGCGTTCGTGTTCGCACGTTATATTTTACATAAATGTATTGAGATTTCTCACCTGCATAGAGGCTATAAGTAAGCTGGTCTCGGAGACTGGCACGTAACATACAGTGCGCACCGTTCACGCGAATAGCCCCTTAGTGATGTAGTGTTAACTCCATTAAATTTAGTTCAATTATTTCGTTTTCGTCAATAATTCATATTAATTTAAATGTAATTTAATTATTTTAACTGGACTCGTTTGTCTACACAAACACATCACAGCTGAGAGCGAGCAGTTCGCTCATTGCGCTAAATGAAGTTCAGGAAGTCCTCGTATTTATTGTGATCGAAGGATTACTTCATAATTTATTGACGAAACATTAAGATCATAGTTATTATTATTTTGTTTAAATTTCCTCAGTACTGATATCAATAGAAATGCCTTTGTTTAGCGGTAATTTGTTGCTAGCCGAACATCTGCGTTCTCTTCCATACAAATGCATAAAACAATCTGATGTGTTCGATGTTTTTAAGTCAATAAACGTAATTCGTTGATATTTGCGTGTGTTGGTGAGAACAATAATAATGAATGGATACGTGTTCTATGCTAGGAATTAGAATAGTATCATGTGACAGTGATGCGGCACGCTTAGTTACCTTTACGCAATACGTAGTCTTAAATGCATTATATATATGCGTGCAGAGGGAAAATATTAAAAGATGAACTTTTATTTTAATAATTCTAGCATGTTACACGTGTCGTCTCACTAATGTTTGATTAAATTGTGACAGAGTATCAGATCAAGATACAGCCCATGTTTTATCAAAAATGTTGTTTTATTATTGTGATTTATAGAGCGTCGATGCATCGCGCGCGGTAGTGCGCACGCGTCAAATAAATCATAGCTATTCGCTTTGTTATTGTTGTTCGAAATAATGATAATGAAAAATAATTATGAATTATTTAATTTCTTTAATTGTAAGTCTTTAAAGTATTTTGTTTAATACTTTTATTGTTTCTTCCATGTGATTTAAGAAAGTGGCAATACGATTAAGCATTAAAGCGATATGAACTTTGATTCATCTTTTATTCACCTATAACCTAAACGCCTTGTTATTCTGTTTGTGAGATACTGTGAGAAGGGGCACAAGTGTTTTGAACGGCCATGTTGGGCTAGTTCCTGATTGAGACATCATCATCGTTGGCAGCCTTGTTCGTGTGCGTTACGCCAGCGGAATGGTGTCGCTTTTCAGGATTTCGGCTTGACAGATATAATTAGTACCTCATCTCATCTCGAAACTTAACTGGTGCGTCCAGCGAAAAAAAGATTCCGCTGGAGTAACGTTACCCAAGCGGCATGTTTTTTACCCGGTGAGTGGTCGTAGCTAAATACAAACTAGCTACGTACATATCATTTGTGCATAATTGTGTCTAAAAAATGAAATTTGTGCGTCTTAAGGTTTCAGAGTTAATAAAGATACCGCTGGGGTAATGTTTTAGCAAATTGCTGTATCTCTTAAACGGCATGACATATGTACAGACGCCAGCACATCAAGTTACTACAATTGTCAGATTTCTTTAGTAGATTTTCAACTTTATCACTAAAGCATAAGGTTCAAAGTTGATTGCGAAAATTTGACAGTTTCGGGTAGGTTGATGTGCTGGCGTCCGTACAACTACGATTTTTTTGCGACGGTGGATAAATTTGTGCAGTTTTATTTTTTCTATAATCGACACCGTTGGAAAATTAGATCCCACCAAAAATATAAATGTAAACAAGGAGAGCAAAGTTCAATACAAAAATTATGCTTGGCTGTGGGCTTCGCCGCAAAAAGAATGGAAATCGAAATATGTATTTATAGGAACAAAATAACATTATGAACAAGTATTAAACTCTATTTATTTCTTTGCTTTATTGGATACCTATAACAATTGCTGTTATTTAAAAATGTGAGATCTTAAAGTAGGTTAGATTTTTTTTTTAATATTTCAATCTCCACATCTGGATATCATGCCGTTCTACTAAAACTTTTCTATTATTATCGGTTTTACGCCACTTGTAGCCCAATTTATTAAGACTGACCTGAGTTTCGCCAATGTTGGAATTTGTTTTTGTACGATATGAAAATCTTTTATTGTGCTCCGAATAACATCAGCTGTAAATCCATCAATGTCTACTTGTATTTTCTCTCTTTCTTCGGTTTTTCATTGGTGAAGTGAATTTCGAAGATGTGCTAGCTACATCTCTTTCATTAGACATGCCTCGTTCTTCTTTTAATATTTTCTGCACTGTTCGTTCACTAACTCCCGTCGCTGATGCAGTGCGCTTTGTAATATTACGCAAATGTCACAATTTTGTTCTCGATGCAATTCAGTGAATGCATATTCTTCTTTGAGAAAATGATAGACATTTGCAATTATTTGACGACCCTAAAAAAACAATAGATTATTAAAATCACGTTTATTAAACTAACTCAATACAATAAATAATCACATCGTAAATACACACCAAACATAAAGATTAATTTGCCTTACCTCACTGCGAACAACTTTTCTTCGTTTACTCGTACCTTCCATGCTGACGGTATTAGTTAAATAATTTTGGCGCGAACTGGATAACACTACTGACTCAGCCGTCGTCGACTCGACTCGGCCGAAACTGAGCGCTCCCGAGCTTACGCAAACAAAGACAATGTGCATTGTACATTTACCCACACAAGTATGGCACGGCACACCCGCGCTAAAATAGATAAAAGAACTGTATTGAGATTTAATGTTTTTTCTTGCGTTTCCGCTGCGTGATAAATGATTTTATTTTTGTAGGAAGTAGTTTTGCACAAACATTTTTACACGTCAATCATATATTTTTTAAACTAGATGAGGTCGGCGTTTTCTGACTACTCTGAGAAGAAAGGCCGAAACAAACTCAGAGGAAAGAGAAAGAGAAAAGAGACTGACTCTTTTAAAGTCCAGACATAATCTTGGTCAGGTTATATGAAGACCATGTAGGTCGATGTCTGAGATGGGCTTTTGAGGAAAGAACCACACAGATTGAGAGGACCGTCCAGTCAGTGCACGCATTTGTCAGAAATCGTGCAGCTCAACTACGATTCGACGAACAATACCAAAGAAAGACATTTGGGTAGGCCACATAAATTACTCAAACTGCCAGACCATGGAGAAAATTATAAAAAATATAAAATTAATAAAATAAATGACCCACATCGTCTTCACATTCACAATAATTAAAATAATGTAATACTTTACAAAGTAAGCAAATGTCATTGTTTAAAAAAAAAATGTTAATGTCAATGTGTACCTATATTATATAAAAAAAACAATAATAACACTCAAAATGCAGAAATTGGAAGCAGCTCAATCCCAAGCCATTTTATCCTCAATAATATAATCTTTAACAGTATAAAAGGCTTTCTTGCACAACTTACGTTTAATTAATAATTTAATTGTTGTTTTCTTTTTTATGCTATTGTCTACATTCTCTTGAATGTTAGAGATAATAGTGCGCATTGCCCACTCATTATCTGCTACCTTTTTAATACGCTTCCTGTTTATGCTTAATTAGCCAAGTCCGGGCGATATAACGATCTCAGGTGGTTATATACCTATAGCGCATATTTCAAGTTTTTTGTATGGGGACACCACTTATTTTTCGACTTTTTTATTTTTTGATTTTTTCCTACGCTTACACACAATTACCGAGCTGGATTCCAAATTTCATCCTTCTAGGTCATCTGGAAGTAGGTTAGATTTAGGTACTATATATGTCAGTCAGTCAGTCAGTGCTAAAATTTACGACTTTTTCACCTTCATACCTTTATAACCGTTTGAGCTAGTTTCATGAAATTTGGGCTTCTACATGTCCTTATGGATATAATTAAACACACGTAGTTTTATGTGTTTACGTTAAAGAGGTTTTGAGTTATAGAAGGGTCAAAAGTGGCACCAAGTGGTTCGTGTAATATTACACTCGGCGCTGGCTAGCCAGTTCCTTTGCTTGGACTTGGCTTGACACGCTGCCGCGTGTCTAGATTTAAAAAATAAATCCTTAAATCGATCCTTGCGCTTCAATGAGAAACCCCTTACCAATTATGGTGGTTTGTACCTTTTAAGAACTCATAAGCATCATGTATGAGGTGGCCGCGTGGTTGAAACGGACATTGTGAAATTAGTTGTTTCTATACCAACTCCAGACAGTTATTCCATTTTAATTAAAATCTGGCTACGATATAATGTAACGCTCCAAAACATGAGTTATTATTAAGTGACAGTAATTATGATTCAACTAATACCGTAATTAGTAAGTACCTTTATTAAATTGTTTATCCTTAAAGTTGCAGTTGAAAAATCTTAACTACTCAGATATAAGAATATGAAAAAAGAAATTAGGTACACGATTAACAAAACATTGGAATGACTGCATAAAATAAACTGCATCTTATTTGTGGTACGAGATTTCGTTTTTTGATACAGTCTCGCACAAAAGTGTTATTATAATTTATTGTTTTGTAAAACACACACTGTGTAAGCCATATTCTATTAAGGGTTTGCAAATCTTTAAACTCTCAGTCAAGTGTTAGCTACCTACACTCTACAGCAATTTAATAAAGATTACAGTATGTTTATTTGACGATAAATGGTATTTTTAATATTGTTAAAAAGATACCTAATATGACAACAATAAAAGAAAAATACTGTTTGTAGATTTTGTTTTAAAATGAAATAAAATAGCATTTTATACTATGTGTATAGTCCGGAACAGATTATCTGTTCCGTGTGTATAGTTGTTCAATATTTATTTGGAATAAATGGCATGAGGATGTATAGAGGTTCGCCGTGTCTGAGGTATTCTATTGGCATTAGGGGAACCTGAAGTCAAAGATATAATCGTGTTATCCACGACAAAATCAGTTCAATTTGTTAATTTAACTAAAATTTACTACTCAGGCTGTAATGGCCACGTTGCACGGATGCACCCGCAGAGATGGAGAAAGACATTCACTGGACGCATGATGGTGGACATCGTCGTCGAGTTAGACCGCGGCAAAGGTGGCGTGACGATCTAATCAATCATGTTTGTGGGGCCAACGTGCTCAGAGATCGCACTACAAGAGAGGTATGGGTGGAAAAAGGGGAGGCCGTTGCCGCGCAGTGGGACAAAACAGACTAATAAAAAAAAAAAAACTTGTAGGAAGGTTGTAAGTGATATATTGAAAAAAAATTGGTTTTTCTATTTCGTGTGACTTGTTAAGTATGTGGAATAGGGATTTAACATTTTGGTATATGTTTTTTGTAATGTGTAGTGTGACTTGCAGCCATGCTCGGTCGTCCAAGACCACATTGAGAATGGATGTTAGTGTGCTGCGAATAATTTGGTCAATTTTGTCCAAGAGGTGTGGCTGCTTCCATAAAGGGGAAGAGCGCAGAAAATACATAAAATTTGGGCCAAAACAACAGTATCTTATTAGGGTGAATGCCGAATGTAAATTAATTTTGGAGAGTCTGTCCGAAATTGGGTGGATAGCTAAACTGAAAATGACAGGACCGAGAGGGTCACCTTGTTAGCATCCTACTGCAGATTCCAAAACATTGTCCTTATATAATAATTTGGTAGGGTATCTGTAACACTGCCACAAGAAACCATAAATTTCAGGTAGTTCCTTTTTGACTTCAGCCAACAAAGTGTCCCTGTTTACAGAATTAAAGGCGTTCTTTACGTCAACCTTGAGGATGACCTCACCTTTATTCGAGTTTAAGAATGTGGAAAGGGCATGAACGGCAGCCTCACAGCCCCCTTTTGAGCCAAAACCAAGCTGCAGGGGCTGAAACTTAGCTGCAAGCGAATCACAGCCCCCTTTTGAGCCAAAACCAAGCTGCAGGGGCTGAAACTTAGCTGCAAGCGAATCACAGCCCCTTTTGAGCCAAAACCAAGCTGCAGGGGCTAAAACTTAGCTGCAAGCGAATCGCTATCCTACAGCTTACAGCATATTTTGGCTGCCATACGCCTGTAAGTGCACCCAACGGCGATGGAACGAATGCCGCCGTCCTTCTTGCGCAGGGCACATAGGTTGGCTCCGTACAAGACATCGACGACGGCCTGGTTCACACCGCCGGTGAGCATGAGGTTAATAAGGGCCGCAAGCTCCTTCAAAAGCGACTCACCAGCTTCCCCGGCGCCTGAACTCAGTAAATCCTTGAGGTGTTGTGGAGTCAGGCTATCGAGGCCGCCGGCGGATCCACTTCGGAAAGAACTCACGGCAGCAATTAACTGGGGGGCCGAAACATTTAGAAAAGTTGAATTTAGGTCGCAAGGGTCGGGGGGGTCGGGAAAGGTGAGGCTTTATTTATTTAGTTAAAAAAGGAGTAATTTCGTTTTGGCACATACGTCGTTTTATTCCGAGCGCACTCATACTATAAGCCATCACTCTCTTCTTTTGCGTTTCAAAAGTAGGTAATTGCATCACTTTCGCTCGCTTAGAGGTACCGCCTTAAGTAGCTACCTACATAAACGAAAGACAATACTTGTAATTCATGATTGGACCCTGGGCCCCGTCCGACTGTTAACATCGTTAAAACTCAAGGAAACTTTAATTGTAATTTCTTTCAATTCTTCGATTGAATTTACGAGTATGAGGTGGAACAAAGGCGGTAATAATGAAAAATGCTTTGACACATCAGATTACAATAATTATTTACCTCTTATCACGTAGAGTGTTGGAGGTAAATATGTAGTTAATAATAATAATTACGCACGCGCGTGCGCGTAATTATTTCGCGCGTATTATTATTTTAGTTAGATAGTAAACCTAATATTTAAAGTAACTGCTTGATTTTAATGCAATTAAGTAATAGGTAGATATGTGTGTTTGGTAGATACCTATGTGGTTTTGTTGAGGTTGTTTATTCTAATGTGTTTACCTAAATTAAACACATTTGTTTGATCATATGTATATTTCACGTACACTGTCTAATCATAAGATAAAATAATTATAAACTAAATCGGGCCGACTTTTCAATCGCCAAATAACTTTGTGCAGGAAAAGAAAAAAAGTTAAGGTTATCTGGCAATTGATAAGTCGAAAATAAAACTAGGTATTGTTTTAAAAAAACATATTAACAGCCAAGAATTAAATCAATCTTATATACAATAACATCAGTTGAATCAGTACAGCTCCTACTTAAGTGTAGGGTAGGGTAGACCATGCGCTCGAGAAATGGCTTAGAAAAACGTCACTTTGGTCAACCGCACACTTGAAGTATGAAAACGGTCCTTAATGCTACGAATTAAAGGCGCTGACAAAGTCCAATAAAATTGTTATCATAAACCTGCGGTTGACTACACCTACTTGCCTACATGCTCCGTAACTTCGGAAACGGATCGATTCACACATTCTGGTTGATCTGGCAACTCTTCTCACGTTACAAGACTTTCTGCACGTAGTAGGGGAGCACTGGGTAATGAGAGCGGTCGGTTAATGGGAGCCATGGTGATTGATCGGAAAGTAGGCATATTTGTGCGATCTCGTCTCGTCTCGTTCTCGCGTTCTTTGTATTCATTACTAAGAATCATATATTTTAAAGTGTGTTTAGTTCATATTTCGGGAAAGAGTAAATAATGGCTCCCATTTCCCATATGAGCGTTAAATTGGCTCTCATTACCCGCATGAGTCGGGTAATGGGAGCGACTGTTTTTTTTTTCTTGTAAAATCATTATTGTACCCTAATACAAGACTGTAATCGATGATAACTGTGATTAAAATATGCTTTAAAATTATAGGAATGTTAAAAAATGTGGTTTTTATGAAAAATTTTCCTTAGTAGGCTCCCTAACCCCGTTCTCACCTACACACGGCACTCGTACCGATTCAGTGCAGTCAGCGCAGCCTTTATGTGCTATATCATGCGTATTTAACTTGCCTCACAGACATAGGTCTGTGGGGCTCCTGTCGCATACTTTAAGTCAGATAAATACGCCATCAAATAAGTTAAAATTCGTTTCACCACATTTAAAACTCGATTCACATTTACTAGCCGTAGTGTGTCGTGCCCGTGCTTGCAGGTGTGAACCGACCTTAAACTTACGCCATACGCCGCAGGCACGTGACAGCTTCCATTCGTATATATTAACATTAAACGAAGGTAGAAAGTACGCAGTGTGTCCGCACAAACATGCTCCGACTAGATTTTTCACTATGAATGTTTTGTATGTATGAATATGTGTGAAAACAAGCGTCTGTGACGTGTCTGTCCGGCTATGTAGGTAGATAATGGACACGCTACGGTATTAAGCCGTGCTAAACACTTGTTCGGGTCGGCATAATTCGGCACAGACCGAGAAAAATCGAATATAGCCATAGTTTTCGGCCCGGCTGCGCTGAATCGTGCCGAAAAATGTGGTGTAACACCCCTGACACGCCACGAGATGGACATGTTGTATGCTGGACACACTACCTACATGCTATACCTACTCTTAACGTGCTGGTAAATATGAATTGAGAATAGGGGCGAATTTTGTTACAAAAAAAAAATCTGTTTTAATTCTGACGGGATTTTAACATATTTCTGAAGGGATAATGAAACGCCATTTCAGAGAAACACTACGAGTGACCTTTATTATTAAATACGAGTCTAATACACCAATTACCTACAGAGCGCATGGTCGACAGCGAGCTCAATCTCTACATGTACTGCGTTGAGATCCTTTTGTTTGTAGAGTCGATTATAATAACTTACGTATACCTACAGTATTAAATATTACTACGCTAATTGTTTTTCCTCCACTTGATCGATTTCAGACTGCCTTACTTTAGAACTTACTGAAAGTTGAATCAATTCGTGTCGTTTTCCTTAAATATATTATTATTAATCTATAATAATCCTCTCACCTAGCTACCTAGCTACCCAGAATCTGAGACCGATCAAGTGCTGGTCAAAACATTCCAAGTCATGTTCTCTATATCTTAATTTAAACAACAGCAATTTAATAATGAAGTTACACAATTTATTTCAAGTTACGTCTACATATACCTATTTGGTCGAAATGCGACGATCGAAATATACATACCTAAACACAAATACCTACATAGTTTAAGCTAAACTAACGATACATGATTGCCTACGATATAAAACCTTTAATAAGGTGAAAATGCTGAGTAAATGCTAAAGCAAAACAAGCTATGTAGGTACCTTCCTACTTAATACACATTTATCTATTAACTAAGTATAGATTGCGTAGAACAAAATGACGGGTTTACCTTAATTCCTGTCTCTTATAAATTGCGTTCCAAAAGCAAGAGATTTTCTTCTACTTTAGATTATCTCAAAAACTATTGTGCACCTGGGTAAGTTACACCCTCGAGATATACCAAAATCCATTAAAACTGTGCAGATTAGACCATTTTTTTTAAGTCTTAAAGGCTTAGATGGTGGATCATAATGAATAATACCTAACTTTTTTTAAATTAGTCCAGCCCTTAATGATACTTAAAACGAAAACAAGTCTAAATACGAATAAAACAAACCAATAATAATAATAATAAACAGAGAATTAAAAATCATCGTATATAAATTATCATTCTAAGAATTGAAATTATGTAAACACCTATAGATAAAAATACGTATTCCTCACCGATTGATTGATATATTGTGAAGAATAAAGTGTAATTAACCAAAAAAACTGCAACATTCGAGAATTCCGAAAGCGATATTTCCTTAAATGTTTTTTTATGACACCTACATACCTACATTACATACCTACAAAATAGTACAAATGATTACCACACAAAATACTTATTACAATATCCAATCCAGTTCCTTTCCTTACAGAAACAGCTAGAGAGAATTAACCCTAATACGACATTCAGATCTTATAATTTATAATTCATATCATGACTTCGTCATTTAACTAAACATTAGAAATTGAACATATCGGGTGGCAATACCTTCTCCTTTAGAAGTAGGTTCAAAGTACATAATAATAACTATTTTAGAAATTATCTCAAAACAAATAAATATCAATCAAAATATGACTAAGACATGTCTTAAAATTAAGAAATTCCACCAACACACGAAATCGGCGAAGATCGAGGGGCTAATCTAAAACAAGGATCAATTGAAATAAATAAACATTTACCTATTACCTATTAAAAACAACTACAATTAACAATAATAGCTACCTGTCATATAAATGTTAAATACTCCGCAAATCCCTGCTCAATTATGTTTTCGAGATCCGACATAAGATAATCCCCAAATAAAAGACATGACAAGTAATTTTTCATAAACTTTTAAAATTAGATACCAACCAATTAAAAAAACCAAGGAGATTCTCCTGAGGACCTCCTACAGAAATAAAGAGTTATTGGATCGAATTAATTGTGTTTTTGAAACACGATACGTTTAAAAACTATCTCTATAATTTCTGCGGATAGAAACTTTGGCGCCAATTATCTTAAAATGGTAATGATATTTTCCAATAAATGTAATTATCAGTCATGCCTTTTCATTCATACAACCTCGGCGTGTTTTCTCTGACTTATCGTGCGGATTTAACCCAGCTGTGAGAGCTGGTCGGATGAGTGTGGTGACTGCGATGACGAAGCAACAGGATCTGACGTTGCCACGGTTACCGCAGTCGTTGCAGCTGCCGTAGCCGTGGCTGCTGCTGCTGCAGCAGCTCCGGCTTTGGGGTCTTCCTCAAACTTGGAGATGTCAAAGATCTCAGAGAAGAGAGCAGGGAGAACAAGCCGAGGCCAGTGATCGCGGGGCCACTGGAGTAGCATGTTGTGGCGGTTCCCGAGGAGGCGGACCTCGTTCCTGGCCGCGGCGAATGCTTCATAGCGGGCGCGGGAAATGGCTATAGCCTCAGGACCGCCGTTGGTAATCATCTGTCACAATAAAAATGGTAGTATGTTTACAACTGATATACCTACATGGTTTAAGTGACATCGACGTGCATACGGTTGCTATGAATTCAGCTCATTATTCTAGAGCCCAGCGTAGAAAATTATCGTTAACTAGCTTCTGCCCGCGACTTCGTCCGCGTAAAATTTCACCCTCCCTCCATTCAACCCCTTAGGGATGGGTTTTTGGAAAGCCCTTCCTTAGTGGATACCTATGTACTCTTCACAAAGAACACACCCTCCAAATTTTATGTATCTAGGACCAGCGGTTTAGGCTGTGCGTTGATATATCAGTCAGTCAGGACTTTGAATTATATAGATTACTAGCATCCGTCAATAAAATCTATCTCTGCCAAATTTTATCGAAATCCGTTCAGTGATTTAGGCGTGAAAAGGTAACATATAGACAGACAGATTTACTTTCGAATTTATAATATTAGTATGGATTTAAAAATCTGCGTTTTTTTTACACCATAGTGTATCTACACTATACCGTCCAAATATATAGAACAGCTGATCAATATCAGCTGGTCTAAAATGTATGCCTGTATTAGCAATTTTAATGTCTTCTCCAAAATAAAGAGGTAGGTACTCACGTTGTTTTGGAGCGCATCGTTCATGGCGTGCTGCAGGCCGCTGATGCGCTCGGCCGCGGTGAGGCCCTTGCGGTGCGGGCACAGCAGCAGGGTGCCCGTGTACACGGCCATCTCCTCCTCAGAGATCTGCATCCGCACGATGTTCCATACGTACGTCAGCAAGGCTGTGGCAAAAGCCGGCTGAAAGAACAAAAATATTTTCTAATTAGTCTGTTAAGTAATTCAGGCCCGATCATAGATTCAGAGTTTTTCGAGATAATGATCAGAATAGATTATTGCCATGGTAATATGTTAGGTAATACTTAACCATTTTGCCATAGCGATTAGCGATTAGCGATAATTAATGACGCCATTGGCGATTGAATATTATGATAGTGATTGATTAAAATTATATGTATTTATGTGCAACTAAACTCTCGGGTATACAAGATATACTCCAAAACTATTTATAAATGGTCCAATGAAAATTTTTAGATTTGATTTTGAAACACTACAATCGTATGAGCAATGAACTTGCATCGTAGTCAAATAAACAATATTTTACTGCTTAAACAAGCAAAAAGTGCACAGGCTGTAATGTACCTAAAAGTAAAAAAAAAAAATAGCAGGAAATTGTAAAGCTGTTTCACCTGGGATAGCTAAAAAATTTCCACCATTTATGATGGTAAAGGCACCTTACAGCTGCATCGGGCCGCATCGCATTTCAATACAAAAATGCAAAGAATTCGTGCAAAAATTTCAAAACTTTGGGAAATGACAACACCCACAAGACCACGACCGTCATCCGAAATTTAACCCAATGTAACCGTCGAGAGATGGTTGTATTCAAGATTAAAAATTCCCTCACTCACCACCGCAGCTTCGGCTCGCCGGCCAGCCTCAGCCGCGGTGGCTCGCTCGCAGCCTCCTGCTCCTCAGCCTGCGGGCCGCCTCGCCTGTACGCGTCTAGCGCCTTCCGCGCGTTGCCCAAAATACACAAAGGGCAGCTTAGCACCGTTAAACCGTAAGAGATAGAGAGGTTTTGTTAGCCTAACTCAATACCACGTAGGTTTTTATTTTTTTGTTATGGCATTTGGTTTTTGAGATATAGACGATTTTATCACAAAATACATGAACAAAATGCGATTTTTTTAACATTTTTGCTTTTTCCAAAATAAAATGTTTGACTTTTGCAAAAAAAATTTTCACTATCTTGGTAGCTCCTGTAAATACGCATTTTTTAAGACATCAACCATTCACGTAGCCTTAAAACTCACGAAGGCCTAGCCAAATCTCACTATTTCGAAAAATAGGGCCTTTATTCGGAGCCAATGAAAAGTATTTTCGATACTAAAAACCACTTTGTGGCCTCATGTCGTGTGCGATGGCTCATACAAAATGTACGAAAATAAAGTAGGACTTGCAATGCGGTGCGGCTCGCCTAAATGTACACTACGCCTAACATTCCATTACCTAGCTTTGAATTGAGTTCAGACTCCAATGGGCTTTTTATCATGTCAATTTTCCTGTTCGAGCTACAACCGGACATGAACTTTTCCTGTTTTCAGTTCTCGATTGAAAAGTTAGCCATTTGGTAGGAACGCGAGTTGGTCCGAAGATAAACAATGTAGGAATTGTTTCATACCGTGGGAGGAGGTATGCAAGCTCATTAACTGTTCAGTATGTGCAGCAATCATGGACTGACTGTTTGTGAATTTGAAACTTTTGCTACGAAGTGTGCCGTAAAAAGGCGTGCGTTTGGTGCAATGTTATTTTAACTGCTCTCATGGTATCGTGGCCGCAAGCGCGGTTGCTGAGTGTAGGATCCTGGGTTTGCTTTCTGGGTCGGGTAAAGTTTTATTGGGTTTTTCCATTGGGAGTTTCTTAGCCCAGAATTTAGATGTAGGCGGTGTTATACGCCCCTCGGAAAGTACGTTAAGCCGTTGGTCCTGCGCCTGATTTCTCCCCGGTCGAGTCGGATTGCCGTCCCATCAGAATATGAGAGTGAGGGAAGAGAGAGTGCACCTGTGTCTGCGCGCACACTTGTGCACTACAGTGTCTCCCGCGCCGAAGGCTGGTCTTCGCTGAGCTTGGTCGCCATGGCCGAATTTCCGTCTGGAGGACTTTATTTATTATAACAAAAAAACTTTGAGTGTCCTTTATTTATTTATAATTTATTTAATATTTCAAGCACAAAAATGTACAGAAGTGAACTTAATGCCATTGGCATTTTGTACCAGTCGTCCTTTGGGTGATGCCTCTGCATTGTCTCTACTACAAACAGTACTTTAATGGTTTTGTGACTCCGAAATGCGATGTAACTCATACACTAATCATACTCATAGGCTAATGATAGCCAAGTCAAGGATCTAATTATAAGACATTATACTAGTAGCTACCAATAAACTTACAAATATCATGTTAGCTTAGATTACGAGTAGAGTCACGGTATCTAATATGGCGCTTGGATTTTGGCCGGTAAACCAGGCTCACACGGTTGCACAGCACCGCCATCAAAAGTACTTGTATTTACTGCATAATGAAAGGATGCCAGTAAACTATTGAAGACATAAGACTGAATTTCATATTGAAAGATTTTTTTATTTAATTTCACTTACTTGTATATATTTTTCTTAATTACTTGTTACATTGTACTTTTAAATCACCGTTTAAAATAAAAATAGATCGATGAAAAAATTGTTTCAAAATTAAAATAATCTGATAAGGCCTTTGTAGACACTCGTTGTTATTGTCGTGAAAAAAGATGGTTTATTCGCCGTGTGTGAGAATGGTCGTCAGTATTCTATGGATCACTATGGAAGCTTATTCACGGACACGTCGTTTCTACGACGTACCGTAAAGGAACCGTACCGTGTACAAAAGGCCTAAAGAAGTGGATTCTGCACCAAAACATAAATACTATTTGTAATAACTGGCGCCATATCACGCAATCATATTTTTGATGGCCGGATGTGAAGCAATGAACTAATGATGTCGCTTAATATCCGTAGGCCGGGTCTACGCGTCGTAGCACACTGCCCACCCGCTCGTAGTTTCGTAGCGTTCGTAGGCACAGTTCACTTCTTTTTCGAGACAATGAATGTTGGGTATTTTTGTATGAGCCTCCAATACCTATTATTATTATTTTTTATAGTAGTAGGTATATGGTTCATTGTGTTTTAGGGTAGATAGGTCATCATCTGCCTAGCCTTTTCCCAAGTATGTTGGTTTCAGTCTAACAAGATGCAGCTGAATACCAGTATTTCAGATGGAGCGACTGCCTATCTGACCTCCACAACCCAGTTACTGGTTGTCAGATTTTCCGGCTTCTGACGACTAGTAACAACTGCCAAAGATCCACGATTGACAGCTTTTTAGGGTTGATAGGTATGTACCTACAGTATTTCTTGCTGAGATAGTACTAGACGCAAAAGTGAAAAAAAAATAAGGCAGACAAGACAAACTTCTTCTTCTTTTAAACTACGTATATTTGCTACCTAATATAAATTAAAGTTATTGGAAGTATTGAATATAATTATGTAGGTACTGGTACATACCCGCGCGTTTTTCATTGATTCATTGTTAGGATGACCAACATAATCAGCCTATAATGATCCCACTGCTGGGACACAGGCCTCCTTTCTTCGAGAGAGAGTGGGCTGTAATCTACTACGCGGGCCCAGTGCGGGTTGGTAGATGTCACAAGTCTTCGAATTTTTGGTTCTAGGACATGACGGTTTCCTCACGGTGTTTTCTTTCACCGTTTGAGAGCAGTGGGGATGAAACTATTTACACTAAGTAAAGCGCCTGTCTGGGTTTGAACTCGTAAGCCGGGGCCGTGACCACTGGCCCACCACTGCTCTTACACACACACACACACACACACACTGCATTATGTGCACGCATGGTTGTCTTTGGCAAATTAATATAAATATACGTCATCACATTGTTCAAAGGACGATAGAAAATAGTAAGCAATTATGATTACTATTCCCTTGTGATAAAATGCACGTTAAAATAAACTTGATAGTGTCGTGATGCTTGTAATCATCATTTGTCCATAAACAGTTATTTCAAGTTACCATGCAGTTAATTTCGAAACTGAAGATGTGCAATCATTACGAATAAACACATGGTTATAATATTATAGCTACTTAACGATCAGGTTATGTATTTCACTAGCACTTTGCCCGCGACTTCGTCCGCGTGTAATTCGTACTTTCCTCTAAAAATGTCTAAAATTTATGTTAATAATTTTTATCATTTATTAAGATATATAAGTATTTTAGCCAATTTTTAAAGTTTATAGATCAAAGGAATAAGATTTTTCAATTAATCTGTGTCGTCCTTTTTCACCACGACGGGACTCGTTTTTAAAAAGCCTTTGGTACGTTTCCATTGTATGACTTAAAAATAATTAATACCCATTTTCGAGTTAATGGAAGCAAACAGTAACATCCACCCTTTTAACTTTATTATCCTTTTCCACCCAGGTAGGAATCGATTTTTGAAAAACCCTAAATGACATACTATTTTATTTATTGTTTAGGTATTAGTACCAAGTTTTGAGTTAATCCGACAACGGGTTAATTTTTTCTCTTACCTATTAACTATTTCACCCCTAAATCCTTTATGCGGGGTTTTTTTTAAAATTAAAAGTGATAACCTTTATTTATATTTTTTTTACTGAGGCAAATATTGCCAAGTTTCAAATTTATTAAACAAAGAATAAGATTTTTCATAATAACTGTATCCCGTCTTTTCACGCCCACAGGGGTAGAATTCTAAAATTTCGATTGGGATGTTTGCTCAAAGATTATTTATACCAATTTTTGAATTATTCAAGCCACGCAGTAAAATGCTCTCCTGTAAAATTAACTACCGCTTTTCACCCCGTTATAGATAGATTTTGAAAAACACTAACACACTTTATTCTTTATTTTTGGTCAAGTAGATATAAAGCTTTAAAATTCTTCCATACAATTTTTTTCAGCCGCAATCCCCCTTCAGGTGGTAGTTTAGAAAAACAAAAAATTACAAACGTACTATTTTACTTAGACAAGTATTCGTGCCAAGTTTCAAGTTTATTAACTCAAGGAATAAGATTTTTCATACAAACAAAATCCCTTCTTTTCACCCCTTTTCGAATTTCCAAAAACCACTTCTTAGTGCTCCCCTACATAATAAAAGGACCCAGTAGTTTCAGCTGTGCGTTTATGTCAGTCAGTCAATCAGTCAGTTTCTCACTCCTATTGTATATATTTCATAACATAAACTATTTTATTTTTCATACAATACAAACTTTTCTGAACTTGTTTTTTGTTTGTTTAACCTTGACAATGTTTATAGAAGTAGACACCTGTAGCTGCTGTTTATGTATAGACAGGGAAGTTAACTCTTTATCAAATTGACATACTAGGAACGTCTATTCTATTACATGGTAAGGAGAGCCGATGACGACCATTCTGCCAATGTCTACGCCATCTTGCCGTGGTATAGCCATTTGATACGACTGACTCAGAATGGTAGTTGTGATTTGAATATACGGACTATTTCAAATAATTAATTGCAATAAGTTTACTTACGTCATAAGTAATGATGAGTTGGTGATGGTTGATGATAGTCCCATCATCGAAGACGATTCGGTCAGGCGAGGACAGCTTGGTGATGCGCGTCAGCCAGACCTCGAAGAACCCTAGCTGTGGACATAAATACACACTGACAGGGTCCAATCGTTTCTGGTGATGCACAGCATTGATGAGGGTGAATGATGGGAGAGTCGCCAAGCAGCAAGTCGCAAAATTATATAGGTAACATTCGCAAATAAACAGCAGGCACAGCGAAATAACGTAAACAATTCCTGTTATTTCCCTGATAATAAATAGAAGTTGCTACAACGAAACTAGGTGAGTTTTATATCGAAACTGTGACGAAGTTGCAGGGCGACTGCCGACTGGCGGCCAAGCGCACTCCGAACATATGTAGGTATTATATTACGGCGCGTTGGAACCCGGCAGGACGGTAAGCTACACGATGCGATAGTAAAAAAATCAATTTCAAACTTGTTTTAAACTCATTAGCGAATATTTCCCACGTTTCCTACGCCGGTAACAGAAAATTGCGAAGAATCTCGAAGGGTACCTATCTATAGGTAAAAACGTATGCATGAAAAAATTCGCGCGAGCTGCTTGCAGCGGGGACCATTTTGCTGATAGGAAAAACCTTTTCACCATCTTATTTCCAACGTTACCTTGATCAGGATAAGCTGGTCATCCTGCGGCAGGGTGTGGAACCCTGGCAGACGCTTGGCGAACTCCACCACATGCTGCACAGTAGGCGTCATGCGCAGCGCTATGTTGTGCCACAGCATAGAGCGCACGTCAGTGGCGCGGCCAGTGGTCGAGCTTGCGCCGTCTTCGCCTCCGCTACCTAGGATTTACATAAATAGTTAAATAAATTTATACACTGGTAACCGGAATTCTGATGATAGCATATCAAATACCAACCCTACTAGCAGGGTCGCACATCACTGGCTGGGCAAACTGTCACTGGAAAGTGACAGGAGTGTCACTTCCCGGGCGATTTGTATTATTATAATGGAGTATAATTAGTGAAAAAGTTAAAATAATCGGTAATTACCACACTTTAAGTTCTTGAGTCTAACAACACCTATGAGGGTGTACTTTATACATCTGCCTACTCTCTATGTGATTTTATGTTAGCGGAATTTACACTACAATTTATACATACTATGAGTTGGCAAATCTGGTTTGAAGACAGTTTTGAATTTTCATTTCAAAAATACCAGAATCAGAGCTATTACTTCGACATAACACATATTAACCATGCGGAAATCGAACCTGCGATCCAAATTCTGTAAAAAGTGCAGGTAATCACTCAACCGCTGCGCTATCGGAGCATTTGAGCTGTATTATATGTTTCGGGGAATTCGAATTTGTAAACATTGTTTATCAAATTGAAAACCTAGCAAGTTATCCTGAAAACATTTCAACTTACGTATTTAGGTATGTAAGTTGAAATGTGTGTGTGTGTTTTCTCCTAATTGCAGTGCGGTGTTATTGTGAAGAGCTTGCAAAATGATAATTAACGCAGTTCTATTTCTAATTAAGTAATTCCCCTTAATAATGTAAAATACTTTCCTTACCGATGTTTCTTCTTTGTTACAAAAAAATCAAAACACCTTGATTGATAGAATTAAGTCTGGAAGCCGCGCTGAACCAAACCAAACGAGTTTCAAAACCCGCAGTAAGTGAGCACAACTCGCACTTGGCCGTTTCTATGTGAAAGTACGTAATTTTTTATCATTATTCGAATTTAGCGGTTGACCACCTTAATTTTAAAATGAGATTATCTGACGACACGTCGGAAGTTTTTTCCTTAACTTTGTGACTCACCCGCTGCATCGAGTAGCCCGCAGAGATTTTTCCAATAAGGATCGTTAGAACACAACGTTTTTATACATGACTGAGGTCAGAGGGGCTATTCTCGTCATTTTAAGAACGTTCAAGTCAGATCTCAGTCGCAATCTGTCAAAAATACTTCTAATTTCTCCTTTTTTTTTTCTTTTCTTTTTTTTTTCTTTTTTTCTTCTTTTTTGATTTTTGACAAGTTTCTGCCATTCATTGTGGCTGAGATGTTGCTGAGATGAAATTGCGACTAGATATTGAATGTTTTTAATTACGAGAATTGGCCTTCAGACTGTGAATGTTCTGTAAATTAGGAGATTGTCCCTCTTGTATTTATTAGTGAATAAAGAAAGACTTATTATAGGCTTTTGGTGAGATAAAGAGTTATTTATTTTTTAACACACCTGCTCTGAAAATACATACTAATTATACCAATTAGAGGGAAGAAACGCCTTTATCCCGCCCTTCAAATCCTTTCATCCCAAGGTATGGAAGTTTGTATGAAAATCCTTTCGACCCAAGGGTGGGAAAAATGTATGAAATTCCATTACATACCCGGTTTTTCTTTTTTTTTTAATTTGTCAGCAGTCATACTGCCAAGAGATTTTAACTGTCTACTAATTAAATTTCAAGTAAATTGTTACTGGCCACATACAGTTTTTTTTTTACCAGTTACCAACCTCCTTGGTGCATACAGAAAATTAAAAACGAAATTATTTTTGTATATAAAACGCGTGGAATCACGGAAGAAGTGGCTGCATGACCTTATGATCTTAGCCTACTCCAGAAACGGGCGAATAAAAAATGGAAAAGCCCGCGCATTTTCGCAAAAACACATTTATCTTTGTGTTTTTTGTAAAATATGGATACTTCGAGCGACAGTGATGATGTTATCCCTAACACACCGCCAGAACTATTAGAGACGGCCCAAGAAGTTGTTGATATCTGTTGCCGGAAAAATCTAAATGCAGATACAACAATACTTATATGTCCATAATTTTCCTCGTAGGTGTAATAAAAAGCACTATACATCCCTCAGGATAAAGTACAGTTCCATACCTCAAATGGTTTGCGCCCCTCGCAAGCTCGTGGCGCAAATGCCATAATCTCGGTATGGAACTGTCACTTTCTTCCCTCTGAAGTAATGTACTATTAAACCCGAAAAAAGACTAACAATAAAAAACGCCAGCTTATCAATACTGCACCACTTATTAACGTCTAAGCGTTTTCCAATAACTTACAACGTTTTTCCTACTAATTGTGAAACCTGATCCTGGTACTAGTAGGAGTAAAAAGAAACCGCATGTACGTCACTCGGCATTGAAATGATGGACTGAATGGACTGCATTCTGTCGCATCTTTAGAATGCAATCAACTAAGACGTGGCAGTGAAAAGCTGTCAAAATGTACACGTCATCATAATTTGGTCACCATATAAGCCATAATTATCTGCATAGCCTTTTCCCAACTATGTTGGGGTCGGATTCCAGTCTAACCGGATGCATCTGAATACCAGTATTTTACATGGAGCGACTGCTTATTTGACCTCCACAACCCAGTTACTGGGTAATACGATAATACCCCTTGGTAAGACTGGTTGTCAGACTTTCAGGCTTCTGACTACCCGTAACGACTGTCAAAGATCCACGAATGACAGCCGGGACCAACGGCTTAACGTGCTTTCCGAGGCACGGAGTGGTCACGGTATGTAAAGATGGTCACCCATCCACAGACCGACCGCGGCAAGCGTAGCTTAACCTGATCGATCGGCCTGTGCGGCTGTTATTATTTAGCCACGGGCCAACATATAAGCCATAATGACGCCTGTAATTCCCAAAGGGTTAGGTAGAGGTGAGTCTATTACATTTATTTATTTCAGGCGACGCAGGCGCATATATAAATACCTTAACCTAAACATACATATTTATTTTTATTATACAAGTAGGTACAATATTACAAAACTAATAGAACTGACTACTAACTGCACTGTAGCTCACTACCTGTGTCTCTGTACTAATATAGTACTCTAGTGTAGTAATATTATTATAGTACACCCAAATTTTGCCAGTGAAGCGTATGTTCCATATAGGGAGATAATAGAGGGCGAGAACATTGGAATCAACTGGGCACATCGCTTCCCAGGTCACGGGTCGGCAAAGTATTATTGGGTTTCGCCATGAGGAATTCCTTAGTAAGCCGCAGGAGTTTGGAAGTTGGCGGGCTTATGCCTCGGAAAGCATGTAAAGCCGTTGGTCCTGCGCTTGATCTCTCTCCGGTCGTGTCGGATTGCCGTCCCATCGGACTATGAGAGTGAGGGAAGAGAGAGTGCACGTGTCTGCGCACACTTGTGCACTAACATACCTCCCGCACCGAAGGCTAGTCTCCGTTGAGATTGGCCGCCATGGCCAAAATACGTTCTGGATTATATATAATATCGCAAACCTACACTACTACCTACCCGCAAGAAATATGTTGCAGAATAGAAATACCATGATGTTAAATGTATTAAAAAAGTTGTAAAAAGCAAAGATGAACCGGCTTAGCACATCATATAAGAATATGGTAAAGAATACAAAGAGAATGATCCACATTGCTACGAGTATGAACCACATTTTTTTTTTAATTTTTTTTTAATTTAAGAACGTTGCCCCCCACTAGGAATTACTCCTGTATCGTGGGTGCGTTTACAAACATTTAAATTCACATACACAAACAGCCAGACCCGGAACAACTACCTGTAGGCAATACAAATATTTGTTCCGTGCGGGAATCGAACCCGCGACACGCAGCGCAGCAGTCGATCGGTCAGCCACTGCGCCAACCGTGTCGTCAACATTGAACGAGTATGATCCACATTGAACGAGTATGTTCCAGATTGTTACGAGTATGATCCACATTGCTACGAGTATGATCCACATTGCTACGAGTATGATCCACATTGAACGAGTATGATCCACATTGCTACAAGTATGATCCACATTGCTACGAGTATGATACACATTGCTACGAGTATGATCCACATTGCTACGAGTATGATCCACATTGCTACGAGTATGATCCCCTTCTTGAGCTCGTATATGAGATTAGACTCGTGCATCGGGTATCTCGTGTCGCGCCTGTTTGAAGGAGCCTTTACTCATTAAATATAGGAAAGTCTGTGTGTGTAGGTATGTACACACGACGACAAATCAACCTATAGGTACAGACGCCAGCACATCAAGCCACTACAATCTGTCAAATTTCTTTAATAGATTTTCAATTTTATAGCTAAAGCATAAGGTTTAAAGTTGATTGGGAAAATTTGACAGTTTCGGGTAGCTTGATGTGCTGGCGTCTATACATTTACTTTTGAGATACGAGGGTAGGCATTGATTTTTCCAGATATTGGAAGCTAAGTGTGCACCTACATTTTTTTTTGCTAAATAATTGTAATGGCATGACTCAAACTCAAACTCAAAGCATTTATTTCAATGAGGGTTTTCTGAAATGACGTTCGCTAGGTGGCAGCACTGACACGTCAGGTCCAGGCATCTGTCAAAGAGCCTATATTTTCTTTAGTCATGACTGAATGATGAACAAATGAATGAATCGAATGATGAACGTCATCATATATTTTATATTGGAAGACCTCTTGTCACAGTGGTGCCAACTGGTGTCGTAAATTTTCACGAAAACCCTCATTAAACCATTTACAGGCACTTTTGAATTGTCAAGAAGTCGGTCAGTCAGAAAATATGGAGTTAGTTGCCCATTCCAAAGCGTAGGTACCTATGGAGAAGAACGGGCAAGAAACTCCATGGACACTCTTTTTAAATTATATTTTACAAAAATATTCATCAGAATCATCTGCATAGTGGGTTATTTCGTCCCAATAATGATGTCAGTTTGTAAAAAATCTACTATTTCAATAGTATAACTTTAATTTGATTAAAGCCAAGTACTGTTTATCAAGTCATTTATCCTTCATTATATTAACCACGCTGTAATGGGTTTCCGCTGAAACTGTGATCGAATGGCATTGGAGAAGTAGGCCAAGTAGTGCCAATCTTGCTTATTGGATGGAGAGCCTGTTACAGTCGTTACTGGATTATTGAATCAGATTCTTTCTTCTATCGACGTGGTTCAACAAAATAAATGTTTTAAGACCGGGCTACTGTTGCATAAGTGCAAGTATATAGAAAAAAATCATGAAGATCCCTCTAAAAACTTTCTTTTTACAATAAAAACCATATTAATATACGTACAATCATTATAATTTTTTATCAGATTATTCTACTAGCAACATACTAAAGCATCAGTGTTTTAATTGTTTAGTCCAAACAATAGATTTTTGTAAATAGATAATTGCTTCATATTTTGCAACCAGCGTTAAGTCATTACGCTTCTCTTTCTTTTCTATGCAGTCCGACAAAAACCGCGCTTTAGGTCATGTAGTCGCCTTAAATGATTTTGATTTGAACCGATAACTGAATTTTGAAAGAAAGTTACAAAGGAGATGTCCGCTTTTTGTATGGACGTTGGTTTTTTATTCCAAGAAAAATCTAACCAGCATCAAACTCGGTTCAAATAAATACGACAAAAATATGGAACTCAGAACTACTGAAATAATATTTTTAAACCCCTCCATTTAAGCGAAAAATCATAAAATAATAATTGATGTTATTTGTAGTTGGCAACCCTAATAAATACACCGTCACTCTGTGACAATGTCATATTTGACATGATTTTTCAGCTGTCACTGGCGTTAGAGATGTGCCAACTCAGGATAAGGTTACTCGGATTGAAATTCATGTGACTCGAGTTGAACTAGAGTTACGGAACTCTGGTAAATGGATGAAATTGAACGAATTATTGTTTTTTCTCCTCTGTTTCGCGACGATTTTTTTTTATAGATTCGCAAGGAAACGTATATTGAGACTATTTTAATTATTTAAAATACAATTTCAGTAGAATTTAAATATAAAATAAGGTTCAAATACATGCCAAACCAGAGACGTCAATCACGTACTCGCTTCTTCATTTACCGTGGCAATCTAATTCAACTCGATCGCGGCATCTCAATCTGAGCGCAACTCGAATAATCGAGTTAGCCATACATAGCTGGCTTCACCAGCTCAAAGTGTTATCGATTCTTGCCGAAAAAGATCCTTAGAAGATTAGATGTAAATATGTTTAGTCCATTTTATGAAAATCAAGAAAGATACCTTAATAAACGATTTCTCATCCATCAGTAAAATCAGGGATTTTTTTAGTTCAGGGAATTCGTTAATAACAAATTAAGTACCATATAAAGAGTATTCGGTATAAAACAAGACATTTATTTTCTTAATGATTTTACATTAAAAAGTTTAGAAAATAAATAATATATCTTATAGTCTCAATAGAAAATACAAAATATGTTGATTTTATATGCTAAAAATTGATTTAAAAAAATCGATTGTTTTCGCCCGATAAAACGATTAATTGAGGTCAGATCCTACCGGCTCCATGCGTCATTCGTCCAACGTCATGCTCCTACGTCATGCTCCTACATCAAAAATTGATAAAGCCATTAAACGAAGAGAAGAAGAAGAATCAAAAATTGATTGACGTTGACGCTCACTGCCAGTAATGACAGTTCTCCTGTGTCAATTTTGACAAGTTTACTTTTTTTTAGGTGTGTTCATTTTATTATTCTAGATAATTAGAAGGTTTGTTCGTTTTAGATGTAAATTCTCACGAAAACAAAAAACGATTTTTCTCAAAATTGGAGGTCTTTAAAAATGTATGATACAACTAGAACGACTAGTTTTAGGGATGTCTATCCAAATATATTTAACTTACTCTGGTTGGAATTATTAAATAATAAAAAACCATTTCTGGACATGTCCTTTTCTCCGATTCCTATCGTCAACTATTTTGCTGCGCTAAAACGTAAAGTTACGTTACAAAACGGAAGCTTTATCCTTAAAAGCAATAAAATTATGACTGTTCTGATTGAGCAATTACTGTACCTAATACAAAGTAAAACGGGCATTTAATAATGCTTCTTTTTAAAAAAAATCGTAAGATTTAGTAGGTACTCTTAACTCAATATTATTTAATATTTAACGATATTGAGTTCGCACTTACTCGTATAATGTAGAGCCGGCACAGAGCTTCTACCTGTTGAGGGCAAAGATGAATGAAAGAGCGTTTATTTGTTTGCTTTGCACAACTCCGGGTTGTCTTAATTAAATAAGGTGCTCTAATTTTGCTTCTCACTATTTTTGACGCCTTTTTTTAACTATCTAAAAGTTTTACATATGTAAGTTTAATCTTTATACAACGGTTGTTGTTCATTTTGCCTTATTATTTCAAAAATGACACGTATTTGTTTTTCCAAGAATATACAAAATCATTATTACGAGGACTTACCGGTAAAGTAACGCCCCGTTGCTGGAGTAACGGATAATTATACCAATCATAATTTTAATAATACCTAATTGGGAAAATCTTCTGTTGTGTCTTTTGTACGCGTAAAGGATTAAATCATGTTTAAATAAAATACCACATGTTTATAAAAAATGGGGCATTGATCAACAGCCTTGATAATTTGATATTCCTACACGGGATCATTGGAAATGAACCGTAGGTTGAATTCGATACGTCCGCATATGACCTACTTATTGACATAGCTCAGCACTTTATATGTGATTACATTTTCAACTTTTAGTGAGGCGTTTTCAATTTATTTATCTACACCCATGCTATAAATCGTCTATAAAAGTTTCTGAAACAGTTAGCTTATTGCTAACATTAAAACAACCAGTGTCATAGTAACCATAATATCATCCAAACGAGTGTTATAATTTTGTACTAGATTTCATTATGCAACTCCTTTTCAAAACAAGAACATTGCCATGCACGCGCGTTTCACTACCACAACGCCGTAATAAAAAAAAAATAATTATAGGTTATTCGAATTCACGTCGTATACCTCCATTTTTGTTCGATAGTAGTATTGCAAACATTTATTACTTTATTGTTTACAAAAATGAGTGATCTGGTGGTGTGTTATCAAAGATCTTTGATAACACACCACCAGATATTTCTAATGTAGCATTATGTAATTCTGGTATTACCTATACATAGTTTGTTTGTATTAGATACTCAGCAATTAAACTTTCCATGAATTTACATAGTTCTTACAACACTGTACAATACCCTATGGTTTCAGAAACTTTATATGTGTGTGGATAAAGTTTTGTATGCAACTGTACAATTACATAGGTAATTAGAAATTAAAACACTAATGTGATACAACTCCACATTCGTGTTAATACCCCATAATATATTACAAGGGTTGCATAAATAACTATTAGGTTACCTAGGAAAAAGAATTTATTTACAAGCTATAGGATTTCTCATCGGTAAGAATAACGAAATTCCATACAAACTTTCATCCCCAACTGAATCTCTTTAGGAGATAATTTTTCAAAATTTTATTTACATAAGGAAATCTTGTGAAAAATTGTATGCTTCTAGTCCCATCGGTCGAGGCTGTGCGTTGTCTGCCAGTGAATGAGTTTAAGGTAGTTTTGAATAAGTGAAGCTGAAATTCGAGTATATTATAAAATTTAAATTCATTTTTTCATTTTAATAAACATAAAAAACCTTCTATGACTTCAGACCTAGAAAAAATACATGCTCATCTCACAAAATACATGTCCGAAAGAAAAAAAAGAAGGTCACCCACCTTCTCCCCCAGAGTCTTCAAGCCTGAGCACGATGGCGCGCGGAGTCATCGTTGCCTTCACCTCGTCTGTATAGGTGTTGGTCTGGCGGTGAGCCATGGTGATGAGCTTCACCAGCTCCTTCGACATTTGCTGCCTCATCAGCACGGTCTCCATGGGGTCCGCCGGGGGGATCGTGGCGCTGCCGGGGGTGGGACGCTTGGGTTCAGGCTGCGCCTCGGCTGCGCTGGGCTCGCGGGGACGCTTAGGAACTCGGCCGTACCGTACAGCTGGGGGAGAGGACCTCATCGTATTACAGTCGCTCGCAACATGCGCCAGTGCATCTCGCACGCCGCAGTGCACTCGAATGGACTCCATTCGACAATTGGAAAATAGTTGTGATCTGTTTGTACATTGACACCGCTGTGTATCGCGGCGCGTATATTGTAATTTCCTGTTGGTTATTAATTGCGATGCTTGACGGATTGGCCTGGGAATGTAGGTTGTTGCCTGGCTATGTTTCATTACTGCCTGTCAGTGCAGTACTCTTGGTTTTTACTTACTGTTGAAAGTTTGGAAAAGCTTTGAACATTTTTTTTTTAACCAATTTAGGCCGATTCTAGATAACCGACCGGAAATTTGGTTTTTGAGATAGGTCTCAAAAACCAAATTAGGTAGTAAAGCAAAGTAGCAAAGTAGGTAGGCCTACAATAGGCAGACCTAAAAATGTTTCTCGTCGTCATCAACAAATCTTCGAGGGTCAAAATGAAGACAGGTGCATGGTCATCATTTTCTTTTTAAAGCAATTTATTTACGTTGTTTTTTTAATGTAACTCTAATAACTTTTTGAGAAGTTTGTTTTTTATTTTTTCTTGTTTAAATTATAACTCAACTGATTCGATGATTTTCAATTTGTAGGTATGCTTTATTCTTTATTTGTTTTCTCAAGTTGATAATCTATTTCGGACTTTTTCGGTGTCGCTTCTTCTTCTTTTTTTGCAGAAAATACTTTTCTGACCGGATATCAGGTCCTAGATATTCGGCCGAAAAAAAACATCCGTTTTCGGTACGTAGCTAATGTTCAATAGCTATGTGTAACAAATTACTATTAAAATAAAAGGAAAAAGCGATCTACCTAGATCTCGTAACTAATTCAGACTATTTAAAAGTTGTTCAGTTAAGTTAGCGAAGTTAAGTTGTAACGGTTTTATTTAATACAAGCAGCGCCCCGCGGTTTCACCCGCATAAAATAACCTATAAATTGTGTTAACCCTGGTTAACACAACCATAGGTTAACTCATAGGTCTACTATCCGTTCCCAAATTTCTTTCAAATCCGTTTGGTAGTTTGTGCGTGAAGAAGTAATAACACAAATACAAACACACGCACAAACTTTCGCCCTTATAATATTATTGTGATAAACCATGTATTTATGTACAGACGCCAGCACATCAAGCTACTACAATCTGTCAAATTTCTTTAATAGATTTTCAACTTTATCGCTAAAGCATAAGGTTCAAGATTGATTGGGAAAATTTGACAGTTTCGGGTAGCTTGATGTGCTGGCGTCTGTACTACAACAGTTCCGTCTACAAACACGTTTTATTTATTAAATAGCCCTAATTTGCCACGCCTGTAAAAATGGTCTACCGTGATAATTAAACACCTACTTTTGTGGACTTTGTTTTAAATAAATGTTTGTTAGTTTTTAACTGAACCACTTCAAAAACGAGGAGTCGGTGGCAAAAACGAAAATACAAAGCCAAAGGCATTTTTTGTAAAACCTTTTTGTTATATTCTTTATTCTTCGACAATCTAATTCCTTGAATAGTTTTAATAATTTTCCAGAAAACACATTAGGTATCGTGTCACAATCTTTTATTTTAATTAATAATTTTTTTTAAATATAAACATTTAATTTAAAGACCTCGACTCGGTAATGTTTGCGCGACCTGAGGACATGCAAGGCGATTATATCGCACCAGTAAATGAAACAAAGGAAGCAACCACGTTCCTTCTCGTAATCTACTTTAATTTAAACGACTCACACGTTTAAACGCGGACCCGCCACATTAATCCAACAATCCATTGAAAAAATAACCTAATCACAACAATTATTAGGAAAAGTATCCGCTGAAAAAGCAAACTTTTCTGACTTTTGTAAGTTTCGTTCTTCGATTCTCATTTACTGTATCATCTTTGTATTTATAACTAGCAACCCTTCTGGCTTCATCCGGAAGAAATGTGAATAAATTGTATTTTATTTTTAACATCTTTCGTTAGACATTTTGCCTAAATGATTTACAAAACCGCATCCAAATCAAATAAATTAAAACAAACTTACACAATTCCCAAAAATATAAAAAAATACAACATTTTACACTACCTATTAACCTCCGTACTAAACGCATCACCTATACCAGATGAATAGTTGCACACAGATTTCTCTCTTTCAGTTGTCAATATTTTGACTTTCGAAAGAAGAAGACAAAGCTTTGTGTAACTATACAGATGCTATACAACGTTTATTAGTAAGGGCCTAAGGGGTTAGTATTTAAATGGACCCCAAGCGAATGGACAAGGAAATATATAAAATTAGGTACTCACAATCTCTGCTCATGCCAACCGCAAGACACTTTTTAAATCTGCAGAACTGGCAGCGATTCCTGTTCAGTCTGATGACCAGACACTTGCCGTCTCGGAGACAACGATACTCGATCTGCTTCTGGATGCTACGGCGGAAGAACCCCTGCATACGGACAAAACAATAACACGTCAAAACCTGTTGCCACTTGTTAATTACACTAATAGGAGAAAACGTAAAAAACACAACAACCAACACATTCTAAAGTTATGTTAAACTTTCATGTAATCTGCTTAGTCCGTAAAGTTAACATAAACTTGAGCAGCGTTACTGTGACAATAACACGAGTTATTTAAATGAAACGAACAAAATATTACTTTAAAGTTTATGGAAGCTTTTGACCCCCTTTTTGATCCCCCAAACATAAACTTAGCTATAGAAACAAAAACAAAGCAAACGACTCAAACGAAAATATTTAAATAAAATAAAAAGTAAGAAAACACACTACAAAGTTTTCAAACACTCACGAAATTTTGAAAGCCCGCGAAAAACCACCATATATCAAAGAAAAAACTGGTAAAAAACCTTGATTAAAAATTAAATATTGTTAAATGAACAAAGAATATTTTAGTTTTAATTCAATATTATATTAAATTAACACTGTATTTATTCGCGGCCGAATCGTGAAATTCAGGAGATCCAGTAGAGGCTGTCCATCAACTAGCTTCGTCGGAGGCTTTATGGCACAGCGCGGGGCTCGCAGCTACCTCACCGGGGCGTAGGGCGGTAACATTACATGTAGATTAGGGTTCCCTAACCGAGTTATAGTAGGATGCAACCGTTTTCGTACCTCGCAACCAATGTACAGAACACAAACACAATTTTCTTTAGCAACATTTCACAAGTCGGAAAATCAAATTCCACAAAATCTAGACGACTGAAATTGCTAAAGAGGGTTTATAAATTCTAAATAGCACCTTATTTTTCCATCAGAAAGAAAGAAATTTTATTTGCTCAAACATGTGTATACATACAAAATTAAAATAATACATTCATGCAAGATCTTAAAATAAGAGTGGCTCATGACATGTCTGCCATTTTTCATGGCGAGCAAATATCTTAGGTACAATTATTATTACTGAATCTATGATTTTTTACTTTTACACATTAAATATCAGTCACACAGTTAAACAATTTTCTTATATTCAATTATTTACATTATCCAATTATTTATTTTCATTGTCCAATATTGCAGAATACCATTATCACAATGACGATTTACATCACTTTTAATAGGCATTCAATTATTTAAATATCAGAAATGATAACATTATTTTAAATGCTGAAATCGTAGGATAATTTCAGATTCGTTACTTTTTTGATTCTTAACATGTTTCTATTTAGATACTTACGATTAGAAATATGTAATTGATAATAATTATACATAATAATATATATTAATAATATCTTTGATCCATACATCCATAATGAGCTCTTCTTTTTTTTCAATTATATATTTGTTCACAATATATTTATTTTAGTGTTAGATTGTATATTGTATTTAAGATTTAATATTGAATCAATACTAATACAATAATATGGTTATAATATTCTATGAAGTACACATAGGTTCTGTCTTCGAACACTTCATGTTAAGTGGGATTGTGAGAAGTGGGGAGAGGCCAGAATGGGCTAATGTGAGGTGTGGGACAGAATAGGCTAGTAATAATGGAAATAATGGCAAAACACATTCATAGCCCAGGGGGCCTAAAAAAGCCACTTTGGCAGAATCATAAAAGGATAAAATTATGAATCATAGATAAGGATAAGTTAACTGTCCATCAGTTAACTTTAAGTTAATCGTATCAAATCCCATTGGTGAAGGATATTTCAGTTATTTTTTTTGTCTGTGCTTAAATACCAATCAATCCAATCTCTTTGATATACCTACGTAGTGCAGCGAAAAAAGAAAAACACGGACTGTCTTCGTCATATTATGATTCATAATGTTATCCTTTTATGATCCTGCCAAAGTGGCCTTTTTAGGCCAGCTGATTTCAGCACGTCCATTTAGGAAAAACTGTGCAGACCTGTCAGGACCTAAGAAAAAAAATGACGTGAGTAGTCTTAGCTAGCACGTGATCGGTGTCCCAGTGCCAGGGCAGTCACGCGGCGCCTAAACATCGTGAGGTCACGTGACCTCACCATAGCTTACTTCAAGGGGAATGTTTTTGCGTAATTTTTAACATGAACCCATATAAAGCAGGAAATTTCACTGTTTTGAAATTGTTTATTTTCCTGTTTTGACAGTAACGTCACCCCAGAAACATAAGAACGAGAACGTAGGTACTGTAAGTAGATTATTAAACATTTTTTTATTAATAGGTTAATCTGTCCCCTTCCGTCGTGATCGCTTTTTTAACAAAGCAGGTTCGTTATACCTTGGTACCTACTTAGAGCATAACCCCCCAAACTCCGGCGCGAACGTCACTAACTTAAATAAGCGATTTTTTTACTTCCTGCTAATTCATTATAATAACTCAATTCAATTAAAATCGATATTGGAGTCTTTTCCTAGGCCTGGAGCGATGCGCGACGATACAAATGGTTTAACATATTATTTAGATCAGAGCACGCATACTGGTTTACCTTACAGGGAATCACTTAAACAGGAGCGGAATCACTGTGCAGACGTTATTTATGTAATGTAACAACCACAACACGATGTACGGAGACACTTAGTAAATTTTAAACGTTACCGTAATTAACCACACGCGGACGGAACGCTTTGTAAATAACTCATATTTTAATTATATCTGCCTATAGTGTTTTAAATCAATTTGCATCGTGGCATCGGGTCTGCCTATGCACCTCGGCCAGCTGACAATGTTTCCGCTTACAGAATGGCGCATGCAAAAACCTTTAACTCAATTTTCGCATGCCCCTGCACAACGTATCGAAGTAATCAGTCGCTCGCGTACTATTACAATGACGGGGCACATTTTTCATTTTATGAATGGATTTTTAGGTACGTCCGTGTAGCCTTTTAAGAAAATAGGTTTGATTTTGACGTTTTATGTCGGAAGTAAAATAGTTATTTTCCCGTACTTAGGGGCCACGTTGGCCGACTTTGGGAAGCTTACAACAGAGCATTTATAAATAGGTACCATGCATTGTATTGGCACTCACGCCTCAGCAACCCACCCTCAGTCATGATCTAATTCGGAAATAGATCTGTTTGCTATCTAGCCATTTTACCCTGCGGCCTACTTATAATTTTAATTTTGCTTAGATGCTGATAACATCGATACTCTAAAAATAGATATATATCTGCTAATAAGAAGGCCAAATCCCGTAATAAACACGTTCAAAATCTAGTCGCAAACTCATATGAGCGACAATCAATGTTAAAAATGTCGGGAAATTAGAGGTATCTTTGACAGATTGAGACTGTGAACGTCTTAAAATTACGAGAATTGCCCCTTAGGTCCCCTTAGCTCCCCTTAGGTCAACTTACAGAAGCTTGAAATATAAAAATCTGTTAATATATATATTCTTCTCAGAGTGACAACGGAAAAAAAAATATTTTCTACGCGCTAAACCTACAGTTATTACTCAAGTACCGGCTGCCGGAGGTAGTTCCGGGGGTCAGGACTTGCCTTCAAGGTAATAAAGATGGAGGAGTGGCTGTGCATTGGCGTCTTCACCTTCCGGTTGATGCTGGTACTCGGTATCAGAGGCGCTAGCACAAACGCGTGACGTAAACGTAAAGTTAATTTTAACGATTTTGAATCGTAAATACAAATATCCTATAACATTTTGGTTTAAAATGCGCCAGGCACAATTAATAATTAATGTTTTAGAGCAGTGGCAAGGGCACGACTTACGAGTTGTAGGTCATGGGTCGGAACCCAGGCTGGCGCTTTACTTTGTGTAAATAATTTCATCATCACTGCTCTCAAAACGGTGAAGGAAAACATGGTGAGGAAACCGGCATTGTCCTAGAACCAAAAATTTCAAGACATGTAACATCTATCAACCCGCACTGGGCCCGCGTGGTAGATTGCAGCTCACTCCCTCTCACAGAGAGGAGTCTGTGTCCCAGCAGTGGGAATCTTATCGGCAGATTATGCTCATAGTTGTATGATGTTAGATATTGTATGTACGCAACGCGTAGAGTGAGTTGCATACATGGTGGGCCACCACTATATGGTGGAACACTGGGTGCCTACTCAGTGCAGCATACGGTAACTCCCCAGCTAGGGCAACGTTGCCGTGTTACTGACGCAGGGAGTTCAGAGAGTGCCTGGCAAGTCATTGTAAACTCTTGCGAGGAGCTTATAAGTGAAAAGGAGGCGCGGAACTGGATGCAACCACTTTCTTCTTCATCTGCTGAAGAATCACTGTATGTCGAGCCCATAAGGAGGGTGGAAGTCAGACCATTTAGTTACTGGTTTTTAACACAGTGAATGAAGTCTTTATAAATTCAATTACGAAGTCAAGGATGAGATGTTTATAAACTCTAAAGATATCGTCATTTTGATCGCAATATGTGCTGCAGTTATCAGTAAAGGGTTGCGCCTTTACTGAATTCTCACAATCCGCGCAAACTATAATAATTATGCTCTAATTACTTGCCTTGATGCCCATCCTCCCTTTAAATTTTATATGGAAATTATGTTGATTATTATGAGAATTAGTGTAGTGTGTAATGTGTCGTGTAATGCATCGCGAAGTCTGCGTGTGGACAGCACTACGAGCATTACACACATGTAACGCTCGGGCTGGCGCTTGCGCAGATCCGTCGGCTGTCGGTTTTTAGCGCGAACACAATGGCTCTCGCAGTCGAACACACACAGGATTCGCATGGAATTTTTGTGCTATCCACACTATTCGCTGATGCGAATAGTTGAGTTTAATGTGATCATTACACGATACATTAGGTACATTACACACGTCTGGCCCCGGTTTTATACTGAACTCTTAAATTGCCCATGTATAACTGGACAGTTAACCCTGGATTTATCGAACATCGATATCTCCACTTGTGATGTACTGGCTTAACTTCATTAGGCCGAGATTACCGCAACCGGCACAAATTTGTACCAGCTCGTCCCTGAGAAGACCAATAAATGATTGATAACGAAAAAGAAGTGCATGCAGTTGCATGTTGTTGTAGGTAATTTGAAATACAATATTGCAAACTAAATTAATCACAAAGGAGGTGTCCTGCCTGTTGTAAAAATAAAAAAGGAATATCGTTACGCCGGTGATTCCCGAAGGCACCCCTTCATTCGTTATGGGTGTAAGTACCATACAATTTGCTAGTTATACATCCAAGGTCTAGCTGGACATCCTGTATATTGTCTCTAATGATAGCCACGTCACTCACACATGAAGTTATCGAAACAATGTAATGGCAATTACAGGAATACCTATATTATTATCTACTTTAAGGAAATATAGACTTAGTTCATTTTAGAATGTTAGAAAGTATTGCAAAATGTAGTGCCTCGTAGGTAAGTGATCGCACGCGCATGGGTCTGTATTCAAGGTTAAGCAACGCTTGTCGAGGATGGTACGTGGTTAGCGACCTTCCATTTCATACCGAGACCCATCCGCGCTTCGGAAAACACGTTAGTCCCGGTTGTCATTCGTGGATCTATGACAGACGTTACGGGTCGTCAGAAGCTCGAAATTCTGAGAACCAGTTTTATCAAGGGGTATCGCTTTCCAATAACTGGGTTGTGGAGGTCAGATAAGCAGGCGCTCCATGTAAATCACTGGTATTCAGCTGCATCCGGTTGGACTGGATGCTGGCCAAAGATAATTGGGGAAAAGCTAGGCAGATGATGATAAGAAAATATTGCAAAAGTTTGCAGGACAAGTTTTTGTTGCAATTGAACATTGTTGAGCAGTGGTAGCGCAGTGGTAGCACAGTGGTAGCACAGTGGTAGCACAGTGGCAGCACAGTGGTAGCACAGTGGCAGCACAGTGGTAGCACAGTGGCAGCACAGTGGTAGCACAGTGGCAGCACAGTGGTAGCACAGTGGCAGCACAGTGGTAGCACAGTGGCAGCACAGTGGTAGCACAGTGGCAGCACAGTGGTAGCACAGTGGCAGCACAGTGGTAGCACAGTGGCAGCACAGCACAGTGGTAGCACAGTGGCAGCACAGTGGTAGCACAGTGGCAGCACAGTGGCAGCACAGCACAGTGGTAGCACAGTGGCAGCACAGTGGTAGCACAGTGGCAGCACAGTGGTAGCACAGTGGCAGCACAGTGGTAGCACAGTGGCAGCACAGTGGCAGCACAGTGGTAGCACAGTGGCAGCACAGTGGTAGCACAGTGGCAGCACAGTGGTAGCACAGTGGCAGCACAGTGGTAGCACAGTGGCAGCACAGTGGCAGCACAGCACAGTGGTAGCACAGTGGCAGCACAGTGGTAGCACAGTGGCAGCACAGTGGTAGCACAGTGGCAGCACAGTGGTAGCACAGTGGCAGCACAGTGGTAGCACAGTGGCAGCACAGTGGTAGCACAGTGGCAGCACAGTGGTAGCACAGTGGCAGCACAGTGGTAGCACAGTGGCAGCACAGAAAAAAATATTATTGCAAAATATGAAGCAATTATCTATTTACAAAAAAACCATTGTTTGGACTAAACAATTAAAACACTAGTGCTTTATGTTACTTTTAGAATAATGTGACAATAGTACATTACGATATTAGTGCGTAAAGATGGTTATAACATGCGAGGCGGAATTTCAGCCCGAGCCGAAGGCGAGGGCGTAATTGAGCCGAGCATGTTATAACCATACGCACGTATATCGTACGACGTTTTTTAACACATTTGCGAGGAAACAGAAAAAAAACATTTTATATTTTGTTCATTTTTAATTATTGAAACAGTTAGTGAAATTACAATTGTTAAAATGATACGTAGTTGTAGTTGGTTTTTTAATTATGTTTTTATTATTATTATTACTATTCATAATGTCATTGTTTTGTGTTAGGGTAAATGTTGGAGACGACGAAACTTCTTGAAAGGCGGCAGAAGAGCATTGTAATTCGTCATTAGTTGTAAATAAAAAAGTATCATCAGTAGAAGAGGGGCGCGGCTCAGGGCAAAACTTCTTCGTTTGTGGCTCCAAATTTATTGTCTGAGTTATTTTGGCACTTATATTTGCTTTGTTTTGGATGGAATCTTTAAATTACCGAATAAACTGTTTTTTTAATTTTAAATAATCTCAATCTGTGAATGCACACTGTTGCTTTCCCGCCATTTTAACAGCGCGCTAGCGCTGCCTACTGACTGGCGCCGCGCGGCGATTAGTTCGAAATTTGAATAGCAACAGCGCGCTGCTCACTAGCTGGAGTCGTGCGGCGGCGATCAGTTCAAAATTTGAAATGGCAAATAATGCTGTTATGGAATTTGTATGGACTATAACTTAACTATTTGCTTTGGTAACACACGCGTTTTTTATGACCCTCTTTACATATTTAAAACCGGTGGAATTACATCAGCTTTACGAGCAAGGGTGTTAAAATAGTACATTACGATATTAGTGCGTAAAGATGGTTATAACATGCGAGGCGGAATTTCAGCCCGAGCCGAAGGCGAGGGCGTAATTGAGCCGAGCATGTTATAACCATACGCACGTATATCGTACGACGTTTTTTAACACATTTGCGAGGAAACAGAAAAAAAAACATTTTATATTTTGTTCATTTTTAATTATTGAAACAGTTAGTGAAATTACAATTGTTAAAATGATACGTAGTTGTAGTTGGTTTTTTAATTATGTTTTTATTATTACTATTCATAATGTCATTGTTTTGTGTTAGGGTAAATGTTGGAGACGACGAAACTTCTTGAAAGGCGGCAGAAGAGCATTGTAATTCGTCAGTTTGTAAATAAAAAAGTATCATCAGTAGAAGAGGGGCGCGGCTCAGGGCAAAACTTCTTCGTTTGTGGCTCCAAATTTATTGTCTGGGTTATTTTGGCACTTATTTTGCTTTGTTTTGGATGGAATCTTTAAATTACCGAATAAACTGTTTTTTTTAATTTTAAATAAACTCAATCTGTGAATGCACACTGTTGCTTTCCCGCCATTTTAACAGCGCGCTAGCGCTGCCTACTGACTGGCGCCGCGCGGCGATTAGTTCGAAATTTGAATAGCAACAGCGCGCTGCTCACTAGCTGGAGTCACAGCTGGAGTCGTGCGGCGGCGATCAGTTCCAAATTTGAAATGGCAAATAATGCTGTTATGGAATTTGTATGGACTATAACTTAACTATTTGCTTTGGTAACACACGCGTTTTTTATGACCCTCTTTACATATTTAAAACCGGTGGAATTACATCAGCTTTACGAGCAAGGGTGTTAAAAAAAATCATAATGATTGTAGTACGTATTCGTACGTATGGTTTTTATTGTAAAAGAAAGTTTTTAGAGGTATCTCATGATTTTTTTCTATCGTATCAAATTAGTTTTATTATGTTTTCAACACACTATCAACCTAGAATTGAACCTGAAGAATATCATATATATTTCTGATTTTGTTTACTATAGTCGATCATATACTTTGTTTCTAAACTTTGCATTTTTTGCGTTTAGGTCCTGTAAGCCCCTTAAGGCGAAGGTTTCCGGGCCTGTAGGCCGCAGCGCAGCGCGACGTATTTATTTGACCAAGATGTCTGGACTTTAAAAGAAACTGTGACCTCTGAGTTTATTTCTGTCTTTCTTCTCAGAGGCGACAGATAGGAAATGCCGACCTCATCTAGTTTTTAAATATGATTGACGTGTAAAAGTGTTTGTACAAATCTACTTACAGAAATAAAATCATTTATCTCAAATTACGTACTGATCATCACCGTATGACCGGGTAACATTCACAGTCTGAGCTCAGTCTCAATCCGTCAAAAATACATCTATTTTCCCTACAATTTTGACAAGTTTTTGACATTTGTTTGTTGCCGAGATGAGAGAGACTGCGACTAGTCTTTCATCGTTTTAAATTACTAGAAATGGCCTTCTGATAATGCTGACTTTCAGTGTCAATTCAGACAAAGCTTAGGTCTAGTGCTAACGAGCCATACCTACTCGTTTTCTGAATTGAGAAATAAAAATAAATAAAAAGTTGAAAACTTGTCTAACTCTAATTTTCCATTAGTCACCCACGAAATTCAAAATTTCGTTGAACCGATCTCGATTTCTTCCACGCTAATGAAGTAATACTAAATATATAGCCGATTCCTATAATGTACTAATATAAATAATATCTATGGTACGGACGGTTGTTGGTTAAAATTAAGACTTGTATTCTTACTAATAATGATTCATAGCTTTGAAAAGTAGACCGGTCCACATAGAATAGCTATCACAATATCTATCAAATAGCTATCACAGGTAAAAGAGAGAATAACGGGCTAATTTACTAAAGTGACACGGGTTAAGGTCCATTTCCTTGTCAGCCTGCAATCTGTCGCACACGACATGACGTGAGACTAAGTGCTTCACATCAGTGGCAAAATCATCAATCATTATTACATCTTCGGAAATGACCGCTGATGAACTTATTGTAAAATATATTTTTCGTACCACTTGCTCAAAAAAGTGACATTCTATGCCACAAAAAGCGAACATAACAATAGTCATTTTTAATCTGTTAAAAACAGGGAAAGAAAATTGTACTGAATTTCATTCATCCTCTAGGGGGAGAATGTGATTTAAATTTGGAATACTTACCGAAATTTATACTGAACTACAGTGTTTACACCATTGAGTTTGTATATAAAGCATTATACATCTTTTTGAAAAAGGAATACGCATTTATTATGCAGTTTTGATTATTAAATAAAATTACGAAAACCGACGAGGCCGTATGAGCTTGATGCCTTTGCTTTTCCGACAAAAAAATATTAGTCTAGGAATTTGCCGCGTTTTTGTTTTCTTCAAATACATAAACATTAAGTTTATTTTAATTTATTTTTATATTTATAAAAATAAATTATAACTTATTAACTTATTTAAGTTAATGTTCTAAAATGCTTATCTCATATTATTATTGTGTTAATTTTTTCGCAAATGGTACGAAAAGTAGAGTATTTTCCTCGGTGATAAAGCTGTCTTAGTCTTGGGTGAACTTAAATCCCTCGCTACACTCAGGACTCGTCTTAAATCCCTCGCTTCGCTCGTGATTTAAGTTTTTAACACCCTCGCTACGCTCGGGAGTAAACCTCGAGTCCTTCGTTACGCTCGCGATTTAAATCGTCACCCGCGACAGAAGACTCTGCTTTATCCCCTTGGTTAATAATCTACTATAATGTAACATTACGCCTGCACTTTTCAAAAGGCTCGGCAGAGGGGTACAGGGCAGTCACATTTATCAGTTATGTTTTATATCCCTTTAATACTCGCGGGGATTTATTTAAATGGAAAGCCCCATGTTATTTTGCCCGATTAGGGAATCAAACCCACAAAATCACACTCTTAGGAGTCCTAAGCATGGGCCTGTTAACCACTAGACTAAAGATGCATCTTTAGTCCTTTTTTTTTTGAAGTGTTTTCTTTATAAGTCGTCCTTTTTGAGTACAAAAAGAACCACAGCATGTTTCTATTTCTGTTACCCTTTGCAAATAGATTGACTCTTTACTGTTTTTTTGCTGCGATGCGAATCTAAGTTGCAGTATGTTTGTACTTAATATAGAAGAAGTCTTTTTACCGGTTGATATTAATGCCTTAATCTATCCATACATTATTATAAAATTCGCCTGTCTGTCAGCGGGCTGTAATAGGTAGGCAGTTGAAATTTTCACAGAATGTATATTTCTATTACCGCTATAACAAAAATAACAAAATATAAAATAAAGATATATTTAATTAAGACAAGAAAAGTATTTAAAAAAATAGTGTTAAATATTGTACGGTGGTACGGAACACTTCGTGTGGGATTATTGCGATATAATCGACGTGTATAGGGTAAAACCGGGATAGATGCACCACTTTTTGAAATAGCCTCCTTATTTAAAAAATATTAATTTTATATGAATAATTTCTATGAATGTAGTTAGCTTAATCATTTATGTTGAATCACAGTTATTTTTTATTTACCTATCAATTACAAATTTTGGAGAATTTAGCTTTTTGTGGAACCCTTTTTTTGAGGATAGTTGCCTACCTGTATGGATAGTTGCCCCACCATGAAAATACTAAGAAGGATAGATGCCTGCAGTGCAGGATAGATGCCTTTTATAATGTGTAAACGAAAAATCCCACCAAATATGAGGTCGTTCTACTCTTGAAACAGCAATCGTCTCCAAAAGACATGGGTCGTATTATAAAACGTTTTTAATTTTTTTTAATCTTTTATTTGTTATCGTTATTAATTGTAATATAACACAAAAAACATAATAAAATTTTAAAAGTCTTTGTTGAACAAAAGTATTAATTCTTAATTGTTATTATAAAATATAATTATTAAGTGTTAACATGCATAATCGAACTTTAAAAAAAAATTAAAACAACATAATATAGATATCATCTCTTAATACTACTCAAATGAGGTTGATCCGGACAATGCATTCAGTTTTCCACATCTTGAGCAATAATTTCTGAAAAGTGTACAGGTTTCATGTAGCCAGTTTTGACACACTGAATCCAATCGGATAGGTGCCCCTTGGGGCACCTATACCTCGAAAAATCAGGGCTACTATCCTTTACGATAGGGATAGATGCCCAAATATTTTTTAAATAAATTAAAAACAAAAGAGCTACTATTAACACCCAGATGAACACTTAATGAACCAGTACATTGATGGAATAAAAAATTTAATGAAATTTATAACTACTTATAAAGTTATACAACAGCAAATACTAACTTTTAAATCTTTGACGTGTTTGTGAAGTTCGCCGCGGAGATGATTAGATATACGAGCGAAACGCATCCTCACCATACGACAGTCCGAGGAAAATTGAGGTGCAGGGTGATTGCGGCTCCTACTTGTACTATTAATTCTTAGTTGCGAGTTTGGGAAGTTAGATTTTTTAAGAATGAGGCATCTATCCCACTGCGGCATCTATCCCGGTTTTACCCTAAATGTTTGTAAAACCTACTTACAGAAATAAAATCATTTTTCATGTCTCAATTAGCGTGCTGCTTACCTTACATCCCTCACACGATGTTACGCCGTAGTGATATCCAGATGCCTTGTCGCCACAAACTTTGCAAGGTGTAGCGGTCTTTGAGACCACTCCGGTATTCGCGCTGTCCACCGAGTAGGGGGAGGGGTCTGCGGACAAACAAACAACAATATTAATACAAATAAAAAAAAATCATCTATAATATAAAATTAAATTGTAATTGTGTTGCATATCAGACTGGTGTCCGGATCTCCACGTCCAAGGCGCTTATGTTGCATAGGTACGGGAGTTTCTATAGAAGACCACAAACACTATTTATTATTGAATGACTTAGGTTTATAGGTGCCTCGTTGGTGTACCGGCCGCCACCACGACGCTGGGCGTGCTCCACACGCAAGGCCGTCTTAGGGCTAGCCGGGGCCCTTGGGCACATAAGAATTTGGGGCCCCTTTGGAAATTAAAAAAGACCGATCAAGTGCGAGTCGGACTCGCGCACCGGGGGTCCCGTACAAATTTGTAGGTATGTAACTACAAATTTATGGTTTTCAGATTATTTCCTTTACTTGTGCTACATGACATTGCTTCTCGCCAAATTTCATGATTCTAGGTCAACGGGAAGTACCCTATAGGTTTGATTCCGATACAGATCATATCTCATATTATATACATAGATCAGATATCAGATTTTTAAAACAGAAATCCCGAAAGAAACTGGTCCTTTCGGGATTTCTGTTCTGCTAAAGAATAAAAATCTGATCAGGTTTCCGATAAATATTTCAACTTAGGAATGTTGACAATCATTTTTTTCAAGTATTTACAAAAAAAAAAATGCGTTTTTGAATGTAGGTAAGCGTTGTAATATCTGCTTTCGGGGGCCCCCGTGGGGTAGAGGGGCTCTGGGCACGGGCCCCGTGTGCCCTTATGGCAAAGACGGTACTGTCCACACGGGTTCGATTCACATGTCCAGCAAAGTGTTATGTGGTTGTTCAGTCCGGAATGTCTCAGTCTTGATTTGTGCCTGGTTGCTGGTAATAGGCTCGCTCCTATTACATGGGACTTAAACATAACTGGCGTAATGTGGGGGTACTATAGGTGCAACTTTGCCGAACTCTTCGAGGTAACAGGAGTTATGTTAACTGTAGGTATATTGAGTTACGGCGCAGTAGACTATCAATTTCTATAAAGTTCTATTTAGTGCGTGCAAATTATAACTGATTGCAAAAACCTTAGGACTTATATACTAGATAGACAAAACTTTTAGGCTGTGCATAGAAAACACTTCACAACACACAAAAGCATAATTAAATGATTTCAATCATCTGATAATTTTATTCGAGGAATAATTTTGAAATTTTGACATTTACTTCATATAAAAACTGCCAAACGTCAATTTCATTCTTCGAATAAAAGTTATCTGGCGAAAGAAAAATCAGCCCTATAATAAATAAAAACAAGGTGCCAATAATAAATATAAAATGAAAAATAAAAGAAAAACATATTTATAAAGTGACACTATGACATACTTTAAATCAAATTACTATACGAACAAGGATACTAATTATTACCTACATTACGCATTGATTAAGAGCTCCTGAAACGTAGTACGCAGATCAACTTGCATCGTATAAGAACAGTTAATCGTTTCATTAGCAGAACACTTCTTTATTGCAAGATTTGTAAAGATAAGAACTGAGGAGCAATTCTCGTAATTTAAAGAACGATCTCAAGGCCAATTCCCGTAATTAAAACCGTTAATTAAAAATTAATAACGTTTTTAATTACGGGAATTGGCCTTCTGATTTCACGCCTTCAAGGTTCGCATATGCTAAGGAATGTCTGTTCAGCTTCGCCCTCGCCGGCGACATTGCACGTGCAAAGGGGACGAATTTGCAGAACTAATCTTGAGATTTTATTTTATCTAGGCACAGTTAAGGCTAGGTGGCCCCGAATTTAAGTTTTTTAAAACAATCTGAAACAAAGAATATAGGGTTTTAAATTAAAAAAATATATATCTGTATTAGTTAAGGATCTTGTCTAGACAAAATCGCATTCAGTTGCAAGACCTGATGAACTTCACACGATAGAAAAAAATCGCAAAGTTACCCCTTTTTAAAACGTTTTTTCAATATTATGACTATATTACTGACTTTTTACATTTAATTTTTGTACTATATTAAAGAAACTAATTAGTTATAGACAAATTCGCAGTGTTTGACTTGATAAAATGATTTTCTTAATTACTAAGTTTAAATATGAATTAAAAGCGCCCGCGGCGGCTCCTACGGGGCCGTTCAGTCGCGTGCTGGCGCTTATGGACGACGGACCTGTGTCAGTTTTTTCCGCGACAACTTCGCGAAACTTATCATCTGTTTTTGAGAGTTTGATTGTTAGTTATAATGGGCAATAAACAACGCAGGCGAAAAAAGTCGTGTAAAGCAATAAAAGAAACAAATAGAAAGAATGCACTCCAAAGATATGTGAAGAAGTAAGTACCTACCTAAATGTTTTATTTGTATTGTAATGTGGTGAGCCACAGTATAAAAATATCAGTACTACTAGAGAACGCTAAGATTTTTGAAATACATAAAAAAATCAATGGCTAGTTTGGCTATAGAGAAGTTCTCCAATGCATAATTTTATTCAGTATGTATTTGCAAGAGGAACAGTGTGTAGAATTCACTCGAGATTTTTGTTATTGCATGTTTATTATTAATTATGCCACTCCAAATGGAATAATAAAAGAAACTTGGCTTGAAATGTTTACGTGGGTTTTTAATGTTTTAGAGCAATGCAGTTGCAGGCCAAGCGCAGTGCGCATGTATCAACTAATGATTCGGCGAATATCGAGTAAGTTTTTTTATATTATTTATTTTAAAGACATTCTCTATTTTACTATTTGAATTAAATAGTATCTCACTTGTTATTGTAACACCATAAAAATTACATAAAGAAATTAAATACATATACTTAAATTAAGTAGGTACGTATGTATGTGGGGGTCACATACATACCTACTTTATTATTAAAATTAAAGTACCTATTTATTAATTATTATTACTGTTTGCGTATCTTTGTTTCTGTATAACTGTCTGTATGTCAGTGTGCGTGTGTATTTGTCTTTGGCATTGTAGCTCCTAAACGGAAAACGGATGAATCGATTTCAATGCAGTTGTCTCTATTAAACAGACTGGTTTAATAATAAGAAAGTTTTTTTAAAATTTTACTTGTTAATTACCAACAAGTCAAAAACAACTTTTGTGTTACAGATCAATAGAGCATGCGGAAGGGCATCATAAAGTGTCTCCATTGATGACTTTAGAGCATGGTTTACTTGAATAATCTTAGGATTGAGGAGTAAGTAACTGTATTGTACTTATTAATAATCAATTATATTGTTTTAACCGATTCAATTAAAATCAGACTAAAACATGCTACGGCATGCCATAGGCATAAGTAAATAGCCCATAAAATGCGTAAGTTTATATATCCGATAATTATCGCATTTACTAACAACTATGAATATTGAAACAAAAAAATATATTTTATTGTTACAGAACGACTATTCATGCTGCCAATGCCCATGTCACACATGCTGAAATGCCTTTAGATGAACATAATAATGTATCACCTAATAATAATATCAATGAGTAAGTTGCTACTTTTTGTTTTACATAATAATTATGTGGAATTCAATAGGTTATATTAAAATAATCTGTTTTTAGAACAATGGAGGAAATTGAAAACTACACTCTAAGCGTTGAAAACGAAATCGAACACGACTATCAACCCATCAGTGGACGACGAATTGTTGACATGAATTACCTGATAACACAGCACCAAGAAAAAACGCATCATATCGATTTATTTGACAGCAGAGTTGGATATTTTACAGATATAAAAGTGTTTACTTTTAATTTAATAAAAAAATCGGTTGTCTGTAAAGTCGGTTTGCTGACGATAGTTGAACGTGACAACGTCATAAGAAAATACTGATGGAATAATTGCATTGCATTTGTTAATATTCGCTTGCACTTCAAGCCGCCATGGAACGCTACAGAGCGAGGCCGCGAGGTAACGCTACATGAGTCATGTTTTTTCGTGAGTGCAACCAGCTTCATCGATTTATTAGACGTTGTCACGTCAAAATAAAAGTACTTTATTTTTATTTTATTGACGACTCACACAGTCACGCTTCACATTATGTGTTACACGAGACGAACATTTATACCTCTAAGCTTTTTTGAATTACAATATGCATTGATATTGTAATTCAAGAATTGTAACACAATTCTCCTAAAGTAAGTGTGCCTACTGCTTGATTTTTTATACTGTAGCACGAATATTTGATTTTAGTCAGTCAGATTTTAAATCCTTTTTATAAAAAAAAAGTATACAAATTATGTTTTAATAATTAGTATCAAGTTTATACAATACGTATCTAATCTATCTATAACCTTAAAAATAACTACTACTAGAAAAATAAAACAAAATAAACTTATACTAATCAATTCAAGTTGATCTACTGCATTGCTCTACTCTGTGACGCAACTTAGTACCTACTCGAGTTCGTGAACTCATGAGCGGTGCGCTTGGCGCGCGCGTCCCCGCGCATCGTAACTTATTACGTATCGCTACTCCTTGCGGGGGCTGAGGTATGCGTTAAATACCTACAGCGCTCGGAATACCTGGCCTTAATCCAGAGAAATCATGCGCTTCCTAATCTACATGTTTTCGAGTTAGCACGAAAGTGGACAGTTAAAGCTCCTTAATTTTATACTGCCGCGCTTTGTCGTAGTGCACATATAAAAGTATTTCCCTCGCGCTTTTCTTTAGAACTTTCCCTTACGTCACCTACTCTGGTCATACCTTTACAACTGGGTCGGCTTCCAGTCAAACCGGATGCACCTGAATGCAAGCATAGTACTACATAAACCGACTATAAATCCGACCTCTACAACCCAGTTACTGGGTAATACGATACCCCTTGGTAAGACTGGTTGTCAAATTTTTCGGCTTCTGACGACCCGTAACCACTGCCAAATATCCACCAATGATAGCCAGGACCAACGGCTTAACGTGCTTTCCGAGGCACGGAGGGGTCTTGATATATAAAGATGTCACCCATGCACGGACCAACCGCGGCAAGTGTAGCTTAACCTGATTGAGCGACTTGTGCGGCTGTTATTACTTACCCAAAAGCCCTTAGCATGGAGTTGTTAATCTCTAATTTTGTTGCAATGGTTCACAGCCATGGTTATACAATACAGTTAAGTACTTATGGTGTAACAGCGCTATTTTAGATTTCATCATCGCGCGTCCGTATTTCCAAAGACAAACGATGGTTGCCGAAGCGCATACGTTTGCTGGGAGATCTTCAAACATGTCCGGATAGGTAGTAAACAATGGGGCTCAATTAGCGAGTGTCCGGTCACCCCAACAACGTTTATTATAACTACTAGTATCGAATTCGACAGTTCAAGGCGGGATGTGCAGGGTAGCCCACAAATTGGTTGTACAGCGCCAGCATATCCAGCTACCCGAAACTGTCAAAATTTCCCAATCAACTTTGTACCTTATGCTATAGCGATAAAGTTGAAAATCTATTAAAGAAATTTGACAGATTGTAGTAGCTTGATGTGCTGGCGTATGTACACCGTCAAAATTAATTGATGCGGCTGTGGTACCTTTCTGCATTACATTGAATTTGCCGAAACTGGATATGAAAGTTGACCCGTATTGCAAGCTATCAAAATAGTGTGGTCAACGTTATCATCTATCAATGATACGTAGTATCCTAGGTGAATATCGACTGTGAAAATTGCAGCAGCGCCGCGTGGACGTAGTTAGAACTAATGCTTTGAAAGCTTGATTTATTAAACAACTTCATTTTTATTCAATATGACGATGATGATATTAAGATGATATTTAGATAATTATGATCGAGTTTAATTTATTTTAATTTACACAAACGCATAAATTGAGATAAATTAAACTTGGTCTAAGTACTTCATATTAAATAATATCCTAATATCGACGTATCGAATACGTATTCGATACATGAAAATTAGGGTGCTACAAACTTGTTCCGCTCTGCATGAGACGACGGCACAGCCGGGCGGCACAATCGGAATATGTATGTACCTAAATAGAAATATTTATGTTCAGGAAAACTCCGCTCTACTTAGCACTAATCATGACGAGACGACCTGAACATGATTGAGCTAGGGTAGATACCGAACGGATCGTCGATGTACACGAGCGGAATGAAAGCCGATCATATGTTGTGATTGCTTCGGGTCGGCTTTGCTGTTCAACACGAATCGAATGTGCCGACCCGAACAGTTGAGTAGCACCCCTTACGATAATTAGGTAGATCTAAGTTCACTACCTCACTGCAAAACTCTTCAGACAGAAATGATGTCATTTAGTCATTTTTATTTTCGATTTCCGTTTAAATCACATCGGAGATCTGCAGCGGACCAAATCGCGAATATTAGTCTCTTAAAGTCGTTGGTAACAGTTTACAGGCGTAATAGAAATTCACGTACTTACTGGTGAACGTCGGGGAGAGGGAAATTATCTGTCTAATATTGGAGATAGCAGGTTTTTTTTAATGGAAACATTCCTTTTAGGAAGTGTCAGAGACATTTATAATTCTCTTGTTTTATCCCAATTTATTTGCAAATACAGACGGTGTGTGTCTGGGATCAAGGTAACCCACTTGCATGGTGCAGATCATAGAAAAAACAACTATCTATGGAGCACACATTGCACCTGCAATAGACACATAATTTGAGGTCCAAAGTTGTCTTGAAATCAGAAACTTATAAAAAAATATACCTATCTCTGTACGCATTATCCGTTTTGTTTCGTCGAAATCGTCGCATTGATCACTTATTTTAGTTTAATTAATGACAAAAACAAATTTTATACATTTTCTGTTTTTACACGTGAGAACCTGCCTTTTGGCTTTATGTCTCATATATCTTACCTATGCTTCTGTTAAAGCTGTTGGTTCTCCTATAAATAAATAAATTGTCATTGAACTAAAATAGGTGATGCGACAAAGAGTATTTAAAAATAGAAATAAGCTAACTCGACAGACATTGTCCTGTTTTTGATTCGAAAGACACGTAGCGCCATCTGTTATCATAATAACGTTATTGTTGTTTTCCTCGGGAATAGCACTTTTTGGGGTAACGGGATGACCGTATATGCAAAAATTCAGGATGCTCGGTTCAGTGGTTTAGGCGTGAAAAGGTAACAAACAAACAAACTTACTTTCGCATTTATAATATTAGTTAGGATAACAATGCCATAGGTGTATAACAGATGACTATATTAGCGTCTGGAAAAAATAGGGTATCATTATAATTATTGTTTACATCGATTACCCCTGAATTTAAAACTCATATAATAAAATAAAAAACTAAATTAGTAGAGTTACCTAAATAACTTAGGTATACCTATTTATTGGTTAAAAATTAACGAGGTTAAGAGCAAATGTTGTTTTATCAACCCCCGGTAAACTTATAATTATGATAAGAATCGTATGTGCATCGAATCGTATCCCAGCAATAAAAAAAAATGTTCGTTTTTTCGGAAATTATCATTTCATTTAGGTATTTCCTAGGAGAAATAACCGAATAAGCCAATCAAGTAATAGAGTATCAAGTGGCAGAACATCGACACACAAACAGTACCTAACCACGAATTTAGCACATTATTCTAGCGTAGACATTACACGTCACCAGGCAGCGCAGGACTTTCTGGACATTAGGCCATGTCAAAGCAAGATATTGCGATATCCAATTTTAGCTCTGGTTGCTTATCAAACGACGTTCACAGATAAACCACCCGGCAAGAGATATATGTATATCTACGCGCTATATATTATACGCTCTGTCAACCTCAGTGCATATAATATATACCTATATATGTGTATAATATATTGTATTCATTCGCATAGTTTTATCGAGCACCATTTTAATATGCATGAATCATTTAAATTACATATTCATCGTTTACCGACTGCTTTTTCGGGTAAATTCTTCGTGCAGGTTAATTAAAGACTGCACTATGATTGCTTCACAAAGCGCTGTCAACTAGGCTTTAATATTGTAGTGTCCATACAAGAATCACTTTATTCGTGTGAAGTCAAAAAAGTAAGTACCTCCTACCCGGTATGAATAGCCAAAATAAAACGTAACCTAACCGAGGTGCACCAATGTTCGAGCTCGCAACGTTCGCTCTTGCACCTTGACTCCTTTGTAAAAGCTACAGATAAACTGAGTGCGTGAACTGCATTATTTATGTGCCTAGGCGAAGATGCACCCCATGAAAATAGTCCTGTCGGCACCCAGGCATATTAATTCGTTATAATTGATAATAAATTACCGCCGAAGGGGCACCGATGAGGTGCTAGCCTAGGGCGCTATGGATATGTAATCAGCCTATGCATAATGTGGAAGTGACCTAATTCATCATGTTATCGTATTGGCCGAGCATCGAGGCCGAAATGAAACTGTTACATCCTCCAGTGTTCGCTCACATGTGAAACCTGAGAGGCGATAGAAATAATTACTTAAGCGGGTAGCGCCAGGTAGCCCGCGAAATTAAAGTTTTCTTACGTTATTTGCAATTTACAGGACAGTGTGGAACATCGAACGGAAACGGAAGTGTATCTATTTTCATTATAGAATGTGCTGCTTGTTATTGACTCTCCTGGTGATAATACAATGGTAGTACTAATTGAGGATATTAGGTATATATTAATTCCCTACGGAATCAAACCCCGAAGAATATGTGTTTGTTCTTTATTTTGTGTTTGTTCGGCCTTATTATGGAGGATTTATCTGTAACATTGAAAAATTAGAAGAAAGAACATTGCTACTATTTCCGGTTATATGTTTCGTTGTAATTATATGTTTTGTTTACGAATTTTCCTAGTAGTAAGTACAACTTATTCCTGCCTACGTAATTTTATAAGTGCTTCGCACGGTCCATACGACTTAACAAAACATCGTGATCTGTTTATTACTTCTAAAGTAAAATATTCATTTAACTATTATACCTACACGTAAAGTTTCCGGAACAAATTTTCAAAAACGCAAAAAAATTCGTTGCGTGGTTTCGAAAAACAACGCGGTCACATATAAACGAAGAGCGACTTTTATAACTTATAATAATACGATTTACTGGTAAAAGGGAATACGAGTGTGCAAAGTCAAAGTCAAAGTCAAATCATTTGTTTCAAATAGGCACATTAAAGGCACTTTTGAACGTCAAAACTTACAGTAAAATTGAATTGATTCTAGTCGCCCCTTCCAAAAGGTAGTTTTCGTATGGAGAAGAATGGGCAAGAAACTCCACCGTTACTCTTTTAAAATGTTTTACAAGGTTTTGTATACATAATATAATTGTATGTGAAGACGATGCACCTAGAATAAAAGGCGTCTACCCCTAAAAAAAAAATAATTAAAAATTAAGCAATTACAGGTAAATCAATTATGTGATAGATACATGGTGATACAAAGTAATGAAACGATTTTCACACTAGAATGGGACATAGCTACCCTATCTAAAATGCCATCCATACAAAGTCCAACTCATTGCGTAAGTGAACATTATGAGAACTTTTCAAAAATATTAATATTACCTAGATGAAGGATGTAACGGAAGACTACTAAAACAGAGGTTTTTTGTTGTTGAATGACATCTCGCAGTTCAACCTGTGAGGTAGTCGTCTGCTTAACCGGACTTTCCTGTGGAGGCCTCAATAAATTAAGGCCTCCAGCCAGGGCTTAAAAACAAACTTAAATACTAAGCGACTACACGCTAAGGGCACCCCCTGTGGGGTTCGGACCTCGGCTTAGGGTGTCGCTGGGAGAGGACAGCAAGGGACAGGCTGGATCGGAATTTATTGGGGACGAATTTAAAACTACAGGCTCAGTGGCGCGGGCTGTCTCGAGCAAGGATTGGGGCGGACTTGGGTGTCGTGACAGACCTCGACGTCGAGGGCGGAAGGACGACTGACGGAACTTATACTTCCTGAGAGTACTGGTGGGCGGTGGCCTTACCACTCTCCTGAAGGAGGGTAGTGGCGTCGTCTGGGGTGGTGAGGGTATGCATTGTTCGGCGAATCCTACTTAACTTATGTTGGAGGGAGTGTATCGGGGGCCGCCGCAATCAGGGGATTGGGGTGCTTTATGGCAGAATCAAAGAAGCTCTTGGATAGGCGTTTCATGTACTGCTGGACGGGTGGGACTAAAACGGAGTTTTTTTTTTTTTTTTATAATGGCATCTCGTAGTTGACCTTGAGAGGTCGTGACTACTTAACCGGACAATCCTGCGGCTGCCTTGAGAAAACTCAAAGCCTCCAGCCAGGGGCTTAAAACTAACTAAATAAACTAAGCGACTACACGCTAAGGGCACCCCCTGTGGGGTACGAGCCTCGGCTTAGGGCGTCGCTGGGGGAGGGCAGCAAGTTGGGACAGGCTGGATCGAATTTTGATTATTTAACGAACGATGGGGCCGGCATTTCCTAATTGACTACTCTGAGAAGAAATGCCGAAACAAACTCAGAGGTCAGAGTCGGGAATTTAAATCTACTGGCTCAGCTGCGGCGCGGGCTGGCACTACATCGAGCAAGGGTCGGTGGGGGGCATTTACATGGGGACGTCGCGAGGGACCTCGTCGGCGAGGCTGGTATTTCTTGTGTTTGTTCTTCCTAAGTGTACTGGTTGCCCTACTGCTCTCTTGGAGGAGGGTTATGGGGTCATCTGGGTCGGTGAGAACATGCCTTGGACGGCGGAATTTGCTAATTTTGGAGGGAGTATATCTGGCGGCCTCGACAACCAGCGGGTTTCGATGGTTGGGGGCGGAATCGAAGAAGTGCTTGGAAAGGCGCTTCATGAATTGGTGGATAGTGGGGATTTTGAGATTGAGATCGACATGGAGGAACTAAAACGGAGTGTGGACTGCTTGCTATTTATGCAAGCCCGTGTAACGAAACCATAGCGAGTTTTAGGAATCGGCCTCAACGGTACAACGCCATCTATCGGGTCAAGAGGAAATTTCGTAAAACCTAATTTAATATAGTTAAATGTGTTCATATCAATAGCATATAGGTAATTTAACATAAGTTAAAATATTTAAATTATTTTAGTACCTAGTAATATAGCGTGGTGTAGTTGAGCTTATACCTAGTGATATTTTCTCGGAACTGTTTGTGGTGCATAAGGAGTATTTGTGGGCTAGTTTTTAGGGTTCCGTACCCAAAGGAAAGAATGGGAGCGAACGGGACCCTATCCTCTCAATCTGCCAAAAATACCTCTAATTTCCCTACATTTTTGTCAAGATTTTGAACGTTTTTAATTACTAAAACCTAGCCTTCTGGTTTCTGTCGATGTCCCTGTCATCTTGTATATGTTTCAGTTATATTTTATGAATTTGTGTCGACACGTTTTTTTTTACAGATTTTTATGCACACATCACAAATCTCTAGACATCTGGTTTTCTCCGAGTTGTTTTTTTTTTTGTCTACAAACAATATTTTAAGATTTTGACCACAGCTTATAGGTCACTGCCTTATTAATCTCATATAAAAGAACTGCTATGTGCGACCACTAGTTGTGGAACTATGGCCTCAGAATAAAATTAACTCTCATGTAAAATTTTTCAGGAAAACTTCTTTTGTCAATATCTCAAAAGTATACTTTTTGCACATAGCAGGTTTTGGTTTGACAACGACGATAGGCTACTTTTTGTTACGGGTATAATTTCCGACATCTGGTTAATCTATAAAGTTAAAGATCCACTGAGACAAAGGCCTCCTCTCTGTGAGAAAGATAAAACACGCGGGTCCAGTGCGGGTTAGTAGATGTCACATTTATTCGTGTAAAAAAAAAAACACGCATTCATTCTTAATAAAAATATCACGCTTACTTGTAGGCAGAATTAATACAAAGACACTTAGATTATAAGATCTTATCTCTACCAAAACAATGTATTTCTAGCAAATAAACTTTTGATTTGAGATGATTCAAATTTTTCCGGTTTCCTCGCGATGTTTTTCCACCGTTTTGAGAGCAGTGGTGATGTAAGGGCCTGTGCTCACCACGTTTTTTAAACGCCGTTGACGCGCGTTTTAGAAACGTGCGTCGACGGCGCGCTTTTATCCTACAGAAGGTCTACAGGCTGCGTCTGACTCGCGTGCGTATCACGTCTGTATCTCCCAAACGCGCGTCAACGGCGCGTTTAAAAAACGTGGTGTGCACAGGCCCTCATTACACAACGTAAAAGGACTTTTCACGGTTCACGTCAATAGTGTAACTATGAAACGGTTAGACAAGTAGGTACTGATGGATAGTTGATAGTTTTGAAGCTTTCTTATCAAATTTGACTTATTCAGACAGGTTTTTATAAGACACTGTTTTGTTACTAAATACCATTTCCGGTGATGACATACCTAACATGGCGAATATTTAACTTTAAGTATGTAGTATTTGCTTCGCGTACAATGAACCGACATACTTAGGTTATTTTTGGGTTTCGAGAACTTTCTAATTAGTTCTGAAGAACTATTAGTTTCGTGAAGGAGATCTTAGGTGGTCAAGTGGCGTCTGATACTACCACATAGTGTGTGGCAGAGGCAACTACAGCCATCGACGCGTGTCGACGGATGCCACTGGGGCCAGGCTATACAATCCGCTAGATGAAGCTCAGAACCGGTCGAAGTTGGCGATGCTTGGGGGAGGCCTATGTCCAGCAGTGGACGTCTTTCGGCTGAAATGATATGTTAATGATGATATTTTTCAACATAAAGTAAGTCGAGACTCAACGGTCAAAGTCAAACTATTGCCACATTTATATCGGCAACGTATAAATAATTTATAAATATATAGGTAATACCTACATATATTAAACGTGCTCATTTTATTTTAAACGTCGCAAATTATGTACCTCGGCACCTTTCTAGTTTCGAAGTGATGGTCAACACTTAGGTATCTGAAAACGTGATTGCCAAATTTTAATTATTTCTTCCTTTAGTTTGAAGTGTTTAGAGTGCTTAGTGACAATTATTACATGCACTTGTTTAATTATTTATTTAATTTTTTGCACAAATAGGTACAAAGGCGATCTTATAAACTTGGCTCTTATATAGAGTGACCTCCTATAAGCCTTACAAGTATATTATATTCTCGATCACACGAAATCGAAACATCACATTGCATAACATCACGCCTGTAACCCCCGAAGGGTCAGGGCAGTAGTGTACCAATATTACAAGAAATGTAGGTTCATTTCGCGTATAAGCATAGCATAATTCGCCAGGACTCAGGCCTCGTCTCGGTGAGAAACAATGAGCCGAATCGTGGTCACCATCGGCCCAATGCGGGTCGGTAGATGTCACATGTCTTCGAATGTTTGGTTCTAGGTCATACCGGTTTCCTCACGATGTTTTCCTTCACCGTTTTGAGAGCAGTGGTGATGAAATTATTTACACAAAGTAAAGCTCTTGACTAGGTTCGAACCTACGACCTGCAACTCGTAAGTCGCGGTCGTTACCAATGGACTACCACTGCCCTTTTTTCACTACTAGGTTTTAAATATTAGATCATCATTATTGTACGTATATAGTAAAGTTTTCTCAATTAGATTAGGGTTCGGATTTGGTTTCCGTCTGACCAGGTGCAGCTGAATATTGTAGAGAAGAGACTGCTACCTGTGTCTCTTCTCTACAATATTCAGCTGAACCCACCTACCCTGTGCTATCTGAACTCCAAAGACATAATTTATTTAATGGCATTACTGATATTCTGAGGGTAGATCTGCATTTATCAGACTTTTAACGACTCTCATGAATAACCGGGAGAATCTAATTCAAACGCTCTCAGAGAGAACTACTGGCATTTAGGGACCTCTCGGTTTGATGTGTGCGGCGCTCGAACGCAACGGACGGCGTAGATGGATGGTCACGAGGAGTCTACGTGACGTTTGCGCATATGTCCGACGAATGCTTATGTTGGGCCTGTGCCTAGGGTTACCAGGCCTAAAAATGCAAAATCCTGTCCGACATGTCTAAAAATCCTGATTTTGAAAAAAAAGTCCGGTCAAGCACCTGTATTAAATAAAAATCATAGTATTTAAGTACGTTTTTATTTACTTATATTATTTAGACCCATATTTTTGGTTGCTAGCAACCGCATGCAAAAAGTTGTTTTTTCCAGCTATTTTGCAATAAAATTATTCACATGTCACGTGTTTATAGTTATATTGCGTAAGCGCCGCCCGCGCCCCGCGCCGCGCGCGCACTTGCGGTGTGCTTGCGTTCCGGGACTTCCGGGCTCAGTGCGTGCGGCACCCGTCGCTTGAGCGGGCGGGAAGACATGCAAGTATGACAAAAATCCGGTCTGACGTAAAATCCGGGCGGAGTTTGGTCTAACACGTAAAAATCCGGTCTAGACCGGCTTTATCCGGTCAGATGGTATCTCTACCTGTGCCCCAGGCGTAGGCATCCTAATGTGGCTAACTAGGCCGTCCTTCCACCAGAGATATCCCTATCGCCCATTTTGACCGAACTGACAATGAAACTACTTTGCAGCTCTAGTGGATACTGCCTCGTTGGTTCAGGGGACATCATGAGCATGAAGTCGATTCCCGAGTCAGGCAAAGTGTTATTGGGTTTTTCCATCTGACATTTCTCAGTAGCGTCTGTAGTCCAGGTCTGTGCCCGGTTGACGGCAATAGGCTCGCTCCCATGGATTTAAATACAACTGGGAAAATGTGTGAGTATGTGGTGCACCTCTGCTCAACTGGTCGGGGTACACAGGCGTTATGTTATGATAAAGAAATGTCAAAGTTGATGATGATTTATGTACTCAGGGACATAGGTAAGTAGTGGGAAAAGCACAAGCCGTACGGAAGTAATAGCAGTCCACATATGTGTTAAGTTAATAATAGATTCTGAAGGCCAGGCTACGATCGATGCTCACAGTCATTGAGAATGCCGTTCCAGTTAATTATACAGGCATCACGGCCGATGCAGCTGTGAATTGTTAATCGGAAGTGTTCGTTCATAGCTTATGCATCTGGGGATTATTACAAATAATTGGACTAAAAAGTGTGGTGTGTTGTGTGGAAATTTGTTGTCAGCGTATGGCCTATGATGCGGAGGAATGACGAAAATGTCGCGAGAGGTGAGGTGACTCCCTTTCTAGCTTGTCCAGCCATCGTTTCTTTGGTGTTCTTCTGAGTAGAAGAAGACCAAAGAAACGATGGATGGACTGTGGAAGAGATGATATAGCTAGAAAAAGAGTGACCTCCGAGATGACTAATAGAGAATGATGGTGTTATAGAAATATTTGACGCAGCGACGAAACAACGAAGACACTGATGATTTCTGTTAGTAATTGTTATTGAGATACAAGTTTTGGGAAATGTTATTAATTCAACGAAGTATTAACTAAAAAGTATGTAGAAGTACTGTAAAAAGAGGTATTTTGCCCATTCGACCCTATGAAACTTGAGAGCTGGCGAAATTTTGGTAGTCCAGTTAGCTTTTTAAAACCCCCATCTAAGTACCCTTCAGGAATACTCTAGTGAAGTGTAGTGCAACCTACATATGTAATGTATAGCAGCCATTACGTAGTTATAGTTATTGTTAAATCAATCCAATCTCGATTCGATGACCTTTGTTGAAAATTTATGAAAATGTTACATTTTTTCAAATGAATCAAGGAGCAGTTTGCGTATTATAATCAGCCCATAGTGTTCAAATTATTAGGACACAGGCTTTCTCTCGGTGAGAGAGAGTGGGCCGTAATCCACCACGCGGGCCCAGTGCGGGTTGTGCGGTAGATGTCACTAATGTCTTCGATTCTTTTCTTTTAGGACATGCCGGTTTCTTAAAGATGTTTTCCTTCACCATAAGGGCATTTGTGATGAAATAATTTACAAAAGTAAGCCTGCCTGGGTTCGAACCTACGACCTACATTCGTAAGTCGCGGCCGTTACCCCTGGTCCACCACTGCTCACGTAGTTTGTATCACGATATACGATTTAAGTACGTGCGACGTATATTTTATATGACTGGATAAAAAAGCTTATCTAACATAAATAACCTCACCTGACTAAATATTTCGTAAAATTGCAAATCAAATAACAATTATTTACCATGCAAATATAATATAAAACTTACTACGCAAAGAAAAAATAACAAAACCCGATTTCAAAGTTCAACTCAAAACTGCATAACTTAAGTAAACGTTATCTACGCGTAATGCATCGGGCAATTGTTCAGTGCATTCCTCCTACGTAAACGAGCATGTACTAGATCAACGATGGGACATTATGCCCCCAGACGCATGTCCATACTAAACTCCGGCGCAGCACGCGTGCGGTTATTAGAAACGCCAACAAAAGACATCAACGAGCGCTGCGCCTTTAATTCTATTGTGTGCGTTTAATTTTTTCATTTATTAATTTAGCATCTTCAACAAAAGATGTACACAATACATAACCCATAACTAAGGGCAATATCAGGTATAAAGTAGGTGCACTCCTCCACCTTTATCACTTCTGACGTGACGTACGTGGACGTCCACGTCTACGTCCATGAAATGTATGTAAATACGTGCACTTTATGACGTTATCGTGAATAGTTTCGTGAAAGACGTTGAAAACGCCGTCGAAATGCATGGTATCCGCAATCTGTGATTACCCACTTCATTGGTTTTGTAACTTGTGATCTTTTATTGGTAATAGAATGACGACTACATCCAATTTAATTAAAAAATAATAATTGAATATAATCATTTCAATCTAAAAGTTATTTTTTACAACGAACTTGTTGAAAAGTGTATTATTAAGATTGTGAAATTAATGTTGTTGCAAATGTTAAAAACAGGGAGCAATTAGAACATCATGGCTCGCATCACACGCAATGGCAAGGTAAATAACTTCCCGCCCAACGGGTTGCGGGTTTGATTCTCGCACAATTATTGTGTCCTAAAAGAAATTGCTCCGGTTTCCGATGTTTCAGAATTACAACACACGTACGATCATGGATTCATGATACATGATTATCCGAGTTCACGGCAAACTTTGGAAAAAATCAAAGGAAAACGCGACCGATTGCTTCTTAAAATTGTTATCATTCAACGCTTATATTGCACTCAATCCGATACTGATCGACCGACAGTCAAAATTATACACTACTTACGATTTCTTCACGGTGTTTTGTAACTTATAATTGTATATATCAGTTGCATATAAATATAATAGGACTAATCAAATAAACACATTGATATTCAGTCGTTAGTAATCTCTCCATTGGCACGCAGAGCTTGATCATCGGTTCGTCTCATCCATCCATAAAATATATAATTATAATGTTTAACTAAAACAAATAAAAACACTATCTACAAAAAAATTAAGATACATACATAAAAAACTGACACTTGAATAAAAAGCGCGCTCACAGCGAAAAAAAATAGCGAGCCATGCAAATAAACAAAAAAAATCTAAAAAATATTTTTTTATTACTTACTGAAGTAATCGAATTTGACGAAACGCGCGAATGCAATGTCAAAGGGAGGAAGCTTGGCAACTCTGGTCCGCGAAAGAAGCCCACACCAAGGGCAAAAAGCCAGCTTGAATCAAAGAGTTAGGAACCGACACCACTCTGAGCCGACAGTTGGGACAGCTCGAGACCGCACGGAACAACCCTTGCCGTCAGACTCAGAGCACGGAATGATATAGCACTCCACAGGGCTGTTGCGATAGCGTGGGATGAACCTCGCCGCGCGTTGAAATTTCTATAGTAGCCTTTGTTCTGGTATTTATAGTTTTTTACATTTGCCAGCTCGGGTCCATATAATTTTTGTTTTTATGAAAAATAAAATATTCAATAACTACACACCAACCAACGGCATATCACATTAGCTGAGGACAGTATAAGGTATTTATCAGCCAGCCTTGTACTACTTTGATAAATTTTTTAGTATCTTTCTTTTCTCCAGTTCTTTAAGGTTTTGTTTCAATGTTTTATGATTTTGAAATTGAATTTAATAAAAACTAAAGGGAACTCACATTTTAATCTGATTTTGAAATTGAAGATTTTACTGTTGAGATTGAAATAGAAAAAGATTTTTAATGTGAGTAACAACCGATATCATAATCTACTAAAACTGGTTCTGTGTTTGTTGTACGCATTGCGTGGAAACATCTCAGCCATACGAGAAAACAGACCAGGGTTGGATCTTACAACCATTGTATTTTCTATTATATAAATGGATGGTAATGTCAAAATATTATATTTTCACAATAAGTCTTATAACTCTGACTGGTTTCTAGTTTGAACTTGGACCTAATGCATTTTTTGTGCTTTAAATATAGTGTCCTTAATAGTCGAGTTACCCCAAAAGATAATCCCGTATCTTAGGACAGATTCCACCAACCCGTAGTATGCGGCAAGCAACGCATCTACACTAGTTATGTCGGCCAGTGTGTACAGAGCATAAGCTGAGGAACAAATTTTCTTAGAGGTAGGTCTCTATATGTGCTTTACAATTTAATTTCGTGTCAATAATTAATCCTAAAAATGTTGTATCAACCGAGTCATTGTTGGTATTATTGTATTTTATGTCCAGTTTATTAATTAATTTTAATGGTCGTTGCCTGACGGGCATGATTTTAGCCTTACTTAAATTCATTTTTAAATAATTATTATTTAACCATTTTATTATTGAAATTAGGGATTTATTAATATCATATTCATATTGATTACTATTTTTACATGGAATCGTCACAGCACTGTCATCAGCAAAAAGGGGAGGGCCTAATACACTTCCCTGTGGAACATCATACACTACTTCACGTTCTTGGGATATATGGATTTCTTCTCGTTTCGTAGTCAAATTTATCCTACTAACTTCCGTAATTTGCGTTCGTTTCTGCAGGTATGACTCAAATAATTTTAGGATATTACCTCGAACACCATAAGCTTCGAGTTTCATAGTCAAAATGTTATGTTGAACATAATCGAAAGCCTGCGTCATATCACAGGATATAGCAGAAACTGGCTTATTATGATCCATTATTGTCATCACCCTTTATAAAAAGTCATCTACCAAATAATCAATATTGCCAATTATCATAATATTCATTACCGACTGTCGTCATTGCCGAGAGCCGGGAGAACAAAAGTTTCTAACAATACATGTGAGGGTAAAAATAGAAAAAAACGAATGCAATTTTATAATTATTGTTAAAACAACACAGTACCTAATTATTTCCAGAACGAAATAATTTAGCAATATAACATTATTACAAAAAAACAATATAGCATTTCAATCATCAATTATATTTATTAAGAGCTATTAAAATAAAACTTGTCTGACCGTTCAGAATTGTCCTGCCGAGTCCGTAGTCGAACAAAGTCTGACCAGTCGAGTCGCTTGCGAGCTTTTTTATACTGACTTGCTCGTCAGTGGGGTGGGGGCGAGTAGCCAACTGAACAACTTATTAAACCGGAAGGTACTCGAAAAATTACGTTAATATTTTTAAATTAATCAGAAGCAACGTTTCTCCCACATACAGTCAGCTCAAACCGCCGTGCCAAGTGGCCCTTCTCACACAGTGGCATGTGTGCCACTGTGTGAGGAGGTATGGGCCATGGAGGTGGTTCATGATGGGGGTCTATTGTGGCTTGGTCAGGTGCTGGTCCAGAGGACTGCCTCGCTGACGGATGGTCGGTCTAGCACTAATAGCCACCCCTACCACTGTACAGTGGTGAACTGTAAAGTTTGAAAAGTAGTCACAGTATCACTATACTGTGACTTACTTTTCAAACTTTACAGGTCGTACGTAATTATAGTTGATATTAATCCAGTTTTCATCGAAAATTCCGTATGAATTTTGCACTTTTGAGGGTTTTGACAGATCCTGATTTCCTTGATATTAATTTGCGGTTTTTGAGATTAATTTAATAGTGACAAGGATATTTTAGTGAATAAACAAAACTCGAGTTAATTATTTAAATATTGTTACTGTGATTAAGTACTGATTTTAACATGGACCCATTATCGTTCCCTTGAGAAACTAAAATGAACCGGCGGCGGCGATCAATGCTTTGGTGAGGAGCAGGCAATTCTTAAATGATTTCGAAACGGTAAAACGCCGAAATACTTTGAATAAAAATAAAGACGTTTCGTAACTTATTTGTTGACGTTAATAGACCAAACTTGTCATTTGCTAAATCTTGATTATATAAAAAAGCAACAATTACGAACGAGGCCTAAAATAGCGACATTTAAAAACTTCTTACCCTTATGATTTAAATAGATCTCGTTTGTATAAAATCGGTTTTTGTTCTTATATTTATCAAAAAAATATTTCCCCTGCCGGTTGCGACACCAAGGGTTATTAATCAATTCTTAGACGCAAATGTGAAATGTAACTTTATGACGTCGGCCTGCCACTTTTTATTTTCGTATATTACATAACTGTGAAACTCATCTTACTCTGTACTATTAATATACTCTTATTACTAATTATACACATGAAATGAGTGTCCGTGGAGTTTCTTGCCCGTTCTTCTCCATAGGAACCTACTACTCTTTGGAATGCTTACTAGTTTCATCATCTTTGTGAATAACTGACCTCTTAAAACTGCAGATTACATAACAATATAATACGAAGTGCCTGGACATTGTGACATTCTATCAGCGATAACGGTGGAAAAGTCTAAATGTATTAGATTGGTTTAAAAAGTCAAATTCGAACAAGACACGTTTAAACGTTGTAATGCTCAAGTGAAAATAACACTGTTCAGATCGCATTTTGCATCAATATAAACGTGTTGCTTGTGGGCTCATTATACACAAAGATCATCCATTTTTTTTTTTTTTTTTTTTTTTTTTTTTTTTTTTTTTTTTTTTTTTTTTTTGAATATGGCATCTCGTAGTTGACCTTGAGAGGTCGTGACTACTTAACCGGACAATAAAGATCATCCAGCGCCCTGCGCATCCAATATAACAATGCGTGCGTCAGGGCGTAGTGGGGGCTGCCGCACGGGTGCAATGCGTTGGCATGTTCGCGGAAGCACATGTTGACGGTTTCCACGCCGCGCCCCACAAGGGATGCGCCGCGCTCGGCAGGTACAGCTAGCGAAAAGCTTTTTTAAATCCTGTTGAAAGTCGTTGTAGAGGTATATAATGCTTTGATAGCGTTGGATTCTGCTGTAGGCAGCCTCCTGCGGGATAGTTGAGTAACAGTTTTGACAGTTACAACAATCATTGCGTTATTTACGTTATTGAGCAGACACATTTTTCAAACATATGATTAGCAATATCCTTCAAATGATTCAGATTGATAGTGAATACACTATCAGTCTCAAACTGAATCATTTTAATGCAATTATTCTTGAACAGAAAAACGTGATATCGTGACACCCACCAAACCACACTGGTACCGCGCTATGTCTCCTCTCCCTCTCACTGTGATAAAGCGTAAGTCCCATTCATCATCATCATTATTTCAGTCGAAAGACGTCCACTGCTGGATATGGCGCTTTTTTTTGTTTCCGGGCTGGTAAATCTTCATGGATGCCCTTTGCCCTGGGGCGGGAATGTGTATTTTTTTTTCAAGCAGAAACATTTTTTATTTTATTGACAATGAGAATTTTTAATTACACTACACAAGCTAACACTAAAAGTTAAAAAACTTTTTTATATTTTTTTTTATTAATGTGTATTAATTCAGTTACACATTGTTAAATGTAATATATCAATATATATTATGTATAAATATATAACGATTACATAGACCAAAAAAATTACAAAGTTTTTCATATCAGACGATTTCTTGCAGTTGCATGACGAACTATCCCTACCATAAGATGGTCAGTCCCAATGTCATAGGGTAACTACAGTGCCCTTGAGGGGAAGGCGCTCGATAGAGCCTTCGAGACTAAAAAGGTTACATGTGGCGCTGCATAATGAAAGAAACCATGGTCACACCTAGATTCAGACAGCTAGGAACTGGTACATAGGCATATTGGCTGGTATATTGGCTTATGCATTAATGCATTTTGAAATTACGCTATATTTTTAAGGCCTTTTTTTTGTTTTCAGGATGGGAAATCATCAAAGGACCCCTTCCGCTCTGGGTGGAGCGGAAGGGAGTGGCAGACTCTTACTGACTAAAACCCACCCGTGTTCCTTCCTTAGCCCTTTATGTTCCGGGCCAGCGGTAACCCTTTCCGACAATCCCGCTGACCCGGCAGGCTACAGCCCTGACGGGCCCCTTCGGTTGATGCTGACATCTCTTTGAGGCGCGCGTGGAACACGTACGCGCCCGGGCCTAGTCCTGATCAGACGGTGAGCTACCTATTACTCTCCGCCCGCAGGGCCGCGTCTCGGTGGCCGCGAATCGTCGCGCCGCTCCCGACGCCCGGAGCGTCTCCCACGGCGGCTGGGACGGGAGGCTCTCTCCCTCAGCCGTCCCGCCGCCGCCTCGTTCGCTAGCATGACTGCTTCGCAGAAGGAGGCGACTGCCCCCCACTCCCTCTCGCCCCGGACCATGGCTTGAACCAGGGCCGGAAGCGACAGGTCGCCACCGGCAATAAGCCAGAGTCTGGATTTGTAAGGCCTCACAGATAATTGTTGTCTATAATCTTCTCTACTTAATAGAACTCTTAAATTCAGTCAGTGACAGACTACGCACAGCCTGGAGCGCTGGCTCTAGAAGCAAGAATTTTGCACAAGAGTTCCATATAGCGAAAGTGAGTACAAAGAAGGATTTTGATTTTTATGGCATGAAAGTTCAAGGAAGTTCTTTATTTTACCGATGGAAAATATCATCGGGAACACAGCTTGCTTGTCACCGTATGATTGTGAACACCGTTAGTTTATAATCTATTTCACGAGATTGTAAGCCGTTGATAAATTGTGAACTGTATCATACTGCTTACAATATAACGTATTAATTTTTGATAGTTTATAATAATTTATCCATGTCGAACCAACAAATTGTGAACGAATCTGCACTTACCGACAGAGTTCACAATCTGTCCGTTTTTATCACCCGTAAAATTGTGATCCATGATTTGTCGATTTTGGCGGTAGCCGAATTGGTTGCAATAACTCAGCCAGGGCACCCTGACCAAATGAGTAAGGTTGAACTGTGACCAATCGCGCCTTCTATGCAAGTTGGTCGCAGTCACTTGGCTATTTAGTATCCCGTTCACAATTTATCGGTTTGTGAAGGACAGATTATAAACTATCAAAAATAGTGCGCTGAATTGTAAATGTTTTGTTGCAGTTCACAATTTTTCAATAGTTTATAATTTCACAAGATAGATTATAAACTAACGATGTTCATAATTATACAGAGACATATACAAAAAAAAGGGAGTGAATGCTGAGATGACAGCTGATAGAAAAGTATGAAAGAAGAAATCGGATTACGCTGACCCCAAGTATTGGAGTAAGGACAGGAAGTTAAGGATGACGATGATGGCAGCTAGTTCCAGGTGTGACCATTTGTGAGAGATCAAAGAAACACAGAAGTTTATAAAAAGAAAAACCACGACTGCCGTTCGGTAATAATGCCGTATGCATTATTACCGAACGGCAGTCGTGGTTTGAAATAGCTACCGATCAATGGCGTCCGAAGCTAATAGCCTACCCTTGCATATAAAACAAATTTCAAGTTGAAGGTCTCATCATTTATTACACATATCTACTCTTTTACGGTCAGACGTTCCTTATTGGTGATCACATATATGGATACCCTCACTGAAATAGAACAGGCAAGAAAATGGGTATTTAGTATATTTTTGCAGTTCACAATCCTCCTGCTTCGTTGGTCTTGTGGTCGAAAGCTGCTGAGGTCCTGGGTTTGAATTCCAGGTCGGAAAAAGTGTTATTGCGTTTTTCTGTCTGGAATTTCTCAGTAGTAGCCCGGAGTCTTGATCTGTGGCCGGTTGATGGCAATAGTCTCGCCCCCTGTTACATGGGACTTCAACATAACTGGGAAATGTGGGTGTTTCTACATAGATCTCTGCCCAAACCATCCTAATTTATTTAGGTTCCCATACCTATATTAGCCATCTTCTAAGTAGTCATCCCCTATCTATATAGCCATCTCATCTTCCACCGAATCCATTGTTTCTTTGTCTTCCCCTACTGATATAGCCATCCATTCATTCATTTTTCATTCTTGTGATTCAAAGGTCGCTACATGTTGGGCCTAAGTCAGTAAGTCTACTATTTACAAATATTGCAATGGTCTGGCCACTATGAGTTTTTGACATATTTTGTATGGCAAATCTCTATCTTTATAAGTGACCCTTTTGAGAAATAAATTCTATAAGCCGAAATCTGTCAAAAACTTACAATGGCGAGACCATTGCAATGTTTGTTAGTAGGTTTGCTCCCACGGTCGGTGAAAATATGAGTCATCGATGCAAGAGGAACAAGGGTCAATAATCGTAAAAAAAAAAACAAATCAATATGCCTAACCTTTTCACAAATTTATAGGGATCGGCTTCGAATCTAACTGGATGCAGCTTAATACCAGTATTTTACATGGAGCGACTGCCTATCTGACCTCCAGAACCCAGTAAAAAAAACAATTGAACTACTACTAATTAATTCGAATTATTCTCCATATAAAAGTTGAGCTCAAAAAGCGTGAAGATTTCTATAATAGGTATAAAATTGACAATGGTGCAAGTAGTGCGGCTGCGCAGTGATTGGCGATAAAACAACTGGTTACGTAACAAGGCGCGTTGCTTTCTTCCGCGATCGTCTCGGGGGCCGCGCGAGAGACATGCCGCGTTGCCCGAAGACTGCGCGCGCAGGGTTGCGCTTGCGCACGCCACACCTTTATTCAGATTATTGGCAGTATTTAATTAGAGAGTGTGAGAAATTAAGTTGTTTGGACTTGTAATTAATTTAAATTAAATGGATACAATATTATGTTGTTTTTGAATAAATAAAAATAAAAAAGTTTTTGTCAAACACCTTGTAACGACGACCGCTGATGTGCAGCGGTAACAATTTGACATTGACATCACCCATATGTGTTCGCAGTAAGGGTGATTTTCGTAGAGCATGTTTTAAAGATGTGCGGTGTATCGTACGTATATCATGTTTACTCCAATTCTGTTGCGTTAACTCAGAGCTAAAATTCAGATTTTATATGAGTTTGAGTACAGGATATGCCTCACCTCCTTTCCTGCTCATCATGCACAACCAACTGGATTTCCAGGATTTATACGAAGTCAATGATAGAGCACTCCAGGTGGCTACTTAGTGTATCTAGGGGGCTAAGTAGTCAATCGACGCGAAAAGAATAAGAATCACATTTTCTTGAATTAAAACATGAATTAGTACGAATATCGAGATCGAGGTCAGGAGCTGGCCCTTTTTGCAGCAAAAAAAATGAATGCAATATGAAGCACTCCTAATAAAATTATGTTTTGAATGTGGATTGGATTTAGGCGCAGAATGCCCACTTCTCAAAATGGCAACTGAGTCTCTAATGGACTAATTCTCAAAATGCTAATTCTATAAATGATAAATTTTCAAAATGCCTAATTCTCAAAAGAACAATTATTGAAAAAAAAAATAAAAATAAATAAATAAATAAAAATATAGACGGAGAATTTCATCGTAATAATATATTATATATACAATTTCAAAATTAATCAATAACAAAAGCATAAATCATAACGCATAACACAACTGTCACACATTTGATACGTAAAGGTCATACCTAAACAAAATAAAAAAACATGTGGTATTCCGGACTGGATGGGACTATTAAATTTATTTTATTTTTTATTTTTAAGCGTAGAAATTCCGTCAGAGTTTCATTACAATTACATGGAACATTGATAAAAATTAAGATTGACCCACCTGTGCAATGGTTGGGAATTTTTAAATCTCAACCATTTATGCAAAGGTGGGTCAGTTAATTGCAGTAAGTGACTGTACCTACCTAAGTCATTTTCATCATCATCATCACCCTACAGCAGTCCACTGCTACACATAGGCCTCTGCTATTGCACGTTGTTTCATGTTTTAATGAAAAATATTTTATCAAGACCAGAATAATACAGGGTGGATTTTCAATATAGGGCAGTAAGGATAGGTAGCTTAAACGTTGCAGCTACAAGAAAACGTTACTAGCTGGTGTTAATCCTTATACGATATTGAATCAATTGGCATTATAAAATTATGTGGTGAGAATTGATGTTTTTCTAGCTGACTGTACCATTTTCCCATAATCTGTGAATGCAGTTAACAATCACTTAAAAACTCAAACTCAAACTCAAAGCATTTATTTCAATTAAACCATTTACAGGCACTTTTGAATTGTCAAGAAGTCGGTCAGTCAGAAAATATGAAGCTAGTTGCCCATTCCAAAGCGTAGGTACCTATGGAGAAGAACGGGCAAGAAACTCCAAGGACACTCTTTTTAAATGATATTTTACAAAAATAATAGTTAGGTACATCATTACTTTTGATTTTAAAATTATATAATGTGAGAACGATGTAAAAAAATTAAGTTTAGGACAGTCTCCTGCAGCTACACCTTTTAAGGTGCCCTTAGTACCCAGTCTCAAAAATCCACCATGTGTTCTATACAGGATGGATTTTTGAGCCTACATACAGCATACACCTTCTACTACTATTTGGGAGGGTCTAATCTCTCGCGGTGAATTTAGCAGCAGCGTAGGCAGAGTTCAAGGGACTTGATCTTGTCCTCTCGATTTCTTTCGTCTTTATCTAGACTCAAAAATTATCAGTAAAGGAACAAAAGAGATGTTCCATTTAGGTGTAGTGCGGTAAAACTCCTACTCGTAGATTGTTTTGAATTCATTGACAAATTCTTTGGGTCCAGACTGTCTGAGATCGTAAATCCTGAAAAACTTGAAAAAAGACTGATTTTCTTATTTCACTTTCGGATGTGAAAAATCATTTTTGATGTTCCACAAATACGAAAAAAAATCTAATAATTTTTGCCAGCCCTAACAATTTTCCAAAGCAATGATTGCAGTTCAACAAACTGCGCGCGAGTCGATCGTTGAACCTGCACTAACCGTTACTCCGTCCCTCTCGCACGCGCCACGGTCTCATCGTTCGTCTCTTTCACCGGTGCAATATACCTTCCTTTAACGTAACCATTGAAGGTGTTGTTCTGTGGGAAATAAACTATCTCTTTATCACGGCGCAATGTACGCAGTATCTAGCAACGGGCAATAATCAAAGTTACGTCGTCCATTCTCCTTACTTTCATGTATTAAACATAGTTAGCAAAATATTCAATTGTTTTTATTGCGAACGCTAAGCGGAGCGAACTTTTCCTACTTATTCATGTCGATAGTATTTTTTGTTTGCACACGATCGGTGACTGTGTTCGTTGGTTACTGACATCAAGGCACCAGAGCATTAAGTAATGATGTTTTTTTGAGCACAGATGCTCCGCGCTGCCTGCTGAGTTCGCGGAATATTGGACAGCGAAGCAGGTGAGCTGGTGGTACTTGTTACGTGATTTTGATGAAGTGTCGTATTGGTACGAAACTTCCTTTTAGTGTGTGAGAACTGTGAGATAATGAGAGGAACTATCGGTGACTGCGTTAAGTTTTCCGCGCAAGTTCGTCGCGGTTACAGTCGCTCTGCGCTTGCGCATCTCTCGTATTAGTCATAGAGAAACCCCGGATGAGGTTCTAACTTTGTTTTTATACGGAAGTTCCTGTGGCATCCATGTTAATGCTGAGTTGCAATCACATGTTTAAATAAAAATATCTGTACGTAAATCAAAAACACATGACACAGAAACCAAATTTGCTTACACCATATTTATTTCAATTGATTCATTTCCGGGTCAATCTACTGTCGGATCCGGATTTTGATATGTAATTATAAGAGAAATTAAATTGATTAATTTACATTATGAAACATAGGGAATGCTGGAAGGTAATATTTAGTAGAAAAAAAAAATTGTGCCTGGTTAATAGCTATAGGTTTGCCCCCCTAGTACATGGGACTTGAACTGAACTGGCGAAATGTGGGTCTACATGCTAAGGTAACTGCACTGCCTAACCCCTTGGGGAATTACAGGCGTGATGTGATGTTAAATTAAAAAATCTAAACATGGTAAAGTTTAGCTGTTTTCGAAAGGATAACTCTTATGAAACATAAAATCATTTATATCACAATTTCACACACTACTAGTTCGTACAGAGGGACCATTTACTAACCTATTAGGGGACCACAATGGGAACCAATCACTTTTCCGATTTTTTTTTGTTCGAATATCATTTTACCGAAAACTATTGACCGATGTCTATTTTTGCTATATGCATTATTTGACATATTTTTAGATCATCGAACTATCATGTGTCGTAGGTATTAATTTTTACCGAACTATATTTCGCAGATTTACAAAATAACTTTTTGCTATTGGCCGAAGCCTGTTTATAACTTTTTTCATTTGCCAAATGATTTATTTGCCATATTTTCACCACACTGAAACAACTTTTACGGAATATTATTTGGTCACAAAAATATAGCCGGTTACTTGGTAGCATTTTCAATATTAAATTAAAATAGTGTCTAAAAAGGTCAATACGTTGTGTTACAAAATTTTGACAGAAACGAATCGCAGCAAAACCGACTTCACGAAGTCTTGTCTACCCCTAGAGTGTAATTTAAGCCCGCGTAGGCGCGGAGGGGTGGAACGGTAAGCGGTAAACTCGCGTGGAACCGCCCAAACCCCGCAGCGCCGGGCCGGAGCCGTGACAGCAGCTGTCATTCGAGGGTCTTTGGCAGCCCATAAGATTTTCCCCAACCAAAAAATCGCCCATCGCACCTAAAGAAAAAAGCCTGCAAAAATATAGAATCTAGGATGCAAAAGCGAGCGAAGCACACTCGGGAATTTGGGCTCCATGCTCGTACGTAAGGTTCGAAAGGCTAAGGTAAAGGCCAAATCCCAAAACTTTAACTGCTGTAAAACGAGTTCAAGCTTTTCGTCATAACTCGTAAGTAAGTACGTTCTCTTTCAGTATAGCGGTCAAAAGAAAACAGAACCTAGTCACGGTAGGGAGACAAAATTTTCACGCTCGCTTCGCTCGCTCTTGCATTCTACATTATCTTGATTCTATGCTTTTCTCTCAGTTTTTCTTCATAAATCGACAAAGTAAGTAATTCCTAGTTCTTTTGGAATTGTCAAAATTATTTTAAAAAGTGGACATCATTATAAGGATAGGTTTTTAAAGGTTCAATTAGATATTACCTCATTTAAATTGAAGGACTGATGGTACCAGTACTACCAGCCTCCAGTAGGTCTGGATGGCCTAAGTGACGATAAATTGTGTCGAGAGGAGATGCGCACGCTCGGCGCAATCACCTATTACCCCCAATTGACTGATGCACTCACGAGGGGACCGCCGATCCACTCCGTGGTTCATTTTCTTATTGGTCTACTGTGGAAACTATGAGACTTAGTAACAAACTACGTTGTTTAGTTATACTTTTATGTAAAACTGCTGTGCATGCGCGGAACTCTCATTATTTCCTAAAATAAAAGTAAGTTACTCCTTCATCAGCTATCTGCCAGTGAAAGTCCCGCCAATATCGGTGCAGCGGTTTTGGAGATTAGCCAGAACAAACAGACAGGCAGACAAAAAATTTAAATATGTTTTTTTCTTGTTTAGGTACCGTGTATACTTTCATATGCATTTAGTAATAAGCTGTTATTTTGACGTTACAAACAGACACTTCAATTTTATTTACTTGTACTTACAGAAGATCCTACAGAGGATAGGCAATTATGTCCGTTTTCACTAACACGTAAACGCAATGCCTAAAAAGTGCAGAGTTGGATTTTCAATGCATAATCGCACTCGGAACGCAAAATCCAACAGTGCAATGATATTTAAGCAATAATTTATGTGTCGCGAAAAATAAATGAATGTTAAAATAATGTTTATAACATGCAACATTTAAATTGAAGCTGGTTTTTTAAATAATTTAACAACTTAAGATGGGGTGAATGAAAAGCGTCCTTCCTGCGACCTTCTGTTACGTCCGGCACACCCTGGGAAGCCGACGCGGCGACGTCTGTCGATTAGCTATTCACCACGGTGGCAAATATAAGTCCTAATCGGCCCTACTCAGGGCCAAATGGTTATCGCAATCAAAGCAATTCTCCATTTGATATAACAACTACCTAAACTTCGAGTTTAAACTCGCACAGGCCTCAGGCTATTCTTGCCAATACATCACTAGCAAACCCAAAGAGGGGTAGCTTTGTAACACTAGTGAGTGCAAATGTACATCAACGCAGAATCTTACAGATAATTAAAAAGAAAGATATATAACAGTTTTCTTCCTTTCAACAAAGTTGTACAGCCCCGAACTGTGAAAATAATATGACAAGAAAGAAACACAAAAAACATCCTTCTTCAAAAAACCTACTTACATTTTTGAGAGAGAAAAAGCAATAACATTGTAACATCATTCGCATTGCAATAAATAGAGAACAACATTTAAGTACACTTCGCCATAGCTTTTGTAATTTTTTCATGGAACAATAGTTTTTTTATTAGCAGTCATATGCAGTGACCTCCAAAAGTTTGACATTTTTCCACTTCAGCTGTGATAATAAAATAAATCATCAGGTACTCCTAATGGATTACTTGATTGTTGTTTATGTTAGGTCAATAGTCAAAGGAATGTCAATAACAACATTATAGCAGTTTAAACATTTGCATCACTAGAACTTTAAATCATACTGTGGTGGGTCATTGCTGAAGTAGAAAAATGTCAAGTAACTGTTACAGGTCAGTAATTACATGCATATTAAGAAATCTTAGATAGAATATACAATCTAACACTAAAATATATACCTATTACGTGCAACTCATCATCATCTGCCTAGTAACGTTGTATTATGTACAAGTATATTATATAAAGGAAAACAAGGAAGAGCTCATTGGGCATCAGCCTATAGCATAGGATAGATTGCACGTGTGTTGTTGTGGGAACTTTGACACATGTAAAAGAGCGTAGTGAGTATTGATTAGCTATTTAGTAACTGTGTCGCTTTCACCTCGGCCAAGTCATAATATGAGAATTAACATCTTGTAGCATTGTTGAAAAATGGTACGATAAGCAAAAGAGTTTTGAACACTTCAACTTTTTGAAGACAATTTATGCAAACAATATTAAAAAAAAACCGCCCAAGGGTTCGTACCTCCGTAAAATATTTTAAATTACATATTTTTTTAAAACACTTTTCTTGTACGGGGTTACCCCTTTAATTTTTAACTTTGTTTTATTTTTATTGCTATAGCGGCAATTTCTGAAAATTTCAACTGTCTACCTGTTATGTCTGTTATGAGTCATGAAGTGCAGCCCGCACACAGACACACGGACGGACAGCGAAGGCTTAGTAATAGGGTTCCGTGGCACCCGTGGGGTACCGAACCCTGAAAATGTAATATGTATTTTATTTATATACTTAATATAATCTCTTAGCTATTTCACAACATCCTGAAAAGTAGTTTATCTAATAATGTTTGGTCTACATTAAATCATATGTTAGTGTCAATGTTAGTCTGTCGAAGGACACTGAACGAGACACAATAGAACTTTTAATTTTACGTCTGGGGGCGTTCAGTGGGTTACTTATGTTGCTGAGCGTACCTAATAGTTTTCTTTTCAGCCAAAGAACTATAATCGTGATAATCAAACAGTAATGTAGGCAAACAAACATCTTTTTTTTTATGTCAATAATACTTTTTTTTATTACTGCTATTTATTTATTAGGACACATGCTTAATAGGCTCTATAACGGCCTGAAAGTGCAGACAGAATCAGAAATTAACTAAAAACTTTCAATCAAGACCAAGGATAACTTTTAGAGACGAAAACGCTTACAGGAAAAGAATTAGTGACATGTAGTTTATTTTTTTATTATAAAAATCTTTTCACATAAATACCTCAAAATATTGTAATAATATCCTGTATCACCGGGTATCAGATCAGGTAGGAAAACTCTTAGGTTAAAGTTTATAAAATACAAAACTTGCAAGAGATACTTCTTCTGGGCACGCTCGTTCCATAATAGACCTCATCCATCGCTTTCCTTCAGCCGTGATCGAGGTCAAAAGCTGGCCCATTCAGCAATTTAAAAAAAGATACTAAAACCGAAAATAAATACTACAAATGTCTTGTTTGTACACACGACGACACCAACCGTTCCAAATTTAGCTGAACTCGCACTGTATAGTGTATAGGCTTTGTACAATGAAAGCTTATATTGGAAATGTACTGCTTGATATGTCACCGTGCGAACCTTTGTAATTGGCGTTTTTGACCTTAGTTGGGTTAAGTCGGTTATTCCAGTAACTTTCTGGATTTTTACATCATGAAAATACAACTAATTCCATGACACGGTGGACAATATATTGTCTTTGGGGTTCATATGTGATGCGACGGATATGTACAATAGTCATTGTATTTTGTAAAGAGCAATGTACATATAAGTATGTCAAACTGACGAAGCATGGGCTGTAATTTACTACGCCACGTGGGCCCAGTGCGGGTTGTAGATGTCACATGTCTTCGAATTTTTGGTTCTAGGACATGCCGGTTTCCTACCGATGTTTTCCTTCGCCGTTTTGCAGAATGTAAAGCGCCTGCCTGGATTCGAACCCACGACCAACTCGTAAGTCGGGGCCGTTACCACTGGGCCACCAGTCCACCACTGCTCCCAGCCCTTCCTGTTTTTTTTTGTCAACATGACATTATCTATATGTATACTAATATTATAAAGAAGTAAAGTTTGTGAGGTTGTGGGAGGTTGTGGGAGGTAATCTCTTGATCTACTAAACCGATTTTGAAAATTCTTTTACCAATAGAGTCATAGGTAGGTAGGTATTATTATTATTTATATAAATGAATATCTTAGAAGATATCAGAGATTTAAAAAGCGGACTCTGCCACCTCTGACCTAGACTAGAGTCAAGAGCAAACCCATTTAAATCAAAAAAAAAAAAAAAAAAAGCGGGCGCGGAGCGGCTGGCGGGGCTATAAGAATTTAAGTTCGCCGGCACAGTTAGTTTATTATATATTAGCTGGTATGTCAGCCGACAAATGGGCCAAACTTACGACCCAATGCGTCCCTCTTCCCCAAGTCCTGGACTGGTCCTTGGCAGCAGAGAAAAGTGGAAAGAGAGTAGGGAGGCCTTTGCCCTGCAGTGGGGCCTCACTGGCATTAATAACAATTAGCTGTCATTTTGGTCTAACAAATTAAAAATCAGAGTTTATCGATGTACAGTCACCAAAGGAGATAAGTAACCAGGGTCGTCGGATATAGTTGAAGTTTAATAAGAAACCGATGGATGATTTAGAATAAAATTAAATTTTGAATAGAAAACAAACAGCTCATTTAACAAATTAAATTTCATTCGAAAACATCAATCGGTTCCTTACTAAACTTTAACTACATAAATTCAAACTCAAAGCATTTATTTTTACAGACCTTTTTTGAATTGTTAAAATTAAATAGTCTGTCAGTTACTTATCTCCTTTGGTGACTGTACATGTCAAACTGACATACTGGCAAACGGATGGACCATTTTTCTATTACAGATTACATGTCCGTCGCATATGAAACTAGCACACAATGCATCGCGGTCGCCGTGTCACCAGATGTCGCCTGTGCCACTCAAAGCCTATTGAAGTGGCTTTTAACTGTTGTTGACTACTCTCCAATTAGAATATTGAGTTATAAGCCGCATATAACAGCTGTATAGTAGCCGTATGTAGCAGTGGCGTGCGTTCCATAAAGGCAGAAAGACACTGCCTACCCTGGTTCTGATAATAGATCTAAAATATATTATTTTATCAATAAACAAAACCACATAAAAAAATTAAATCATAAATCAGCTCCATCTATCGAGTGCATTAAGATCGATACAGTTTAAAGGCTCGTTCACGTTCGCACATCGATTCGCGCGGCACTAGCGCCACCTCGCCTTTGCCACGGCAAAGACACAAATTATTCTTGTCTGAATGTTTTGTATGTATGCTCTCGTGGTACGTCGTGATCATGCGGATTTAATATGTGTGCGTTCCTATAGCTACGTGACACACAATGACAAAAATCACGCACACAACTGCATGAAGAGACAGTGTCTCTAACACGAAAAATTACGACTCCTAGCGAACATTTCCGAAAGAAAGTTTGCTATGCAATGCAAATATTTTAGGAAGTAACATTGTTTCATTGAATTTTATGTATTTAGATGGTCATAATTTTTTGTCGTATTACATTTCCTTTTTACTAGATAATTTCAATAGTCAATAGTCGCCATAATTTGTTTGATGACATGTGTGATCTGTTTGTGTGAATACGTTTTCAGATATTTAGGATTTTAACGTTGTTAATAGTGAAAAATGGATAATATTGTCTGTGAAAGTTGTTCAGATGGTGTGTGTATTGAGAAAATAAAATAAAATATGATGCGTTTTCAAAACTATCTTTCGGTGAAAAAAAACAAGTTATCGAGATAGGTCGTCGTACACCGGATTTGCAATTAATACAAACTAAAGGTAAAATCAATCGTAAATTCAATAAAAAACAATATGATTCATATCATTGGCTGACAGGTTGCATCATGTAGTAATCGGTTATTTTGTTTCGTTTGTCTACTATTTTCAACATATAATTATGACACACAACTGGCTGTGCGATTGGTCGAATTAAAACGCAAACCAACTTTTTAAGACGATGTTTTACATCATATTTAATAAAAAAGGATAGGCGCGTAGATTTAATTTATAAATAAGTTGGTTTACTTTATTTTTTTAACTTTACTTTTACTTTTGTTACCAAACCAGTAGGTAGTTTATGTACTTATTAAATATATTTATATAATGCAAATCACATGAAGAGCCTTTTTCTAGGCCACATCGAATATCTTTCAAGTGACTTGTTTTGTAATTTTCACTCACTTGGATTAGATATTTGAAGTGGCCGAAAACTTCTATTTGCATCATTGGAAAATCGTAGTTACAACCTTTTCAACCCCTGGTGAGTTTTATCTTTACTAACTAGTGCAATTGCGAGACTTTTTTTTTTGCGAAAAGAAAACTGCCTACCCAGGCATAAAACCCTGTGCACGCCACTGGTATGTAGGGCACCCTTTTCATCATTCTCTTGCCCTTGTTAAGGACCTAACTAAAGGTTTGTAAATGAAAGTAAAGTGGACTGTATACACTTATAATACGGTTCTAAGAGACAGTACAATGTTGGAATAAACTTTGGACTGCAAGTATGCGCGCGCGTCGACAACCGTGTTCGGTATTGGAGAGAGGTGCGGGCGGCGGCGAGCCTGCTGCCGCGGTGTCGTCCCGCGCCGCACCCTCCGCTCGTCCCCTGGCGCAGACTAAGATTCACACCTTGTCTGTGTGAACACCCTTATAAATCTCAATTTAATTGGTACTAGCTGCTTACCGCGACTTCGTTTGCGTGACCTTTTGATAATTTTTTTCTAAGTATAAGTTACTCCTTATAACATCAGCTATCTGCCAGTGAAAGTCCCGTTAAAATCGATCCAGTCGATTCGGATATTAGCCACAACAAACAGACAGATACACAAACACTTTAAAAACTGTTTTTAGGGTTGCGTACCTCAAAAGAAAAAACGGAACCCTTATACGGATCACTTTGTTGTCTTGTCTGTTTGTCAAGACCCTTTATCTCGGGAACGCGTGGAGGTATCAAGTTGAAATTAAAACCATAAACTCAGGTCTACAATCCCTTGAAGCCGTGAAAACTTCGTAAAGTTAACGTAAAAAAGAGATACGGCTGTTTATGCCGCAAAAAACTTATACATATTTCGACATTCTCAAGGGAATCAAAATGTATAGGGTACTTCCCATTGACCTAGAATCATGAAATTTGGCAAGAAGCAAGGTAATGTAGCACAAGTAAAGGAAAAAATCCGAAAACCGTAAATTTGAAGTTATATTAAAAAAAACCCGTGATAAACTATTTACATATTTAGAAATTGGTACCGAACCCTCGGTGAGTCCGACTCGCACTTGACCGTTTTTTTTGTGTTAATTTTACCGTATCGACTTTCATTTATTCAAAACAGACGATTCAATTTTATTTGTTTGTAAGTTATAGATGTACGTAAGTTTTTCATAACTCGAGCCTGTCATTAATTGTTCGCGCAATGGGCATTGTTCATATTTTTTTAAATGTTGTAATTGAAAAACCATTTCGAGGAATAGCGTTACTGATCATTACGGACTAATTAATTATGAAAAATATTCATATTTTATTGATATTTTTGATAAAATACGGTTGACCTTCTTTGCCCTTCAAATTACGTCTGCTTTGGCCGTACAGCTTTGTATCGTTACCTCAGAAAAAAAAGTAAGAGGTAAGTATCAAATAATCTGAGGGAGATAATCTGTCAAATGTCAAATTATTATAAATGTCAAAAATATAAACATTCTTGTTTATATATCAATACATTACATACGTACATTATTTCAACATTCGACAATATTTAATCTATTGGAAGGGTTATGGAATACAACAAGAAGTGCTTTGTTCCAACTTACAGCAATAATAGTAATAATGTCGCCGCATGCGTTATTCTATTTCTAAGTCGCCGCGTCGATTGTTCTAGTGACGACAGACTATATTCCTTGGAGAACACTTACTCAGAAAAAAAACCATTTGTAAATAAAAACGTTAAGATAGGATTCGATTATTTAAGACTTCTATTCGGCCGATTGACACTTTGACAGATGATGACGTTGAGTTGACAGATTTGAATTTTTTATTATGTACTAGTAAGGCAACGACACTTAATCTTTTATGCCACTGATGACGTCACCTACCTTAAAAACTTAAAATAATAAAAAAAAATTAAAAATAATTATTGAGCCAATCATCAAAATATTCAAATTAGTTTCTCAAAATGCTCTAAATTAAAAAAAAAAAATCTAATGGTTAGAAATTTTGGACAATCCCCATTGAACATTTTGGAAACACTCCAGTATTTATTCATTTAGAGTTTTAGCACCTGATTAATTCTGGCCCTATTTCCTGTTCAGTTAAGGCAACAGTGTCATGGCGGCAATTAAAAGTTGCATTCATTTGTTTTCCACAGTTTCTTGGTTCTGTGCAGGTTTTGAGATAAATCAATATGCATATAAGATATTTTTCTCGTATCGTAGGTGTAACAATAAAACCAAAATGTGTTGCTGTAATATTACTATGTAAACAAAATATAAACTAAAAATATGTAAGTATTTATAAACAAAAACAAACCTGTAATTAAAGAAACGACATTTTAAGCGTTATTACACCCATGTCATCTTGACATCTCCCTCTGCACACGTACAACTATCATAAATAATCTCTTTGGTGTTTCTCCATAACACATTTGTCATTGGCAGAATTGTCGACATCGGCACTATTGCGGTATTGGTATTACGGTGCGCCGCTCTCCCTACCTTCCGCGGCCTTGACGGGGTCGCCACCGTAAGATGGCGAACGCGGTGGGGCTGCAGGGGAAGAGGAGTGTCGGTATTCCGTTGGCCGCTCTCCCTATCCTCTGCAGCCGAAAATTGGCAGGCGGCGGGGCCAATGTCCTGACCCGTCACAGGGGGACCAAGGCTGCCCAGACACGGGGTCGTCTGGCGCCCATTGCTGGTTTGGTCCCTGGGGTGGTCACGGCGTGCTATGTGTTCTAGTGCGCCGGTGATGGGGAGTACTCCCCAGAGGAGGGTCCGGCAACGGACAGCCGCGGCGGGTTCACGAATGAGTGCTAACGCGTGCCCGTGTTCCCGCCGTAAGCGGCAGAGGAGGACACCGTAGAGTTTTAGTGGGTTAGAGTCCCACATAACTGCACTATCTCCCCATGGTAGTGCAGTATGCATGAGCATTTCTCCAAGATAAAAAAAAAAAAGGGGTGGGTCGGGGAACAAGAAATTTCACGCGGACGAAGTCGCGGGCAGAAGCTAGTTATAAAATATATGGTGAAAATTATACTAATAAACGTATTGTCATCCACACATCAGTGGTAGTACTTGCACTACGAAAACCGCCCTTACTGCTACGACATAAAGGCGCTGTCCATGTAATTTTTTTACGACTTATGTGCCTGATGTGTGTTGACTTTACCATCATTACTGTTCACCTAAACTTTTGAAACGTAAGCATATATAACTACTACAAATACAAGATTAACACACACCAGAGAGTAATACAAATATGAGAAAAGCACTCTTTAGTGACGATTGAATACATTAAAAATATACTCACATTAAAAATAGAAGCTGGAAGTAAACTTTTAAATTATATCTTGTAATTTGCAAGTGCCTAGGATAATATTGTCTGACCGCAAGCACAGTGCACTAAATCTCTGGAACCACAATGAATCTGTTTTCCACTCACTCGTATCAATTTGCGAGCAATTCAAAACTCACGTGGCATTTATTGTTTTCCTGAAGGAAAATTAAGTAGGTATATAAAACTTTTCCACACAGGTTCCGGGTTTTCAGTAGAATAAATAAATTTTAGGACGAGAGTATCAAGACTCCTTCAAACAGGCGCGACACGCGATAAAATCGCGCGCGACACAAAGGCACCGCAAGTCGCGCAACGAGCGGTTCCTTTGTGTCACGCGCGATTCGTGTCGCGCGTCGCGCCTGTTTGCAGGAGCCTTCACGAATAAAACTGCTATTGATAATAATAATATTAATGATATTGTTTGTCCATCCAAACATCCAAAAAAATCTTTTATGTGGAAAATGTCACTTGCATACAAATAGATATATAAATCATGTGTGAGTTTCAGTGGCAATATTTAATAGTAAACACTTTTTATAAGGTTTAACTATACACAAATACCCATCCTCCCCATCTGAGACGCTATCACCCGCATGTCGCCGCATACTGCACAAACAACTCCATGCAGCAGGCCGAAGATCAAAACAGTGTATAATTATCACAATTCCACACACTCCATTGTCACGGCGTATCTTTCACGGACAAACAGACATGGAAGCACTTTAGCCGTATCAGTACCGTAAGTCGACCATACCACTGCGTTTAGTATCTACGTAACTGTCTTATGGCCATATTACACATTTATACACCCCACTGGCCATTTAAAGAACGCGTTTAAGAGTCTCATGGTACTGTAGCAACAAGTACACAGCAACACTACTGGGTATAACTCAGACACGTGTTTACAACGACTGCAGTGATACAACACTGTTCTATTTCCCACTGGCAACTTGTGAGACTTTCTTCACTGTAGTGGGTCTTCTTTCCCTGCACTGCACGCTCGCGAGCACGTGTGTACGAATATCTGGGTCAATTAACACAATCATATGCAGATAATTATTATTATGTGATAGCATAAAAATCGGCTCTCTTTATTACGAGTTCCGATAATTGAGTGCGTGTATTCAATTAGTATTGATCAATTACCTTTTATTATAATGCAATGTGATGATACTGTTAATGAATGATCGAGGGGCTGCAGGCTGATGTTAATTTATTGTTAACAATTTTTGTTGTAGGTGTAACCAATATCTTGTAACCATATTATTTTTATTTAAAAGTTTGAAGTCTGTTTGTCCCTCTGTTCATCCTTAGGCTTATAGATACCTTAAAACTAAACTGATTTCAATGGGAGTTTCACTTTAAAATCACTCAAAACGTAGACCCCATACGTGAAAACTGTCACGTACACCATATTTTAGAATGCGTTTCTCCTCCTAGAGATCGTTTAATTGAAAATTGCACCCCTCCATTGCTTTTTGTATACACATTGCAAATGTGTGTATAACAGTTTAAGTGGAGGGGCGTACCGTTAAGTATATGATCTCTACCTTTAAAATAGTTATTTTCATCTGAAAGCAACCTTCGCCGATAAAGATCACTGTAATGCACATACAGAGGGAAGCAACCTTATCGCAACGTCGATAAAGATCACTGTGAAGCACATTCAGAGGTAATATAACTGCGGAAGGACTGCAACCACTGAGTAGGTACAAAAGAATACGTCTTTTACGAATTTAAACTTTATTAGTTCCTAACCGTGTCCAACTGACAGGTGTCAGAAATGCTTTCTGTCGGTAGCCGAAATATAGCAGTAGGGTAAACTTAATTTTTTTTATCGCCGGCACTTTAATTTTAGGTTACAAAATGTTTGAAACCTGTACAAAATGTTCGAAATCCTTTAATTTGTCCAGGGATAGGAAGCAACAGAGAGACACTCGTTAAAATCCTGCAGAAATAGGGGCTCTCTTTTGATCCGCCACGCGGGCCCAGTGCGGGTTGGTAGATAAAAGATTTTTTCGATTTTTTGGTTCTAGGACATGCCGGTTTCCTCACGATGTTTTCCTTCACCGTTTTGAGAGCAGTGGTTATAATATTATTTACACAAAGTAAAGTGGCGACCTACAACTCGTAAGTCAGGGCCGTTACCACTGAGCCACCACTGCTCATTTCTTGAACACAATGACGCAAAGCTTGGAGAGTAACAGAATATAATAGGAAGTCGTTCATGTAGCGCCATAACTTTTTAAGAAAGCGTACCGCTTGAAAGGATTTTTCTCTCACTTCGTGCTTTGTACAGTAGCTTGGTGTTTACATGTTTTATTTTATATTCATCAACTTGCGACAACATATTTTCTATACAAAAACTGTCAAACCGCAACATTTATTCCTCAGATAAAAATTATCTGACTATTGAAAATTCCGCCCGAATTATTGTAGTATGCATACATACGTCACGTTCCTGTATTTAAACTGATTTACATCAGTCACCTCACACATCAGGTCCAGTTAAAAACCAGCGTCAGGCACTAGTTGTCTGCCATTTTTGCTGAACTAGGCCTTTTTGACGCGGCAGTGAGGCGCACTTTCCTGCAGTGGCGAAGGTCCCATACGACTCAATTTCTACCGGCTTCCCTTTGAAAAATGGCACAGTCAGTATTCTATAGACAAATAATATTATCATATTAAAGATACATATTATTATATAATTCGGTTTACTTCTTACAAAAATTGTCCCTTTGTACTGCTTTCCTAACAACGGACTTTACACTTTTTATTTGTTTTTAGCTGATGTATGTGTGTCGGGGGCCTTAAAAGGCCACTTTGGCAGAATCCCAAAAATAATTAAAACTACGTAAATTACAGTCACACTTCCGCTGTACAGTCAAAATAAACCAAAATCGACGAAGTAGCTACCAAGTACCGCGCTAGACCCGTATAGATACGTGTGCGACTCTGTGCGTGCGTAGATTTGCAATATTATTATATTTTATTATTTTTATTTTACTGTTTAGTTTGTGATATTCCTGTACGAGTCGCAATAACTACTTTTTCTTTCTTTCAATATAACCACAATTTTCTCTCACAAACAGTATAACTAGATTAATAAATAAGCGATATTTTAGATTAATAAATAAGCAATATTTTAATCATAATAATAAAAATTCAGTGTATGCTATTATAACATAATATTCTAATTGGAGTGTTTGGTGGTGTGCGGAGATTTCTTTATTACTTAAATGTAAGTTTAATATGAATGTACTATAGACATAAAACTTCCAGCATAAATTTTCTCAATGATGGTAAATCTGCATTCCAAATCTATTGCGTAGTTTAGAAAAACCAAGCACTAAATGTACAGTTATAGAAGAAGCAATATTGGCATGCCTGATGCTTTTTCCGGTAGTCAACAATGTCCGGTTGTCGTCAGATGCAGTGATCAAAGTAATTAAGAAACAATTTCTCGTCTGCCACTGCTAGTTCAAAATTACTCCGTCCAGTCTAACTCAGGATATGAACGGACAATGAGATAACCTAGTACCTGACACATGGATGCAATTTCAGGCTTCATTTCCTGTTCTAAACGTACCACTAACAATGTTTCAGAGCTGCCTATCAAAAAATTTAATGGCGTTTTCTGCTTTCTGCATATCTAAACCAGCCAATGGTGAAAGCTTGGAAGAGGAGGTATTAGTGATCAATTTTGACTTTTAAAACGTGTTTAAATAGATCGAAATTTATTCGCGTATTGGTAAACACGCGCGGTTGCGGTTTACACTATGCGACTATCACGATGTATGCGACTGTCCCTTTAAATTCATTTTGAAGTCATTTTATCACCGGTCCTTTGGAACGTAGACGATTTTTGCTTACGGTCGAATGGCCCGCGGTCCATTCGCTTTGGGCCGTTCAGACTAAATACCCAGATTCCTATTTAGCTAAATTTAGAGGCCCTGTGAGACCAAGGCCTCTAAATTTACTAGTTGGATGTTTTATTTGCGGAAATGATGCGTACCTAGCTAAATAGGAATCTGGGTATTTAGTCTGAACGGCTCAAAGCGAATGGACCGCGGGTCATTCACAGTGTCACCACTATGTTGGATATTGCTCCGTAATATTCTCTTACTCTTAGACTTTATTATAATTTCTTGTTTTTCTTTTTTATTTTGCATGTTTAACATTAACACATTATGTCATTTTATTGTAACTATCAAATTGTAAGCGCACATTGCAAAAGTTTTATAACTTTCTTTTTAATAATATGTGGAAAATGTCGTGGGTTATGTACACATTTACTCACTCTGTAGCTCATATTTTATGCAATATTGTAATGTGTAACTGTTTCTTTCCCAAATAAATAAAATAAATCTCCATTCCAATCAGACCCCAATCTATCGGTATTGAACCTACTTGCTAGCCCATCGTAATTACCTGCTATCAATGTTACCATCTACATACGTAGGTAAGGTATGTTTGGCTACCGCAAATTCGCGTTTCCATCAACCGTCAATCATGTTTCGATCACTCTGTAATAAGAACAATTATAGACAGTTAAGAATGTAACTATATTGACAGGTAATACTAGCTTCTGCCCGCGACTTCGACCGCGTGAAATTTATAATTTCGTTATCGCTTTGCAATCTTTCTAGCTGTTTATGGTTCCGTACCTCAAAAGGAAAAACGGAACCCTTATAGGATCACTTTGTTGTCCGTCTCGTCTGTCAAGAACCTTTATCTCGGGAACGCGTGGAGGTATCGAGTTGAAATTAATGTGAAAAAAATCAAACTTCTACGTTAACGTAAAAAAGATACGGCCGTTTGTGCCGCAAAAAACGTATATTTCGACACTCATATGGGAATCAAAATTAGGGTACTTCCCGTTGACCTAGAATAATGAAATTTGGCAAGAAGCAAGTTCATGTACCACAAGTGAAGGAAACAATCCGAAAACCGTAAATTTGTAGTTACATTAAAAAAAAACCCGTGATGATATTTACATACCATGACCAGTTTCATTCTTTTGCTCGGCTCCTAAGGGGCGTAATAACCTTCCTAAGATTTTGTCGAATCCGACTGGCAGTTCCAGTGATTACTGCATTCAAGCAAACAAAACAGCAGTATCATATTAGTATACAGATTGATTTTGGCCAAACATACAATCGTATAATATAAATTAATGCTTGCAATCTCGCTTGACATTTGGTACGTTCATAGAGTTTCGTAATTATTGGAGGCTTAGTTCTTAGTGAGCTAACTGAGAACTTGGGTGCGGTGGTTGACTCATCAAGCAGACAAGCACTGTTATTGTTTACTTCACTGTTGGCTACGATAGGTTTGATATCTTATGGGTGAATAACTATGATTGTTTTGTTGAAATAATCCATCTGTTTAGCTTACTTCCCGTTTTGTTTTTTGAGGGCTTAATTTCAATCGACCGATAATTTTTATTCGTGGAATAAAATTGACGTTTGACAGATTTTGTATGGAAGAACTGTCGAAAATTCAAAATTATTCCTCCGATAAAATTATCTGGCTTTGAAAAAATCAGCCATTAGTCTAATATGCGTCTAGAAGAGGAAGATCAGTGGTGGCTCAGTGGTAACGGCCGCGACTTACGAGTCGTAGGTCGTAGGTTCGTACCCAGACAGGCGCTTTACTTTGTGTAAATATCACCACCGCTCTCAAAAAGGTGAAGGAAAACATGGTGAGGAAACCGGCAAGTCCTACAACCAATAATTCGAAGACATGAGACATCTACCAACCCGCACTGGGCCCGCGTGGTGGATTACGACCTACTCCCTCTCACAGGGGAGTGGGCCGTAATCCACCACGCCTGTGTCCCAGCAGTGGGAACATTATAGGCTGATTATGTAAGAGGAAGTCTGAAAGTGGCACCTGGCACTGGCACTGTCGCGATGCATGTATACAATACCTACGACATCCAGCCCCAATAACTCACTCGTGCTTCGAAAACAAAAAGCACCCATCCATGCAGAGACCGCATACGTAACAATCTGTGCAGTGGACCCGTTTATAGCCATAACCAGCTTTACCGGTGACAATGCTGCAGTGCCTGCGTCCCCGACTGCACTCGAGTAAAATCGAAAATAAAATGTCGCATGTTATTGAAGTTTCTCAACCTATTATGATTTGTGGTAAAATACGCTACGAGAGAGACAGTAACTGTGTAAGTGTGCTTTTAGCCGTCTGGCTATGTAATTTTCAGACTAACTTAACATAACTAAGTATCAGAATAATATTAATAAAAAAATAAAACTAGCGATATATAAAAAAATACAAGTGAAAAATAATTTTAATTTCGGATGATAATGACGGATTTTTCACTTTTTAGTTGTATCCCACACAAACTCAAGTTTGTTTTTTTTCTCCATATTTTACGGCTTTCTAGGCATAATCAGACGAGGTCTTCGTGTGAGATTATTTTTGTGGTGTTCCATTGAACATTCACACTATGTGGTTTAGTGCTAAATTAATTTTAAATTGTCATTGTCTCTGGTCCAACTTTAGAATTTGCCATCTCTTTAGGCGGATGATATCCCTTTTTAATATAATTAATTTGTAATTCAATATTACCATGGGGGTTTCGTATTACAGTAACTGGGTCGTGGAGTTCAGATCGTCAGCGTCGCGTCGCCTAGCCGTAGCCGAGTCGACGTATCGGAGCTTCTGATCCGCTTTGGTTACGTGCTTACGTTAGGTTAACGCCTGTTTGACGGCGAGGCAAAAGGCTATACAGTGCTGATCCCTTTTCGATTTGATACGTATGACCTTAAGCCTCTTTTCAATTAGTGACTTCTGATTTACTGTTTACGAAGATGTCTAAACTAACAAACACATGGTGCGTTCTCTAGAGCGGGAAATCAGGGCCATGCTTAGCGGTTCCCAATTCGAATCAAACAGGGCAACTTGTTGATTTATTAAACACGATGTTTCTGGTTTCTTACACCGGAAGTATCGATGCGTATCAGACGTGGCGGGTCTGAACCCACGACCCTAGGATTGCGAACTGTGTATCTTGTGCAAACATCTCACACGACTTCCTCGTTTATCTGGGTGTACCTAATTATAATATCGTGCTTACATACAGTATATATATGAGACGCAATAAATGAAAATGATACGTGTTACAAACTAAAATATGGCGTCGATTTATCCTCTTTAATATAATTTTTTCTGCAGATAGAGACATAGATAGACAATATATAACAAAGTACAGTCATAAGATGTAAATAATTGCTACTCATTAAATTATCATAATACGAGTATTCTTTCTACATTTCCAATCAATTCTGTTTGTTAACACACACATCTGTATCGATGAGTTAAGTGACGTCATGCCAGGAATTTAATATCCTACAGCAATTGAATTCCTTCATGTCATGGAGGCATCTGAGTCCCGATGGCAGCCTAGCTCACTGGAGAGGCTGTAGCCTAAAGCTCTGGCCACACTGACGCAAATCCCGTGCAGGATAACATATTCAGCCTAAAATGCTCTCACTGCTGGAACACAGGCCTCATCTCTTCGACGGGGAGTGGACAGTAATCCACCACGCGTGCCCAGTGCGGGTTGGTAGATGTCACAAGTCTTCGAATTTTTGGTTCTAAGACATGCCGGTTTCCTCACGATAATTTGTTTTTTTGTGGTTTGAGAACAGTGGTAATGAAATAACTTACACAAAGTAAAGCGCCTGTCTAGGTTCAAACCCACGATAAGTCCTTTAAGTAACATTTGGAAGAAGAGAGGAATTGGTATCAAAACCAAGATCAGATTGATACGAGCCCTAGTATTCCCTATCTTCCTGTATGGAGTAGAAACGTGGACGATTTTGGCCCAAGAAAGACAAAGGTTTGAAGTATTTGAGATATGGTGCTGGAGACGAATGTTGAGAATACCGTGGGCTGCCAAACGCACCAATGGATCGATCTTAACCCAGCTTCGAATAAAAACCCGCTTGTCGACAATATGTCAACAACGCATTCTCCCCAATTAGGCCAAATCGTACGCAGAGGCGACGAAAGTTTGGAAAAATTGTTGTGGTTGGGAACACCGACGGCAAACAATCGCGCGGTCGTTCACCAACACGATGGACCGATCAGTTGAAGGAATCATCGTCCTCTAAATTCTACGCGGTGGTAAGGGATGCGCTGGACAGAAACCGGTGGAGGCGGATCATCCGCTCCAGATGCAAATCCGAAGCTGACCACGATCCTCACACTTGAGGGACCGACTACAGAGAGAGAGATATCTATGCGCAGTAGTAACCACTGGGCCACCTCTGCTCTCCGCGCAGGATGCGGGAAGCAAGTCACTCACACCGATTGTGTTAACTAACTGATTTAGAGTTGTTCAAACTGGAGCGAATAGTGGCGTTACCTCCTAATTATTAGAACAATCTAAGCGAAAAGCGCAGTCACGTCCCGCATCCGGCGCGGGATTCGCTTCAGTTTGGTCAGAGCTTAACAGCTTGCTAACTATCTAGACTGAAGTATTTCAGTTTTTTTACTATTTAGCCTTTATTCAACTTCAGCGAGAGTTTGTTTGGATCAAATCTTTTATTTAACTTATACTACCAATGATGTAAGTCAAAGTCTGCAGACTGAATACGATCATGACATTACGCCTATACGCCTCGAAGTGATGGCAGTTGTGTATGTACAGAGTTACAGACACATTACGCCTATACGCCTCGAGGTGATGGCAGTTGTGTATGTACAGAGTTACAGACACATTACGCCTATACGCCTCGAGGTGATGGCAGTTGTGTATGTACAGAGTTACAGACACATTACGCCTATACGCCTCGAGGTGATGGCAGTTGTGTATGTACAAGTTACAGACACATTACGCCTATACGCCTCGAAGTGATGGCAGTTGTGTATGTACAGAGTTACAGACACATTACGCCTATACGCCTCGAGGTGATGACAGTTGTGTATGTACAGAGTTACAGACACATTACGCCTATACGCCTCGAGGTAATGGCAGTTGTGTATGTACAGAGTTACAGACACATTACGCCTATACGCCTCGAGGTGATGGCAGTTGTGTATGTACAAGTTACAGACACATTACGCCTATACGCCTCGAAGTGATGGCAGTTGTGTATGTACAGAGTTACAGACACATTACGCCTATACGCCTCGAGGTGATGACAGTTGTGTATGTACAGAGTTACAGACACATTACGCCTATACGCCTCGAGGTGATGGCAGTTATGTATGTACAGAGTTACAGACACATTACGCCTATACGCCTCGAGGTGATGGCAGTTGTGTATGTACAGAGTTACAGACACATTACGCCTATACGCCTCGAGGTGATGGCAGTTGTGTATGTACAGAGTTACAGACACATTACGCCTATTACGCCTCGAGGTGATGGCAGTTGTGTATGTACAGAGTTACAGACACATTACGCCTATACGCCTCGAGGTGATGACAGTTGTGTATGTACAGAGTTACAGACACATTACGCCTATACGCCTCGAGGTGATGGCAGTTGTGTATGTACAGAGTTACAGACACATTACGCCTATACGCCTCGAGGTGATGGCAGTTGTGTATGTACAGAGTTACAGACACATTACGCCTATACGCCTCGAGGTGATGGCAGTTGTGTATGTACAGAGTTACAGACACATTACGCCAGTTATGTTTTTAAGGTGATATAATGAAAAAAGTGTGGTTTTTCTATTTCGTGTAACTTGTTAAGTATTTTGAATAGGGATTTAACATTTTGGTATATGTATATTTACATACATACATTTTGGTATGGTATATGTATGACTCTTTGGTCTAGTATCATGTAAAAGGAATATACGATTCAATGAATTTTTCTCGATACAAAAATATTGTAAGGTTATATCTAAGTTTTTACTTTTTTCGACATCATGGCGTAACGATTAAGAGTTATTCAATGGAATGTACTTTAAAACATAGAGAATTATCATATCAAAGTTTACTCAAAGTAGTTTTAAATTTAATGCATTTTTATTAAAAAAGGAGTAAATTCGTTTTTGCACATACGTCGTTTTATTCCGAGCGTACGCACATTATAGCCATCTCTCTTCTTTTGCGTTTCAAAAGTAATTGCATCACTTTCGCTCGATTAGTAGATCAGTCGCTACGAATTAATTTCGAGGTAGCGCCTTAAATCCCATATAATAGGGAGCGAGCTATAGCCATCAGTCAGACACAGATCGAACCTTCGGGCTACTGCCATAGGGTAGGCATGTAGTATTATATCTGTCCCTCGCCACCTCGCACTCTCTCCGCGCTCAACGCTCTCTTGGATGCTTAACCTGACTGATGAGTTCCCGGATGAATGGAAGACGATCATGTCCGTATATCTGGAGTACTATGAGGTATAAATGAGGGTATAAATCTTTCGTCTTATTTTATCTTTAGTTTTAACGTAGGTAATTGCCTGATTGCCGTTTTATGTCAAAGTAAAAATAAGTGAAATGTTTCACACCATAGGTAAAATCTAGTATATTAGGTACTATCATATACTATTACTTGATGTTTTCTGCCAGACGTCGATAACTCGATACCAAGATCGCTTGCACTTCAGCTCACCCCGGAAGAGATGATCGTGAGAATACTAACAACATACGTAATCACACGCTTGCGATTCCCTAGCTTGAAAAGTTATATAATTTGACCAAAGTGAGTCTGATGGAATAGTAGGAATGATTCAGACTCATACCATACCATGTCGTGCGAATACGCGTTAATGCGATCTTTTTTCTTGAATAATGACGTATACCTACGCGAGGTGATAGAACGCGCGAATTAAAAAAAATCTTATTTTTGTTGCGTGATCATATCGGGTATCAAAACAAAGGGCTCTAACGATATGATTCCAAAACAATAACGCAAAAAAAAAAACACTTTTCGAGCACTCTGATGCAGTTGGTGGCAGCTACTTTATTCCAATCTGGGATCAATCCTAAAATAACTGATTTTAGTTCAATCTCGGATCACACAGCATACCTTTTTATTAATTCAGCTGTTATTAGATATCGTGAAGCGCGTGCCTCTAATACAAGGAAATACATAATGTCATTAGTTCATAATCGTTCCCATGTCTCTAACTAAACTACACAAGTTACCTACTAGTAGATAATACCCGAACAAAAATATAATTTACACTGCAAAAAATAATAAAGAAACCATAAACATTTAATACACTGCGTAAAAATGCATTTGCACAGATTTAAACTGAGCTTAACTCAGTAAAGTTGTTTACCAACTCTAATTTCTCAATCTAAAGTTGTTTACCAACTCAAATTTCTCAATTCAACAAAAGGTATTAAAAACACGTCCACGTGTCTAAGGACCGAGAACAATGCAAGTTACACCATTTGACACGGCGGCGGCGCGCGGCGCCTCACACGTCAAGCGAGAAAACTTCACAAAGATTTTTAAAAGCTTTTTTAGTATGATTTTACATATCTGGGGTGTTGTTAGGATACCCTGTCCCTAGCAAAGGTTGCTAAGCAACGGCGTGCAGCCTCATGGAATCATGTCTTTATCAATGTGTTGCATAACGCTCGCGGTCAGTGACCGGGAGGCAGGCCCCCGCCCCTCCGCCCCCCTACCGCCTCGGCTCGTATATGGTGTCCTCAGTCCCACCATGTCGTCACCACGCTAGGTTAAGGTCGCGTCTGATGAGCCGACTTCTCTCGGCTCGCGGCAAATAGATCAAGTTCAGAAAACAGCTGACGGCTTATCATGTCATACATTAAACATCAGGTGCGCATGATTACTTTATTTTCTAGGATTACCTACCAAAGTTATTTAGGTGAACGCGGTCAGAGTGATAGATGGTAAGAGGTGTTAGTATGTTAATGTTCCAATTAGTTTAAACGTTTTCTAAACTTAAGTAAAAGTAGGGTTTTCTTGGATCAATAATATTACTCTTACTTACCTACTTTTGACCAACTCTGTCAAGAAGAGTATTGTTTGTTTATTTCCACGATGCAGTTGCAATAACATTAATTACGTAGTTAAATAATAGCTTATCGTAAATGTTCATAATAAGCGTCACAACTTTTCACACTATTCAATATAAATGAAGGTATGCTGCAAATACCCAATTGCAAAAGTTTTCAGTAAGCGAAAGGATGTGAGACTCTCATCGAACAGAATTTAGGTTAGCGTAGTGTTTTACAAAAATAATAGGAACCAGTTAATAATGTGCGAACCGATTTCAATTAAAATAATTGACTAAAACCAGTTTTCATCATTCAGTGCCGACTATGTACTAATGTTATTTTAATCAGCTGTTAAAACACACATGGGACTTCATAATTACGTTGATTGTTTGCAAAATAGAAAAATCTACCAACTAAAAGTTCAAAAACTTTAAAATAATGCTTCTCAGTATACTACATACCTACTTCATGTAAAGCTTATGACTTTCTTTCACTTACCACAACCGGTAATGGAGGAATGCGAGAATCTGTCTGGACGAGCCTTTAGACATTTGCAATAACTTCCTAGTAAGGAACTATCTAACTAAGTAATGGTTTCTATAAATGCAACTCAACTGATCCAGCTTGTAAGCTAGATTGCTGAGCGCATAAACTACTTACAACTCAAACTATCCTACTATCTACTTATAATAACAGTAAAGCTAAAGAGTTTGTATCAACGTGCTAATCTCTGGAACTACCTGATGGTTTTCTTTTGGTAATTACTAATATTAACGCTGACGAGCTTTTTTGTTTCTTTGAAGTCGGATTTAAACAATTCTTTTTGAATTTGATAGCACTATTCTTGAGCAAGGTTATAGGCGAAAACTGATAGGAGCCGAGCAAAAAGAAAAAGTCAGAAAGAACACGAATCGATAACGAAGTAATAGACCGGCCAGGCGAAGTGAAGCGACGGGGTGGGTCACGGCAACCAAAAAAATCTGTTTTCATTACATATACCCTAGGAAGACGAAACAATCTAGACAAAAGAAGATCGCTATTTAGAAAGAGATAAACAAAGAATCTTCATTCAAAGTTCCCACGCACATCCTCGCGTGTTGGTAGTGTATGTTTTTCAAGCAGTAATGACCGTACCTACGCTTCGAAACCAAAGACAGCCTTCGTAGTTCCAGCAACCATTTCACTTTTAGACTAAGCATAGTTGTACAAGAATCTTTAGGCGCGTGGTCAAAATTGGAACCACCGCCGCCATCTTGCCTTTCAATACATTTCACAAAGCACTTGCACAAATATTTACCAACAGCGCCCTCCTATCGACGTCATTTGAACGCCAAAAGATCGTAGTAGCATTGTAACTTGCCTGATAAATATTTCGTCACCCAACGCTAGAATATTTGACAGTTCTAAGAACAATAATAAAAATATTCAATACTTCTCCTCAAACAAAAAAAAATAAATAAACGTCGCTTTCGCCATGATTTGTACCGAGTGCGATCTTTAGTTTAATATCATTTCCACTGCCCAGCGACTATGTGAATTGTTGGATCGTTTATATAAAAAGGAGCGATGTATGGGGAATAAGATGAGAGTGTATAAGATTTGCGTTGTAGTGTAATACCTCGGTCATAAATACCTAACGGTACCCGCAGAGCGTTCGGTGCTAATTTTCGCCCACAACTTGCTTCCGCAACTTAGATCTTTGTTTTAACATGCTGTTACTTTACGATACATTGTGTAATGTTTCCACGACCCAGCTGATTAGTTAATGTATATTCTTACGTTAAAAGTTCATCAAACTGCTTAATTTATTCATGTTTATTTTATTTTTAGGTACCGAGTACCAGTTTCGTTGGTACAGTTTACGAGGTTTAGGGTTATTTAAACTAACATATAGACCACTTACTTCGTAATAGTATAATTAGTAACCCCTAAAACTATTTGGACTCTTGATTGTCAAAATCTAAATCACGTAAACCAGCATCGAACATTTTTAAATGTATTAAGGGAAAAGGTAAAAATGTATGTGTCTTACGAATAAACAAACAGTTGAACCTGAATAGGAACGGTATACCAACAAAAACGCACAGGTATTCAAAGCAGATAACTATAAGCAGATGGTCAGCGATTAATTGAAGCCCAGGTTCAGCTCTGGCCCAGCTTCTGATACACTGCTACAATTCCCGAGCACAGGGGAATATTGCCACTATCACGGTGTTCGCGCACTTACATATACAGAGCCCACAATTATCATAATCCCGACAGCAAGCTGAATTTCAAAACACTTTTAAACGTCAACACACGATCGAAACACTGAATTATTTTACTGGTAGATTTTTTGCAAAAATTGACAATCGGTCTGCTAAAAACCAACCAGTTTCCGCTAGCTACCTGAAAGACATGTATCTTTTCGCAGCCTTTCATCACGTAGCTTACTTACAACAAGCTAAAATAATTGCATCAAACGAAAAGTGACAGCAATTTCCACACACTCACTTAACTTCAACATCTCCTGAAACCTATCGCATAGAACCGAACAGATGAGACTGTGTGGTAACATTCGCATAACAAGTGTGACGTGCTGTCGGCGCGTACGCATGCAGCAGTAATAACATAATCACAACACACCTTGTTTCGGCGGCTGCGGTGGTGCTTGCTCTTTGCTCTCGAAGAACGTGAGCGCAAAATTGTCGCCTGTCTCTATGGCGAGGGGCGACGATGCGCGCACGCACGTCGCGGGTCGACCGCTCCACACGTCCATATTCCGAACATGTCCGGCGTGCTTCGGCAATCGTCGGCTCGCGTCCGCCGGCCCTCGATACGACCCGCGCACTGAGCTTTCTCGAGCTTGACTGCTTGTGCCTTCGGAATAAGTGGACGCTGCCGGCGGCGCCCGCACACCGCACCGCTAAACGGAGTAGTGAGAGTTTTTTTGAATTCGGTATGGTGTCTTTTTTGTAGCCACAACATAAGTAAGATGTACTCACACTTGCTGCGGACTGTTGTGATCTCGATGGCAAAGCTTCACGCTCGCTGGCAGCACTAATAGATGACGAGGAGTTAATGAGCGAATTAATTATAACCTCCGATGACTGATGGCGAGTTGCGTCTTTAAAGGACAGAAGCCTTCCATATAAGTTTGTACTCGTAAAGACATGATATAACTTCGTAATCTAAGTTATAATATTGTAGACAGATATTTTACACAGATTTTATGAAATACGTACTTCAACGTTTCTTATCGAGACACAAAAAAAATAGGATTCAGTTCATCCTGATGAGACCTCTTCTCTCCTCCACAATCTTGAAGCATAATTTTTTAGGTTGTCGGGAGTGTTATACTCGTAAATATCAACTCTCCACAGAGAAATGTCCAAATTGTCCATAGCATAGTTTTAAGGTATTTTTAGTTCTTATGCCAATAAACGCATTTGTCTTCTACTTCCTTCTTATACATATGCAGTCGACTGCTTCGTTGATGTAGTGCTCGTCACCGCAGCTACTGAACATAAACTCCCAGGTTTGATACTCAGGTCGGGGAAAGTGTTGCTGGGTTTTTCCATTAGGAATTACTCAATAGCATCTCGGCTTAGGTGATACTGTTTGCACCCCCTATTACAAGAGACTCCTCTGCCTACCCCTGGGGAGGCGTGTTGTATACTACTTATGTATACTAACTCTATATTACCTTGCAGCTGATAGCCATCATAGTGGTGACACTACAAAGGAACTGAAGTGCTCCTTTGTTCGAAGTCAAGCGCATATCGTAGGTACTTGTGTTTGCGCAATTTGTGTTCCACTCCTGCATCTAAGCTATAGTACCAACGACAAAACAAACTTTTAAAGGCCTGGCTATTGTTAAAAATACTGCTTTGTTGGTCTAGATGATGCAATCACAACTGCTAAGCGTGAGGTCCAGGGATCGATTCCCTGGGTAAAGTGTTATTGGGTATTCCTTTAGAAATAATTCCGGTCCCCGGTACGGGTTGCCCGGAGTTTAGATTTATTCCTGGTAGATATCAATGTGTTCCCCGCCTATTACTTTGGATGTTAACATAAAAGACATACCTAGCGAAAAGTGGGTCTTACTGCTCATCTCTGCCCGACCCTTCGTCCTTCTGCCCAAACATTACACCTTTGTTCCCTACAGGCGTGATGTTATGTTATCTTATGTAATGTTAAAAATAATAAAACAAAGAGGTTTCATGGTCGGGACTGTTCCTAGAAACTTTTTTGGAATCTTTAGGATGGCATATTGCATAAATTGGTCCATCAGACTCCTGTATCGCATGTTGTTTGAAACAGCAGGCCTTTTTTACTTTTCAGATTCAGGTGGTTCCAGACAACAAAAAATCCATACAGTACCTAGAAAACTTATAAAAAAAATTAAGGCGCTCCCTCACCTAGTATTTATTTGCCTGTAATGTACCATCCAAGATTGGATTCGGAGAATTACTATATTACCATTAAGTACCTAGGTTCTCCTCACTTACTGGTGAAATACTCAAATCAAGGATCTCTAAGTCCGTCAACGAAGATACGGGCCTCTCCAAAAGTCGTTCGATACTTCGGAATGATCCTTACTCCCGATAAATAAACTTATCCGGACGGGCAAAAACAGACCGAGAGTAAGGACAACTGTCAAATCGTGTCGTGAGTCCTCCTGAACTATTACATTGCAGGCGAATGCTCCCGTTTAGGGAGCGCCTTTGGTATCCAAAAAATAATATTAATGCTAGTGAAATATATTTCCAAATTCATAAGCACTTTCACCCATTAGGTAAATAATGGCAAAGAGTTTTAACCCAGTTCTAGTCGCCACTATGTCTATCACTTGCACTTGACCGATTTCCAAAACCCATGACTGTCACTTACTAAACATGAGCGCCGATATATACAGCTACTTCACTTTTTATGCCGTGGATCTAGTTTCAATGATTTAATTCGGTTTCTGACGATACGTAGCTCGAATGGCTTACATAATAAGTTTACCTATAACGTATAACAAAATGGCTGTGATTCGTAGATCAAAGATCTTTGGTCCTTCAAGGATATCGCTGTCTTATTTGCAAAAAATAACGGTCTCGGAATATAAACTTCGAACTCGTAGCTTTTTCAGTTGCGGTCTTCAGCGGCGACAGTTCTTGCAGGAGTCATCAAGGTCCTGTACAAAAAACTTCACGTACTTAGCACCTACACACGCCTAGAGGAAGAAGTTTCACAGAGGTCTTCCGGCGCGGACTTCGGACCCTTCGAATGTTCGAGTCACCAACGGACAAAGAAGAACGAAAACTTGCAGATCATCGTTTATCCTGTGGAAGGTTAGGCATTCTGTGAGTTTGTTCCAATTTATCCTATTATTATTCCTATTCTTTGTCTTATTTCATATGTTGAAACAGCTATATTCAAGTGAGTGCTTTCATTTATCTTAATGAAATTCTTTATGTAATTTAAGTCGTTTAGTGACAATCATTCTTATTCATAGCCTCACATTTCTCTAAAATCACTCTTCTGCTTACCTATAAAGCTAAAATACTTACAACGGTATAATATTGTTTACGCAATTCCTTCGCTTCTCATCTATAACAGCTGATTGTTTGGCGACGTACTTGTTACCTTAGCATAAGCTGTTCCTTTGTTCGCACCGTCGCGCGTCGACTCATTTATAACTCATTAGCTAGTTACCTTTCTTATTGCTTTTAAAAAACTGGTTTGTTATCTCATTAGTTTATTAGCAAGTTTGCTACTGGTGTATTTATCGCTATGTTTGACGAGAAGTTTAAAAATTCGTTATGAAACGCAGCTGTATGAAATCTAAGCTCACAAGTTTTAGCAACTACCTTCACATGCTTAAAAGTTGCACCGAACTTAGCAGCTAACAACTTTTAGATTTAGAGACCAGATTTAATACATTTGATAGCTTATTTGTGGATTTCGACATTACAGTGCGACATCGAGGTGTTGCTGGATAGCCCTGATGACGAGAGCGAAGAGCGTGAGCAGTTTGAGAACTAGTATTATATGCTGGTGGGGTGGCGACAGCACGGAGTCTGCTCGGTGCTCGTCCCCCCAGTCTTGCAGTCTTTCGAGATGATTCCATAACGGATATCCAGGATGTACAGGCAGGTGGCTTTAAATATAACTGTGTAAGGTTGGCAAAAATTAATTTACCTATTTTCCACGGTCACTATCAACACTGGCTAGAATTTAGAAACACTTACATTTCACTTATTTATTCACGGTCGGACATTGACAACATTATTATGTTGCAATACCTTCGTGCTTCTCTTAAAGATAGTGCATAACTAGTAATTGATAATTTAGATTTTAGAGCTCAGAATTATGAGTCCGCTTGGAATTTATTGTGCAGTAGGTACGACAACAAAAGATTGCACGTAAATAATCATGTTCATGCATTGTTTCACGTTGAATGCATCCAATGTGAATCTTGTTCTACTATTCGTAATCTTATCGACGTCACTAATAAAAACCTTCGTGCATTAAAAACTTTAGGTCAACGAACTAAATATTGGGATACCCTCGTAATTCATATGGTGGCAGAAAAACTTGACAGTGTTACACTTAGGGCACAGTATAAATAAAGACATACAGTACGAGGTCTTCATACAAACGGACGAAACGCGAGCTATACCTACGCGCCTCGACCACGGCATGAGCTCAGCATGCAGACAGTCGCGACTGTGCTGCAGTGACGAACGGACGGTGTGTTGTTTTTTTTAACAATAACCGCGCGATTTTTGCACTAAAAATAAGTTCAAGTACATATTTAATATGACGAGTAGGCTATATTGTGCTGTTTTTGGTTGCATGAATTCGTCAATAACGCATCCAGAGATAACTTTTTTTAGATTACCTGGAAACTCTGAAAGGTAAGACTATAAAATAATTTTACTTACTTGTAGGTAGGTACATAATGTGTGTATTTTTAATGGATAAGTATTTCATTTTATCTCCCGAAAAAAAGATGTCTGGATTAATAAATGAAGTGAATAGAGTAAAGGAAAGTGATAAACACGAGTGAGGTAGGTAGTTATAGGCGGTTCATGAATCATTAAACGGTAGGTACGCTTGTGTTAAAACCTCGGGGCATGTGTGTTTTGTTAGTTTGTATAATTCAAAGTAAAGACGTGGTTTTTATTATTAATAATAGTTGTTTATTGTACTGTGTGTATGAATAATACTAGAAAAAAATTGGTTGTCTGTAAAGTCGATTTACGGACGATAGTTTAACGTGACAACATCATAACAAAACATTAATGAAATGATTGCATACTTTTATGAATAAAATTAATTATTTTTATTGAATAACTGTTACTGTAATAAGAATAACTGTTTCATGAAATCATCATTCTTTGGACTTACATGGTCTTAGAGAGTTGTGTTGATGACTTTAATGATTATAATTCTGTAATAGTACATTACGATATTAGTGCGAACCAATACGCACGTATATCGTACGACGTTTTTTAACACATTTGCGAGGAAACAGAAAAAAAAACATTTCACAATACAAGTACAAAGAAAAGAAAATTTGAGAAAAATGGCGCGAGGATTATTTTCTGCCGTGGCTGCGTGAAAATGTTGGCAAAGGCACTAGAGCATGCAGCCAAGTTTTTAAATTACCGAATAAACTATTTTTTTTTTAATTTTAAATAAAATCAATCTGTGAATGCACACATGCTTTCCCGCCATTTTAACAGTGCGCTAGCGCTGCCTACTGACTGGCGCCGCGCGGCGATTAGTTCGAAATTTGAATAGCAACAGCGCGCTGCTCATTAGCTGGAGTCGTGCGGCGGCGATCAAAACAACACGCATTTTTATTAAATACTTCCTATTCAATTCACAAAGTATTTTATTTGCTTCTATAAAAAGAAGTAGGTATATTTATTTATTTATTTTATTATTTATGTACACACAGTAAAATACAATAACAAAACTAAATGGAAACACAAAGTAGGCAAATGTAATTCAAATACTGGAGGCGGGCAGCCCTATCGCATGTTTACGTACCGCGCGGCTGTAGGCATTTACATCAAGGTTACGGCCGAGTAACAATACTGTATGTCTTTATTTATACTGTGCTTAGGGTATGGGAAGAACATAGAAACACGCTTATTGATCCACCTTCTTTAGACATTTTTGTTAATTTTCTGAGCAACAGAGCTAACTTATTAGAAACTATACAAGAACACAAAATCAAACACTTGCAAACACGATTCTGATCTACTTACAATGACAAAATCTATCGAAAATAAAAATGACAGTAATAACACACATAAAAAACCAATAATTATCTACAATAATAAAACATTCAAATGTCCTATATGCAAATATCAGCCTCACTAGTCTTAGGCGCTTCAGTGTTAGGCGGTTCGCTTCAAAAGTCAAAGTGTCGGTACATGTCACATGAGCAGTTGCTGCTGATACAAAAGCACCGCTTATTTCGCGACTTGCGTTGCGTTTGTGTCGCGTGCGATTTTATCGCGTGTCGCGCCTGTTTGAAGGAGCCTTTATGAGAAATGGCTACCTGCCTCACTCAAATAAAAGCTGGCTCAAATAAACTCCTACCCTCATATTTATTTATACTCTTCCCTCAGAACCCCTCAACTCTTCCACTTGTACTCCTTCTGTTTCCTTTGGACACACACTTAATTCTATTCTTATTCACAGGTCTCTGATGGCAATGGAAACCACCTGCAGCTTACTCGGAAGAGTCCTGAGTTTTTACCCTGACAGTGATGGTAGTCACTAAGGTGAAACCAACGAGGGGCGTCATTTAGAGGCACGCACTAATTTTTGCCCCCTTCCAGATTTTTGAAATCCTCGCTTCAACCCGGGCAGCGTGTTGGGATTCGAACCCAACACAGCGCGTCGCCGCCGCGCCGCGGTCTGCATGCGTAGGCAGTGGTGTGGCGCGCGGCGACACGCTCGGCCCGCCGACCACTCGCTTCCACGGACTCCACCGCGACGGACAATATCTTCTCTTAAGTTTAACTTATTGTTTATCCGGGAAAGTTAAGATTGTAAATAGAAACGACGTTAAACCATTGCCTAAAATACAGTCCACATTTTATTGCACGCGCCCCGCGCTAAAATAAAAACTTTTGAGCTTCTGACTGTCTGAGTCAGAAGTTCAAAAGACTCTAGAGGCTCAAAAGTCTAACCAGTCTTACCAATGGATATCGTGTTACCTAGTTACTGGGTTGTGAAGGTCAGATAGGCAGTCGCTCCACGTGAAATATGTAGGTACTCAACTCATCCTCTTAGACCGGAAGCCTCGAATCTGTCCTTCACAACCTAGTTACTGGGTAATACGATATCCATTAGTAAGACTGGTTAGACTTTTGAGCCATATGTTTACTACTTTACTACTACTACTTCTTTTTACAGCATTAACTACATAATATACATGGTGTTTTTTATATCCCATAACTCTAGGGTATGAATGAGACCATATCAAAGAATCAACTGGCACATGAATTATTTTTCTATTATCATTTTTTTGTTTTAATTTTTCAAACAAAATAATTCGACATACATATTTATATAAAACACCTTACGTGAAATACAGTATGTTAACTAACAGAGGGCGTTCCCGTTAACCCGCAATAGTATAGCATCCATACATGCTAAAAAAAATATTACCATTCGAAAATAAAATGTTTTTATTTTTTTTTTATATTAAAATATTCACTAAAAATCGTAAATTGATACTCTATTTATTTAATTAATTCTAATTTATTTAATTAAATAAATTCCGACATTGCTGTCCTTCAAGTACGCGTGTACAGAGTGTTTCTTTAACGTATCAATTTACGATTTTTAGTGAATATTTTAATATAAAAAAAAATAAAAACATTTTATTTTCGAATGGTAATATTTTTTTTAGCATGTATGGATGCTATACTATTGCGGGTTAACGGGAACGCCCTCTGTTAGTTAACATACTGTATAACAACGTCGCATTTTCTTTAAATATGAATGATTGGTTTAAATGAAAATGAATTACTCGTATACGAGTATATCAATGAAACTTAGATACGTGATATCTTCGAAACTATGTATTTTTGGACCACGGATTCTAGGATATTTTGTATTATTTTTACTTATAGAATATAACCGTAGACCGAGAGTTATGGGATATAACAAAAACACGTAATATAAAGTTAACAAACTCAAAATAATATTAATAATATGTACATGTATATAAAAAAAACTGGCCAAGTGCGGGTCGGACTCGCACACGAAGCGTTCCGTACCACAAGGCAAAAACGCTGAAAAAACACGTTTGTTGTATGGGAGCCCCCTTAAATATTTATTCTATTCTGTTTTTAGTTATAGCGGCAACAGAAATACATCATCTGTGGAAATTTCAACTGTCTAACTATCACGGTTCATGAGATACAGCCTCGTGACAGACGGACAGCGGAGTCTTAGTAATAGGATCCCGTTTTACCCTTTGGGTACGGAACCCTAAAAAGAGGGAAAAGAAGCACAAAAGGCTGGCACCATTGCCACGTTGTATGGCGATGCTGATTCTTTGGCCAAAAGATAGGCCAACCTTTTAGAATCTTTTGCAAAAATCCTTGATGGAACTTTACATTCTGCAAGGAACAATTAATATTTATATATTTTTTATCATTTAATTTTGACTAGACCGCGTACTAAGCGAAAGCGATTATCGCACGAGTATGCGATCAACGCGATCGTCTGTAAGAATGATGACGTACAAATGCCACTTCATTGATCGCGCGAGTTTGTCATATTCATATAAAAGAGCGCCACGAACAGTTTGGGTTAGGACGTGGGGTTAGGCTTTGTTCGTCAGGCTCATGCTTGCCGTGGGATGAAATTACGCTGTGGATGATGAGAGGCATGTTACGTAGTACGTATACATTGAAAAAAAAAAACAACTATTTGCGCCAAAAGTTAAGTTAGATAGGAATTCAAATGCATGTCTCTGCAGAACCTACATAATTATACCATATATTATGTACAGAAATAAGAACCTCTGCAACCATGCCTTCTCTCCACATAGCATAACTACCCACTACACCACTATAAATAAAGTTCCCACTGCGCGAGCGCATCTTCGGTAGCCATCGCGTGTTACAAATCGTGCGTACAATAATTCTGATATAAAGCGTCACTAATAAATCGAACGCAAGAGGGAGACGGAGTGTCTATAGCTTTTTGCTTAGTTAATCATTAAGTCACATCTTTCCCTCGGATTAGCTGTCGTAAAATCTAATATCAGAGAATATTGTGGGCCCGTGAAGCGACGCGTACGCAGCGCAAAAACCACTGGTTGGAATAGTGATGAGCTTGTGAGTATCATTCGATACTTAGGTAGATAGGTATCATCGATTTATGAGTTTTGTTATTCGAAGTTTTTAAGCCCTGCTTCAAGAAGCAGGGCTTAAAACCCGCCTTTTCATTACTGAATATCGACAGTCACCCTCCCAAATAATATGTGCTAATCCCCAAGTGATTTGGATGCCAAAGAGTCAGGATTGCCATCCAATGTATCAGTGCAGTGCTTAATGAATTAATTTCAAATAATCCTGTTTCGAATAAAATCATAATCTTGCCAAACGATTGAATAAACGGTTGTTGTAGGTAATGTCAGGGAAATCAATTGATTGTGTAATGGAAAACTCGAAATTGTCCGTGTATTCAAACCACTACCGTCATTCTTTGACATTTATCTAAAATGGCTATACTACGGCAAATTGACGTAGAGTGATAACTTGCTTCTGTACATAGAGTAGGTGTCCATTAATTTAATTCTTTCCTCCTGCCATAAAACCCTAAACAACCCGTGTTCTCTGGTGTTGGCAACATGAGTATTTCGGAAATTCCACGATTTCGAAGTGCAAACGGAATTGAAGGCACTGGTAGAACATAGTTTAAAATGAATAACGATTACGCGTTTTGACTTAGCTTAAATACGAATCCACTATCAATCACAATCTGTATCATTTTGAAGGATATTACTAATCCATTGCGTCATATGTTCGAAATATTTTTCTGCTCAAGAACGTAAATACCGCAATGAATGTTGTTCAACTGTCAAAATGAAAACCATTCGTGTTAGTGTGTTACGGAATTACCCCGCGGGACTTTACGGTGTGGTAGCGCTTGTGACCACTCAACCAAAAAGACAGTTAACCTACTACAGTTACTCGTACTTATTATTAAAATCGATTTCGATTATTCGAGTGGCAGTCTTCCAATATTTCGCAAAACACATCACTATCAGCTGAACGTGGCGACGCAGGAAGCAAACCTCTGCACGGGTCGCTGAACCAGGTATAGCTGTTAGAAACACTCCAAGAAACAAATCTGCACCCTGCTCCCACAACTTATGACGGAATATCCCATAGCAAGAGAAGTTGTGAGTGTTAGCATCTAATCAAACATGTTTGTGTGTAAAGGTGATCAGATTTCTAACGTAACAGTGGGTGGTAAAGTCCATTTTGCTTTGCAGAGGGTTGGTGGAGGGTTTTGCAAAGTAGTGCCATTAGCAGATAGGCCTGGCTGTCTTACAAGATTTGCTGATAACCGGGATTAACTCCTGAATTAGTACTGGATAGGTGCCTTCACCTCCGCAGGTTATCATAGGGTGACGGGGAAATATGTCGCGGATGGCTCCATACTTGAAGAGAAAATACTTCAAATTACATAACATAACATCACGCTTGGATTCTCCGAATGGTTAAGCAGAAAAGATACATATAGTTCACCCATAATTCATTAGTTATGTGTAAGAGGAGGCGAGCCTATGGCCATCAACCGGGCACAAATTCAGACTCCGAGCTGCTACTAACCAATTCCACATGGAAAAATCCAATAATATTCACTTTACCCGACGTGGGAATCGAACCCAGGAGCTCGTGTTCAGTAGAAGCGCTTGCGACCACGACACCAGCGACGACGCAGTCCACTACTAATTATCTTGATGTTATTATAGTCCGACAGTGTTGCTGTTTGTTGGTTAATTCTTGACGACTGAAACCCGGAGATAAACATTGGTAGAATATACGGAATGTCTGTTTATCTCAGAACCCCAGTTGTACAGGGACGTGTCGTGTCAACTAACAACCTCATAGAGACGTTACGCACGCAAAACTTCGTGCCTATGCAAAGTGTGAAGTCACAAAAATGTTTTGGAAAGTCCGACCCTTAAAACTTAAACTTCTGGGTGAACGCAAGAAACTACAGAAACAGTTTGAATGGTTTAAGTTATTTTTGTGTTTGAACAACTGTTACGTGGCGAAATATACCCCATATTTTCCAGTTATGTTATAAGTGCCATGTTCTCTCGGGCGGTCTATCTACACAACATAACGTCAAGCCCGTATTTTGTTTTTATTGCTTGTACGGTTGGGCAGAGCTTCACCTAGTAGTCATACATCCACTTTCACCAGTTATGTTTAAGTCTGATGTAATAAGGGTATGAGGTACAGAGTGTAAAGTTCACTCATCCTCCATAGAAAAAGGAGGATCCTCCTACCAGACGGGTGTCGTCTCTGGTGGGCAACCGCCCGGTGATTCATGTCAAGCTGTTTATATGCTAGTCGCACGGTAAACTTTGTTTGCGCGTTGCAGGATTCTGCGTGACTTCAGTATGATGCGTAGGCGGTGTAGATGCCGCTACAGGGGCAAGCCTATTGCCATCAACTGGGTACAAATCCAGACTTCGGGCTGCTACTGAGAAATTCCAGATGGGAAAACCCAATAACACTTAGAAAAAAAATTTGAAATCAACATTTTTCCGTAAGCTTGTAAGATTCTACCATGAGAAGAATAGAAACAGTTTTATCGTCTGGCCCGTATGAATTTGTAACATCACCATGTTAACTTAACTGGAACTTAACTGGTAAAAAAAACAGTTCTGCTACTGTAATTATGTGAAGAGTTTGGCCTGAATTACTGCCTGAAATTATGATTTAAACTATGTGCTAGATCAGCGACACGTAGTCGGAGGCAATTCAATTCCAAAAAACATAGTATTTCCGGGTCTGGCTGTTTTATGAAAAATCCTGTGAAACAACTGTGTCACAATCTATGCTTCACCTGTGCCCCCAAACATGCAGCCAAAGTGACCTCTGCGCTGCCACCGATAACGCCGTGGAAGTGGCGAAGTTTTGGGTCTACAAGATCTGACAAACAGTCATGTCAGCGACGCGAAGTAGGAGAAGATGAAAAACTATAGAGTGACTGCGTTAAAAAAAAAACACTGGCACTCCGGTAGTGCCGACAGAAGTGAAAACTTGAACAATTACGAGTGTATTTTGTGAATCGTCTTATAAACAAAACACGCGTGTTAAGGTGTGTTCCTTATTTTATAGGGTTTTTTGCAAATCAGGTATGATGACCAAAGTGACTGGTTTATTCTTCTCGTGAAAGGAATTTATTCAGATTTCCAAATAAGCACACAGTTATATATCCGTGGTTCAGCGCCATCTCGTCGTTGTTGGATGAACTACGTAGTTAGTACGCGAGGCCCTCGTAGTTCTTCCCGATGTGCATAGATGGCGCTGTCCTCAACAACGCGCGTCTTAAGTTTTACGTCTGACGTTAGTACGCGAGGCCCTCGTAGTTCTTCCCGATGTGCATAGATGGCGCTGTCCTCAACAACGCGCGTCTTACGTTTTACGTCTGACGTTTTACGTCTTACGAATTTTCGATCAGGGTCACGTGACCTGACGCGAATTTAGAAGTTTTTACCCATTCCAAAAAAGTACACAGCGCCGCTAAAGAAGTTTTCACTTCAAAAAAACTGGCGAATGCATATCGGACCACGCACAGTGAAGGGCTCCTTAGTTGGGATGAATATTCACGCATGCGCAGTATTGATTTTATCGACCGCACAAAATAAGTTATTTCTGCGGTTGTAACAGAAAATATGGTCTGAAAAGGCTTATGATACTGGGCCGGGTGGAAGGAAAACGCGCTCAAGGCAAAGCACCGGCAAGATGGTCAGATGCGATCTAGAAGGTGCGATGCAGAAGACCGTATAATTTCATGAGACTCATCATAAGCGTCATATTATGTGGTTGCGATCCTCAGCTTTGAGGGTGCGACGAAGAAGAACCGAAAATATGCCACATCTCAAACTTAAATAGCAGTCTCTTTATACATCATAATTTAATGATGGGATTTACATGTATGTGCCAGTGCCATGCCTAATGTTTTCCGTGGGTAATTTCATTACACCTACACTCGTTTAGCGGTGCACAGACTACACGTTCTTGCCAATTTTCATCGATATAGTACAAATAGTCTCCAAATAAAATGCCTGTGTAACATACGGACGGACAGACGGTCATGTCGAAATAATATGAGTTCCAGTTTTGCCATTTGGCTAAGGAACACAAAAAAAAACATACATAATCAGCCTATAGTGTTTCCACTGCTGGGACACAGGCCTCCTCTCTGTGAGGGGAGTGAGCCGTAAACTACCACACGGGCTTAGTGTGTATTGGTGGATTTTACATGTCTTCGAATTTTTGGTTCTAGGATATGCCGGTTTCCTCACAATGTTTACCTTCGCCATTTTGAGAGTAATGTTGATAAAATTATTTAAAATGTCATGTCACCTACCTGGATTCAACCCCCGTCCTACAACTCGTAAATCGGAGCCGTTATCACTGGCCCACTACTGCTCTAAAAACCCTGTATTTAAATATTTATTTATTATTTACCATATATTTATTATTTATTTTATTTAACATATTTTATCCATTTTGTGCATTGTATTTTGTACTTTCGAATGTCCTAAAGTAAACTAGCAGGCAACCAGTCAATTGATCTCATTGCTGAAGTCAAATGCTTGATGGGTGACCGACTGACTGTTTACAGATCAATGTCCTTTAATAACGCTCATCAAGGCTCATTTCATTTTATTTGAAGTGCCTTTTGAACGTCATGGTTTAATAGAGGCAGCCCCTGAAACTAGCAACTTTTTACCTAGAACATGTTAATTTCCCTCGCTTGGAGGTATTCGAGAAGGAGCTGATCCCAGGCACGAGCATGACGGATATAAATGTCGGTCCTCTCGAAGAGAGGAGGGTCCCAGCAGTGGGAACATTATAGGCTGATTCTGTGTGTTACGTGTCTGGGATAACGCACCTACGACGACATTATTGCAAATAACCATAAGACTTGGTGTACCTAACCACTCGTCGTCAGTTTGGCGACTAAAGAGTGTCATGCACTTTGATGTAGCCTATCTAAATCTCAATGCAGTTGAAGGTAAAAGTTCAGGGTAACGCACAAGAAACCGTCATTATTCAAATATAAAAAAAACAACGGTCAATGTGAATAACTTGAATAATGAATACGAAAGCGACGATACTGACCATGCCTTAAGCGACACGACGTCTTCACTGAAAGGTTCAGTAATATATTGGCATTATATCACATCAACCGCCTCTCTAGGGCCGTTCCAGGTTTTTGCAGCATGGTCTCAAGTGTGGTCTAAAAGTGGTAGTGCCATTTTTAACCACTCCTAGAACAACCTAGTGAGTTTCTTTATTATGACGACCCCATTCACCTATAGTTACAATTTGACTACCCAGGTGGTGATGTTATGTTACGTAGACTTCCCGAAGGGTTAGGCAGAAAGGTACCTACCTGTAGCATACCCACATTTCGCCAGTTATGTGCCCTTTGTCTATGTGGTAAATATTGATATCAACCACTTGCTATGGCATCCTAATGACCACAGAATGTGGTCAGTAAGATTACGCTGGTGGGATAAATAGCTGCGCATGCGCAGTGAAGTTGTGTTGTCAATTAATAATGTTTAACTTCTCTTTTGTGATTGTCGTTTAGTTTGGAAACAGCCTCTGAAAAATCTATCTCTCGGTTTCTCAAAGGAAGTCAGGGAGTTGGTGAAACCGGCCCTAATCAAATCAAAAATTTAGGCAGCTATAGGGACTAAGTACAGAAGTGAAAACTTAAAACTATATTATTTTTATTTTATTTATTTAGTATATCTGTAGCATATGGGTGACGCGAACCCATAAGATTTTCCCCCATCAATAAATTCTCTACTTAAATACATTTTTATTACAAAATGAGCTAAGTAACAGTCTGCCAAACTCATATCAAGTGATTGGATCGGCTGTTATTATTTAAATCAGCAGTTAAGATGTGTTTGACATTTGCTTGGCTAATTTCTTTGAGGTGATTGTAATAAAAACTTTTCAAGTTTTCACCCCTTTGAAACGATTTCTTATACTTTCGTTTCTGTTTATAAATATTGGCATTCTTGTTCAGAAATTCATTATTCTGATCAAATTCAATTAAAAACATGCCACTAACCACTGAAGAGTGTACCAGAATTCTGACAATGCTTGAAGACGGTCGCAGTCAGCGTTATACAGCGAGAACTGTTGGTGTTTCGCTATCAACTGTTCAAAGAATGTTCCAGCGATTTGAAGAGACTGGATCCAATATTCGCAAACCAGGAATAAGCCGAACAAGGTGCACGACAGTTCGGGAGGATCGATATAATTAAGGTGTTAACAATGTTGAGAAATCTTTTTCAAACGGCTGTTAAAGTCAAAAAATTAATCACCTTCTACGTGCTGGAGAGAGCAATCCGAGCACGTGTACAGTGAGGCGGCGTCTTGCTGAAGCAAACTTGAAGCCATTTAGACCTGCAAATGGTCCAAAACTCAAAAGGCAGCATCGAAATTCAAGGCTGAGTTACGATAGAGAACACATGAATGAGACTCTGGATGACTGGTCAAGAGTAATGTTTTTGGAAGAGTCGAGGTTCATGCTATACACGCACGATGGGAGGCAATGAGTCTACAGAAGACCAGGAGAGCGCTATAACCAAGCTTGCAATGAAGAGAAAGTGCCATATGGGCTACGGCGGAGGCTCCAAACACCTGAGGGCTGGAATGGCACCTGAAGCCTATGGGTGTATGTGTAAAAAAAAAAGACTTGCCTGAAATAAATGAATTTTAATTTTAATTTAATTTAATAACTATTCAGTATCTTGATTTCAGACCATCTCTTCCTCGGACGTAGTATTAATTAAAACTAGATAAATTAAATCTAGCAAACACTGACGCGGGCGTTGGGAAAAATAAGAAGCTAAAATAGTAGCTCCCATTGCAACGCAGAAAAGCGAAGAAACCACTCTTTGGTACCGCTTCATTAAAAACGCCGAGCACAAAGGCTTAAAGAAACTTATGAGAAACAATTTTTAATAATGTTATATGCTTACAAACCTTTCAGTGCAAAACACATAGAAATTCAGCCTATTAACCAACCCCTATTTGTAATGTTGTTTCATAAAATACATTTATTTGCGGTAAAAATGAATTTTTTTTTTAATTTTTCATCAAAAGTCGAAAACTGTGGGGCCTAAAAAAATTAAAAATGTTTGAGAATGTGCAAACTGCGCTCTTTCATATGATATATGCCCTACATGTCCTAATAGCCCCACTTCGAATTTATCAGACACCCTTGCAGTCCCTGTTGCAAAAAAAAAAATTTTTATTTCTTTCTTATTTGCAAAATTAACGTTACGTTTAACGTTATCTTAAATTAAAAAATTAACGTTATCTAAAACTATTCCAAATTTCAAGTTGATAACATTTATAGTAGTTCTTGAGATATCCAGCTGTGACAGACAGACTGAGTCTCACCATAAGGATTCCGTTTTACCATTTTGGTACGGAACCCTAAAAAGAACGTTGGGGGAAAATATGCGTCACATCCGCGCAGAACGGCCATCGCTCAGCATAATTTCGAGGCGTTGTAGTTTATTTTAGTTTTACAAGGGTATAAATAAAACGCTATAAGTCATAAGTCATTTATTAATTTGTTGTCGCCATACGTAACGTTTTTTCTCGATAAGTATAGTGTGGGTATCGTTGGATAGGTCTTTCAAAAATATTGAAATATTGTTTGAGAAAACAATTTTTCGATTCAGGGATCCGTTTGTAAAATATTAAGCTTTAAAGTGCTAAGTTTTGTTATTATAGAGTCAAGTGGGGGCACTTGACTCTAACAAAACTTCTGCCAGCTAAATGGTTGTTTTTTGGATATGTAAAAAATTCACGGTAGTAATATATGAAGCTAAAAGGAAAATAACACCTGGTGGGAATTGTTACTTATTTTTCCAAAAATCCATATTAAGCTGAGTTTATATAACGAGTGGGGATTTCTGGAAAAAAAAATAACAATCCCCACTGATAGGGATTTGTCGGTGGCGATTTCTGGAATAAACCAACTATAACAGCTAATTAAGTAGGCTTTACAAGTTTACGAGTAATAGTCGACCAACTTACATTTACTTACATTGTATGGGAGGACATGATTTTCAACTACAAAGTTAAATTTGTTCTTGGGATACATTCATTCCAACTACGGAACCCTTCATTGTGCGTGGTCCGACACGCACTTGGCCGGACTTACCTACCCATGATTTTGAAATAAGTTTCAGTTTCCTTCATCTTCTTTTTCGAGACATATGCCCAGAGAGTAACTCACTCCGTTATAATTCTTAGGTACTTTTAAATTTTAAGTATTATCAGAAGATTTAAAAGACATAAGCTTGCCTAGTTGTGAAGAATCGGAATGAAACAGTACTTGTTCTTAATAATTGTCTTTTTAGATTATTATTAAAATACACAGTCTGGCCATAAATACTGTTACAATTAAAAATAAGAAAGATATTACATTTGAATTTGGAATTTGTCATTTTTATACGATATGATTGTTCATTGAGTTTTCTAATTTTGGCGCTAATACATTGTACAATATTTTGCGATATTAAAATGGAGTAGGGTGATAAAGAGAACCGAATCGCTGTGATTGCATTACACAAAGTCGGTATGGAGCCAAATTCAATTTTTAAAACTCTCCATACGCTTGGTATTAGTCAAATGTTTGTGTACCGGGCTATTAATAGGTACAATGAGACCTCCTCTGTTTGTGACAGAAAAAGATCTGGCCGTCCACATAGTGTTCGTACGAAAAAGATGGTCAACGCAGTAAGGGAAAGAATTCGAAGAATCCTGTCCGAAAGCAAAAGATTTTATCTCGAGAGATGAAGATAGCACCCAGAACCATGTCGCGTATTTTAAGATGACTTAGGACTTGCAGCCTATAAGAGACGCACTGGTCATTTTTTAACTGATAAATTAAAAAAGAATAGGGTGGTAAAATCGAAACAACTACTGAAGCGGTACGCAAAGGGAGGTCACAGAAAATTTTTGTTTACGGATGAGAAAATCTTTACAATTGAGCAACATTTTAACAAACAAAATGACCGTATTTATGCTCAAAGCACTAAGGAAGCTTTCCAATTAGTCGACAGAGTGCAACGTGGGCATTATCCAACTTCAGTGATGGTTTGGTGGGGTGTTAGTTATGAAGGAGTGACTGAGCCATATTTTTGCGAAAAAGGTATCAAAACATCGGCACAAGTGTATCAAGATACCATTCTTGAGAAGGTGGTTAAGCCCCTTAACAACACCATGTTCAATAACCAAGTATGGTCCTTCCAACAGGACTCGGCGCCGGGTCATAAAGCTCGGTCCACGCAGTCTTGATTGGAAGTGAACGTTTCGGACATCATCAGAGCTGAAGACTGGCCGTCGTCGTCTAGTCCCGATCTTAATCCACTGGATTATGATTTATGGTCAGTTTTAGAGAGTACGGCTTGCTCTAAACGCCATGATAATTTGGAGTCCCTAAAACAATCCATACGATTGGCAGTGAAGAATTTTCCCATGGAAAGAGTGCGTGCTTCTATTGATAACTGGCCTCAACGTTTAAAGGACTGTATTGCAGCCAATGGAGACCACTTCGAATAAGCGTTTTATATTGTTTTATATTTATGTATTAAACTAACACACTGTAAAAGTAATAAATATTATTCGCAATAAAATATTTTTTTTCTTCGTGACAACATTTATGACAAGACTAGGCTAGACATGTAAAAAATACATACTAAGTAGTTTTTTTTTTTCATTATGTTTTGACTCCATGCCTCCGTGCCTATGTCTATTACAGTACTGTTAATATAGAAGCATATCTTAATAATCTTTTACCAACAGTTTTCATAATCTGTTAGAATAATACTTACAACGCTAATAAAATAATTAAGTACTTATCTAATTACACGTTCACAAGAACACTTCTCTAAGAACCTATACAATTACTCAATATGTAGTGGGTAATTTTGACGAACCATAAACTATTTAACGCTACCTGCGACCCTTAGGACCCGAGCCAAAAGAAAAAAAACCGGACCGTCCCGTCCGTACCAATTTGTAGGTAGGTATATAAATAGTTTATCACGGGGTTTTTTTTGTAATGTAGACTATCTATCACGGTTTTCTGATTACTTTACTTGTGCTACATGACATTGCTTCTTGCCAAATTTCATAATTCTAGGTCCACGGGAAGTCCTATACAGATTAGGATAAGGATGAAATTAAAGACGCTACGCCATCCCTATGAAAACCATGAAAATGCACAGTAGCATAGAAAACCCAGATCCCGTTGATCACATTAGGGCCCTACATCGGATGCAGGGAAAAAAAATGCCCAATCTAAATAATTTCCATGGCATTAATGAAAAAATCAAGCAAACACAGGATAAAAATAAAAACGTATCCAAAAATATAACGGCTTAAAAAAAGGTTGTCTTACCTGAGGAGTAGCCTGCTACCGGGGAACAAGGCTCCTCCTTGAATCTGCAAAAGGAAACACACCGAATATAATGAAGGTTTCAAGGTGAAGGAAACTGCGAAAGACGGTAGGTACCTATTATAATACATACGGCATGTTGGAACCGACTGACTGACGGGACGACGTTGTTGATAACATTCGTGCACTACCACTAGATTATGACACTTTTTCTTCTAAAAGTCATACCAAATTTATCCCAAAATATTTCAAACACAGACTATAATATTATTATCAACTTCAGATGGGTTAATAAACAACACGTAGGTACAGGTAACATGTGTCATGCGCGGCCCGACTCCCCATTTCCGACACAACTCGCCTCGGCGCCTTGGCTAGCAACCACTTGCCTCATAGAAGAAGTTTCGCTACATAAACACGGCAACTAGGTTATTGGGGAGCCTGTAGGTACTCTCAAGGTCGATATTGGAGTTTTTATTTGTCTTTTTCATCGGACAGTAGCAGACGAGGGCCAGTCGCCGAGTTGAACCATTTGAATTGTAAAACAAATTGACAAAAATCGCTTATGCATTGTCCGCCCCGACCGACGACGGCGAGCGGGGTGCTATTATATTTACAAATTTGCCCGAAACTAGGAATAAAGAAGTGAAAATACGAGAACGACTCGATGTATGTACTATAATTATATTCTGTTACGTAGGGCTCTCCTGAACCATGGTTGTCTGACAGGAAAGAATATCTAAGCACTTGTACTAGGTATAAATAAGGTAGCATCTGGTACTTATGTACAACTCCTTGTACAACTATCTTGGGAAATCAAACATATTAGTAAATAAACAAAAGGGATTTCGTAAGAAGAAGACAATCAATATGGGTATACATGACCTACTACTCCCTGTTTTGTGAAATATAGATAACAGAAATCCTGTAAGTGCTATCTATATGGATCTAACTAAGGCTTTTGATTATGTGTATTATCATAAACTAATACATAAACTTGAAAAATATGATATCAGGGGAAATATACTTGACCTCATTCGATCTTACTTAACGGACAGAAAGCAATTTGTAGAAATCACACAAATATCCTCAAATACTATTTTCTTTTCTGGATGGGAATTCATCAAATGACCCCTCCCGCTTTGGGTGGAGCGGAAGGGAGTGTCAGACTCTTACTGACTAAAACCCACTCGTGTTCCTTACTTAGCCCTTTATGTTCCGGGCCAGCGGTAACCCTTTCGGACAATCCCGCTCTCAAATACCAGTTACGAGAAAAATATCGTTCCGAAAGCGAAATAATAATATACGGCGTTCCTCAGGGTGGCGTGCTAGGAGCCCCCCTTTTTTGCTCTACATAAATAACCTTCCGAGGCAAATAAAGCACCCCATGGTACTATTCGCTGATGATAGCACCGTAATTATTAAGTGTGATGATCCCAATACTTATGAAAATGAAATAAATATGACATTAAATAGAATTATAACGTGGTTTGATAACAATAATCTAATTATAAACTTATAAAAGACTAAAATTATGCATTTTATCAGTGAATATCAAATACAATCCAGGACATCGGCTATTTAGGGACAAAAATAGAATTAACTAATGCTACTAAATTTCTTGGTATAGACAACAACTTAACTTGGAGACCCCAGACAGACGAAATATGTAAAAAACTTATTAATTTTACCTATGCTCTCTACAAACTATCAAATAAGTAATAGTAAGCTTAGAATCCGTACTAACAGCCTATCACGCCTATGTTGCATCAACACTCAGATATGGCGTAATATACTGGGGCAATTCAGTAGATAGAGAACTCGTATTTAGAGCCCAAAAAAGATGTGTCAGAGCTACTGTATGTGTGGCCTTAAAAGTACAGGCAGTTGTCAACCGTTCTAATACGTCTCAAAATTCTTACCTTGCCATCGCTGTTCATATACGAAACAAATATGTTCGTCAAATCTATCATTTCATTATATAAAATAGCCACTAAAAGTTACTACAGAAAATTACGCGATAAAAATAAGTCAGAACTCGAAATGACTCATGGCAAAACTGCACTAATGAATAAAAGTATCGTCTGTATGGCAAAAAAAAAAATTAACAAACTACCTGAAAAAATTACATTAAAACTGGACAATTTCTACAGAACTATTAAGAATATTGATAAATAAATGCTATTACTCACTACAGGAATATTTGGAAGATAATTCTATAATTATTTCTTGCTTTAGAAAATTGTACATCACCTCACCTATTTTGACGATTAGGAATTTTATTTGACATTAGCATTATTATGACATAAAGATAAAGATAATTTTATTTTGCAAATATGGGTAAGATATAACGATAACAACTAACAACAACAACATATAACTTAATCTATTTGACATTTATTGATGTTAATTCTATTTTCAATTTGTATTGATATGCTACATGCATATCAATACAAATTGAAAATAGAATTAATTACTCGTAATATTGATTTTATTACTAATGTGAAAGTTTAAATAATTTTACATAATTCTACCACTTCACGATTATCTCAAACAATGATATTATAAGCACTTACAATATCTATGATCTCAAAACTTAAATTGGTGTTAAAAGTAAAAAAATTCGACAATGTTAATTTAATATATTGTACACCTCTGGGAAAAACATAGAGGATCTACCTACCTGTAACATCTCGCACACTATTGTAATTTGACCTATGTTTACAAATAAAGCATTCTGATTCTGATTCTTAATGATTTCTGAAAAAGTGTGGTATTTAGAGACAGTTTTATTTTTCCTGTAATCTTTACATATATACTTCTATCACAATAGAATAATTTCAGATTTTTCTCTTTGCAAACTTCAGAGATAAGGGGGGGAACGGTATTTTTTTTACATTTTTCATCAAAAGTCGAAAATTACGCGGCCTGAAAAAATGTTTGAGAATGTGCAAACTGCGTTCTTTCCTATGATACCCCACATACCCGAGTAGCCCCACTTCGAATTTTTCAGACCCCTTTTCGTCCCTGTTGCAAAATCCTTCCACCAGTTTCATGGTTTTCAAGGGCGCCATTGATTTTCCGGATATGAATTCAGTTTTGAAAATATTTGTTATTTATCATTGCTAGGCGGTGCCATACGTTCGCAATTATAGAGCATTGTGCATAGTTACTGGCGTAGTGTAATAATGTTTGCGGAAGTGTAGTTTTCCGTTGTAATAGGTACCTACTTTGTGTAACCCCGACAAGGCTGCGGAAATCAAGGACGCGCCCAAGGCCAATGTTACAGCCGCCTTACCGCGCTCACAGCTGATAGTATCGATCTGCTATCCGATTCCTTTACCTACATTAATTTTGTTGTAGAAAAATTAATTGAATGTGTTTAAATCAATTGTTTTTATGGTACCTAGTCTTACGCATAATAATATTGAAATAGATACTTACGTATATAAGTCGTCTTCTTCCGATGTCGAGGAGCTGGTAGCCTCACTTATCACCGATCTGTTCATCATTGTCATTTAATCATTATTTTTCTCATTGTTAATATGCACTGTTTAACTGTTTATTTTTGTCAAAACTTGGACACCGGCCTCTGGAATGGCTTTATTTACCCATCCTGGTAGTTGTCACTAGGAATGTTTATGAAGCATGCTGATATTTCTATTAACTTGGAGACCTAACCTGTCTGTTCCCCCATTAGACCACGAGTATATACCTATTTTCATGGAAATCTCTTTACGCTTTTTATGGAGGCCTTAGTAGGCACGAGGCAACCTTGCACGCGGGGAAGTCTAGCTCACATTTACGCAACAGGGTTCGTAATTACATAATTTATTAAGATGTTCGACTGTTCACAATTTCTATACAAAATAAAACATATTTCTTCACTGCGTCATTCTGTTCCAAGTTGGCAACGAAATTCTTATTGATGGGGAAATAAAACAATGTCGAAACACTTGCCCCGCAGGTAGACCAACAACTTTAGAATTCGGGAAGCCCATTAAACTCTAATTTTTACATTTCTCTATGTAACCACTTCACAAAAAACACACAGTCACGTTCTTTAGCAACGCGGAAAATTCTGCGCCACGTGACAAAGTTGTTTCGATGTTCAGGGGTGTCAACCGCGCATGCCTCACTTTGACCTTGGACATACTTCCTGGTTCACGGGCAGCCCTCTGCCGCTGTCACCTGGCATCTGGCTGCTAGGTCAAGCCACGACACATCATTATACAAAACCATGTCTTAATGTTTCCTAATGCATCCGCCCACAGGCCCGCCGATTGTGCGACCCCAACGGTCCCCCTGAGGCAGCCTTACCAGAGGTTTCATGATATGGCTTGACAATTAGATACTTAGGAATGTTTTATAAATGTCTGATGTAATAATGTGTATATAATCATGTAATATTTCGATAATTTTTGTCAGCAATATCTTAGTAACTCAGAAGTCTGTTTCTGAAACTTAACACACATTCATGTTTTTCATTGTTCACTTACATTTTCATTCACGTAGTTGCTTGGCTCTAGTTTCAGTCTGTCCTATTTCATTGAGTAGCAGGTAGGTGGGTAGTTGTGCGGGTAGTACATCCAAGTGGATGATCCACTATGCAACAACAAAGTACATGCATACAACAGTTATAATAATATATAGTATATGCGGAAGACAGACAAAGTGACACTGCTGATCTCAGGTCAGAATATTGGTAGGTAGGTATGATGTTACCTAGATAGAATAATTAGCTTCTAATGTTCCCACTACTGGGACACAGACACGACATAGGCCTCCTCTTTCAAGAGGAAGTGGGTTATAATCTACGACACGAGCTCAGTGCAGGTTGGTTGGATGTCACATGTCTTCGAATTTTAGGTTTTAGGACATGCCGGATTCCTCATAATGTTTTCATTCACCGTTTTGTGAACAGTGGTACCTAATGAAATAATTTACACAGCGCCTGCCTGGGTTCGAACCCACGACCAAAAATTCGTAAGACCGCTATCCCACTGGCGTTTTAAGAGCGTTGGCACTTCTCCAACGTCTACGCAGCGCCAACGTTGCGCAGACGCGACGTTAACGTTGCGTTCAGCGGATATACGCTTGCCAGTAGAAACTCGTCGCGTCTGCGCAACCTTGGCGCTGATCAGACGTTGGAGAAGCGCCCTAATACGAATGCGAATGCGAGATAGCGGCCTAAGCCGGGCCGTTACCTGGACCACCACTGCTCATTTTACCTATAGTGCTCAGTAATTAGACATCATATTTGCGAGAAGAAGCAGGATGGAACAGGCACAGGAGCGTGGATTTTAGGACGAACAGAGACGCCTTTACCAAGCAGTAGGTGAAGTCAGGCTTATGGAGATGAAGATGAGTTGTGTCAAATGGGCCGACGACAGAGGTTTCTATTGTGAAATATTGGTATGCAGCTGCAAAATATCCCCAACCTACTTTTTCTTCGAAAAAGGTAATATGAAAAGGTGTTGGCAAATCGCCATGAAGTCTAGTAAGGCTGCCTAAATGGCATGGACCTGGAAATCTCTTAACCGACTAAGAAGTTGTGCTCTCTGTGCAAAAACACTGCACTTGGAAGACCTTTGCGGGGTCAACGCTAACGCTGTCTGAAGTGACCGAATTGTGGTCGAAGCTTATTTGAAATACATATATAAATGAAATGAGTCATCGATACGGCGAAGAAAAGTCGATGACATACATAACTTAACCAATTTTTACTTCCCTGCAGATGATTTAGCTTGACATCGAAGTTACATCAGAAATTAATCTTAGGAAATTGAGTCAATACTCACATGCCAGTCTCTTGGGACTTCTCAATGGGACGTACCAACCGAGTGTCAAGTTGCTAACATCAGCTTTAACCCTGCACACATCTACCTACCTACCACACTATTTCATGACACTACTTTAATATTATTTTTACTTTTCCACTTTTGTTCAGTTCATCACCAACACTGAGTCGATTCAAATTCGACCTCACTTTTATTACCGACATCAGAAGCTTTGCAATACATTCACTCCTAACCATTCAGCCGCTTAGTGTATAATGAGGATATTAACATCAACTCAGCTTCCAGTATCACAGTAAGGGACAAGTATCGGTTCAATGACGCTACTGTACTGACAATAATTGAATACTGTGAGAGCTCTCTTGCGCATCTGTCGGCTGCATCATTGTGTGCGGAGATTATGACAGGCGCAGCGCAGGACGATTGAAAATGATCTTTCTATCGAGGGTTGCTGCAAAACGAGGCTATTAGATTTTACCTCATAACTTTTGTCACACTGATTTCGCTTCGAAAAACGTTTCATGACCAAACGAAACTTGTCGAACTAGTACGAACAGTCAAATCCCTCAAAGTACGATTAAACCTAGAACCGTTGCCAAAAAAAAAATTAAGTAACAGTACCCAGGGGTACTGGAGTACCCCTAATAGAAAGTGGAAAGAAACGTCATTATTAAAAAAATATTAAATCATCTAACACTTATAGACTTTTATGGCACTAAAATCAGCCTAGGTTATAGGTAATAAACGAATCTTTATAATAATAAGCTAAGTTAACAATTTCGACATATTTTTATTTGGTGCTCTAAAAATACTAAAGATAAATGTTCATTTAGTTCGTGATTTACGGTTTTTTGACCTTGGACATTACGAGCATCTTCCTGATTTAGAATCGGAAGTGGTTGGAGTATCTGATGACCGCTTTCTACCAGATTGAATCCCAGTAATTATTTGGCACTGGACTACCCCAAACACTGCATACCACGAACACACGCTCACAAGACTTGCGCCCGACAAACCATTCCGCGACACCCTCCATCCAGGTCATACGTGTACAGCGCGAAAAAAACGGTAGAGTAATGAAAAAGTAATAGCAAACTTAAATTTATATTTTTGATTTGAACCCCAGACGGTTCTAGGGTTAAGTACCTGGAAACCTGTCTCGCCTCCTGTAAAAGCACGAGTGCTGGATGCATACTCCTGTCCGCACGAAGGCAATGCCGCCGACTGCTCCCCGGGTGACTTTTCGGGTTTGCACCCGGCAGAGAGACCCTAACCTTCTCCCGGGGAGAAGTCGCAGGTGCATTAGTGGTGAAGAAATGTAGGTATACACATTTCTTTCAGGTGCCTACTAGTACCTACTAATGCAAATTCTGTGACCTCAACTTTAACATTTTAAAATGTGTTAAGTATTTGTTTTCGAAATTTTAAATTGAGAACAATTTTTTTGCGTTATTAATTATTTGTCCAGCGGCCAGTACTTTTGAAATACAGTCAATGTACGATACATCGATTTTTATAGAGAAATTCAATTATTTTGATTATTGAATACTTATGAATCATTAAAACCTAATAAAGCTATTGTTTTAATTGGTTCAAAGTAGTTATCTGTAAGTTAGTACAAAAGTAAAAACCCTTGTTTATGTAAAAGTGACTTTATTAACGGTCGTTCCTAAATAAATGTCCACATCTGTATATCAGCTTTTCAGTGCGATCCCTAAGATACAGGTTTATTCCTAGGGGAGTTTAAAGAACATTAATAAAAAAGGTAAATAATGCGAGCGAAGCAAGTTTCATATTACTTCGAACTGTAAACGGCATAGGTAAGTCGACAAAGGAGGTAAGGGGAAGTAGGATACATTCTGTTTTCTTTTGACCATTCAACAAAAGAAAGCCGAACCTATCCGAGGGGAGAGCTTGCGTAGCTCGCTTTAACAGTTTCCATTCTCATTATTTTGAGTTATTCCGGTCTGATCTCCTGACCAACTTACCCAAGGCAGGTGTTGAAGTCATCAGGGTTCCGTACTTCAAATGAAAAAAATTGAACCGAACGCGTGGAGGTATCAAGTTGAAATTAATTTAATATCAACTTAGGTCTACTGTCACATTCAGCTTTAAAAAAATCAAGAAGGTCATCATCTGCCTAGCTTTTTCCCAACTATGTTGGGGTCGGCTTCCAGTCTAACCAGATGCAGCTGTATAACAGTATTTTACATGGAGCGACTGCTTGTATGACCTCAAGTCAGTTACTGGGTAATACGATACTTAGGTACCTCTTGGTAAGACTGGTTTTGTCAGACTTTCGGGCTTCTGACTACGCGTAACGACTGTCTGTTCCGTGCGTTAACGTGCTTTCCGAGGCACGGAGGGGCTCGGTATGTAAAGATCACATCCATCCACAGACCAACCCCGACAAGCGTAGCTTAACCTGATCGTTAGACCTGTGCGGCTGTTATCATTTAACCTAGGGCCTCTCAGAAGGTAATTGATGCTCGCAAACAAATCAAAACCCATATGATACTTCCCGTTGACCTAGCAAGTTGGACCAACGACCTAAAGAAGGTGGCTGGGACAGACTGGATGCGGAAGGCGGAGGACAGGGTGTTGTGGCGCAGCCTGGGAGAGGCCTGTGCCCAGCAGTGGACTGCGAAAGGCTGAGATACTGAGGCACATAATGCAAGCATGGTGGCATCCAAATCAGAGGAAGAATAGGACAGCCACCTTTGAAAATGCCATCCAGTGGAAGAACAGCAAAAATGCTAGTTATTTTTAACCGACTTCAAAAAAAGGAGGACGTTATCAATTCGTTCCATATATATTCAATCTTGGACAGATTTTAAAAATGTATTTTTTGTTTGTATACTCTCCGAGGTAGTTCCATGGTCATCAAGTTTGAATCTGATGAGAGGATCCCATTAAAATCGAGGAAAATCCTCAAATTTTATAGGCAAATCTGTAGCGATTTGGGTATTTTTTTATAGTAACTCGTGCATTTGCTCTCGGAAAGCACCATTTGGTGAAGTGGAACTGATGATGAGGACCACAGATGGCCACCGGAACTACTCAATAATAAGTATTTCACGAGTTGCAATTCGATTACTTTAATATGGTAGCTAAGCAATTTATGCTCGTGACAATACGAATGGTGAAATGGAGCTGATGATGAAATACCAGGAGAACTCCTCAACAATTAACGTCTCTGCATCGGGAAAAGCAATATTTTGTAAAAGGCGATGACCTAGTTGATAGAAATGTATCTAAGTAAAAATAGGGAACCCCGCCATGCGCCAGTTCAAAATAAAAATCCAAGATGGTGGCGAAAATATCAAAATGACGAGAAATTTGAAAATCATTGCAGCGGCCATCTTGGATTTTTATTTTGATTTGACTATCGGCTTCAGCACTCTTAAAATTATCGAAAACTATCGAAAAATTTGAAAATTTTTGCAGCCGTCATCCTGGATTCTCAATATTGGCTTCAACACTCTCGAAAACCATGAAAAATATCTCTCTCTGTCTCTTATAAATACTAAAAAGTCGCATGGAGCTCCCATAACGCTTTTTCGTTACGTGACGATTTCTCCAAGTTTACTCCTACCACAAGCTCCGCTAAAGAACTTCGTTCCAAAAGTACCTAATTTTTTCAATACTGAAATATTTTATAAAGAAACTAGCCACAGACGTTGTCCTGTCCAAATTGCAATAATTCATTTTAAAAAAAACCTATAGAAAAAAGCACTTATATTATGTTGTTCCCGAATGTTCCAATTTTTCGCGAAACTTTTCAATTATTTCTTTCCTTAAAAACCTTTTTCGGAGAATAATACGGATACGGACTATTTAAAAAAAAAACTGTCCAGTCGCTAATAAGTGATGCGCGTACCAAAGAACGGCATTTTTTTTTTATTCTATAGGTAAATTAAGTTAATATTTACGTATTTATTTATATCCTCTTAAGTACCTAAGTGTTGAAACAAGTTGTTTGATAAGTAAGCAGCTCGTGTGCTCTTTCATAAAAAAACATGTTGGCATTTTTTGTTTTTTCTAAACTACCCCCTGAAGGGGGATTGGGAGGTATCAAAGTTTGTATGGAAGAATTTTAACGCGCGGTTCGATTAACTCGAAACTCAGTAACCATAGACCAAAAATAAAGAATAACGTGTATCAGGGTTTTTCGAAATCTACCCCTAACGGGATGAAAAGTTAATTTTACAGAAGAAAACTTTACTGCGTCGCTTGATTATCTCGAAAATTGGTATAAAAAATGTTTATAACACATTTGCTCGTAAAGGGTCTCTTATTTCACCAATTTCAATACCTATCGTAATGTATCTCATTACGTACTTGTGCGGTAATGTAATGTAAATCGCACGGTTTATCAAGATGCTCCGTCAAAACGAACGGTACTTTTTTAAATCTTAGCAAAGAGTTTTTATTTCAGAAAAGTAGTCAACATTTTATGAATTTTTTTTTTTTTCAAATTAACTTTGGTAGATAAAATATAATAATAACTTGACAACATTAAAAATGCCAACTGGCAACGTAATAATCAATTTTACTAATTGCTCAAATTTTCATAACTGCTTTAATTAAAGATTTATTTGTTTAAGAAAGTCCGAGTTTTATTTATTTCCTCGCAAATATGTTATAAAACGTCGTATGACATACGTGCGCTTTGATAATTACAGCCGGCCTCTGCTTTCTTTTAGCCCTCGCCTATGGCTCGGGCTAGCAATATCGCCTCGGCTATAATTTTCAACTTACCGCACTTATATCATAATGTCCTACTGAGTCAAGTATGAACACATCTCAAAAGATTTTACGAAATTCTACCCCTGTGGGGATGAATAGCGGGGATACAGTTTATAAGAAAAATCATAATCATTTGGTTGATAAACTTTGCAAGAATACTTGCCTAAGCAAGTAAAAAAACACTGGCACTCCGGTAGTGCCGACAGAAGTGAAAACTTGAACAATTACGAGTGTATTTTGTGAATCGTCTTATAAACAAAACACGCGTGTTAAGGTGTGTTCCTTATTTTATAGGGTTTTTTGCAAATCAGGTATGATGACCGCTCGCATGGAGCTCGTCGTCAGTTATATATCCGTGGTTCAGCGCCATCTCGTCGTTGTTGGATGAACTACGTAGTTAGTACGCGAGGCCCTCGTAGTTCTTCCCGATGTGCATAGATGGCGCTGTCCTCAACAACGCGCGTCTTACGTTTTACGTCTTACGTCTTACGAATTTTCGATCAGGGTCACGTGACCTGACGCGAGTTTAGAAGTTTTTACCCATTCCAAAAAAAGTACACAGCGCCGCTAAAGAAGTTTTCACTTCAATAAAGTTTATCGTTATTAGTTTATCAAAACTACCCCTCAAAGAGGGTTTTGGGGTGTAGTGTGCAAGAATGTTAACGCGCGGTCCGATTAACTCGGAACTCAGTATTAATACTTTTGACAGAAAAGAATCGATAATATTTGTATGGGGTTTTTGGAAAATTGAACTCTGATGAACAAAAAGTGGTAATTCGATTTTTAAGGGAATTCTAGTGAGTGGCTTAATTAACTCAAAAAAAAAATTGTATAAATAAATTTGAACTTGAAACTTTGCACAAATACATATCTAAGTAAATCATAAAGATCGTAATTTTTTGGAATTCTCAACTACCCTAAACGGAGATTGGGGTGTCAAATTTAATATGGAATATTTTTAATGCACGGTCCAATTGACTCGAAACTCAGAATGTAAAACCAAAATAAATAATAAAGTGGTTCAGGGTTTTTCGAAAATCTACCCCTAACGGAGTGAAGGGGTAGTCAATTTCAAAAATTGGAAAATTGGTATAAATAATCTTTAAGTCAAGTTATAGAAACATGAAGGTGGTGGCCGTAAGGCTTATCCGGGGATAAGCCTTACCGCGCGATCTCGGGCGAAAGCCTCCTTGCCGGACTGCCGCCATGGGATCTGGAGGCGATAGTCCTCGCGCGCCTGTATGAGTGGAAGGGAATTAGTATGGTTTGTTCCAAAAGTATCTGATGAAACTGTAAACAAACCCTGTTTGGAATAAATGATTACGCAATCAATTCACTAAAGAGAATTATTAGGTACCTACCTAACACATTCATCTGTAACCAGCAGGTTAGACAAATCAAAGGAGGGATGACGAAAGATTTTGAAATCCTCTGCCGTAATGTACGTACCTACACATTTACTATTTACGAAAAGACCTTTATTTCGGTAATAAACTAAAGTTTAACGAAATTTAAAGCCATTTTTTCTAATATTTTTTCAAAAGTGTGCGAAAGCAGCTCGCAGTGTCATGGCGTCGGGTTTGACGTCACGCCTAGGTAAACATAAATGTGTCTACGCGCAGTCAGATGAAAGCTAACAAACATTGCATATTTCGTGTGATAAAAATTAATTCCAAAGTTTATAAGTGGTGTGCAGTGCTCAGTGCAAAAACACATCAATAACCACACCCAACAAAGTGTTTAATATGTCCCAAACAAGAAAATAATGGGATCAATGGTTAAAGCTCGCACGGCGAAACCCGAACGACGTAGTCACTAATTCGCCACTTTATTTCTGTGAAGACCATTTTGATGTATGTTATTATACTATATTGATAGGTTTTAAACTTAAAATGTTCGTTTGACGTGAAATAGTTGAAATATTGAGGCTATGAAATAACTAATTTATTGAGGTTATGTTTGTTCTGGTTATCATTCTTTTTATCAATTTTAATTGTTTACTTTTCTTTTTCAGTTGCCAAATGATATGGAAAAATAAGGAGTAGGTATCACAAGTACGTATGAAACCTGGATGTATGCCCAAAAAATTATTTGCCAACCAGATAGGAATACACAAACATCTGACACAACAGAGAGAAACGAAGAATGATGGTTCTTGAAGAGTGTGAAAAGCAATTCAAAGAAAAAAATATAGTTACAGAATAATCAAATTCTGAAGAAATTGCTTCTGGTAGTTCAGGTATATATGTATACTATTAACTTATTTATTAGAACAAAGCATAGAAAAAGTTAGCTTTATTCTCAATATTATTACATAGGTACATTGTTGGTACTCTCAAAACTACATAGATCCTAGTGATCTCCTATATGTTTGCACTTAAATAACAAAACATTTATTTTACAGTTGGGCAGATTGTTGAAGAAGTTCCTCAATTAACACCAAGAGTGTTGGATAAATCAATTCAAGTACACAGTAAAACAATCAGAAGTAAAGCTAACCAAACAAAAGTCAGTTTGATAAATCAGATGACATCACCATTGAAGCCGTTACTACATTGTCTCTACATCACCATTTAAAATCAAGGAAGGTGTTATATAATAGTAACCCATCAAGATCAAGTATAAATGTTTTGAGTAAAATAGTCAAACAGAACAATCAGATAGTGATTTTTCTTATACTCCCTCCTTAACTCACACAGAATCATCAATATCCGTAAAATCTCTTCAAATGGAGTCTACATCTGACTGTAGCGAGATGCTAGAGGATGACAAAAGGAGAGAAGATTTGAACACATTAAAGTGCAGCTTGAAGAAAATTCAAAAAAGCCCCTGTTTTTATATTGTTGTTTTTATTTAGTTAACTTGATTCAAGAACAGACAAATATACCGTTTAACCATATTTTACTATATATTTTACTAAGCCTGTTTCTATTTTTATAGATTCGTATTGTAAAGTCAAGTGGAGTGGATAAATTACACCGATCTAAATGCGTAATCGGTAGTAGTCACAACACAACAAAACACAGTGAAGTTTACATAGGCGTGACGTCATGCGCTGTGATTGGTGTTTCAGTCAAAATGGCCGATTGCCGTATCTTTTATTTTAGTGAAAATCCGATTAATCTCAAGTTTTTAAATAAAACTAAATCAGTGTTTTAAATCCTTTTAATATGTAATTTCCTCTAAAATCATTCATTCTTTGATCATTTGATGCTGTCGTCACGCCTTGGAAAACCATTGACGAAAAACTAAAACAAAATTCATCAAATAATCAAATCAAAGCCTAAATTGGCAACCACTAGTACATTTTCAGATCCCTTTGCTTACATTTTAATCAGCTATACTTTTGAATCAGACTACGCTCCCGGGTGGCTCCCGGACGAGTCCGCGCCCCGTTTCAATTTTCCACCCTTTGACATAATAAAACTAAGCACACAACGCCATCTGACCACAACCAAGTGGATCATGTTACAGCAATTTTCGAAAGAGGCGTGCGCGAAACCCGATTTGTAAAGTAAATAACTAAATAAAATGGTTTTACAATAATTTCTGGTAGTAAGCCCTGTAAATGTAGAATCAATCAGATTGCCTTTAAATTTTCCAAAAGTTATTTTCCTGAAAAAATAATGCGCACCGGGAAAGCTCAGAGGAAAAAAAAGAGTGCTCCCACCTTTTGCCATCTCTAAAAAACGAGGGTTTCAGAGCTGGCAAAAGGTGGCAGCACCGTCGCCAAAAATTTCGAAATTTTCCTTCATAAACATGTGAGTAAACTCAACAAGTGATTCTTATACCATGCTACACATAAATTGTAATTTTATCCAACCCAGGTTTTGATAATTTAGTACACTACAAATGGTTGAACAGAGAGATCTTAATTTTTTTCTCATCTGTAGCTCTGTAAGAAAATCGGTCATTCTTTAGGTTTCGTTCTGTCGTTCAACTCACCCTGCGTTCCGAGTTGGGAAATAATCGATGTGAGCGTGCTAAAACGCGTACCGAATTAGCGTGAGCGCGATAACGATGTCCCGTGAATCGTCATAGATGACGTCATGACATGCGCCATCTTGCGATAACGCCGACCATGCCTTCTAATAATATCACCGTGAGCGCTGTCAAAAATTGCAGTGTGTGTGTGTGTGGATGTCTGGATGTGTCAGTGTGTGTTTTGTTTTGAGTTGCATCATATCTTTAAATTAAACTAACGTGGTATTTTTGAAATTGTGCTTCTGGCTGACAGTCGCCACGTAACCAAAGAAGAAGAACTGAAGAAATTTGGTGTCTATACAAAGAAATATTGTAATAGTATCGTTTTTACACTGAGTAAGCACTGTGAGCACGTTCACGAGTGTTCCGAATTGTTGACAGCTCTCAGCTGTCATAATCGTGATATCTAAATCGGAACGCAAATTATCGCTATGAGCGCTGTGAGTAAATTGTCGTAATTCGGAATGCGGGGTCAATCTCAATCAGTCAAGCATAGGAGTAATATATATTGTGTTTGTGTTCTGTGAAAATGTACTCTGTGGTACAGGGTACTCTGTGAACAGAACGTCAAAAGAATGTCCACACGTTCACGTATATAAATAAGAAAAAAGTGCTATTTGTTTAATATTTAAACATAATTTCTGTGTTATTTTTTTATTATTGTTTTCATATTATGATACGCCGTTAAGCGTCATCAAATGCAACTGGAAAGTCGTCCGAACGTATTGAGCCAGATAGAGTATGAGGACGGCAAAAACGGCAAAATAAGCTTGATGACCACTAAAATGATGGAGACGCGTTACTACGAGGGTTGTGGACGAGAGGGGCCTATCAGGTGCATATTCCTCGGCGAGTTCCATCCAGTGGCGGGCCCCAAAGTTTCGTGTCAGGTATGACTCACTAATAATGTAAACGCAAATTGCATTTATTTCTCGCTTTAATGTGCAATTTCCACTGTACGGGTCGTATTTGATGACTGCGCATAAGTAGTGCAAGGTATGCACACATAGATGTGACATGCATAGACAGTACATCATGATCTGTGGATTATTGATCTAATGGCTGTGTGCCTGCACCTGTACGTATGTAGTGCGTCTAGACAGCGCTATAGTACTTGTGTATAAGCGTGTCGGACCCCCCGTCTAGACAGCGGCCAGTACAAACGAAGTTGGGGTGAAGCCTGCACACTGGTTGGCTCCTCCCCTGTCTGTTCACACTGCCCCCAGCCTGCAAGCAGTGAACATGTCCCACAAAATAAAATAGTTTTGTCTGTTTTGCTCATAGTTTCCTGAAGACTACATTTCCAAGGAAGTGTTTGATTCCATCAGTGCATACATCATTCCAAAACCACAAATCCAGAAATGTACAATGACTATGTAAGTACCTTAACACATTTTACTTTGTTAATTTTTCAGTTACAAAAGTTCAATCAGTGGTCTAAATTCTGGTGAAATCGCAGTTATTATTTAAATATTATTTTATGTCTAGGATTACATAAAAGGTGTGGAATATTGATTGAAGTGATGTTTATATTTATTTTAAAACTTATTGCAGACTTAAATGTATTTTAAAGATTTAATAAATTGTACAGTATTATAACACATTGCTGTCTGTACTACAAATACTAAATGTTTATTATTTTTCAGAAATGCCCTTGGTCACAAGATTGTGGGCTACCCAATACGGATCGACAACCCCAGATATGAGAGAAACGTCTACTTGTTCAACCTTTGCTTCGTGTGTGACAGCTGGTCTAAGACAGTGCAGTATGAGCCAGTTGTCAAGAAACTCGGAGAACATCTGGTAAGCAATTTATTACTAAGTCTCATTTTAGGTTTCTCGTGCCAACCGGACCGGTCCAGCATCATCAACAGGTAAGTACTTGATCTTCACAGATATCTTCAAATAGGTTCCGTTTCTTCCAATTTGCAAAGTGCCAGCGAATCAGCCAGTAAGATCATCAAGTGCTTCGTCTTCAGTTTTTTTTTTCAAACATTTAGTCTACCATTTATAATGTATGTCTTAACACAGCATCAGGGTTTTAGGTGTAGGCAAAGAAGTAGTATCTTCTAGTACTCTTCATATTGTCCTTTTCAAACTGTAAAAATATTCTTTAAAACATCAGTCTTGTCCCATCATCATACTAAAATTCCCATAGTTATGGGTGACAATGACCATAATTATCTTGATAGGCAAACAGACGTATCTGAATATTTATAAATAATGCCTTCCATCATTTTTAGATCTATTTTGCAATACTTACAGATAGGGCTATTGTAGACAGCAGACATTTTGTTCATATGAACAGCCATCAGCCCAAGCGGGTGATGACTGACAATCCAAATGAAATGAAAAAGTACTAAATGCAGATAGTATTTAATTGAATATTTCAACAAATTATACCAAATTAATTAGCATTACTTTCCAAACCACTCTTCCATAACAGTCATTTCTAAGAACTCTGATCTCCATTAACAAGGCCAGATTTAGATAGGATAGGACCTTGACCCCAATGTTTATTTCAGTGCTTCTTAGCTCACTTCTACTCATTAAAACTATGTCAGACAGTAAATATAATTTTCTAGCTTATACCCATGACTCCGTCTGTGTGAAATTTCTTGTTTTAACATAAAATATCTTATGATACTGGTCAATACTGTAGCTTTCCATTAGTAAAGGAATTTTTGGAATCAGTTCGTATCTACCTAGACTATATATTGTGTCGGTAGGTAGGTGACTTAGACAATATATAGTCCAAGTCTATTTTCATACATATTTTTCATTCTCACCATGGCCCATGGCTACTTCCAACATAGTTATACTGATGAACATTCCATTTCGATCATGTTTTCTTGCCTTTTCCATGGCAGTAATTTCCTATTACTTAACCAAGTTACTGATTATTTTGTTCTGATTGATCTCTTGTTACTTTAAATTCAATTTAAATTGAGGCTATTTTATTTAAATTGATTTTGTTGAAATTTGAAAAACGTCAAAGTAATCTATTTTACGAATATATCGGGTCAATTATGTAGTGTCAGAGATTGTTACGACTAAATAGGATGGTTCATTAAAGTTTAACACGACTTTATTTCAAAGTAAATTTTACCAGCCTGTTAATTCATAATAACGAAGTACTCTGTTAGTCTAAAGTAAAATCACCATCTGCCATTAGCTATCTGCCAAGTTTTATCCCAACTATGTTGGGGTCGGCTTCCAGTCTAACCGGATGCAGCTGAATATCAGTATTTTACATGGAGCGACTGCCTATCTGACCTCCATAACCTAGTTACTGCGTAATACTATCGTATTACGCAGTCTGACAAATTCTGACAGCCAGTCTTACCAAAGGGTATCCCCTTTGATAAGACTGGTTGTCAGACTTTCGGGTTTCTGACTACCTGTAACGACTGTCAAAGATCCTCGAATGACAGCCGGGACCAACGGCTTAACGTGCTTTCCGAGACATGGAGGGAGTAAAATATACCTGCTGTATAATGATTATACTGCCCATGAACGTTGGGCATAAGTTTACGACCACGTGGTTCGCGGCCGAAATGACCGGGCATGAAACGGAAACCACGTGGTCATTTACGCATGTCCTAGGTGCAACTGAATGCTGACTTGATTAAATAGTGGTTTATGAATTATGATCAAATAATACTACCGTATAATTTATATAAAATAATGATCTTTTTAGAATATCATTCTGTAGTTTACTTGGTTTACATAAAAAGAATGTACTTTAACAGACTATAATGGAGGAAGAGACTCGGTTCGTCTCGAGCGGATCGAGTAAGCTGCCGACCTTATTGGCGCATCTTCTCCACGACCTGAACACCCACCGGAAAGCCACGCTTGTCGGTAAGTACTACACGTGTCTACCCCGGCCCCGGCCTGCAGCGTGCCGCGCCCTACGTCCGCCATTTGCGAATACAAACATCTATAAATGTATCAACGTACCTCAAAGTCACCCCAGCCAGACAGACAGGGGGACTGCATAAGATCGATCGATTTAATAAGTGCGAGCGAGAGCCCAATAAAGGGGGAACCGAATATACCTAGCTCTGAAATTGGTACTCTCCAAAATAAAACGGGAAGGTAATCATTTTGGGGTGAGGGATGGTTAGGGAGTGAGAGCTATCTGCAGTTCATCTATAGTTATTCACATGTTATAAATGCGACAGTGCGGCATTTTCGATGCATGATCTCGTGATGTCTAGACAGATTTGATTGATTTTGCGTATGGGGTGGCGTGTACTGTGGGGCAGTTAGGTAGGTTGATGCAAACTGTTGTCTCGAATGTAGACGCGCGGGAAGCTGTGCTTTTAATTACAAACGCTGTTTTAGTCCTTCATTTTTAGGGTTCCGTACCTAAAGGGTAAAAACGGGACCCTATTACTAAGACTTCACTGTCCGTCTGTCACCAGACTGTATCTCATGAACCATGATAGCTAGACAGTTGAAATTTTCACAAAAATTATGTATTTCTGTTGCCGCTATAACAAAAAATACTAAAAACAGAATAAAATAAATATTTAAGGGGGGCCCATACAACAAAAGTGTTTTTTTCGACCGTACCACAAGGCAATACCTTGTGGTACGGAACCCTTCGTGTGCGAGTCCGACTCGCACTTGGCCAGTTTTTAATAGAGATTTGTAGTTTTGTTTGGAGAAGAAGATTCTTTGGATGCAATCGTTTTGCTAGTACTTAATAAGTAGGTTGGCTTCTTGCGAGCGCACCAAGTTGGCGTAAAGCGAATGTTAATGCCTCAGAGTTTAATGAGTTAACACTGTAGCTGTGTGCAGCTACGAGCCGTTTTGAAGATTTAGAATAATTTACTTGTTGTTATAATCAAGCGTTTGGAGAACTGCCCTTTTGGAATACCATAGGGAAATAGTAATGATTAATGGTATCGAGGAATTACATTCGGGAAAATTTTTGTTCACGGAAGTGTTTCGATACATTTTCCGCAATGGAGTGTGTGGCTTGCTAATAGGCATTGTTTATGTGTTGATAATTGCGATGCGAAGTTTTATTAGCCATTAATTAAGAGCTAGTTGCAGCTTGTTATTGTTTCATTACGCACTTCAACGTATTTACGCAACGGAGTTAACAAACGTTCTTGTTTATTTTATTGATACTTATTATTTTGCGTCCGATTTATTGTTTTGATTCAGAAATAACTGGAGTCGTCAACCGCTTTAATTGGAGACGAATTGACTCATATCAGTAGAAAGAATTAGTTATTTAATATGACTTACAGGTCATGAACCTACTCCTCTAACGTCGCAAAAATAGTTCTGAATTGCGTGACAAATATCTACTGATTAAATAAACATGTTTATGTTAACATTCATTCATAATTACGTACAAACGTTTTGATTATTCACTATGGTAGGTATTTGCGTAAAATTATCTTTAGTTTGTAGGGACGTGCATCGCAATTTGTTTTGATATAATTATCAGCATTTTCGAACAACGTGTAGTGAAAATTAGCAAAGTTAACAATTAAATGAATTTTATTGGATTATTTTACAACGTTATATTTTTTTGTAAAATCAGTTTAGTCATAATTAACAATACTATGACAATTTTATTCAGGGAGCTAAATCTTTTTTGGTTTATTTTGTTGTTATCTGTTACACGTTGTAGGTACAATTATTATAGGTACTTAATATAACCAATATGCCCATATTCCTCGAAGGGCTAGGCAGACACACTCACACGTTCATCAGGTACTTGGGAACAGACATGAGACAGTGGCATGGTACACCCTCAATTCATAGTTGTACAAATGAACACGCAAATTGAAAAACAATTGCTGGCGCTGAGCGCGTACTTTTGAACGACAAAGCAGCTTAAAATTAACACGTTCCTAACCCTACAGAGGGGGACACCGTGATGCACCTGAAAGTGCTGGAGGTTCGTAAAGACCCACCACCTGTCTTCGACCACCACGTTCCGGTGCTCATCGCGTCCGTCGGCCTGCCCAGACCTGGGCGTCCCCGGCAGACAGCGCCTCCCGAGGGCTCAGAGACCATCCAGAGCCATGAACACCTGGACATAGATGATGAAGAGCCTTTCGAGATTGACATGGAGGCTGACTGGGATTTAACAACTAGACAGGTTGGTGTTCACGAGGATGTACCGACACGACCTTCGATTACACAACCCTTAGTAATTTAAAAACATTGTAGAAGCCAATTATTTTAAAAAAGCAACTGCGAAGGTTTTTGCCGGCTCTTCTCCATAGACAACAGCCAATTGGCACCGTGCACCTAGCTTCTGACGTTTCATAAGTGCCCATGAAGGTTTATGTAAAATCAAATAAATTCATTTACTTACCAATAATTCCAGCTTCTACCTTACATCGACGGCTACAACCACGTGTCGAAGATCGCCGCCGACGCCAACGTAGAGAAGACCCTCGTGAAGTCCTGCATCCAGAACTTGGTCTACTATGGCGTGGTAGGTCCTACTACCCTCAACTTTAATGAGAAAAAAAAATAATTAAAAAAAATTAAATCGACTTCAAAAATAAATTAACTCAAAATTATGAAATAACTTTAATTTCGGAAGTCGGTGTCTTGGGATCTGTATTTTAGTTTTAGTTTTTTGCCACCGACTTTTTAAATTACTTTTTTATTTCGTAATTTTTAGTTTTAAGAAAAAACAGGAAACTGCTTGTTTGTAATAAATAGGTAATAGTTTTGTTGTAAATATTGCACTTGAATTTGATCAAGGTTTTGAGATGTTTTCCCTTTGAAATTACACCCGTAGCTCGTATCAATAAGCCAGACCGTCAAACACGTATTAGTCCATATCCTGAAAATTACTGAATCGATTTTGATGAAGCTTGCACTGTTCCCTAAGTTGGAGTAAATGTAAGTCAATAAAAAAAATGGTCACGATCCGATTAATAATTGCGAAGAAATGCGTGGAAATACATACATCAATAAAATTTTGTATATTTGTTTGGAAGCCCTAATAGATTGTCATATGTGAATATAATGCAGTTTCAATAATATTACATACATACGTGTCGAATTGATAACCTCTTTTTTTATAAGTCGGTAAAAATACAGGGTGGCTGGGACATCGACGCGCAGCCTGTTACCCTAGATTCAGTACGTGATTCGAAGTTGAAATGTTTCGACGATTATTAAAAAAAAGTTTACTGTTCCATACCTACATTTTGACCGCGTAGATAGGTATTACACTTTTGTAGGAAACAGCAGTTTTTTTTTTAATAACCAATGAATAGTTTCTAACTTGTGGTGGTCCAGAATCGTATGAACTGAATCCATGGTAAGAGGTTCTTGTGCGTCGATGTCCCGCCACCCTGTATTTTCGGGGTAGGTAACAAAGATAAGCAGAGAATTTTGTAATTCATTACTTACAAAGAAATAATTAACGTTTATTTGGACACAGATCGTAAAACGCAAAATACAAATAACAAAATAAAAAGGTCAAATATAATGTGTTTACTACATACACACTTTTAATATTATTTTCCCCCTTTTTTTACTGCTGTATTAGGTATGCTGTTTTGTTTAAAAAACAAAATGTTAGAAACTAAGTGCTTGGCCAGACTGCAAACGCGGCGCGGTGTACTCAAACATAAGAACTTCACTTGAGCGTCCATATAGTGGGCATGCGGGCGCGGTGAGCGAAGCGTGGAGCGCGCGGTCATCTCACGCCACAGCTCGTTCATACAAGTTGCCGCAGTGAGTGCGCGAGCAGTCCGCGCGGTGACCGAGGTTCTCAAACTAGTTTGAGCTTTTTTCTAGTAAAAATAAGTTTTCTTCATGCATATTATATTTTGAAAAACACTGGACACGACAACACTCAGAACGAAGCCGCGCTCGACTGCGGACAGGCAGATCGAGCGCGTTCCCGCACCCGCGCCGCTCCCCGCCCCGCGCTGCCAGTCTGGCCAAGCACTTACTCTTGCTTACTGAAAGCCTAATCAAATCAAACTCAATATGAGATTGATTTGATTAGGCTTCCAGTAACAACTTATCAGTTATCATATAAATTGACAGGAAATTTATCTGCTGATGAAAATAAATATGACTTCAATAAATGGAAAATTGGAGTAAATATAATTTATTAAACCCCTTCCTTCTGTTATGATTTTCTTTTTCATATTTGCTAAATTATTGCTAGTTATTTTTTCTTTTCTTTTCCAAAGGAGCCAATATCGTAAGTTCTCACTCGATTGTAACTCTTGGGGTCACAGCAATGAGGAATAAATAATACCCCAATGTAAGAATGTAATGTATAGTAATATATTAGTACTCTGTAATACTGTAGTACGGTAGGTTATTGTGACCTTTACTGGCGGCTATATGTTATAATGTCAACAGTATACTTAAGGTAATAAATTGTGCATAAATGAATATGTATATCTTGGATTACCAGGTCACTCTTCTCCCTGTGATGAAGTTTAGCAACATGTACCGCGCGACGCCCAACCTCAGCCGTCTGTTCAGTGACACCGAGCTGCAGAAGTCCTGCCTCTCCTTCCTTGGCAAAGGGAACGATTCTAAGGAAAAGGTAGCGACTTAATTATACCACCAGTGGCGTAGCTATCGGAGGGGTAGGCGGTGCCGTGAACCGGGGCCCCCAAGCTCAGGGGGCCCTTCGGCCCCTGACCAGCAAACCTCGACTGACCTAGCAAAAAATTTCTTCCACCTTCAGAACATAAATATAATAAATTCTTTCTGTTGTGTAAGTTCTTGTGTTGAGCCACTTCAACCAATCGGCTGTTATGCGACCGATTTATGAATACTGCCTTACTCTACCGACATATTAGTAATGAACTGCACTCCTTTTTTTGCAAAATTTCCATATCCTTGACATATTCTATAAATTATTGATTCCTAACGCGGCTGGCAGTGGGCATGTCACGGGTGTTTCAATAGGGGCCTAAAGAGAAAAGTCTAATTTGGGCAGGCTGCGGGAAACTTCTTGGGGGCTACATGGGGAATTTAGGGGCACTATTAAGTGAGAATTTGTATATTTTTTATATAATAATCAATAGAACTTCGAATATTTTTCAATGGTTTGAAAATATTCAAATTTCTTTAATTTTTGTAAAAAAAAAACACCTCCACTTCGTTATTGTTTTATTTTTTATTATTATTTACTACGTTAGCAAGTAGCTTTACTTTGCTTATGCTCTGCAGTGAGATAGATAAAAAGCTGATGATGAAGTAGCTTTGCATCTTTAGTACATATAATTATATGGATTTATGTTTTTTTTTTTCGCACCGGGGCCCCTGGTCACATAGCTACGCCACTGTATACCACCCTATTATTGTCCCACTGCAAGGCAAAATCCATTTCTCAATTTCTCATACAGAGAAGGCACGAGCTTAAACCACGCTTGCTCAAGACTGGTAGGTGCTTTCAGACTTATATTAACTACAAGTCCAGGTTTCCTCACGATGTTTTCCTTCACCGATGTCAGTGATGTCAAAGATACTTTGAGGGCGTGACGGCATAAGAGATCGTCATACCGTTTGCTGTCACGGCATTCGAGTCGTTCTTACCCCAAGGCGCGCCATTAGATGATTGACGCTTAACAAAACATAAATACTAAACTTATTATTACATAAATTAAAACTATACTAAACAATATTTTACTCGTAAATGGTTTCTAATCTCTGACAGATAACTTATTTCTGTCACAGCCAACGATCTCCGAAGTCCTAGAGATCCTGTGCGCTCTGCAGCAGGGCACGACTCTGCGGACTGTGTGCGAGCGGTTCTCCACCTCGCCGGGTCCCACCTTTGACATTCGACGTCTGGTAGTCTACGCCCAGTTGCACGGACTCATCAAATGTCTTAAAAAGTAAGATTTCTTTTAGTACTTGGTTCTTAGGAGGTCAGTTTTCGAGAGCGCATGGAAGCAGTATTGGACACTATCAATCGGTAAAGTAATACATCAATCATGGTTTCCTCCCAACCGGCTGAAAAGGTAGCCGTCAACCATCTCAACTTATTTATTTACTTATTTGCTCACATGTACATCACACATTTTACAGAATAATTACTAAGTATCGGTTTTTGTACAGACGCCAGCACATTAAGCTACCCGGAACTGTCAAATTTTCCTAATCAACGTTGAACCTTATGCTTTAGCGATAAAGTTGAAAATCTATTAAAGAAATTTGAGAGATTGTAGTAGCTTGATGTGCTAGCATCTGTACATGAACCCTGTCAGGGCGCTGCAAAATAATGTTGGTTTGCTGTTGGGTTTGTAGTCATAATAACATAAATTGAGTAATCAACATAAATTGATTAAAAAAATTACAATTCGAATACAATAAACACTTATAACAGATCACTGCTGAACATAGCCCTTCCCAAGCTCCCATTTTGTTTTTCATAGTTATGTTATGTAAGCTAAAGTTCCTAATAGTTTTAAATAGTAAATAATTTTCATTATAAGAGACCGCACTATCGCATTAAATGATATACCTGTGATGATAGATATAAGGGAGATATTAATAAAGTTGCGCTTTGCAGTACTTTTGATATTAATAATTTGGAAGTAAATTGAAAAAAAAATTATGGATGATCAATGTATTTTCTTTTTCGTTTCTTTTCTTTCAATTTGACATGCTTAGAGGAGGCCTGTATCCAGCAGTTGACGTCTGAATGATGAATTGATTGGACATAGTTTGACCATCACCATCACAACTCCTCAGGTACCCAGTATTCCTACGCAACCCACCGCGCTCTAACGGCTTCAACAACCGCGTGGACCCCATCCTTGGGATCCGCCGCCTCTTCACCGGCCGCCACTGCGCTGACGAGATCTGCTGCATCGCACGCATCGACCTTCCGACCCTCGACCAGATCATAGAAGACGACCCTAATATAGCTTTTATCTGGAGGTAAATTGCACTCTGTTGTGCTGGCGGTTGGGTGCTGTTTTCTTTGCAGTTCGTTTGACCATTTGGCGTTGACATTATTATTGGATACCATCTTAAGTAGCGGCGCGATTATACATTCATTTCGATTATTTCTAAATTAATTTTATGTTTTTATCAAAAAATAGATTCGGACGATCCATATTTTCTTTGAGTTAAAACTGACAGTCATAAAAAACTAATGCTAATGTCTACTAAACTACTATTCAAAATAATACAATTCAAAAATTAATCCATAGCTTGACCCTCGCTGTCTATAACGGACTCCGACCGATTTGTAATAGCCTGACTCTCGCTGTCTATAACGGACTCCGACCGATTTCTACTGGTTTGTTTTAATCTGAAAGACGCTGTGATTACTGGAATTCCACGGATTTGAAATAGCTTGACCCTCGCTATCTACAACGGACTCCGATCAATTTATATCGATTTGTAATAGCCTGACCCTCGCTGTCTATAACGGACTCCGACCGATTTCTACCGGCTTGTTATAACCTGAACCTCGCTGTGATTACTGGAATTCCACGGATTCGAAATAGCTTGACCAATCCGACCAATTTGTAATAGCCGGGTCCTCACAGTGCTTACGGGACTCCGACCGATTTCTATTGGTTTATTATAACCTAAACCTCGCTGTGATCAATGGAATTGTACGGATTGTAAAATTATTGAAATCTCTTATTTTATTTAAAATAGGCTATACTAAGTTCTTTATTACACCTGATTTCAACGCATCCCTTGGAGATCAAGTTTTACAGTCGAATCCCCCAAAAAATAAGAACGCCGCTATGAGCAATCGTTTTGTATCGCCAATCTGTCCCCGCACGCTAAGCCAATCACAATGTTGAGATACGGTTCAAACACAGACGTACCATCTTGAAATCTTACATACTCTGTGGGCTTGTTAAATGTCAATACCGAATAGGAATCGACTGTGCGCTCAGCGAGAAGGGAGAAATCTCTACCTTGCTCCACTGTGGTTTAGCAGACAAATGTACCATATATGATCCACGTAAGTGTTGGAGAAAAATAGTGGAGCACGGAAGATAGATTTCCAAAGACTTTCTGCAATAAATCTTCACCCAACCTGTAAATAAATGTACATATCAGTGTTAGGGCGGATTCGACCAAACAGGAGTACCTATATCTTGTCCTGCGAATCAAATCACTTTCTACTCTAGACACGACTAGTTCTCGCGTAAAAAGTGATTTAATTCGCAGAACAAGGCTTCCTCAAAGTTTGGTCGAATCCGCCCCTAGTATTATTAAGGGTTCGGCTTTTCAAACGTCAGGTAACTTTCATCTGAACAACAAAAATGGCTGGTTACCGCCATATTTGTTCTTCAGAAAAAAAATCTTATGATTGAAAAATCTGGCATAAACCAGTTAGCGTGCTTTAATGTTATTCCATAGAACTATATGATATGTTATCGGTAGGCGACAGTTTGCCCTTAGTTATAATAGGTTACGTACGTTAGGTATTGAATAGTTCACTTTACGTTTGTATTGTTGGCATTCACGTGCTTTTACACAATGATTAGAGATGTGACCACTGTTCCTCTGTAATATATACGACTGTATGGCCGCTGTCTGTCGGCTCTCGGGCAGGCTGGGCGGAAACCATCGACTTGGGCATATACAGGGTGGCCAATGAGTGAGTATACAACTTTAAATTAAGAACGTTTTTATAACAAACGGAAAATACCGGATATTTTTCTATAATTATATTATTCAGGTTTGGTAATTTGATACGATAAATAAGATCTGCCTAATCTCCTCCTTTTTATACTTTAAAATGCGTGTTTTTCATTAAATTTTCTCATACTTTTTTTTAGGTATTGCACTAACAAAGTCACAAATATTTTGCTTTTCGTATTCAAGATTGACCATGATACGTCCCTTTAGGTAACCCCCACAGAAAAAAGACAGGACACGTCTCTAAATCTTCAGTGATCAAAATAGTAATCGTTACTCTTAATGATATCTTGGAAATATTGGGTCGTTTTTAAATTCGTCAAAGAACTTCAGGATTAAATTAATAAAAGTAGTGGTCTTATAGACTGCGTAACGAATTTGCCGCATTTTAATTAAATAATAAACATCAAACAACTGCAACTTTGGCTTCAAATCAGAATGGGGGATAAAATTTTGGGTATAAATCCGAATTGGCCACTCTGTAATTAACGACTGCACCACGGGTTTGACACCACAGACTTAGCATTAGCTGGAAACATCACGTTAACCTGTAAACTGTTAAACATAGGCCTCTCATTATCAAAAGCTTTGAGAAAACACTCCAAATACATCTAAATATAGAGTAAATCCACCATCTTCCTCAGCCTTCCTCTTCCACCATTCATGGCTGAGTGCAGGTCTACCTACTCGTGATGGTACCTGTTGGTATTCTCGCCTAACCTGTCTGGTTACCATGTAGATATGCGCTATAAGTCGGCAGTAGCCACAATTCCGGTCATTATTCATAATTATTAATTACAATAATTGTGCATAATTTAGGGTAATATCATCACATTCAGTGTCTTTGGTAGTTATAATTCACTGCCATTTCAGGCATTTAATTGCTTTTGAAATAAATTGAAAGTTGCAAATACAATAATGCCCACGTGCCCCACAAATTACTTAGCATTTAGCTGTAAACGTAATTAAAACATCGTTCTAGTTCTGTCAACCGTTTGAAGATGAAAGAAATAGAACGATGTTTTAAATACTTTTAGCGCTGACCACATTTAGTGAGATGTGGTGCAAGCGGGCCTATGTCTAAATTTGAGCAATCAAACGTGGATACTATGGTAGATGTGACTTTTATTTGTATCAAACTCTTGCGTTCATTTTAAGTTGTTTTTTTTTTTAACTAAATTTAGGCTAGGTTAGGTTAGCGAGTAGGATATGGCGGAAATACATCTGACTACTTATATCGGTCACACTCCCGGAAAGATTTATTAGATTTTAGAGTCTATTAGCTTTACCAGATTTTATAGTTAGGTTTGCACGAATATATTTCGTTAAATATCTGATAAAAATAATATCTTAAATCAATTAATTATTATCCAGGACCTTTTTAATGAACTAGTGAAACTTCGCAAACGTGAGTGGTATTCAGAATCTCAAAGCCATACAAACAAAAGGAGTTTTGTTTTTATTAAATTATGTTTTCAAGTAACTAACTACGCGTGGTATGAGATCTTCGGCCCGTCATCACCACTTTTTCTACCTTGTTATACATGTTCCAGTTTTGCTTAAGTTCGATGTAAAATGTCTTCATCTTCCATTAGATACTTAGTTAGATGCCACGTTAGCATTTACATTTCTCTTGAGCTGTTTAGCTACTTAAAATTGATGATTTTAGGAAATCGTTTAATTTATTATGTGATTATCTGGTCCGACACGTTGTCCTGTCCAAATTTCAATAATTCATACAAAATTCCCATAGAAAATACACTTTCAGTTTTTCCGAATTTTCAAAATTTTCTCGGCAACTTTACTTTTGTTTTTCTATCCATTAAAATCATCTACGTTACTAAAAATTATATGGATATTTTTGGAAATCTGAAATAAATGAATATAATAAAGGAAAATAAAAACCTGATTATTATGACTAGGTATTACGAACATTTAAAAACAAACATTTTCCAAATCGGTCCAGCCGTTCTGAAGTGTTGCGCTTACCAATGAACAGTATTTCATGTTAACCATTTTTGATACCTATATCGTCGGTGAAGTTACTCCAAATGCTATTCATTCAAAAGGACCTGTAAATAACATGATGAATTTAAGGTATTAATTTTGAATTTATTATTGTGTCGTATAGAGATATATTTGAGTTGGTTACGAATTAGGTGTTAACTAATTTTTACTTAAAGAGTTTAAATCGTTTTAGATATTTTATTATGTACACAAGATGTAATTTAAACAACCGAAAACCTCATAAGGGATCATTGAACTCATCATTGTGAACGGTTTTTAGTATGGGAACAACTCGGAAATCGCGAGAAAAAATCAGCTGCTCCATACAGTTATGTTCGCATCGACAAAATGTAGGAAACTGTTGTTTTTTTAGCGATTTCAGCGTTGTTCTATAGTAAAAGTGGTACATAATAAAGAGCACTTACTATAACCCCTTAAAGTTTTCAGTTATTTCAATAACAACTTGTATAAACCCGTAATAATTATAGAAATAGATCATTATATGCAAACGAGCGCTATTTCTATGTGCGGTACCTTAACGCAGGCGGATTTTCTTTATAACAAAATTACAACTTTCAATTAGCCAATAACTTAAAAGGCTTGCAGTAAATACAGAAATGTTAATGTTTTACATAAAAATACAAAAAAACTTAAAAAAAACTTGATATCTCCGTGAACTGGCTTGAACATAGACGGAAAAATCTCTACCATACTCCACTGTGGTTTGGCAGACAATATATGATCCACATAAGTGTTGGAGAAACACAGTGGAGCTCGGAAGAAACTTCCTTCAATAATTGAAAAAAAAAGAAAGAGATTGAATGTTAAATTTTACACTTGAAACAATGTACAGACGCCAGGACATCAAGCTACCCGAAACTGTCAAATTTTCCCAATCAACTTAAACCTTATGCTTCAGTGATAAAGTTGAAAATCTATTAAAGAAATTTGACAGATTGTAGTAACTTGATGTGCTGGCGTCTGTACAATTTGCGCGCTATGGACACAAAATCTTTCAAAATTAGGTATCTCACGTATTTGTCATGGTTTTTATCGTATACTTTCTATTCTTCAGTTCTCGGAAAGCACGTTCACCCGTTGGTCCCTGCAGTCATTCGAGGATCTTTAACAGTCGTTACGGGTAGTCAGAAGCCCGAAAGTCTGACCAGTCTTACCAAGGGGTATCGTATTACCCAGTAACTGGGTTGTGGAGGTCAGATAGGCAGTCGCTCCATGTAAAATACTGGTATTGAGCTGCATCCGGTTAGACTGGAAGCCGACCCCAACATAGTTGGGAAAAGGCTAGACAGATGATGATTTACTATTCTTTATATTCATTCCAGTAGTTCTTCTTCTACCGAGTCTTTTCCTAACAATGTTGGGTTGGCTTCCAGTCTTACCATTGGTAAATCAAGTTTCGCAAAATCACTTCTTTCCGTCGAATATTGACACATGTCAGCGACGCCATTCTGAAATCATCATCCACATTTTTTTCAAATCACTTTCCTTGGTTTTAAGTTCTTTGTGTTGAGTTTTGGCTAAGTGGATGTTGGAAATAAATTAAATATTAATTTGAGTTGGATCTTAAATCCATTTATTTTAAACACATTGTGCATCATGTCGACAGTTTGGAAGAAGTACATTTGTATTCTACAATATAATATATCACAGTATATCACGCATTGTGTACCCGCCTTTCATACCTTCAAAACATATTTAGAGCAAAAATTTTAAATTGTTTTTAATTTAGCGCGAACTCAATTTGTTTTTTTTAAATTACTTAAATTAATTATTGTCTTTGGTTACAGTGAACTAAAGTCCCACCTATTTTATTTTTGAACCTAATCTCTCGAGTACCTACCAATCTTTGAAGTTTGGAATAGATAAACTGAGTGACAAAATTACATTTGGACCGTCTGCATCGAAACATTGCCCTCAGCAATGAAGCACGCACAATTAAAATCAATTAGTTTAGTTAGATTTAATCCTTATGTATTATTAGAATACATCATAATTTATTGATTAGACTAGTTTTCGTTACGCGTATTTTAAATCAGATTATTCCATTGTCTATGTCCAACTGTGGACGTCTTTCAACTAAAGTAATGATGATGATGCCATTGATATATAAAAAGCCATAGATTCTAATTCATCAACTCAAAAACGACCACAAGAAATAGAGTCACTACGCTCCCTCATTTGTAATTTCGATGTTTTAAAAAAAATAGCTTTATGCTGGTTGGTTTAAAAATAGGAATTTCTGTTTATCAACATCGACGTGTATTTTACAACGTGTTCTATTTGGTTTTTCGCATTATTCGACTAACAAAAGGTTAATTATTAGGCATATGTGGTATGAGGAGACCCCTAGAAGGACATACACTGACCTTATTGGTGATGCTCTTCAGAAAGATCAGGAGCGTAGTACTCGCAACCGGCGAGCGTGTATGATACGATGTATGAACGTAAACGAAGCAAAAGGAGTATTTTAGATTCTACCTATCCCGATAGAAAAAAGGCGTGAGTTCATTCATGTTTTGTTCAAAAAGCCGTCTTGTGTCTATTGGTTTAAAGTTTAAATTTGTGATGTTTGGATAATCGAAGACACTTTAATTCTATAATTTGAAGCAATTGCATGTCTTAGGTGTTTATGTCAATGGATTATTCCTATAATTTGATTCAAAATACGCGTACTTATTTAATGCTAGGTTCTATTTGTACATTTTTCATGAATCCGCGCACCCTTTCTTATGAATTAGGTATAAGTGGCAGCCATCTTGGTCTGTTCGAGAGTAGTTTGTAAATTAACCAGGAGTCAACTAGCATAACATTAGTGTGTCGATATAAATAAATATTAAACGGTATAAAATGGGCCCACCATCAAGTGGAAATCTACGCATTCTGTACACTTACTAACAATAAGTACCATCAAGCTAACATAATTGCGTGGACTATTATTTTTACATTAGAAACCTTTTAAATAAAAAAATATTTAGACCTTCACATCCAGTATTTTCTCGGTTATATTCCAATAAAAATAAATATGATTCAGCAACTATGGTTGATTTATACGTTTGATTGTTTAATTGAAACATTTGACTTTAAATTAACACGCTTAATTTTAAATTAACGCATTTGATTAGGTATAAATTTTCAAATTCATTTATATTCAGAGATGTGGACTTCTATCAAATTCAGTATTATTATGAAGAAACAAAAAAGTAGGTATTATTCCATTGTAATTTTTTATACGCAAGAACATTTTTATTCTTACATTTTTGTTCATTATTATTGATATAGAATTTGGTGAGTTTACAGAATAAACCGACGACAACGCAAAGACGTGAAATATTAATTTCTCGGCTAGGTTGGTGGGTCTAAGGTACACCCGTAATTTATGTGTATATCCGCCATATCATACTTTTAATATAGGTCTCTATGGTACATATAGTGTTACTTTCTACGATAGTCTTAGGTTTTTAATGATTTGCTTATTTGGAAATTTATATGAAAAACTAGCCAAAATCGTGAGAAACAATTTTGGCGAATTGCAGTTTCTGTAAATTTATAGCGCCCAAGTTGTCTACAATTTTGGCATTTTATTGAAAATTTTAGGTTAACTAAAAAAAACGGTGTTTAAAATTTGAAATTGAAATCTTGTATGCTTCATTTTATCAGCTGTTGGAAACTTATCTGGACGTATGTACATAATATACAGGGACATTTATTTTTTCTAACAAATTTTCAGTTAACTTCGGGCCACAGAGAAAAAATCTGAATGGAACGATGTGCTCAACTAACAAAAAAAAAAGACAAATTAATGTGTTTAAAGGTGTATTTTTTTTTAATTCATCTTCGTCACATTTCAAACTAAATCATGTGATAATCATAAATCTTAAGTTTCTTGAAGTTATCTATAATACTTATTTGCCTTGTTCATGATCTTTCGAAGGCCACCATTTTGTTTCGAGCACAGGTTAACACCTCAAAAGTCGTTTTATACAAAAAAACTTGGTTGAATTTTTAAAATTTTATTCTTTTTTTTACTAATCCCATGTTTCCTTTCTGCGTTTTTTATAGGACCTATAGTTCCAAATCAAAACAAACGGGCTTGAAAAAAATCCCCGTATATTTCGATAGTTTCATGTAGCTGATAACTGAAATAAGTATTAATAATTATACTTACCAAGTATTAACGTCACTGCCAATATTAATTTCCCATTTTAATTATTACATTACTGTAAACATTTACTTATTTGATTATGAATAGTAGTGCTCTATGTGCCATAGAATTTTAATATTTACCGGTATTAAAAAAACTTATATTTTTTATCTATACTTAAAACTTTACTTTAACATTTATTTGTATTATTATGAAGAGTCTTGTTTGACTCTTCAGCAAAAATCTCGACAAGTTTTAAATGTTTTATGAGTACTTTTTGTTTGTAAACATGTTTTATGTTCGAGGTAGTTTGTGAATTATTTTAACGGAATTTTAGATGCTGGATTTAATGCCGGTGTGCACTGACAGACTGTAAAGACGCGTCATGTGGAAAAAGATGCGCGGGCGCCGTCCGTTTTCCTTCTAATTTACGTCGCGTGCAGTTTGTCAGGGGACACAAACATTCGGAGCGACACTTTAATTTAAACAGCCCCGTCATAATCTTCTTCTGCAGAGTGTTCTCTTTTCTCAATATCAAGCGTTGAGGTAGAAGCAGATTGCGATCCTTTGGACACCCCGTGTCCCACAAGCAATCCCTACTTTGGAGAGTCAATAAAACTTCTAAATAATGCTAGAAATTAAGTCACTTAAATTAACATGTTTGTGTGAAATGTCCGCCTCTTCATAGAATTTGTAGCGTGTTGTACAAGCGGGAAACGACTCTGTAAGTGATAGTTGGAAATTATTTAAAAATGCGGGAACAGTGTAAATACGTCGGTATTGACGGTTCGCTACTTAATAGTGCTTAACGGAGCACAGTGAGTCCTTGTAGGTTTTATATTGCGGTAATACTGTAACGCGTTACAGCTCCTCTCTCATCACTTTATTACTAGTAGGATAATATCATAAACTTAGGTTAGAGACGAAATCATCTGCCCGCCTGGCATCTCACCCGCCCGCGCAGCATCTTACCCGCCCGCGCGGTATCTCACCCGCCCGCGCGGCATCTCACCCGCCCGCGCGGCATCTCACCCGCCCGCGCGGCATCATTTGACTTATTAACATAACCCATCTCGATGTAGACCGTCTCCTTCTTAGTTGTTGTATTCTTAGTGTATTTTGAAACGTGAAATTAAGAAGCACGAATTTTTGGATCGTTTGTCCATTAGCACTGTAAGACAATCGAGCTAACTAATCATAGAAATTAATGTAGTAAAAAATTATAACTCGGAAAGGTGTGTTTCACCTATGTTTAGTAATTAAACTCGAACTATTTTTGTGTGTAATTCCTCGATGCTACGCTAATATTATTAAGTAGTCATAAAATAGAGCTGTGAAAATTTAAGGGTATAATTAAATCGAATCGAGAATCATATCGATTCAGCTAAATTATAAATTTATTGAATGTCGATTTGTTCGTGATATGTCAAAGGAAAAGTAAGACTTTTCGAAAATATTTTTATGATTATTATTAATTATTTGTAACGAAAATTTTGTTGATTGTCGTTTTCGCAAATGGTTTTCGAGTGGATCGTGGAACACTGCGTGTGGACATTCAGCAAAAAAAAAAATAAACAATAATTGTAAAAACCTTTGAAGACCGTGGCTTTGCTCGCGCCATATTTCGGAACAACCTGTACCTACTGCTCGATCGGCATACGAAATAGTGACGTCACAACAGGACAAAAACAAATTCATCTTTACATTATTTATTATATTAAGTAGGATATGAAACACATTCAAGTGCATAGATGATTATCATAATAATTAGTAACTTATCTATAAGGAGAAAATATAAAATCTCCTACAAGACAAAGAAACTTCATGAACATAACAAAATGATGTTTATAACTTAGTAAATCGAACTTAATTCGATGTTTAGCTGATGATGGCTCAACAAGGAAAAGCAGTTATAACAAGAGCCACGGCAGGCAATGCAGTGGTTCAGGCTATTGTATTACTTAACATCCCAGGCTGTATTAACTGGTTTTGTGCTTGAAATTGAAGTACTTACTTAAACTTTATTTTGAAAGTCATCACTTTCATCGGAAAAGCTATTAATATGTAACTGAGTTCGCCAGGAAGAAACCATGCAAATGCTAGGCGGTCTAAGGTTACAATTTCCTATCAGAGCGGTCACACAACACCCTCTGCGACGGCTGTCATGAAAATGATGGCAGCGGAGTTTGCATTACGGTGTCAAAAACGCTATTTAGGGAAACACACACTTTCAAAAATAACGTTTCAATGACGTCATTCGACGGTAAATTGCGGACGCTAAGCGGCGGCCACCGCAGCTATTTATTTAAAATGTCTCAAACAGTATCATCAAATGAAATCATTCAGTACTTATGTGTTTTTTATCCTAATACACTTAAACAGTATTATATACTTAGATTTAAGTCAGTGTTGTACGCAATGTACTTACTTATATTATATTCTAGTATTTATTACTTAGTACAAACGTGTGACCGTCAGTCGCCGTGTGCGCATGCAGGTCTTAGAATTAGTCGTGTATTTAGATATAAACTTGGGGCATACGCTAAGATAGCATGTTGATAATACCAATTAATACTGGACTTAATTTTCTACTGGTTAATCATAGTCTTTCTAAAGTAAAAATGCGCAGCGGTGCACACCCCTACCAAATTTCAAGTTAAACAAATATCAACTTTATTTCCATGACATTAAGTTGATTTCAGAGTGACTAGCACTATTGACAAAGTTATAAAAATGTTTGAAGTTGTAGCGTAAACTGAACTTTATTGTCTAGGAATTAAAGTAATTTTTTCATTAATTCATAGTTGCTTATATTTTTGGCAAATAAATGGCGAATGCAGGCTAGGTAGGTATTGTAACTACCATTACCACCTAAGGCACTACGAGGTCTATTTGTCTATGTGACGGGTAGTTTAAATCTTAGTGAAGATTAGCTGTGCCCCCGCAACTTTTGGATTTCATGGGTTTTCATTTTTATTAGTTGACGCGGAACCCTAATTATTTTTTTTTAAATAAAAGATGCTAATTTACTCCTTATAACATCAGCCAACTGCCAGTGAAAGTCCCGACAAAATCGGTCCAGCCTTTTCGAAGATTAGCCGGAACAAACAGATATACGGACAAAAATTGTTTTTTTTTTTGTTATAAATATGTACCGTGCATACTTTCATATGCATATAGTAAAAAGTTATTATTGTGACATTACAAACAGACTTCAATTATGATTATTAAATATTTTCTCAGTGAAGATTCAATGTACTAGGAACTGTTGTCAAAAGCAATTACGAGGTAGATTTTACAACCGTATTTGCTCGGTTTCTAAACCCCTCAGATAAACTCTCAATTACTGGATAAACTCCGGTTAAGGTTAACTCTCGGTTAAGAATACCTCAGAAAGCGGAATAACTTATCCAGACTTCTGCCATAATAACTTAGTTATCATTAAATTAGTTACAAAAAAAAACACGGGTGTGATTAGAAAGTTACGTTAAGCGTACTTCAAATCCTGATCAACAATGTTTACATGTAGGCTGTCTCAATCAGTTTAACCCCTCGTTAATGTCCTGACTTTTGTATCAATAGGGAATATGCATGATTTTTTTTTATTTAAAAAATTAATCCTCATTCATGTAATAAACAATTTAGTAAAACTGTTTTTCGGATAACTATGAAATTAAAAAAGATATGAGCCATCGAAGATTTGTTTCTATCTCTTTCTCGCAAAACGAAATTTAACACGGAGTTCTTCTTCTTCTCTTCGTTAAATGGCTTTTGCGGAAAAACCACCACAATTTAGCCAATGTATTAACACGGAGTTTATATGGCCGTAGTGACATGTGACGTCACAGTCTATGTCGGATCTCTCTGTCTAATTGGTGTGTAATCAATAGTTTTAAATGTTCATATCGGCCGTGTTTCTTGGCCGATTTTAATTTTAATTTCACTTTTTGTCATCTCTACTACGGTATTTTCATATTTTGTTAATAAATGCCATGAAAAAAATTCATGCATATTCCCTATTGTGATAACAACTTATAAGTACCTTATTAATTAATAAAATAATTAGTTTAAGAGAAATTACTCTGTGGATTCCATGAAAGGGTTGGAGCACACTACATCCTCCTATAAGTCTCGAAGCTAACCAACTAATGGGTTCTTCCAGCTGGCGTGGAACTCGTGCCCTACGTGCCTTAGGGACCATTCACAGTGGCATGTATTAATTACATACATTGCCAGTAAACACTACCCTAGGAGTCAGTAGTTACTCTCCTGGAAGTCTTGGTTCTGAATAGTTCTATGATATTCTCAGTGCATTCATGGATGTTGTTTTGATGTCTAAACTGCTATCTTCAGCGTATGCTTCGTTCACACACACTCTTACGTAGTACTATCATAGTTTTTAATTTAACTTAGATTTTTATTATTATTTAGTGTCCACAGACGCTACCATGTTTACGCTCGTTGACGTATGTTAGCGCGCGCTGCGTCATGCACGGTATACGATCATTAATTAGCTGTTAGCTTATTTTTATAGAAAGAGTGCGTCAACGCGCGTCTCTGTGAACTTTATGATGAAAATGAACCAAAACCGTGTTTTAGATGTCTATTTTTACATTTGTTAAGATTTTTGTGAGGGAATAGAAGTACCTGAAACTTTTTCTATTACCTCTCAAAATATTTTACACAACTTTTGTAGAACCTACATTTCTAGCTGCATTTTTGTCCCATGTCCTGATTTGGTAAGTAGGTACGTACGAGTGTGTGAATTACTTAGTAAGTCTCTAGTCTAGTGTGCCTACATGTTTACAGAGCGTTTGCAGGTGTTCTAAGGACTGAATAGCAAATGTTAATATCAAAGGATTAGGGCAATTTTACTTAAGTTGGGATTTCCAAAGTAAGCGGTACCGTCAGTCATTTTTACCAGTATTTGATATAAGAGTGTCAAAAAACGCTCTGTATTCAGACAGCCGTTATTGTGTGACCGTTCACCGTTTTCTTAGGAAAGTTTTACTTATGACGTATGACTGATTTTGGAGTGTTGTATCTGCCAACTATCTGTAAATGTGTGGTGTTTGGCTCGCGTCATATGTGGACCGTCGTGGCTTTTTTAATCTAAATTATTTTTGTGACAAGGTTTTTTGGACTCCTTATATTAAACTTTACAAATTATGTATCATTGAAACGAGCTTTGGATTAAATACTACATTATTGTTTATTTATGTGCGTAGTATTACAATTTATTTATTTTCTTTCTAAAATGGTTCTACATGTTTTGTTGTGATTCTAAATTTAAATAAGTTTTGTATTCTTTTAAATACTATTTGTGTAGGTAATTTTACTTTTTAATGGCAAGACCTACTTATCATTTATTTTTAAAATGTAACTTAGTGTCATTTAAGATTTTTTTAATAATTATCCGGTCAATGCAGGTTCATGTGATGGAGTCAACTTTCCTATAATATACAATAAGATGTCTTCGGTAACTATTTACTAGTAGGTAATGTAATTGTATTTTTGAAACTATCAGTCCGTAATAAAGTACCTAATGGAAAATCAGTTTGTTTAATTTCTCTTTACCCGTTCAATGTCGGGTGAGGTGGCCGATGGAGTAAAACAGTGAGTGAATTGGTGGCAGCGGTTAGGTCTAAACTCGTTGGGTTCAAGATATCGTCAAAGTCGCGGGAAACACCTGGATGAGGGACGCACGGTACCGTAGGCAGTATCGCAGAAAAAAAGGGGCCTATAGGCCTCCCCTTTTTAGGGTTCCTTACCAAAATGGTAAAACAGAACCCTTATGGTGAGACTCAGTCTGTCCGTCTGTCACAGCTGGATATCTCAAAAACTACTAATGCTATCAACTTGAAATTTAGATAGTTTTAGATGACGTTTGCTCAACTATTTTGTAAATAAGAAAGAAATAAAAATATATGTATATTTTTTGCAACAGGGACTGAAAAATTCGAAGTGGGGCTACTAGGGCATGTGGGGTATCATATAAAAGAGCGCAGTTTGCACATTCTCTAACATTTTTCTTTTTTTATGCTGCATAGTTTTCGACTTTTGATGAAAAATGTAAAAAAATACCGTTCCCCCCTTATCTCTAAAGTTTGCAAAGAGAAAAATCTGAAATTATTCTATGTGATATAAATTTAAGAAAGATTACAGGAAAAATAAAACGAAGCCTCTAAATAGCATACTTTTTCAGAAATCATCATCATAAGTTACATTAGTTCCACTATCGGTCAAGAGATGGCGCTGATATAAAACTGCAATATTCGACAACGCAGTGCAGTGTTAAAATTTTCTGACGAATATAAGCCTCGCCGATGAAAAATTAAAAACATGATGGTACGGAACCCTCGGTGCGCGAGCCGACTCGCTTTTTTTTTTGCACCACTCCTTTTAATCACCTCTGGGTATACCCAGAGGTGATTCTGGACTAAATTGATGATGATGTCCAATGATGAATGTCGCATAAAAAGAAGACACACCGACAAAACATTACGCCTGCATTCTCTGAGGGGTAGGAGAAACGCGGTCGGTGAAAACAGTTTGGCCAGAAACAAGATGGAAGGCTGTAATAAAACTAAGTATAATTCCAAGACGATTTTTAATCCATACGTTGTATCACAGACTATAATTACCTACAAAATAAATATGTTTTCACAAATAACGCATGAGTTCACATTCATTTTAAATAAGTATATGTAAATAATTATTATTGTAAAGGTTTTTCACAATCAGACATTATATGCCACTCTAAGGTCCTCAAATCATCTTAATTAAAATTATATGTTCTGCATCTTATTTGTAGAGTACATACACATATATGTAAAAAATCCTAAATACATAACATGTATACCCCTATCCTAAATATTGTACACAATTAATTCTAAACAATCACATAGGTACTTAACAACACATTGAAATTCGTCTTCTGCAAGCCCAGCTTAATGTTTTCAACTACATTGCAGTTGTCCTCTAACCGCCTGACTAATAAACGTTGTATAGCGTCTGTATAGTTACACAACGCTTTGTCTTCTTTCGAAAGTCAAATTACTGACGACTGAAAGAGAGAAATCCGTGTGTAACTATTCATCTGATATAATACGTTTATTAGTAAGGGGTGACAGTTTAAAATAGGTGGATTATGTAGGTCAGCTTCCAGTCTAATCGGGTGCAGCTGAATACCAGTACTTTACATGGAGCGACTGCCTACCTGACCTCCATAACCTAGTTACTGGGTTATACGATACCCCGTTGGTAAGACTGGTTGTCAGACTTTCGGGCTTCTGACTACCCGTAACGACTGGCAATGATCCGAGAATGAAAGCCGGGATCAACGGCATTACCACATCAAAAAAGGGAAAGTAATTCTTCATATTTCGTTTATAATAAATGATAAATCCAGTAGGTACAATAATATGGTAAATTTTATTTCGTGGCATCTGATCGATGTGTATTATCTCAAGGTATTCAAATATTCATAAACAGATGTCTTAAAAAACTAAGTTTGCGGCATATCTACCAACAACGGATTACTTTCCTACAGGTAGGTACGTGCTTAGTAAAACAAAGTGTGTGATTTAAGTCAGAAAATATTACAGGGTGGTTTATCAACGCGCAAACTGAAACCATGAATTTAGCACATGATTCTAGACCCCATAGCGTAGAAATTATTGGTAGGCTATCATAAAAAAATTCTATGCAGGAGAGTTCAGATTCATGTACCTACTGACTCCATGTTACCAGGTAGCGCGTCGATGTCTATGCCAACCTGTACCTATAGTTTAGAACAATATATAGATAGATAGGTACTCATTTTATAACTTTACATGGTAACTTCCTATTAAATAGGCCACTTTAATATATTAACTTTGTTTGAATAAATTCGGAATTTCTTACAAGTAGACAGACTAGGCATGGTTTTAGTATAGGAAGTAGGCATGGTTTTAGTATCATACATTCTTAGGGACAATACAATTAATAATATACGAGATAACAACTAAAGATCACTCTTAGAGAGTAAGATATTATTATCCTTAATAACAATATAGTTAGGTTTTTAGACTGTTAGGTAACACATTTCTGCTTATTGTCCATAGGGTTTTTCTAACAAAAAAGTTAAATGCTAAAGGTGCCTACAGATTTCCTTACGCATAGGTTGTTTGATCAGGCGTGATGTAGGCCCCTTAAAGAATTCTACATCTAATTTGTCTTCCTATTTAGCATTTAAACATCAGTTACAAATGCTAATTATTAAATAAACTTATACAATAAATAATTTAAATGAATGAACAGTCCACTAACGCTGGATACCGTACGATAATAAAAAACAAGAAACGAAGGGTACCTCACGCTAGTCGTCAAAATTTAAAAGGGTCCTGTAATGGTAATAAAATAAATCTAAATATAACATCTATACTTGAAAAGCTTTTACTATAGACCGGATGCTCTCGTACGTCCCCGTAACGAACACAAACAGCCCCAGGAGGATGATGCAGCAGTCCTTGATCCACATGTGCCTGGGGATGCCTCCTGGCTTCTGAGAGGTGGAGACCAGCTGGATGAGGGGGGGGAACATCAGAGCCAGAGCTGTGCTGCTCACCGCTCCCACCAGCGATATGACGAGGCCTAGCTCCGGTATTGATTCAGCCAGCACGACTGGAATGAAAGAAAAACAATTTGAAGATTTTGCTATTATTGGATGGCAAATTGTCTGGCTGTTCTATGGTAAGTGATCACTGTCGCCTACATGCTTGTGAGTTGCAATCTCAGAAACCACGGTAGGTATTACTATGGTGGTAGTACCTACTGCTCTGTACGAGGTCCGCCAGAAAGAGCTCTATCGCCTATGAAATTTTTAAAATTTTAAGCATGTTACGATGTTATGGGTCGTGTAGTTAATGTGATTCTACGACATCTCGACCCCGAAACAACTCGACCCGCGATAATTCAACCCCAGAACAGCTCGATCTCGACGGGTCGAATAGTAAAGAGTGGCGCAGACGAGTTGTCCTGGGACTCCTGGGGTTGAATTGTCACAGGGTCTTGTTGTCGTGATACTTTTAATGAAGTGGGCTGTACCGATGATACCAAATTTCAGCTTAGAATTTGGCTTCAAGTTCTCTGTAAGTATACTTACAAGTAAGCAAGACCAGCAGTGCTCTATACCCAAGTTCCTTGGCGACGGGGTTGGAAGCACCGAACTTCTTCTGAATGACTGGCCAGGTGATCCCGACCGGCACGTAGAACTGCAACGGGTAGGTGAACAGAATCGACATCGCGATCAGAGCCTGTACCACGTTACTGAGCCTGCAATAATGATGATAAATTAGGAATCCATTCTCAAGGCTCTCTGATAAAACAGAAATGGGAGGAAAGTAGCAGGCCAGCTTTTCTTTCACCATCGTTCTGTTACGGCCGCCCGAATAAAGTAGTGCCACAGAGAGAAGTCCCAGCATGAAATGATTCATTAAAAACATATTGAACCACTTTTGAAAACCAGTCGAAATGTGGCTGATAACTTACACTTTTCCAGGCTGCAGATTCAAGGTCAAACTGCCGAGCACATTGTCTCCCCACTTCAGGTAGCCCAGGAATCCCACTGTGATGAAGATGCTCCCGACCACCACCATGCCTACGTTCAGCACACCCAAAGGTTTCTGGAACTTCTCCGGTCTTCTCATCTCGTTTTTCAAAGGGAGAACCTGTTGGCAATATTACATTTTAACCCTACATAAATATAATCACCGAAAAAATTCCCAAGAAAACCAAGCTAATTACTTGTAGGTACGTAAATGACTATAGCACGAGCCAGGATTCAATTGTGACGTCATTTTAAGATGTCTATGCCATTGAGAACGTTCCATGAGAGTAAAACACAATACTTTCGCATTGATAACATTACACATCGCATCAGCGGTAAACTTGGTCGCAAATAACGAAGTCTGAAGTTTTTACAGCCAATGTTTGTTGCACAAAATAATATGAAGTGTCCCAAGTCCTGGCAAAAAATGAACTTACCAATCCAATTCCTTCGAAAGCGTAAATAGCAGTTCCGAAGTAGAGAGGTAGCTGTTCCCACGAAGCTATGTAATCCCTGGTCTCTACTGCTGGCAGGTCCTGGGTGGCTTCATAGACCACCACGGCGACACCTGCCGCCATCATGATGTTGGCAATGGTGGAGAATGGTGTCAAGTACTTGAGGTTGCGGACCATACAGGCCAGGAGGACCGGGATCACCACAAATATCATGTGGATTGAGAGGTCGATGTGTATATTGTACTGGTCGCATATCTGGGAGACACAAAAGATGTTTTTAATAAACTAATTTTGCACTAGTTAACAGGATGGTTACAGAGACTCGGAGACAAAAATTATTCAGAAATAATTTATTGCGCAAGGAGTGTTAAGGATGACTTAAGAGCGTTTATGACGCGCGACGTACGGCATTTCATACAAACTTCGAAAACTTGTTGTTCGAAATTCATTTCGAAAAACAAGGGCTTGAAAGTTTGTATGAAATGCCGTACGTCGTAAACGCTCTTAACCCTTATGTGAGTGACGAGGTACCCGGGTAACTTTGGCGTTTTCAAATTCTAAAAAAAATATGTTTTACGCCCTGTAGGTAGCTGTGACTTCCTGAGAGCTCTTAACTATTTATGAATTACATATTTTTTAATGTATTGACCAAGTCTACTATTTACAATGTTTTGTGGAAACCAAAACATATTATGAACTCATAATTGAGTGACGAGGTACCCGGGTACCTCTTTGTGACTATGAAGTAAGTATTTATAATTTTATACAAAATGTTAATAAGAATTCTATAAAAATACAAATCTTTGTTCATACAGAATTAGTATTAGCATTATTAATATTATTAGTACAGCTTTCGAAGCAGGTGTTACATGTTGGACGAGTTAGTGCATGTTCATCACAAACTGGTTTTCTGCAGTTAGTGCAAGCTTTTCGAGTTTTTCTTTGCTTGCGTTTGAGTTCTCTGCATAGGTAACAACTTCCGACGACTGCAACACGCCCTGTAGAATCTCGTCTAGTCTGACTTATAGAAGTTGTAGATCCAGAAGAAATTGACGGCCCAAGTTCTCGGCCAAGCACGTCCTGCATTGCAGATCTCACATGTAATTTTGAAGTCACAATGCAATTTTTTGATCTCTCTTCTATATTTTTACCACACAGTTGCAGACTCAATGATTTCAAAAACTTTGTACGTCTGTCACTCGAGACCAATTTGTGGGTTATGTTCCATGTAAATGATATATGTTGCCAAAGCTGCAATGTCAATGATATTGTAAAAAAGTGCTAAAGGTCACCGATTTGTCCTACGTTTTACGGTATATTCTGCTTATAATATAAAATTATTTCTGGCTTGGCAGTTTCCTTATTACTTTCAATAACTGGTGACATGTGCATTGATGACAACAATTACTGCTTTATTCTTTTTAGGTACGTAAGAGCCAAAGAGATTAAATATATGTCTTTGGTAAGAGCACACAGTTGCTTCTTTGCTAAATGCGAAGTTAGAAGAATAAATCGCCCTCTCCTTGTGTGCTTGCATATTAGCAGGAAGAGAACGTTTATTTTTTCTTACCGTTCCAACTAGTGTCATATTCCACGAATTCAAGGAATGGGCTAATTGAAGCGACGTAAAAAAATTATCCGTAGTTACATTCAGCCCTGAGTTTTAATATTTAGCCACGAGATCTAATACAGTGCATTCTCCTACATTTGTTTGACGTATGCCATCACCTGACTTTCCTGTATATAATTGTCCATTTAGGGGATAGGAGTTATTTACATCACAAGCCTAGAATATTTTTATGCCATACTTTTCAGGTTTTGATGGCATGTATTGAGTAAAGCGAGTCCGCCCACGATATCCATATAGCTGTTCGTCAACGGTAATACATTCACGAGGCTTGTAGATTTTATTCAAATTTGAAATGAACATAGTCCAAATATCTCGTATAGCAGCGGCTTTATCAGCAAACAAACGTTCAGGGCGCGTTACATCATTATCAAACCTTATGAAGCGTAGCAGCATTTTGAATCTATCATGGGACATCGCAGCCCGAAATAATGGTAAGTGACTAGATTTCCACAGTTCAGTCAAATGCTCTTTATTAGATCTATGCACCCCACCAAAGATTAGAATACCAAATAATACTAGTTTATGTGCTGGGAAGTGGTTCAGATTGCCACCGTGTTCCATCTTTTGCAATAAGAATATTTTCAAGCAATTCGCCTTCAAAACTCGCATCGGAATCGTAAGAATCAATCTCATTTTCAACTTCAGCTTCTGACTCAACATCCGAAATTTCAAATCTACCCTCTTCAACCAAAGGAATATAATCATGTTCATTATCAGAAGCAACAAACACACCTTCGTCACTAGAAGATTCTGCTAATATCGCAAAACTGTATGTAGGTAGGTGTAAACTGTATGAAGGTACCCGGGTACCTCGTCACTCTGTTAAAGGTGTTTTATTTGTCACTCACATAAGGGTTAAATGATCTTGCTTTGATTCTCGCCCAAAACCCCCCACAGACGCATCCAGACACAGACGCAGCCAAATTTTGTCTTGTAGAGTGTCAGCTCTGGCAATCATACATAAATGTATGTGGCTGCAGTCTCTGACTTAAAAGTCAATGTACTGTCACTTTCTTACAACTTACCATTTTAACATTATTCGCGATAAACACGATGTAAACGCAGCAGAAACCTAGCTGCGTGACGCAGAGGAACCCGATGACCAGGATCTTCATCGTACCGGCCATACTCCGAGTCCTGGCAGGCCCGTTCTTGAACACCAGGTACACCGTGTCTGCGAACCCTGGAGCCCGGTCTCGTTTTGACGTGAGATGCATTTCTTCTGAACAGTTTAGCTGTAAAGAAAAATATAATTTAATAGGCAGGTAAATTATTTCAGTGATAATTTTTAGTTAGGTAGGTACACTTTAGCTGAATATACTTGTGTTCGGCTCGCTGGTTTGTTGACTTCTTAACTAATAAAACGACATGTTTCCTACTTTAGAAAGCCTACTGCTGCAACTGCTGTGCGCCGAGACCAAGAAACTCTGCAAGTCCCGGAGAAATAAACACTTGAAGGGGTTTGAAGGTCCATGGCATAACTACTGTCGCGCATTTTTGTTTTTAAAATGGCGACCACGCATGGCACGCAGCCAGGCTCCATACAAAAATCTCAATCCCCTTTGGAAATCGCATCAAAACACCACGCTTGCATCATATTGTAGGTAATTACGTAACGAAAATTCATGGAGTAGGAAATAACCAGTTCCCACTTCCTTCTTAAATGAAAAGAGTTCCAAAAGTCCATTTTATAAGCGCAGTTACCGAGCGATTTAAAATAAACAACTTGAAACTATCTAGATCGTAAGTTCAACTGACCAGTAAATGCTGCGCATGCACGCATATGATGCCCAGTAGTGCGGTCATGATGGGCGAGAAGATGATGCCGCCGTTCCTGAAGGCGTCGCCCATGGCCAGCAGGCCGGTGCCGATGTTCCCTCGGAACAGGTGCAGCATTGTGTCTGTGTACCTGGTATATGAACACGGTTACTAAGAATGGGATGAAGAGGTAGCTGCGTAGGCTTTGTAATACAAAGTTTTTAAATTGCTAGGTTTCTATCTGGTGGAGATACCAAGGGAAATGAAAACAAGAGCGTTTGTTACACATACAGGGGCCGTATTGTGAAGCATTAATGTTATCATTATTTAATTGCAAAAAAGAGATGGTGCTATCGGCCTTCCATAGCTCGGTCACTCTCTCACACTGAAATAATGGTGGCATTGATACATCATAATACAGCCCCAGGAACCAACAAGTGAAGGGGCACTTCATTATGTCCCAGCTGTCTTTTCAGTCCGCCGCCGGCTTGTCTGATAGGAGATCGTCACACGCCGCAATCACAGCCTATTGCAGCCCACTGTTGGGCGGGCATAGGCCTCTCCCAAGCTCTGCCACATGTGCCAAACATTTTTATGCATTGTTTGTTCAAAAAGAAAATTGGTATACAGCCTAGACAGGCACTTTAAAAGTACAATATTTACCGCCTAAGGAATATTTTACGTCAACCGCAGTAATTGATGCAATTTATGAGGGAAATTAAATTAATTTTCGCGAGGCGCAGCACCGTATACGGCTTGTTGGTGAAGCAGGGGCCGGTAATTTACAAATCTACATTGCCACCGCGCTCTTGTAAAGCAGATACCTAGTCGGAAAATAGCCTTGAACTTGGCGGGAAAATCTTCATTAAAATAATGTGTCAGACTTCTACGGAAGGGGTTTCAATTAATAATGTAAAATTATGACATTTTTTAGTGTCGTTGCCTCTTCTCTCTTCAAAAGAGTTTAACAGTGCAGCTGAGCTATGCATATAAAATCACCCAAGTGCCCATGAATTAGCCAAGTGTCCTTTAAATTTATGTTTAAAGGACACTTGTCTTTGCGTGTGGTGTGGTGGTGGTGAGGAATGGTCACGAGGGACATCCAGGTATATTTAAACAGAAGGTAGGTACAGTCAGCAACAAACGTCGATGTCCAACGTCTGTTACTTTTACAAAATGATGAGACAGGTACATTTCTTTTCAGCATTTCATGTACTCGTATAATCAGCCTCTATTGTTCCCACTGCCGGGACACTGGCTTCCTCTTTTTGAGAGAAAGTGCGGGTTGGTAGCTGTCACATGTCTTAGAATTTTTGGTTCTATGACATGCCGGTTTCCTTACGATGTTTTCCTTCACCATTTTGAGAGCAGTGGTCAAAGTCAAAGTCAAAGTATTTATTTCAAATAAGCACATAAAAGGCACTTTTGAACGTCAGAAATTACAACAAATAGAATTGATTCTAGTCGCGATAAAATAAATGACCTACACAAAGTAACGCGACTGACTGGGTTCGAACCCAAGACCTACAACTCGTAAGTCGTGCACACATGTGCTAGTGTCCTCTCATGTACACTGTCATCTATAGAATCAGTCCACAGTTTATATGAATATTTTCCTCAATAATGACACGTGTGTGACTTCATCAAAGAAACGAATGTTGATAAGATAAATAGAAAATTTGCATTTTACTGATAACCAAGGAGCCCTTCTGATCGAATACAAGTGAGGCCACTTTCTCTAGGCTTTCTCATTGAAATAAAGTCTCGCCTCTACTTGACCTTCATAAATAGGGCCCCTGAGTCTGACCAACGAAGATAGACTAATGCGATTTGATTTTGATTTCTAAGTCAGGTAAAAATCAGAGTTAGGTACATACCTATACTTAACAGCAGACCAGGTACCTAGCAGATTATTTGCTTTAGGGCTGATTCTTCCAACATCAGATAACGTTTTTGTTTTCCGGAATTTCATTTCTTAAACTCTCAATACTACTATACAATAATACTCCTAGTATTGAACGTCCTAGCGGAATTGTTCGCCATTGCGTGCATTGCATGTTCGCACTCATTAAAAGAGCACTTTTAGAGTACGAGTATGTGAACTGTGGGAAGTTGTGAACTTGGTGCACTAATATATAACCTACCTACTCGCTAGACCATTTGATTTGAAAAAAAAATGTGGAAATCAAGCAATTATGATTTTATACTTAACTAGCTTCTGCCGGCGACTTCGTCCGCGTGAAATTCGTACTTTCCTCTAAAAATGTATGTTTGTGATATTTATCATTTTTTTAGACAAATAAGTTTTCGGGCCAATTTTCGAGTTAATGGAAGCAAACAGTAACATCCACCCCTTAAACTTTATTAGCCTTTTTCACCTTGGTAGGAATCGGTTTTTGAAAAACCCTAAAACACAGGTTTTTATTTTTATTTTTGTTTTAGTAGGACCGAGTGTCGAGTTAATCCGACAGCGGGTTAAATATTGTCCCAACCTGTCAACTTTGTCACCCCCTAAACCCTCTGTGAGGGGTTTTTTTTCAAACTAAAAGTGACAATCTTTATTATTTACTGAGCCAAATATTGCCAAGTTTCAAGTTTGTTAACCAAATGAATAAGATTTTTCATATAAACTGTATCCCCGCTTTTCACCCCCAAAGGCGTGCAATTTCGTAAAATCTTTTGGGATGTGTTCATTACTTGTCACGTTATTATTTTATTTTTGGCCTTAAGTATAAATACTGAGTTTCGAGTTAATCGGACCGCGCGTTAAAATTCTTCCATACAAACTTTGACACCTCCCAATCCCCTTCAGAAGGTAGTTTAGAAAAACAAAAAATGCCAAACTTCATAATTTACTATACTTCATAATTTAGATAAGTATGCGTGCCAAGTTTCAAGGTTATTAACTCAAGGAATTAGATTTTTCATACAAACAAAATCCCCCCTTTTCACCCCCTTAAGGGTTGAAATTCTAACAACACCGTTGCGTTAGCTTCCAACCATAAGCCTAGATAATAAATTTAGTGATTTTACTTCAAAAATTAAGGACTTTCCATGTACAACTTCATCCCGCTTTTTAACCCTTTGGAGGTGGAATTATCAAAAACGCTGAGACAGGTATAAATTATTAATTTTCAATAGTTATCCTTAACAATCGTTAGCCTTAACACACAATTTGAAGATCCTAACTTCAAAACTGATGGACTTTCATATACACTTCCATCCCCTATTTTACCCCTTTAGGGGTGGAATTTCCAAAAATCCTTTCTTAGTAGATACTTACCTACTCTTCATAAAGAACACACCGTCAAAGTTTCATGTCTCTAGGACCAGCGGTTTGGGCTGTGTGTTGATATATCACCCAGTCGTCAGTCAGTCAATCAGTGAATCAGTCAGTTTACCATTTTATATATACTTAGATTGCGTTCTCTTCCACGATTTTGTTTCACATCGAGATCATATAATCAGATTATCTCTGCATTTTTAGCTGGCCTGGCGTAGGACGGAGATTCAATAGAATAAGAGCCAAACTAGACTTTGTTACCACAGACGTGCATTATTTCCTGCATAAAGGACCTTCCATTTTTGTACGGACATAGGTAAAAGCACGAAGTAATTGCATGCAGCCTGCACTCTGCATCCCGTACGCAAAATACGCGCTTGGACGTGAAGTTGCGGCCAGTCCGTTAGACAAAATAATAGCCTAGCACAATTAACAGTGTTACTCACGAGGTAGGATGCGTCACATGATGATGTCCATCGCCATGCGGCCCGTTCATAGCCTTTCCATTCTCCAGCTCCTGTCCCTTGGAGTCTGTGAGGATCTGCTCCTTAGACTGGAACATGCCGTAGCCGTCGCTCACACTGCTGGAACAAGGGTTAAGCACCACTTTAGAAAAAAGTCGAAAAAAACGCTTGCACAGAATCCTGTCTTTGCTCTCCGCATAGTCAGCTACACAGGGTCCCAAAATAGATGATCAAATTTGAACACAGCGCTTAGTACGTCTAACCAAAGATATCAAAGCAAAAAAAAAACTGATTATAGTGATTTTATTTTGACCTGAAATAATAAATTGCCGGCACATTAGTGTATTTTTGTTAGCTGATTATTTTTTCTGTATCTAATGCGATTTTCTTATATATTTATTTTACCATCGTCCTTATTTTGGTAGTCTGAATGATTGATTTCTAAAAGTTTGTCCACCTATTTTAATGGTACCTTATATTTAAAGGACTTCAAAAAGTCTCAAATAATTTTGTGTATTTATAGGTAATCAATTTAGGAAATAGGTACGCCTTACATCTATGTGAAAAAGTCTGCCACGAACACGGCCTACTATCTGCAGCAGGCCGTATTCGTGGCAGACTTTTTGAAATCGATTTTTAAAATAAAATACTTTTCACAAAAAATACGTGTTCAATAAATTTGGCAATACTTCAACCCTCAAAAATATAAAAATTAAAGTACAAGAAAAAAGTTTGTAAGCTTCTCTGTACTGTGAGAAACACTAGTTTCGTTTGAACGGTTCGCGGCACTGCGCGGATGTGTAGGGAGCTAGTGCTTGCCACTGCCTGGGGTCTTACTCTCCAAACTAATTTTAATACCACAGAGATGCCAATGAGTCCAATGTTAATTTTACAGTCACGTGATTCGGTACTCTTGAAAACAATATTGTCAACAATTACCCCACGCCAAGCCCGAACCCAATTCCACTTAGTTCTCCAAAATGGACACCCAATCTAAAAATCATTTGGCGCTAGCATCGAACTCAAGAGTACGAAACGTCACAATTCCAATGTCGAACTATCGGAATTAAATTGAAGAGTAAGCAACCTGGTAGTGAGGGGGGCTACATGCAGCACCCCTCACGTTTAACGGGTGCGCTTACATATCGATTAGATGTCATTGCACTAATTAAGATATATTGCAAGTTATTTCTACTGAAACTTTTCTGAATTTTCAGATAAAAATCTAACGTCCATGGCACATTATTCGTATCATATTTTAGATATTTTTTCTATGCGAGAATACAAATCCAAAGACTCGTCACCATGCCCTTGGAGACACCGTCGTCGTCTCGTTTAATTGTACACAGAACATAACATCACGCCTGTATTCCCCAAAGGGCTAAGCAGAGGTGTACGGTCAGCAATAAAAGTCGATTAACACTTCAGTTTTTTTAATTTCAGTTATTGAGCAAAATATTTGTTCAATATTGCAGCAGAAGTACAATGCAATTTTGAACAAATATTTCGCTCAATAACTGAGATTAGAAAACTGGAGTGTTAATATTTTGCTCAATAACTGAGATTAAAAAAACTGAAGTATTTATCGACAATTGTTGCTGAATGTACCTGTAGTATCTACGTCCACATTTCACCAGATATTTTGAAGTTCCATATAACAGGGGTGAGCAGGTATTATAGCCTAGCGTTTATCTAACTATCCGGTGGCCGGTTGATCAGTGGTGGCCGGTGGGTCAGTGGTGGCCGGTGGGACAGTGGTGGCCGGTGGGTCAGTGGTATCGGCCGCTCGCGCTATTGTTTCGTTTTCTTTTAGCGTCCTTTCAGGTTTTTTCTTTTTGCTCGGCTCTTTAGATTTCAAGAATTGGGTTATCATTGAAGTTAAAAATAAAAAGTTCTGGAAAAGTTCCAGAGATTAGCGCGTTCAAACAAACCAACTCTTCAGCTTTATTAAATAAGTACCTATAGATAAGTTAAATCGAAATTAGGTAGAAGCAAAACCTATAAAAATAAAAGACAAATTATAAAAATTATTCAGTAGGATTGAAGTCAAGTCTGTAGGTAAACGTAGCACAAGCATAGAAGAGCCAGCTATCTGTAAGACTACACGAATGTTAGGTGCAATCATGAACGCTGCCACAGAAAACACCACAAAGATATATTAGCTCCGGTTATTGCCCGAAAAATTATGCTTTGCTATATAATTATGTACCTAAGTATGTGTAAATAAATATAGTGCCGAAGTGATTATATAAATCAAGACACCGGTGACGCATCGTAACAATGGGCCATTAATTACAAGGTTGTACATCTGGACAATGTTTGGAGGCTCTGCTCGGTGACATAAGAAAAGAGAGACTAGTGCAGGGCTTGAAATACCAGAATCACGGGAGTACCTTTACTATTGGCATTTCTAACCAATATCGGTACTGTACCGGAACCGGTACCAACATCGGTAAGTACCAAACAAATAATTCCGTAAGTTAGAGCGAGAAAACATACAGGAAGTAAGAAGGATAGTTATTAGACTTTTGGTACCGGTACCCGTCTGGAACCAGATACCGAAATGGCAAGAACCACTAAATACTAAAGTATTTTTGGTATCAATCATTGTCCTCGAGAATTAATTTACTGCAGTGACAACCCAGTGAAGAGCGAAGAGCAGTGATGGTGGCTCTGGCTCAGTGGTAACGACCGTGGCTTACGTGTGATCGTGGGTTAGATCCAAAGCAGGCGCTTTACGTACTTTGTGTATTTTTTTCATCACCTTTGCTCTCAAAACGGTGACAGAACATCGTTAGGACACCGGCATGTAGAACCAAAAACTCGAAGACATTGTGACATCCGCCAACCCGCACTAGGCCTGCGTCACAGCCCACTCCCTCTCACAGAGAGGAGGCCTGTATCCCAGCTGTGGGAACATTATAGGCTGATTATTATAAGAAGTGATAATTTCAAAGCCACGTGATCAGTGTCCGTGCTACTAACGATATCTGCTGCGTCCACGAGTACTCATAACAATCATAATGGCGGCTATTTCCATACAAAATTACATAGATCATGGCTGATTATAAATAGGACGTAGGTTAGGACTTCCGTTAGTTATAATAACTTCAACTAAGTTACAAATGAACATTATTTAAGTAATCAAGTAAAGAGCGTGGAATGTGTCTTTGCGCTGCAATTTTATATATAGGTAGGTACTCGTATCATCTTTTGTACCAACCACATTTTATACAAATGCCATTTTGATTTAATTTGCTGGTTCAAGCGTAATGAAGTAATGTTTTACTGCCTACCCCAATTTCGTTTCGTTTGGGTCACTCATAAGTGCCTTACTTTTTATTTCAACATGTTTTTTTTTCAACGTATTTTTTTATTGCGTTGACTTAGAAGCTTGATTTTTTAGGGCTCCAAGGGACAATAGACCCAGATACTTACGTATTTGATTTGACAGACAGACAGACAACGAATTGTTCATATAAGGGTTCCGTTTTTTACTTTTATGGTATGGAACCCTAACAATTCTTATTTTTTCATTAAAACAGTTGATAACTGTGATAATAATTAAAGATGAATAATTATTATTCCTCTTGAACAAAAACATGTAACCGATTGTTAGGTAGGCACCTAAGTACGTACTAGGTATGTATATAGTGCACTGTTTCGACGTTAAAAAAGTAATTAGGAAACCTATGTTCACAGTGATATTTATACTTTTTTCTTTTGTGTATAAATTTTTTTATTTAAGTGTTTCAAGTGTTTCTATTGACGTAGCGTAGTTGACTGTACTACAAGCCAGGACAAGATAACTCTTCACGCATAAGTATGCGTGAAGAGTTACCGTGTCCTGGCTGCAGCATCAGCGCCCTAATTGTGTAACACACTTTCAATCGCAATTTGAATGACTTTGAAGGATACAGCTAAAGGTCAGCGAAAGGCGATACGATGACGATCCCTTTCCGAATTGATACGTTTATCCATTGCTCCAACTGTTCGATTTTTTTTTTTGTACAACTTTAATAACACACAATGAATGTTGAAAAAAATTACAATGAATGTTGTTGAAAAGTCAAAATAAAAGGCATTGCTACTTGTAAGTGTGTTACGCAATTACCCCGCAGCCGCAGGTCACGTCTACCAAAAATGTACTTATTGACGCCCGAAAGGAACTCAAAGTTTGAACTTAATATAATTATTTTCTTTTCCTGTTAATTTTTTGTGGGAAGAAACTGTAAAAATAACATTCGGGACAAATATATCTGGCGTTGGAAAAATCAGCCTGGAAGTTTTCAAAATCAATTTGTTAAAATAATAACATACTGAAAAGTATAACTTAATAAAAGCTTGAAAATGCTATCATTTTAACCATCCTTTAACCAAGAGGGCGGGGAATCATTCTTCGGTAGGACAAACCTGGTAAACTAAGTTCAAATCAAAGCTCCCATTCTATTCAGTGTGATGAATCACGATGGTGAGTAACAGACGGCTCTCTGTGATAATCATTATCGCGATTAACCTACAGCAGTCGACAGTTGGACATAGGCCCCTCCAATCGGACGCCGTTCATCTCGGTTCTCGGCAACTCTCATCCAGCTGTTACCAGCTACCCTGCGAAGATCGTCGCTCCACCTAGCATGAGGGCGTCCCACCTTACATTTACCCCAACGGTTATCGGTTCTACGGCTAATATGGCCGGCCCATTGCCACTTCAGTTCGCTTAGTCTGTGAGTTATGTTAATAACTTTCGTCAACAAATAACATTAATGATTTGTCATCTATCTTTGACATTCTTCATTACTTACCTACTTTGTAAAGAACTGGTAAAAGAAGTGTTTTCAAGAAAAATCGGTTGTCTGTAAAGTCGGTTTACTGACGATAGTTGAACGTGACAACGTCATAAGAAAATACTGATGGAATAGTTGCATTGCATTTGTTAATATTCGCTTGCACTTCAAGCCGCCATGGAACGCTACAGAGCAAGGCCGCGAGGTAACGCTACATGATTCATGTTTTTTCGTGAGTGCAGCCAGCTTCATCGATTTATTAGACGTTGTCACGTCAAAAACCTCGTTATGGTATTTGGTAGGTACATTTTGTTCAACTCTTGAGTTCGATAATTCTTTCGTAGGTAGATAAATGGCCCCAGCCTTCATTTAGATACGTCCCAAAGTAATCCACAGACTGGGAAACCCGTAAACAATGATAATGTTGAATGCGTCACTCAAGAGAGTAGGTAAATAGGTACCCAACAATGATTACTTCCTTTAGTTGAATAAACAATCGCCACGTATTATCATTGTTGTGTTATGCATAGGTGCAATCGTACACTGCAGGGGGTTTATCACAAGGTCGCACCGGATCTGATTAATTTGCCGTATCGAGGGTCCGTCACTACGGTTCTAGGAAAATCATGGGGAGTGAGTCGGAGAACTGTACCGATAATACAATACTCCTCTCTGCTATGGCTCATCCATCCATATAGAGTAGTAGAGTACCAACGAGTAGGTGACTACCAAACCATAAACAAACAACAAACGTAAAATGGATAATCCTACATTCATTCATTCACTGACAGACCATGGCAGGTAGATTGGGTCTAAACTAGAAGCATGAATTCCTAAATTGGAAATTAAACAATTAATATTCATATAAATTATATTATATTAATATAATTAATTTTAATTTCATAATTAATTAAATAATTATTAAAATAATGTTGCACAAGACCTACCTTATATAACGAAAGTGAGCAATAGGGTAGGATTTTTGAAAATCCATCTTTTAAAAGGGTTAAACAGAAGGTGTATGGAAGTTCCTGTATAATAGAAGACGATGGAAGTTCGTCATTGTTCCCGATCGGGACATCGCAACAAACACACAGTTTTTAGATAAATAAATAATAATATAATACAATCCTTGCTTACATGCGTGTGCACTGTGCTGTGCACACATAAAAGTTGAGGGACGTGCAGATTTATCATGACATTCATCTTTCACTTTTAAATTCTTCTTGTAAAATATTAACGTAATGCACAGTTCGCGGGCATTGATTGAGAAAACAATTGAAAACTAGCACATAGACAGCATCCGTTGAAAAAACAATAGGTAGGTAGACACCACTGGATCAATTTGACCAGCTTAAGAGTTAGCTATTCTTCTAATAATGTAAGACCGAATGCTACAGCCTACATCCCACAATAGGATAATAATCCAGGAAAGACGTTGGCAGGGGATAGATCAAATATAATGCATAAGTTGCACAGCACAATTGCTGAAGCCTTCATTTAAACCCAGTTCAATAAAAAAAAAACTTACGATATTTTCAAATACACAGGATCCCTTCTTACACTAAATTAACTGACAAACTAAATTAAAATATAATATCCTAACCTAATTAAAACTATTAACAAACTAAAATATTGCCATTGCCACGTTGTATGGCAATGTTTATAACTAGCCTCCTAATTGACTTCTGGCCCAAGGTAAAAGCCAGCCCTTGGTCTCGGGAAGTCAATCCAGTCGTTTGTAGATTTTGTTGATCAAACCACATGAGCACTTTGAACCCACCGGCCCATGGGTTTCAACCCCAACCAGCTCGAAAATATAATTACCGATAAGGTTATTATATTATACTTTCGCCGCTTGTGGGTTTCCGCGCCGCTGCAGCAGCGCCAGCACAGCGCGCCGAGCCAGAAAGATGTTAAATAATTTTAATCATTTAAAACAATAATATCTAAAGTTTTTGACAATATATTTCACGGAAATAAGACTATATCGAAAAATGTGTGAAAATACGACGATTTGCAGCAAAAATTATTTCGTCATTTGGACAGGCGGCATAATGGACTGTTCTTAAGTTATGAATAAGTAATTATCTTAGAAAAAAACACATTAGGTAATAGAGTCCCAGAGCAATTTTCACGTTAATTTTCGCAGTTGCTCAGTTAACAATAAAATAAAATTCCAATAGATGGGAACCCAATCATTTACATAACACTCGCCTCTGTTGTAATATAGCCAGACTGTTTGGTAACTATTACAATTCGCTTCGCAATGCTGAAACACAATCAAAACAAGTCGCTTAACAGCAAAACTACGTGTGGATAAACTTTTCAGCCATTAGACCAACAATAACGATGACGTCATTTTTGATGTTCTTATGTTCTGAAACATCCAGTCTATTCTGTAAAAATCTCACTGTGAAAACTTAAGTGAAGTGAACTTTCATGCCACCTGAGAGAGTGAGATGTTTACAGAATACATCGGCTTATCTACCAGAAAATCCATATCCAAAGTCACATTATTAACCTACTTAGCTCTATGAAGCCAAGAACTGTATTATATTTAGGCCTACACCGTCCTCCCATACCTAATATAACTGTAATTTGATAACATTGTAAAATTCTTTTATTTTTAAAAGATTTACTGTGGAGTTTTTTTTCCGGCTCTTCTCGATAGGTAACAACCACCTAACTTCTGACGTGTCATAAGTGCCCATGTAGGTTTATGTGAAACAAAATATTTTCAATTTTGGAACTCCCTTTCAAGTAAGTAACCCATATAAGGAAACCAACGCACACGCATTCAGAGCCAGCCAGCTCAGCTACTAAACCTACCAAACTTATGACTTTAGCTATTTACCACAGGCATTATTAGTTAATTTACGGTTACAAAAAACAATAAATCATAATCATTATGCTCCCAATGCTGGGACATGGGCAGACGGAGCGGGCCGTAATCCACCACGCGAGCCCAGTTCGGATTGGTAGATGTCACATATCTTCGAATTTTTGTTTCTAGGACATGCCGGTTTCCTCACGATGTTTTCCATCACCGTTTCGAAAGTAGTGATAATAAAATTATTTACACAAAGTAAAGCGCCTGACACTTCGAACCTACGACCTACTAGCTCGTAAGTCGCGGCCGTCACCACTGGGCCCATCACTGCTCACCACTAGTAGGTACAAAAGTGGTTAAAAAGTTCACATAAAAATAAAACAATAGAGCATCATTCATTAAAACTTTATTCATAAACATAGATAACATAATATCACGCCTGTACTCACCAAAGTGCTAGGCAGTGGTGAACCTACCACACACTTATTTACAAAACTTAACTTAGATTATGGTTTATAAATAACTAACAATACTGTCTATATAATAATATCCATAAGGAAACAATCTATACTAATATTATAAAGAGGTAAAGTTTGTATGTTTGTATGTAGGGGGTAATCTCTGAAACTACCAGTCGGATTTGAAAAAATCTTTTTGTATTTGATAGCCCAATTCTTGAGGAAAGCTATAGGCTATTTAACATCACGCTATGACCCTTAGGAGCCGAGCAAAAAGAAAAAAGTCAGAAATAACGCTAAGCAACAACGAAGTAATAGCGCGGGCAGGCGATGCGATGCGACGGGGTGGGTCGGGGGAACAAGAAATTACACGCGGACGAAGTCGCGGGCAGAAGCTAGTAATATGTAAATTGATTCATATGGAAACACGTTATACCTAAATAGATTGCAGCATTTTCTACAAGCAATTTATTAGGTAATGGCAAACTTTCACATAACAATGTTTGTGGCAGTTTAAAAAAACTAACTCTACCTACTTAACAGTCGTTATTCAGCAATGAAGTAAAGATAATGAAAATAAACCCCTGAATGATACTGATATATATATACCAATCATACAACGCAGTAGCAAAGTTCTAAGCAGACACAATTTAGATTAGGTACTATGTTTACAAGCTGAGGACCGACCTCTTTGTTGTATAACACTTACAACTCTAATAAGTCGTAACAATCCAATTATGAAAGTTTAATACAAACTGGTTAGCCATGAAAGCATTACAAAATGAACCTGTAGTAATAAAAAAATACATCCGCTGAAAACACTAGCATAATTATATACGTATTTAAAATAGCTGCAGGCACAGTCAAGAATCAAATATTATAATTGCGTTAAGGTGGATTTTGACTTGTTCCTTATTATTAGTCCGCGACTACGTCATTGCTAACCATTGCAGGCATTTTGGATGAAAATCACAGTTCAGAAGAATTTGTTTGAAAATTGATAAACATTATCACTGTTTAGCCGCACCTCGTACATGTTTTAGCACATAGGTACCTACAGAAAATATCTGAGCAACGCATTAAGAACCACTATCTCTTTTAGACATCTAATTGGTACATAAAGTTACGTTTATCGACCTATCTCTTACATTTGTTATTTCGCAAAAACCGATTTGTAAATAAGGCCCGCGGCTCATGATGTAAACAATAATAATATATTATTTTTGTATTGTGTGCGTGGGCTTCGTCCTTGTCCTACTAGGGCGACTTGTGTCATAGGCCTTAAGTTTTCGAAAAGAGTGGTATGTCCCAATGAATGTGGTCATACTTTACATATTATCTCACTATAATATTATAAAGGCGAAAGTTTGTGTGTGTGTTTATATGTTTGTTACTTCTTCACGCTCAAACGGCTGGACCAATTTTGATTAAATTTTATATGGAGGTAGCTGACACCCTGGATTAACATATAGTCTACTTTTTGTCCCAATATTCCTACGGGATCGAGATTTACGCGGGTGAAACCGTGGGGCGCAGCTAGTAATACCATAAAGACGTGCACTTCATAGAAATATCCACCTGTGAACTTACAACTTCAATGTGGACATGGTCCAGTGAGGGTTCACATCTAAGCTAAGTAAGTACCTACTCTGTCATGGGCAAATTTGAATCGAACTTAACTTACTAATAACAATAGCTTACCACTTTAGCTGAAGAAGTAGCACTTTAACACTAAAACACAAACAAGTAATTTAAAACTACATTCAATGTTGTGTATGAAAACTGATATTTAACACTGCGGTCCAATTAAATCACTTAAACACCTCAAAATAATTTATAAATTGGCCTCAACAGCTGATTGATCTGTTTCCGCACCTTTCTTGGTCTTGAGATGTAATCAGCCAACGCTGTCCCTATACCTGATGCTGCAGCCGAGAATGCGTTCTGGAAGGGGCGGTTGTGCTGCCCGGTAAAGCCTTGGTTGAAGCCAGGTTGGAATCCCTGCTGAGGGTAGAAGCCTTGACCTCCGAAGAAACCAGGGCCTCCGTATCCTCCCTGGTCTCCATAGCCTCCACCATGTCCACCTCCATGGCCACCCCCGTTTCCTCCATGGCCACCCCCGTGTCCTCCATGACCGCCCCCGTGTCCTCCATGGCCGCCCCCGTGTCCTCCATGGCCGCCGCCGTGTCCTCCATGGCCGCCGTGTCCTCCATGGCCGTGTTCATGCCCATATCCTCCTTGAACAGGATACGGATGCACTGGCGCGTAGTGAGGCACGTACGGTGCAACCGGCACACCTCCACATCCAAAGAAGTAGTTCATGACAGGAGCTGACACGAACGTGTCATGGGAGCCGAAGGTCTTCCCGTAACCCCCACAGGGACCTCCTTGCTGGCCGTTTTGGCCATGTTTCTTGCGTTTGCGATGCTTCCTCCTTTCTAGATCCTCGCTGTTGATGTCTTCCGGCAGGTCTATATCCAGGTCCCTGGTCTCGCCATCCTCTGCGGCGATAGCAAGCACCGCGCAGAACAGCAGGAGTACGATGAGTGATGTCCTCTAGAAGAGGAATAACCATTTAATTTGATTCCACAAGGAGATGGGTGGCGTTCATAACGAAGCTGCTAAGGTAGCTTGATGTGTTTTAGTTCACAGTCCAGGGGACTTCATGTTGTCACCATTAATGCAAAATAAAAGGATTACAAACTTACCATTTTAGTTGAATTGTTATTGCTATGTGTGACCCGGCTGCCGGAGCTCGTGGTCTGCTAACAACTAACTCCGTCTCCGAACTCCGGCCAAATTAGGGAATCTGGTGTTGAAAGTGAAAGTATGTTACCGATCCACGAGCAACAACAATGATATCGCAACGATGACGAATAAGTATAGCCGTTTGTTGGAGCATGGCTTGAGCAAGAGCCTCGCCTGGGCGGAACGAGGAGCCCAACGACGGAGCTTCGGGCGCCATCTTGGTTAAAGTACTCGTAAAGACAAACAGAGGTCACAAAGGTCTCCTAGGTGCGGACAACCCATAAAGCTGCGATATAAAGGCGTAGTCAACGTCAAACTGTCAGCACTGATGTGCGGTTCACTGTACATAGGCGACACTAAAATCCAGAAGTTTTGATAAAGCTCGCTGTAAATAAACGGATACAGTATTCAGGATACACAGCTGAAGTGATGCAACCGTGATTCGGAGCCGGTCCTGCCCATGCGCATAGTAAGTTGCTACACCGCGCCGTGGGAAGTTAGCGCCATACGTAGTGGATGGGAATAAATGTTACACTAGAGACCTTACAGGTACCTATTTTACCAACATTTACTTGTTACTAACAACGTTACGTACAACCTTACAAGACTAAAGAATTTGATAAACTTTCATAATACATTGGAAACGACCTAAATGACGATATACCTGTTGCGATAATGTACTCAATTGATTACAAAAATCAATTAAAGTTCTTTTAATTTTCGTAATACAACACAAGCTCTTTCGCTAACAAAGCTTACCAACCAACGCTATTGTGAATAAACTACAAATCAATGTTGCCTATCATTGCCAATTTCAAAATCGTGTAACATTTTTGGAAAACCCCTCCTTTCGTAAATACTTAGTAGGTAAGTGGAATATGTTTCACCACTGCGGTGCGCCAAGCACGTGCAGCAGATCATAGCAACACGGCGACCTTGAGCCGAGCACCGCAGGCTTGTCGCACACAACAAGCGATAAAGAGAAAGATATCGTCACGCTTTTTGTATCATAACTGTGCTATACTTGTCTCAGATTAGAATGGAATGAAGGATATTGCAATACGACGCCATGACATGCGCACAGCAAGACGTACGTCAGAGGGAACACATTGAGTTTGAATTAGCCTAGCATAGTAACAGAAGCATAATCAGCCTATAATGCTATCCCACTGCTGGGATACAGGCTTCCTTTTTGTGAGGGGGAGAGGCCGAGCAGCTCTATTGATAGTTCGGTTGTAACAGTTGTATGAGCCTAGTTAGTACTGGTAAGCTATTTTATTACTAGTGTACTTGAATAGCGTAATTGACTACTATTCAAGTACACTAGTAATAAATATGTTATATATACACTACCTTATATATTATATATAAACTACGTATATATATACCTACACTACATAAGGCGAATTTCACCAACGAAACTGAACACAACTTTTAAACGCGACTTAGATGTGCTGATTGCGTTCAGTTTCATTGGTGAAATTCGACCAGAGAGCTCAACGTTAAATGAAGTAATAATATATACGAGTATATTAAAACCGATACTACTCGTATACTCTGCTATCGTACGCTAAAGCCAGCTACCGACGTGCACAATCCTAAGTGAATATTTTGCGACATTGCATTTACTGCAATTTTACTATCATGAATTACCGTAATTACAAATAGTAGGACCCGTGGGAAAACATACAGAACTAGATTTTAGTAGCCATTTTATTAAGCCTATTTTCCCATAATACTGGGTGTGTGTAAGTGCGACTGCTCGCTCAGCTTTGGTGAGGGGGTCCTAGGTTCGATTGTTAGGTCGGACAAAGTATTCAATCCGCCTAGCCTTTTCTCAACTATGTCGTGGACGGCTTCAGTCTAAACGGATGCAGCTGAATACGAGTATTTTACATGGAGCGACTGCCTATCTGACCTCCACAACCTGTTACTGGATGAGAATTTTGGGCTTATTTATTATACCCGTAACAACTGTCAAAGATCTAAGAATGACATCCAGGACTAAGAGCTTAACGTGCTGTCCGAAGCACAGAACAGTCTCCATAAGTAATGGATGGCTACCCATCCATGATCCGACCGCGGCAAGCGATGGACACGTGCGGCTGTTATCATTTATTGGGAAATTTTCAATAACACTCCGGGCATTATTTGTGCCCGGTAAATGGCAATTCGAATACATACAATATTCGAATACATACATACAATATGAGGCCTAATTAATTAAATAACATAGCTAGAGAAATTGGGATGTACTGTACGACACCCCCCCCCCATTCCCCGCCCCTATCCCTTCGCAGACGTAACGAAAGCAGATATGTAACTGTCAACAGCAGTAAGTACGAGTGTTGTTCTAGATATGTAACTGTCATCAGCAGTAAGTATGAGTGTTGTTCTAGATATGTAACTGTCATTAGCAGTTAGTACGAGTGTTGTTCTAGATATGTAACTGTCATTAGCAGTTAGTACGAGTGTTGTTCTAGATATGTAACTGTCAACAGCAGTAAGTACGAGTGTTGTTCTAGATATGTAACTTTCATCAGCAGTAAGTACGAGTGTTGTTCTAGATATGTAACTGTCATCAGCACGTTAGTTATGGTGATAAATACGTCCACTACACACTAATAAGTCCTCTACACACTAATACGTCCACTACACGCTAATACTAACTACTATACTGACACTGGAGGCTGCGCCAGTACCGAGCCGAGTTCAATGAACTCGAATCAGAGGAAGGTCAAACTTGTTTTTGCGACCCTTCTAATATACAGAATAAATCAAGCTGATGCAATAACAAAATGTTAAAAACCCTTTAGGAGAACCTTATTTTGAAAGAGAAAAAAACATTAATGTAAACAGGTTTAAATTATATAAAAACATGAAAAAAACATCATAATTTATAAATGGAGACCCGTGCCTGCGCAGTGGAATCGATAAGGGAATGCACAAACCTATTTCAATTAACAAAATCGACTTTTTGTTGATGTATCATAAAGTGGTTCAAGAAAGTCTTAAAACGTCGCTAAGATAAAAACACATCAAACACATCAGAAGCGACGTCCTACAGTATTGAATGCAGAGTAGCATTGTATCTGCCCGACCCAGGTCAATATCAAGATCAATGCTAAATACCACAATGACTGCCGTTTATCCAATACAGTGTTGCATGTGTCGGTATTATGTGTGTGAGCTGCATCGCTTATTATGTGGTCGACCACAAATATCTAAAGTGATGCTTTAATAAAAATAATTCTATTGTTTATTCTACAGATCAGCGGTTGAAGTTTCATCAATATTTATTGCTTTGTTCACGTTGTCTAGCAGACGAACTTTTCAAACTTAAATGCAATGGATAAAGAATTTCCTTCAAAACTCATCGGATTGTGAAGGAAATCGTGTTACGCAATTGGGATTGAAAACAAAAAGCCAGGGAATGCTGAAATCTTCATTACACACTTATGTACAATGGATACCTAGCCTGTTTGCAATATCAGACAGACCAATAACAACTTTCAATAAGTTGTATCTGCCTGCCTTTTCCCAACTATGTATGGGGTCGGCTTCCAGTCTAACCGGATGCAGCTGAATACCAGTATTTTACATGGAGCGACTGCCTATCTGACCTCCACAACCCAGTTACTGGGTAATATGATACCCCTTGGTAAGACTGCTTGTCAGACTTTCGGGCTTCTGACTACCCGTAACGACTGCCAAATCCGAGAATGACAGCCAGGACCAACGGCTTAACGCGCTTTCCAAGTCCAAGGCACGGAGGGGTCATGGTATGTAAAGATGGTCACCCATCCATAGACCACGTAGCTTAATCTGATCGATCGGCCTGAGCGGCTATAATTATTTAGCTACGGGCCCCTCAAGTCATAAGTATTACAAGTTAAGTTACTGTACAAAATGATCTCGCAATAAAGTCAGGAACCCTTGTTCACTTCGGCAACTAAACAGTTATATTTGGGTTCAAGGGCCTTTTTTTTTGAGCATGGGAAATCAATGGTTAAGGACATGTTTTCTTCTCCGGTTTTTAGGGAGAATGTAGAATTACTTTTAAGTTTTTTATTTTTGTCCCCACCCTTTGTAAATATACAGGGTGGCAGGGACAACCTGTGGATACCTACATTTCATGATTCTAGAGCCAGGAGTTGAAAGTTTGTGAGTTTTCGTATCTTGTTAAAAAAAATATATTTCTTTTTGTTAATGTTTGCTACAAGAGTGCAATACCTAGGCGGTCAAAGTGTATGGAACAGCTTTTTTTTTATAACCGATGAAAAATTTCAACGCAAGGAGGTCGAGAATCATCAACTGAATCCGTGATTACAGGCTGCGCGTCGGTGTCCCTGCCGCTCTGTATACAGTCATAAGATTGGAATCTTTCATTAAGAAAAGACACCCCCTCCGCCCTCCTGTAAACAACTGTCTATTGTTCAGGAGAAAGGAAATATAAGAATAACGCATGAATACTTCGCCGCTTGCCGATTTACGTTAAAGTAAAATAAATAAACAAACATCTATTCTCACATTCATAACGTAGGCACGTATCTATATTACGTATAAGTTATAGTTATACCGCAACGATCAGAAAGTATTGACTATAATTATAATAATTAAAATGATAGTAAACTCACTTGTTATCATTGTTGAAGGACACAGCGCTGCCACTGATGTGGCTGATGTTCACTTTGTTGTTCTCCATGTTTTCCTGAAACAATAGAACAATTTATTTTAATTAATGATCGGTTCCATCACTAAAATGACTGATGTCACTCGGAAAGCTGCCACGCTGAAATGGAATTGGGATACAATTGACACATCAGCCGCATGTCAGACATCAATGGGCCAAACTTATGACAGCTCTGGACAGAGAGAGATGGCGGGAGAGTAGGAAAACCTTTGCCCAGTAGTGGGACGTCAATGGCTAGTAAAAAGAATAAAAATTAAATAATACCTATCTTAGCAATATTTCTGATTAACGGAGAGGGAGAGGAAGGCCAATGAAAAGATGGATAGATTTTGTGAGGACAGCTATATGAAAGAAAGGAAAGATAACAAGAGACTGGTTTACAGGGAGAATGTAAGAAAAAAACCGTATTGTAAAAGTGTTTGTTATTCTTCCTAGTCCTACATCACCACACTATTATTATAAAGGCGAAAGTGTGTGATTGTGTGTGTGTGTTTATATGTTTGTTACTTCTTCACGCTCAAACGGCTGGACCAATTTTGATAAAATTTTGTATGGAGGTAGTTGACTTACGTTACTTTACGTTGAATACAAATCCGATTGATAGTTTCAGAGATAAGCGCGTACAAACAAAAGAACTCTTCAGATTTATTATTAATATAGCTGTTTATGTTTAAAACATTGTATATCAGGGTATCAGATTTTATCAAAACCATAATCAAACCTAACAACATTACGGTGATATATTGTTGACATATATTTCGTTTATCTCCTTGTTATGACGACATTTGTCTAACACGTGTGGATGTTTCCTAAAGATTTAGCCTCAAAGGGTATTTTCCATTCACTACTGTAAAAATACCTTGTGAGGGAGGAAACGAACTAAACAAAAACATTGGCACTCCGGGAGTGCCGACAGAAGTGAAAACAAAACACAAGCAGAATATTTTGCAATCACTCACTGACATATTGGATATGACATTAAAACCGAGTACCTACATCCCGAGGACAGCCGACATCCGAAGCGGGTATTTTTTTAATCGTCTTATAAACATAACACGCGCGGTGTCGCTTGCGGTAACAGTGGCGCGAGTTGAATGGTTTTTTCCATCTCAAAAAATGCCCAACGCCCCTAAAAAATTTTTCAAAAAGTCTAAAATCGACATGCCATCTTGATCACCATCTCTGTACGAGAAGAAGCATTAGAGAACTTGCTCTGCAGTGGGACAATAATGGGCTGCTATAATTATTTAAAGTTTTGAAGAAGCATATCTTTTTCTATCGGGCAACCTGTGTGCAGCTTAATATTTTTAAAATTTTCTCATATTTCGCCAGGAAGATCTAGGAATAGTTATTAATACCTTCTTTCAGTGTCCTTTACAAATTACAAGCTTTTGCCCGCGGCTTCGCTCGAGTTAATTTAGAATTTGACAATCAATTCGTTTTGAAAGACACGTGGCGCCAACTATTATCATAATAACGTTATTGTTGTTTTCCTTGGGAACAGCACTTTTTTCGGAATAAAGGTACCATGTCCGTTTCTGTACACCTGATAACGTACATGTATGCAAAATTTCAGGATGATCGGTTCAGTGGTTTAGGCGTGAAAAGGTAACAAACAAACACACTTACTTTCGCATTTATAATATTCGTTATGAAGGATTAGGATTAGTTAGGATAGTAAAAAAATTAGCCATGGCATGTTACATATTTGAACACTTAGGTTCTTGTCTTGTACTTTTAGACTGGAAGCTGCTTAAACCTCCTCATATCTTTATTGGACTATCAGAGAGCCCCCATCCGGGTACAAGTTGCCGTGGAAAACCATAAATGGACTTCGTACCCAAGTCGGTCGTAGCAAAGCGAATCTCTACAAGTGGGGGTGCATGGACGGCCTTAATCTTCTATGCGTATACGGCGTCTCTCCATAGATAATGGTCCACCTGATGACCTAATCGCTGCGTCAGCAAACGGTATTAGCAGTGCTGAATTTCGGGACAAACTTTAAAGAATTTGTATTTTATGTGTTATTTTGCCACGCTAAGGCCGTCCGCTGCTAAAGCGGGTGCACGGAGCGAGCGTCCGCCCGCACGGCGTGCTGTTTTCTATTATCCGCGTGGGACGGGAGACCCGCCACACGAAGCGCTGCTCTAAGGATGATAATAGAAAACTGCATGCCGCGCGGGCGCCTGCTCCGTGCACCCGCTCGCAGCGGACGGCCTTAGAAGAATACCTCCACACATTGGTCACAGAAAAGAAAACTTTCAGGAATTTCGTGAACAATAAAGGCGGGCTAAACAAACAGTCTGCTTCGCGAAAAATAAACCTTGAATTGAAAACCAGTTTTTTTTTTGTTTTTCTCTCCAAGGCTGCGATAATGTTGTGTCGCGTTCGTGATACGATTGTTATTATCACAATAACCTACTTATAAAATTTTTTGCTCTCTTTTTTTCGTCCATTTACACGTCATTGCGGATTTGAAGCATGAAATGTGCTGTTTCAATAGATTACTTGTAATGGGACGATAATGTGTGTGGTGGAGTGTCAACAGAATTGTTTTTATTATCTGAGTAATCTCACACTGATACGTTTTTTGCAAAGATTTAGGCTCTTGGTACACACAAGTTTTTCTTGCCGTAAAAAACGTTAGTTTATTCGCCGTATGTCATGCATGGTCGTCAGCGTAGTATGGATGACTATGTAAGTTTATTGACGACACGGCAGCACTACGGCACGGCGCCGTCGCCGTATACAATAGAACCGTGTCACATACAAGGTCACACGATTTTTCTAAGACGCGGCGGCGGCGCGCGTACCGTAAAAAGACCGTGCCGTGTACAAAGGATCATTTGTAATCTGACATATAATTATAAATAAATAAATAAAAAAAAGGGCCTGAGAGCCTAATATGGTCTTCAAAATTTTGGGGGATTAGAGCGAAGTCTAGGCAAATGGATTGAATGAGAGAGGGCTATAGCTCCCAAGAGCGGGCTAAAAAAATCCTATTCTAGAAACAACCATTTTATACCTTTCTTACTAAATTATAGCGATTTTAGATTGAAGAAGTGTGGGGCATTGAGTTGCGTCACGGTTTTTTTCTCCACTAAGTACCTAATTCAATCTTTGGAAAGTACACGATACGTGTTAAATCGTAACAGTCACATTGCATTAATACCTGCGAAAAGAAACCACAAACAAAGTTAAATTCTCTTAAATTTAATTAAAATATTGAACTATAATTATTGAATAAATAATATAATATTTGCAGTGAAAATAAGGAAAATCGGCTAAGGTTAACACCCTCGGTACTTTGCGACGATTATTTGCAAGTTTGTAGAATTGTATGTACCTACTAGCTTCTGCCCGAGACTTCGTCCGCGTGAAAGATCACCCTCCCCCATTCACCCTCTCAGGGGTTGAATTTCGAAAAACCCCTTCTTAGTAGATACCTACTGTTCACAAAGAACACACCCTCCAAACATGTCTTTAGGACCAGCGGTTTAGGCTGTGCGTTGATATATCAGTCAGTCAGGACTTTGAATTTTATATACATATTTAAATCGATTTTTAAAATAATATATAGATATATTTAATTATATATTAGATGTTTTGCTATTTAACATGTTTCATTAGCTTAACTATTGCACCTAAGAGTACCCACCTATAATTTACACAAGCTCTTTTCACTATTCTATTTTAATGGAGCCTTGATCTTTAGAGGAGCTCGTGCCTAATAAATAATAGGTAAAAGCTGCATGGGTCAATCGGATCAAAGGTTAATCTACGCTTGCCGGGATCGGTGCGTGGATGGGTAGGTAACCATCAATTACATATCGAGAGTCTCCTCTGTGCCTCGGAAACCAGATCAACCCGTTTGTCCTCGCTGCCATTAGTAGATCTTGGACAGTCGTTACAGTCAGAAGCCCGAAAGTCTGACAACCAGTCTTAACAAGTATCGTATTGCTCCGTAACTAGGCTGTGGAGGTCAGATAGGCAGGCGCTCCATGTAAAGTACTGGTATTCAGCTGCACCCGGTTAGACTGGAAGCCGACCCCAACATAGTTGGGAAAAGGCTCGGCAGATATATTGACTCTAAGCTGATCATTAAAGGATTGGTGTCGGCGAGATCATTTTGTAATTGCCATACGACGGATTCGAAAACGTATGTGTGTGTTAGTAATGGGCGCAAAATGTTATATTGCTAATTTCTTGATATCTGCAAATAAGATACCAGTTGCTTATGTTGCATTACAGCGTAGGAAACTTCACGAAACAACATGTTCAGTAGGTAAGTACGAGTACCTACACGACCCACCAGCGCAGCGCAGCGGGGTGATTGCGTGACACACTAGCAGTAGCAATGGCTTTCATTTTGGCAATTCAAAAACATTCATTGCGTTATTTACGTGATTGATCAGACAAATTTTTCGAACTTATGAAGCAATGTATTTGCAATATCCTTCAAAATGAATCAGATTGTGATTGAAAGTCTGTTACGCAATTAGAGTACAGATTCCATTGAAATGCCAAAATGATCCCATTTATCGCACTCCCACTCCGCATTAGAGCAGAGTTTTAGCAGCCCCTACGCCGTGCCTACGACGAGCCTACGCGTGCCTACGACGAGCCTACGCGTGCCTACGACGAGTCTACGCGTGCCTACGACGAGTCTACGCGTGCCTACGACGAGCCTATGCCGTGCCTACGACGAGCCTACACCGTGCCTACGACGAGCCTACGCGTGCCTACGACTAGCCTACGCCGTGCCTACGACGAGCCTACGCGTGCCTACGACGAGCCTACGCTATGACTACGCCGCCGCCGTTACTACGCCGCTCTTACGCAACGCTAAAAAACGCCTAGCTAGAAATAGCCGGTATGTACAGACGCCAGCACATCAAGCTACCACAATCTGTCAAATTTCTTTAATAGATTTTAAACTTTATTGCTAAAGCATAAGGTTCAAAGTTGATTGGGAAAATTTTACAGTTTCGGATAGCTTGATGTGCTGGCGTCTGTACATAATTATACTGCAGTCTAGAAGTTGTTCTGTATCATAAACTCTAGATCAGCAAGAAAAATAACGTAAGCCGACTGCTCAAATATTGACATACGTAAGAGATAATATTGTTTATTTTGTCAAATAGTCTGGCGGAGGACTTTTCAAGTACCTATTTACTAGAAAACACGTTTGTTTGATATCGTTCAGCGCACTAAGGTAGGATGCACAATCGTTTCGAGATAAAAGCGGTAAGCTTATTAACCCGATACAATCATTTATATGGAAAGTTAGAAAACAGTTTATCAGTTTTTTATCAGTTTTAAAGTCCGTCTCTCGGACTGTTTTTCAGTTACAGCTGCCGTAGTATATTATTGTAGAAAGAGTTGCCAACTATAGAACCTTGCTCACCAGTGGGGTAATTGCGTAACACACTAACAGTAGCAATGGCATTCACTTTAACAGTTCAACAACAGTTAATATGAAGCAGGATTATCATTATCCTTCAAAGTGATTCAGATTGTGATGGAGAGTGTGTTACGCAATTCGGGTGCTGTTTAGCAGACTGCGCCGGAAGGAATTAACATGGTTTTTGGGTGAATGTGTGGGTGTTTGTCAGTCCATTTGTTTTCATAATAAGTCTATGCACCATGCACATTTCGTCCTGATGTACACAATACTTTATAATAACTAACTGACAGAAAACGATTATGATGTTTCCTATCTATTGACCCATTTCTTCAAGTACATACACGATAAACGTATCCCTAATTGATTCGGGTCGACCTCGACAGATTCTTGTCGGGTTGATCCTTGCGAAGTTCGCTTATCAGCTGATTCTTCTGTGTTACGCGAACACTACTACAAAGGTAATGTTAATTTGTTTGTTAAGACCAGCAGTCGGTCTACTCTGTAAAAACCTCACCGTGGAAACTTAGGTGAAGTGAGCTTTGAGCTGTCATTTCACCTGATCTCCAGAGAATTGACACTATTGACAACTCACTTCACTCAAGTTTTCACGGTGAGATATTTACAGAATACCACTGCTGATCTGTTCTGTAAAAATCTCACCTTCAAAACTTAGGTAAAGTGACTTGATGTGAGCTGTCATTCCACCAGGTACTAGGGATTGACACTATTGATTTAATCCTATTTTAATACTATGGTTTTTGTGACGTACCTATTCATCAATCAGAAAGTCTGAGTCGTTATAAAACACTTCAACTAAGTTTTCACGGTGAGTTTTTCTTGTACTGTACCGATTATTGAAAATGTTTTAATACATCATCTTACGCCTACATCGGTTCACACCCTATTAAAGTAGATTTTCTCTAACTCTTATGAAAGACACATATTTTTACTATCTCTTTCTCACTTTACAAAAGGTTGTTATTTTCATAAACACATGAAGCCGAAACTCGTGCGAGACTATCTCTGCACGATAAGAGCGTGTGATTTATTTTCACTTCCTAGTCGAAATGGCAGCGAAATAACGTTTGTTTTTCTGTTAAGTATATCTCTTCTTGTGTTATTTCATTAATTACGTTTTATGTATCTTAATTAATGCTCTTCGATTTTCGCTTATTTTGCCAAAGGTAACAATGCTACACCAAGTTGGGTGTTGCCTCGTTACCTTTGGCCAAATTAGCGAATGTACTATAATTAATAATAATATAATATTATAAAGATATCTGCGGGATAATTGCGTAACACACTAACAGTAGGAATGGATTTTATTTTAACAGTTCAACAACATTAATTGCGTTATTTACGTTGTCGAGCAGACACATTTTTCGAAAATATGAAGCAATGGTTTAATTAGCAATATTCTTCAAAATGATTCAGATTGCGATTGATAGTGTGTTACGCAATTAGAATGCTAATATGAAAGCGACTTTTCTTCCCAGAAAATCTATTTTTTTTTACCTATTTTTGTACTTTTGAAGTATGGATGATAAAAACCTTTATGGTAATTGGTAATCCCCAGTACCATTATAAATAATGTTTCAACTGTTCCTTTTTCATTTTAATTAATTAGTACCTATGTACTATTTAATAACAAAATATCCCTAACACTACAGGCCACTCAGAAAGTATTGCGAAAAAAGTTTATAAGTATGAGAAACTGGCCAGTTAAAATCTATTTTGAAAATATGATTATTTGTAAGTAAAAATAGGTACGTTCCAATTTCAAAATTTCCCTCCACATTGTTTGCGAGCTAATTTAAATTATCGTGTGTCATTAAAAATGGATCTGCGCCGGGAACATTTTCGCGCTATGATTTTTTACGATTTCAAGTGTCGCCTGAAACCGGAAGGATCGTACGATATACTTCAAATGGCATTCATGGATGAAGGCCCTTCTAAGGCAACCGTGTATCGCTGGTGTATTGAATTCAAGCGCGGTCAACTAACTTTGGGGGATGAAGAAAGAAGTGGTCGCCCTTTGACGGCTGTTACGGAACAAAACGTGCTAGCAGTGAAAAATTTAATCCAAGACAATAGGCGAGTTACGTATCAAGTGATTCAGCACATACTGCAGGTTGGATCGGAAAGCCTTCACGAAATTCTACACGTACATCTTCGGGTGAGGAGGATAGTTTCACGCTGGGTGCCGAACAACCTCACCGATGCTCAGAAGCAGGCCCGGATGGAATGGTGCCGTGATATGATCAACAAATTTGAAGCAGGCTCGTCTCGGCGTGTTTATGAAATCACTTGGATTTATCAATACGATCCAGAAATGAAGCGCCAGTTGACGGTTTGGGAGTTTCAAAACTTATCAACGCCTACCAAAATGAAGCGATCTAGAAGCGGGGGGAAGATTATATTCGCGAGCTTTTTCAATTTGACGGGCTACTTGGTGTCAATTCCTTTACGGAACCAAAGAAGCATCAACGCTGAACCACCAAATGCTTGGTAGAAGTTTTCTCTGTTGTGAGCAACAAGCGACCAAACGTAGGGCTCCGCCGGCTACTGCTCCATCACGACAACGCGCCTCCGCACACCGTGCTCAAAAAGACGGACTTCCTGGACAGCACGCCGGTCAAACTCCTGAGTCACCCTCCTTACAGCCCTGACCTAGCACTGTGTGACTTCTTTTTATTCCCGAAAATAAAAAATCAGCTCAAAGGGATACAATTTTCGTTTCCGGAAGATGCGCTGTCAGCGTTCGAGCAGGCTGTAAACGAGGTGTCTGCGGCGGACTGGAAAAAGTGTTTCGAAAACTGGTTCAGACGCATGAAACTTTGTATAGAGACTAGTGGAGAGTACTTTAAAAAGATTTAATAAAAAAATATTTACCTATAAAACATTTTTTTTTATTTTCGCAAATTTTCTGAGTGTCCCACGTATGTACTTACAAAAGTATGTATTTTCAGAGCACGCACTTGTCATTCTGCAATTATTTTTATTTGTTAATCTTATAAGCAAACTGGTGAGATAAAAAGGTGTATTGTCTTTATATTGAAGCCTATAATGGTAATGTAAACAAGTAGAAAAATGTTATGAAAACGTCAGCGGTTTTCATGTTTCTAGAAATAAAATTTTCCGGCGAGTAACACCTCATATATATGTACCTACATCTAAATAAATATTAGCTGCTCTACCACAGCCAACGAGCCATGAAACTGCGCACCCATTGGTTAAAAAAACATATTTATTGGTACGAACACAATAATCTATTTTTAAATCTAAGTACGTTGCTATAAACAATTAGGACAGGGCTGTGAACTAGCAGAAAAACCGATATATACCGACAAATATTTACCGATAAAATTCAGTTAACATTAATAATTGTTAGAGTACACAATAACCGTGACATGTTTAAAAACATTCATGATATTGCTCACACCATGTTTAATTGTTTGTGATAAAATAAAGAATTGTGAGTGACATGTAATGGTTTAAATTGGGAGCAAATGATGATGCACGGACAAACAAAAGGAAATTTAGATGAACTTAACAACTTTGTTTTGTCAGAGTGCGCGCGCGCTGATTCATAGCTCACAGGGCGAGTTATTACTCCAAGTTGTGTCACATTTGTATTCTATTGGTATTGTGTCACGACACATTTATTAAGAAGCTGTGTTTTGGAGCCGTTTTGGGTAACAACGTGGTGGCGGGGTTCGAGTGCTTCTAGCTTTCCTTTTTCAAAGTTAATACTAAGCGGGTTTGTGCCACTTCCTGCGACCCAAAGGCTGGCTATACTTTGACCAGAGAAGGCGTTGCCAAAGGCCATAATGAGAACAAACAAACATGTAGGTTGGACATTTTAACACTCAATACTATACGGTGTAGAGTGTTAAAAAGATTGTACTGTAGGCAGTACAATCTCTAATTTGTACTGTAGGTATTGTATAGTGTAATGTGTAGGAGCAGTGCTGGCCCAGTAGGAACGGCCGCGACTTACGAGTTGTAGGTTCGAACCCAGGCAGACGCTAGGTATAGTTTGTGTAAATTATTTCATCACCACAGCTCTCAAAATGGTGAAGAAAACCATCGTGAGGAAACCGGCATGTCCTAGAACCAAAAATTCCCGCGTGGTGGATTATGGCCGAGAGGAGGCCTGTGTCCCAGCAGTGGGAACATTACAAGCTGATTATACTAGTGTATAATGTGTATGCTTTTACAAATAATCATAATAATTATATTTACAAATAAATTATCTTTAATCTTTAAATGTTGTCAGTATTTTTTAAGGTTCCGTACCAAAATGGTAAAACTTATGGTGAGACTCAGTCTGTCTGTCTGTCACAGCTGGATATCTCAAGAACTACTAATTCTAATCAACTTTAAATTTGGAATAGTTTTAGATGGCGTTTGCCCAACTATTTTGCAAATAAGAAAGAAATAAAAATATATATATTTTTTTTTTTGCAACAGGGACTGAAAGGGATTCTGAAAAATTCGAAGTGGGGCTACTAGGGCATGTGGGGTATCATATGATAAAGCGCAGTTTGCACATTCTCAAACATTTTTTCTTTTTTTTAGGCCGCATAGTTTTCGACTTTTGATGAAAAATGTAAAAAAAATACCGTTCCCTGAAAGAAGAAAGAAAAATCTGAAATTATTCTATGTAATAGAAGTTTATGTAAAGATTACAGGAAAAATAAAACGAAATCTCTAAATAGCATACTTTTTCAGAAATCATCAAAGTTACATTAGTTCCACTATCGGTCAAGATGGCGCTGACATAAAACTGCAATATTCTACACCGCAGTGCACAGTGTTAAAATTCTCTGAAGAATATAGGCCTCGCCAATGAAAATTTAAAAACATATGATGGTACGGAACCCTCGGTGCGCGAGTCCGACTCGCTCTTGCCCGGTTTTTTTTAATTACTTCATAAACACAATAAATTGCGATAGTAAGTATGCGTAGAGTCACGTAAACGTAGAAATTTTCGCAACTCGTATGTTGTGCATTACTTAATTATATTTTTGAATTATCAACAAAATCTTAATTGAAAACGTAATTGAATTTAAAACCAGCCAACAAGTAACAATAAAATTGTGTGCAGCCTTAAGAATCTAATTATTATTATGATGTAACAATAAAATAGTAATAGTTAATTGTTGTTAATGTAATCAATTGAATGGCGATTACTTGATTAGGTTAAGAGACCTCCATTAAAACAAACATCTAAGAAAATCAATCAATGTTGAAATTAATGTTTTTTTATGTATCTTGGGGCCCATAAGTCTTGTGTCTAACCGAATGCAGCTGAATACCAGTATTTTACATGTAACGACCGCCTATCCAACCTCTAAAACCCAGTTACTGGGTAATACGAAACGGTCACTCAAAGATGTATCCACGAAATATTTTCTTAGTGTGTACCTCTACCTACACTTTATATATCTGAAGGTTTTATTTTGTTTATCAGTAGTTTGGTCTGCCAGTCATTCAGTTACGCAAATATATTTTAAATTGTACCAATAGATTATTTTCACTTACGCACCGGGGACGCAAAAAAATTTTCCTTCTGTAATCTTTGTAAGTACTTAAGATAGGCATGTAGTTGCGACGTCGCAGACAGCTGTCCGGGTCCACGACCGCTTGCTGTAGGTACCGAAGCGTTTAGTTAACCGTGCCAATGCCGAACCAGTCAATGCAAATCACAATAATTATTCAAGCAATTAGGTATCTATTAAGAAACTTTGTAATTTGCCCAAAGATGGTGTTTGGGGTCAGTTACATGCAGTTTGAACTGGTTTTGCACCTGCTACCTAGTAGGTACCTACTAAACACCGGGTGTAGACAATCATTTGCGGAAATTAATCTGTTTAAGGCTGAAAATTGTATATAAGATTATCTATATAATGTATTTTAATTAACATGACTTAAAGCGCGGTCACTGTCAGACTGCATAGAAAAGAAAGAGAAGCGCGATGACACAACGCTGGTAATTTATTGCAAAATATGAAGCAATTATTTAATTTTTTTAATTCTATTGTTTGGACTAAAAATTAAAACAGTAGTGTTTTAGTATGTTGCTTGTAGAATAATCTGACCAAAAATTTGAATGATTGTAGGTATATGAGTATGATGTATATTAGTATGTATGGTTTTTATTGTAAAAAGAAAGTTTTTAGAGGTATCTTCATGATTGTTTTCTATCGTATCAAATTAGTTGTAATGTTTTCAACACACTATCTACATATTTATGTACCTAGCATATATCCTGAAGATTGTCATATATTTTTTCTAGTTTTGTTTACTGCAGTCGATCATAAAAAACGCAAGTTTTAGAAACAATAAAAGTATTATTGTTTCTAAAACTCCTACGCTCTATTCGATAGTGTCGCTAATAAGGATCGAATTTTGGGAAGTAACGACATACGGGAAACTTAAGAAAATGTTGGTTTTCTATTGAAATCCAACATTTTCTTAAGTTTCCCGTCCCGTCCGTCGTTGAAGTCGGTAAAAAGGAGGTTATCAATTCGACACGTATGTATGTAATATTATTGGAACTGCATTATATTCACAAATGACAATCTATTAGGGCTTCCAAACAAATATACAAAATTTTATAGATGTATGTATGCTATATGTATGTTTGTCCACGCATTTCTCCGCAACTATTAATCGGATCGTGACCACTTTTTTTATTGGCTTACATTTACTCCTACTTAAGGAACAGTGCAAGTTTCATCAAAATCGATTCAGTAATTTTCAAGATATGGACTAATACGTGTAAGTGTGACGGCCTGGCTTATTGATACGAGCTACGACGGGTGTAGTGTCAAAGAGAAAACATTTCAAAACCTTGGTCAAATTCTAGTGCAATATTTACAAGAAAACTATTACTTATCTTCTTATTACAAACAAATATTCCAGTTATTACTTCAAAGTGAAAATTACGAAATAAAAAAGTAAAATAAAAAAATTAAACCGACTTCAAAAAGAAATTAACTCAAAATTATGAAATAACTTTAATTTCGGAAGTCGGTGGCCAGAAACTAAAATTAAAATTCAGATCCCAAGACACCGACTTTCGAAATTAAAGTTATTTCATAATTTTGAGTTAATTTATTTTTGTAGTAGGTTATTTTTTTTTTAAGTATTCATACCTAACAAATATGTATTTACAGAATTATATAATCATTAATGATTAAAGACATCAACACAACACTCTAAGACCACGTAAGTCCAAAGAATAACTGTTTCATGAAATCATAATTCTTTGGAGTTACGTGGTCTTAGAGAGTTGTGTTGATGACTTTAATGATTATAATTCTGTAAATACATATTTGTTACGGCCGCGAATCATATATTAATCAACGTACGACTTAATACTGACCAGCTAATAGCAAAAAACCTAAAAAAAAATGAATTTCGCGGGCTACCCTGGCGCTTTCGCCTTTTTTGTTGTCCGAAAAATAAAGAATTATTATTATTATTATTAAGGAGGTAACAGAAGAAAAAAAAAAGTATTTGGTTAAAAATGAGCTCTTTTCTTTAGTTTCCCATATGTCACTATCGAATGTTGTAATAATACTGTGTTTTTTTTTTCAAAATCAACGGAGTCATCGTACTGGCTATATTGATTTTTCAAAAATCCAATGATGCAGTTTTAGTTTTCACCAAAATCGAGTCCGCGACTCCTTTGAGTACTTTTGGCTATTCCTCATAGTTTCGGATTTGGCCATCCACGCCCACTTGGAAAATTCACCCTGTATATCTACTACTATATTACATCTAGCAAGTGTAAAAAAATGATCAGTCTATAATTTTCCCACTACTGAGACACAGGCCTCCTCTAAGTGAGAGGAAGTGGGTCGTAACCCACAACGCGGGCCCATGCAGTTAGGGTTGGTAAACATGCCTGTTTCCTCACGATTTTTCCTTCATCGTTTTTGGGACGAGTTGTACTACGTCATGGGTTCGAAAAAATTTAAAACTTTTAATTAATTATAAATACTTACCAATTGACCTTCTCATGAAGTAGTCGCTTTAAATAAATATTACTGTTGGTAACAAGAACCAAGTAGAAACGCTTGACCCTTCATATTGGAGCGGTTATAAAACGTTTGACGTGAAAAGATTTCCTCCGCGCATTGTGCATCCCACACATTATGCTCTGATGATCTCGACAATCGTCTCACGATCATTGTGTAGGTTACTGCACTGCTAATCACTGCTTGTGCAAGTGTTTGATGGTCAGGCAAGTGGGTGCCTGCCGCCGTAAGACCAGTTTGATTAACTGGGTGCAGCTAGACTGGGTCATTCTCACAACATAGTACAGTCGGCGGCCAACGTTATCTAACCCACTTGAGTGATAGCGAATTTGAACCTTATCGTGAATATTTAGAATACCCCGTGCAAGCAATTCGATAAATCATGCTGTTAAGCGATTTTAATCATTATATTGTTGTTGTTAAGATTGAAAGGCTAATGAGTATCACGCCTACTAAAAAGAACCAACGCGAGGGTAGATTAATAAAAAAAATATCGCGCATCAGTAACATTTTAAAGTTGTCCGTGATTCATTTTAATAGCTGGTTGTGATTGTGCGATAATGAACTTTATGAAAATATACGATATGGTTCAAATTCTTTAGAATATTGCGTCTAGCATCACAACTAAGGTCGAATTTCAAAACATATTACAAGAGTTGAGTTAAAGAGGGGCTTGTGGCTAAGAAATTATAGCAGCACGGGGCAATTGATCGGATTAAGCTACGCTTGCCACGGTTGGTCCGTGGATAGGTTACCATCTTCACATACCAAGACCCCTCCGTGCCTCGGAAAGCACGTTAAGCCGTTGCTCCCGGCTGTCATTCGTGGATCTTTGACACTTTGACAGTCATTACGGGTCGTCAGTAGCCCGAAAGTCTGACATAAAGTTCAAAGTTGATTGGGGAAATTTGACAGTTTCGAGTAGCTTGATGTGTCTGTACTTTGTGTAAGTTGTAAAGACTAGTTGTATTGAAGATTTGCAGAAAACTGTCAAAAAAGGCGTACAAAAAAATATATATACAGTGTGTTAGGTTAAACGAGGGACATACTTTAAGGAAGTGTAGTACTCATAAAAATGAAGAACTTTTACTAAGAAACCAACATTGAAATCGAGAAAATAAAACCAGCCGCTCTATACATTTCTGTTCGCATAACTGGACAAAATGTGGGGAACAGCTGTTTTTTTTTTTCATATTTTTGAGTCAGGCCCATATTAAAAGTTGTTCATTTTCATGAGTACTACACTCCCTTAAAATATGTCCCTCGTTTAACCTAACACACTGTATATTATAAGGTCCCATTAAAAGAGATGGACAAACTTTTAAAAATCATTCAGACGACCAAAATAACGTTGTATCCAGCTTTACGAATGCTTATACTAAAGGAAAAGATATTATAATATGACGAATATCGTAGGATTGACCGTTTTACTGTATTTATTATTTTTCCCCCACAAGGGGAAATTTTGCTCTTTTCCCCTATGGGTTTTCTGCGGTGATTATAGTTTTTTAGGTACGGGTATAAGAGATATTACAATTCAAGCACTAAATAAAAATCTATAATAGGTACAAGTATACAAAAACAAATTCTACAAAATATGTAAATTTTATTAAACCTACTTTACGCCAAATAACACCACTTATCTACAAACGATGTAGGTACCTATAAATCACTGATTCCTGTAATTTTTTAACCGACTTCAAAAAAGGAGATTCTCAATTCGGTTGATTATTATTATTACTTGTTTCATGTTTGTTACCTCAGAACTCCGTTATTTAAAAGCTGTTTTGCAAAGTCCTTTTTTTATTTGAAAGGATATACTTTCAGATTGGTCCCATTATTTAGGTCAAAATCGGTTCGGTACTTTTATTTTTATTGTATATAATCAAAAAAGAGTTTACAAGCATTTGTTAAACTTCGATTTTTAAGTAAAAATTACTGGTAAAAATTCAAGTAAACGAAATTGTTTTTGTTTGTATGTTACGCTATACATATCTCCGGTAATTGTAAATAGATGTCAAAAATTCCTTTTTTAATGGATAGGGTATGCTTCAGGCGTGGTACCATATAAATTTTATTAACTTTGCTTGGGTAGTTTTTGAATTCGCTTCATTAATAACAATTTTTGGCACTTAGTTTATATTAATTCATACTAATACTTAGTTTATATTAATTAAATGCGAAAGTGAGTCTGTCTGTTACCTACCTCATCTTCACGCTTAAACCGCTGAACCGATTTAGATGAAATTTGGTATAGATATAGTTTGAGTCCCGGGAAAGGACATTGGATAGTTTTTATCCCGATATTCCGACGGAATCGACACTTATGCGGGTGAAACCGCGGGGCGCTGCTAGTGATGTTATAAAAACTTCCTGTTATTGATATTTAGCAAGTAGTGTTATGCGAATTTATGTGGGAAAGTGAAAAATAAAATCTTTTTTACAAAAAAAAAAACAACCGACTTCCAAAAAAGACACAAAGTTACAAATTCCATCTCTCGCGTTCAATTAATATGTCGGTGACTATACAGAGTACACTTGTGGCATTCGGAAGTGGACAATTTTGGTATCTAAACATGCAAACGAGATTTTAATGAAGACGTCATTACGTTTATATTTTGATATTTTTCCACGCACGTAGTCACGTACGAGGCCATTGCACAATTGAGGAAAACTGTCAAAATTCGTCCTGACTGTGTGTCATTCCTTACTCTGTATTTCCTGTAATACATAAATACTACGTCATCACTAGTGACGTCAGTATTTTGTGACAAAACATCACATCTGTATTCGCCGAAGGGTAAGCCAGGGATGCACCTCCCCCCCGGTGGGTTCCCGCATTGTCGAGGCGGGGGGACTCAGTAGCCGTGGCTTAGTCACCCACGGTGAAGCGAAGAGGAACCCGAGGCCGCTCGTCGGCTTTTGCTGGTAAGCCGACGACGTAGCGGCCAACAAGTAGGTTGCGGTGCCGCTTGGGCGGCATCGCAACTGAGGCGGGCCGCGATGTCGTATGGGAGGCATCAGGACTGAGGGTTGGAGGCCGTGACGGGAAAAGAGTGCCGGTATTGCAGTGCGCCGCTCTCCCTACCTTCCGCGGCCTTGACGGGGTCGCCACCGTCTGATGGCAGACGCGGTGGGGCCGCAGGGGAGGAGGAGTGTTGATATGAGGTTGGCCGCTCTCCTTATCCTCTGCGGCCGAAAATTGGCAGGCTGCGGGGCCAATGACCTGACCTGTAGCAGGGGGACCAAGGGTGCCCAGACACGGGGTCGTCTGGTGCCCATGTGCTGGGTCCCCTGGATGGTCACGGCTTGCTATGTGTTCTGGTGCGGTGATAGGGAGTATTCCCCAGAGGAGGGTCCGGTGACGAACAGCCGCGGCGGGTTCACGGATGAGTGCTAACGCGTGCCCGTGTTCCCGCCGTAAGCGGCAGAGGAGGACACGGTAGAGTTTTATTGGGTTAGAGTCCCACATAACTGCACTATCTCCCCGTGGTAGTGCAAAATGCATGAGCATTTCTTCACGAAAAAAAAAAGGGATGCACCTAAGGTGTAGTATATTGTATCATAATTAATTATGACTGAGAGCGTGGGAACCATGCGTCAACTACGTGGATGATTGATTAATTTAATTATGTTTTTCTTTGGTATTTTAACGTTATGTCTCCTCTAAGCTGGGAAGCTGGTTACCGAATCTATGCAGCCATTTATTGCAAGAGTTTTTTTATATTATTCGTCATCAGTGTCATGTGAAGTATCGTATCTCAAACCGTAACACCGAAGGTCTTGTGAACCATGATGTTAGTGGCACTAGGCCTTTTACAAGCACGTTTTTCTTACCGTGATAAACTACGTTTTATTCACCGCAGCTTGCCATATACAGCAAGATTTTTTTATCACCATCCAAATTTTTACAGGATGTTCTATCCATGAATGTGAACAACTTTAACTATGAGGAAAAAAAATCTGCTGTTCATTCATTTTTTGTATTAAACAGTTGATTTTTTTTTCGTGATTTCTGAGATGGTCCCCTATTGAAAGTTGTTCATATTCATGAGTAGAACACCCTGTAAAAATTTGAATTGTGATAAAAAATCTTCCTGTATAACGATCCTTACAACACTAACGACCGTGCCTACACACGGCGAATAAACGATAGTCTTTCGCTGCAAGAAAAACGCTCGTGTAGAAAGGGCCTAAGTGTCGAAGAAGCATCAATGCCTCTGGCACGTATGGTGTTGATCTATAATAGAGGAACTACGTTAGAGCTATATCCAGTGCTCGTGTTCGTATATTTAACGTTTTCAGTGACTACGTATAACTGCTAAAAAAGAATGTTTCATTACGTAAAACTGCATCATGTTAAACTTCGTATACTCGCTCAATCAGACGCAGGTTGTTAATTAGTTCAGTTACACGTTCATAGGAACTATGTCCGTTGTTAGTAGAACAGTTCCGTCCGAGAGTTCAGCGAGCATACATCACATACTTTCAGTTTCCCTTCGCTAATTAGCTCTTACAAGTATGCGAACATCGGTATGCAAAAGAGATTAATAAGTACCTACTGTTAACATTTTTGCAGAAGGTAGGTACAAATACGAGCATACATTTGCGCAATATTTAAAAAACAAAAATGAAATTTACTGGTGTTACGAAAGAAAATAGGGACTACCCCCATTTTAGAAATCATATACATACCTAATGAAATACCTACCTACGTCTTTTCTCAAAGTTGCAATAGTTATTTCACGAGGTTTTCAATTTCGCGGAAGTGTTACATATTTACGATCTTGACTGTACCTCTGTAGGTGGAATTAACTTTTCGCGTGAGTAGGTATGAAATCAGATTTTGCTATAAAAAAGTGTGGTTTTCAAATATTCTTTTAAAGCTGCAGGCTATGAAGAGACTGCGTCACCCTGCGTCACCCTCTGTCGGAACTGTTATATTTTTTTAAAGCTCCACCTACATTCTTTTTGTTAATTAAATACATCAAAGTAAAATGTTATGTTATCAGTGTGACTTGTTACAATCTTTTATAAAATAGTTTACTATGTGTTATAAAGTGCGTTTTTGTCTAATCCTCGCGTGCACACTATTTATATAACTTAAGTAATAAGATACCCACCTCTGAATCGTAACAACTAGGTAGTTTTATTACATAATAATTATAATGTACGTAAATGTTTTATATAGGCGCTATAGTCCGCACAAAACACCCGATCAAAGAAGAAATAAAGAAAATACGTTTATAACGCTAAACATGAAGCAAGCAAAGAACACAGACACAAAATGAAAAATTTGCGTCACATACACGCAAAACGGCCATCGCCCGGCAATCATAATGTGTAAAGCCGGATTCATACCTACTACTGTGTTGTGGCGTGTCGTGACGCCTTCTGACGCAGTGTTAGCCAAACAAAACTCCTTGTAATTTGACGTAGTCCTGAACAGATCCTGAGTCACGACACAACACGACACAGTAATGTGTCTGTGGCTTAATGCTTTTAGCATAAGATCTGAGGGCAATTCCATGTTTTTATGAACATTCACAGTCTGATCTGTCACAATCTGTCAAAATTACCTCTAATTTCCGTACATTTTTTACAAGTTTTTGACATTGATTGTAGCTGAGATGAGATTGCGACTAATTGAACGTTTTTAATTCCGGAACAGCTTCTGATTGTCATTTAAATCAGTTTTTTTATGTTAAAATCAAGTCAAAATCAATCAATCAATGAAATACGTCATAGCCCGTAGGTGCTATGTAGGTAGTTAATCTGTGAACCGCAACCTATGTATGTCACACCTAACAAAACACAATAAACAATTAAATAGATAATTACGTACCTAAGAGGAGTCTACAACCACAGTTAATGTAATTCTACTCGCCGAATAGCGTCAAAACAATCGCGTTTTGACGCTCATCGGCTCATAGGTGGTTTTATTGTACGTCATTGTTACCTACGGGTAAAAAATACTTTAATCCTGACAAGCAGTCTTACCACGGGGTATCATGTTACCCATGCAGTAACTGGGTTGTAGAGGTCAGATAGGCAGCCGCTCTATGTAAAATACTTGTATTCTGCTGTATCCGGTAAGACTTCCGATTAGGCTTCTCTCAACCCCAATATAGTTGAGAGAAGCCTAATCAGATAAGTTTTTTTAAAGAATACTATATCTAAAGAAACTAAACCTAATCGCGATGCAGCGCAAATGTTAAAGGGAGCGTTTTGTCTAACAAAGCGTCGCGATTCAAACATGGCAAGAACGACTTTGTGACTTTTTCAGTTTCATATAGACACTGAAAAAGTCACAAAGTCAATTCAACGAGAAAACATCGATTAAAGATATGTTGTAGGTACAAGATATCTCTACTCGAAGTTTTCTCGTTGAATTGTCTTCAGTAAAAGAAGGTGAAAAATCATTGAAAGACAACACTATGACTTTTAGTTTTATTATTAATTGATACAGATTGAGCAAAATTCTGTGACTGACATTATCACGGTCATGACGATGATTTGACGAAGATTTGATGTTCTCATTCAAAAAACATCAAATCTAATTAATGATTGGGAGATTTCTGATTGTAATCTCTATGCGTATACACGTTTCATAGGTATCTATCTACATAAGCGAAATACCTATTGAAAACATGATTTTGAAAATAAGCTCCGGAATGCGCCATAGATCTTAGCAACATGGGAACACTAGTTCTTCGAGGACATGGGATAGTTGCTTGCAAGAAAACTACAAAATAACTTCAAGTCATACAATACTATGAAAGAATTTCCATAATAATAACATCAGTACGTACGTAACCGCGCCACTGAAAGGCGAGGGAGGATTTTTATAGATAGCGCGGGAACGAGCCCAGTTCCTAGCACATTTTGCCCATAACTTTGTATCGGTTTTAATTAATAGAAGGAACGGACTCACTGACTATTGTTTATTCAGAAAAGGTTAAATTATAGGATCGCTCATAAATGCAGGCTTGTTTCGACAAGGGAAACAACATAAACCCCTGGTTTTCCTCGATGGGTTAGCCAGAGGTACTTATGGCACGTACACCCACATCTCGCATTTTAATAAGAGGCGAGCCTACTGCCGTCAACGGGGCACAAATTTAGACTCCGGGCACAGAATAACTTAGTACTCGGCTCCGGGCTGGTACCGGGAAATTCCTGTAGAAACACCCGATAACACTGCCTAACCTGGGAATCGAACCCAAGACCTAAGGGGGCGTCCATAAATTACGTGAGATGTTTAAGGGGGGGAGGGGGTCGAGTCAAATCTCATCTAATCTTACGTTGGAGAGAGGGGGGATCTCGGCAAATATCACGCAATTTTTTTTCTGATTGAAACAAAAAAAAAATATACTATTTTGGTCCATTTAATCCAGATTGTACAGTTTGGCAAGAAAGTCCTGAAACGGAACTAAAATATTTAATCATTGGCAACACTCGTTCTGCCTCGTCGAGTCAGGTACATATTCTGTCATTTCTTGTAATCGGTGACTGTTTCTCGTGTTTATTTTTATTTATTTGCGTTATTGTGGTGATACTGGTGACCCATTGTGTTCATAATGAACAATCTGTTATTCGCAGCTCCGCTAGAGCGATAATTTATAAAGTATACGTGAGATGTTTGGCGGAACTCGAGGCCGGACAAATTTTATCCGATCTCAACGATGTGTATAAAAGAACCGCTGAAATGACAGGTAAAATTATATTTTATACATATAACCAGATGTAATGTGTGTATTTCAAGGTGCAATATCCAGTATAAACCTTTCATACAATTAATGAAATGTACATTCACGAATTTGAGGTTATGTTTACAAAACACATTCGGAATGCAGCGCGTTCGTATAATTTTGATTCTTTTTGTTAATATTGTATAAATCACTGAACAAAAGTAAATTATAATATTTTTTAGGTAAATCCGTCAGTACTATAAGGCGAATTGCAATAGAAGGGCAAAGAAACAAAGGTGTTTTCTCCACACCAGGGAAACATAGAGCAGGGCGACCAAAAAAAGAATTGGACAATTTTGATTTATGTGCAATCAGACAAAAAGTTCAATTCTTTTACACTGTAAAAAAGATTGTAAGTAGAACTTTGAACTTCTCTTTTACATCAAACTTTTTTTAGTTTTTATCAAGTACATTAAGAGACATTTACTGTCATTTTTATTTTTAGGCACCAACTTTACGAAACCTTTTGCCTGTGGTTAGAGAAGAACTTGGGTTTGACGGAAGTCGTGAACACTTGCGAAAGGTTCTAATAGCCCTGGGCTTTAAATACAAAAAGTGCCAATCAGACAGGCAAGCTTTGATGGAAAAGCCGAATATTGCTGCAAAACGTGAAGAATACTTGGACAAGATTATTAAAAATAGGAATTTACCGGATGATCTGAGAAAGGACATTATTTATCTAGACGAAAGCTATATTCATACTTCCTATAAATTAAAAAAATGCTGGCAGTCTCTTAACGTCAGTGGAATAAAAGAAAGTGTGTCCAAAGGCAAAAGGTAAGTTGTTGCTGAAGCATGCTTTATTTAATGCGTTGTGTGTTGCACGTTCTGAATGTTTTTTTTTCTCAGGTACATTATCATACATGCAGGGAATGAAAATGGTTTTGTACCAAATGCGTTGTTAATATTTTGTGGGAAAAATAAAAATGAAGACTACCACTCGGAGATGAATAAGTCAAATTTTACTAAATGGGTTAAGGAGAAACTAATACCGAATTTGTCTAAACCTTCAATTATAGTAATGGATAACGCCCCCTATCATTCAGTGATTCGCAATAAGGCACCTACCTCTGCATCAAAAGTCGGCGAAATAAAGCTATGGTTGTCTGAGAACAATGTGCCGTTTGAAGAATCGGCAAGGAAACCGAACCTGCTCATGCTTGTTAAACGACACAAACCCATGCCCATCTATGAAATAGATGAACTCCTGAGTGAGCATGGTCACACGGTGGTAAGGCTCCCACCTTATCACTGCGATCTAAACCCCATTGAATTGATCTGGGGTCTAGTAAAACATAAAATTGCCTCACATAATGTAGGATCAATTGACATCAAGGTATTTTGATATAATTATTTCATTTTTAATTCATTATAATAAGTAATTGCAAATGTTTATTTGTTTTTATTTTATTGTTCTAGGCAGTGGCGGAACAAGCGTTTCTGAGCATTTCAGTTGACGACTGGAAAAATTCATGTCAACATGTTATGAAAATAGAAAAAGATTATTTTCGAAGGGGGCAAACTCTGTATAGTGACATGGAAAAAATTATCATAAACCTACAAGATGAAAGCAGCAGTAGTGACACATCTGAAGATAGCCAGCAGAGTTTTGGTGAAAGCTCACATCAAAACATAGATGAAGACTTTTCGGGCGTGGAATACTTAGAGGAAAACATTTTTGATTCTGATTAAAATTTTTGATTCTGATTATTTTTTTAGTTTTTGTTTAGAACACCAACTATGGAATATTTTGCCTGTGGTTAGAGGAGAACTTGGATTTGTGGGACACAGTCACACAGTAGTAAAGCTTCCAACTTGTCACTGTGATCTAAACCCTATTGAATTGATCTACCCAGATCAATTCAATAGGGTTTAGATCACAAGCACCCGCTTGTAAACCATAATATTGTCTCACATAATGTGGGATTAGGACATCGAGGTTTTTCGAAATACCTAATATTTTTATTTTTAATTCTTTAAAATAAATAACTGCAAATGTTAGCGTTCTAGGCAGTGGCTGAACAAGCGTTTCAGAGCTTTTCTTTTTTCATAAAACCCGCGAATATTCACATTAATTGTAAAAAAAAACTAAGTATCAAAACCGTTTTCGTCGTACTATATAGGGTTACAACATGCACGATAGTGGCGCCACCATTATTTTCACGACTTTTTTGCCAAGCTGTACATGCTTAAGATTTAAAGCGTACCTATATCGTAATACGATTAAGATCATTCACTAATTCGTTCGAAAGAAAATAATTTAATTCATACTTCGACGTTATACATCTTCTGACTGTCAAACCACCATATTTGTTTTATAGCAAATAGGTCAAATTTTTTCTTTTTATAATAACAATCCAACGCGTTTACGTAAGAAACCCACATTTTGAAAAATCTCACGTGAGATTGGGGATGGGGGAGGGGGTTGAATAAAATCTCACGACATCTCACCAGAGGGGGAGGGAAGAACAGAAAATTTAAAAAAACACCTCACGTAATTTATGGACGCCCCCTAACAAAAGAAGATAGAGCAGTGCTCTGATAAAAGCATAAAGATGACTACACTAATAAAGTCTACCAATCACGCTACTTATAAACGACAATACCATCCAGACGATTCCATTTAGTAGTCCAGACCGAGTGATGGATGATAGCCATCAGTCCCAAATGGATGCGGGTCGTGGAGCTACCCACGAGGCGGCGCACGCGTCCCACCGTGCGCTTATAAGATAATGCGGTAAAATAGGAATACCGACAGCCCACAGGAGAGACTAGTGCTCGGAAAGTAAATATAGTCTTGTATTTGTACCTTGGTGAAAATGTGACACTTTAAAAAGTCTTCATTTATTTTAATTTGGTCATGTCTGTCTGCCGGTCCATCCGGCCGCAGATCAAACAACCATTTTACTCAGAGACATTGACGGTATAACTATGAAAATTGGAAAGAAGGTGTACTATGTGCACGGCAGAACAGTATACCTAGTGAATTTACAAATAATAATAATGAGCTCGGCACTCTACACACCCCATACTTGTCAACAGAGAGATGAAAAAAAATCACTGCACATAAGCGTGTGCGCTACCAGTTGATCCCATAATTAAAAAGATAATGATTTACTGATTTTCTAAGTGAAGGCTCCTTCAAACAGGCGCGAGACGCGATAAAATCGCGCGCGACACAAAGTGACCGCAAGTCGTGCAACGAGCGGTGTCTTTGTGTCGCGCGCGATTCGCGTCTGTTTGCGGGAGTCTTGATTTTTTTGCTTTCAAGAATACCTAATTATGAAAAGCCCAAAACTATTCGGAAGTTCCGATTAAATTTATTAGTAGGTAATTGTAATGACGTAAATACTGCTAAACATTGTACTTAACTTGTAAGTGCGCCGATCCCATAATAGCACTTAGGTACAAACCATAAAAGTTGGCGTGCCTTGTACCTACTTATGACGTCACACCTTATTAACTTGATAAGCCAACAGTAGTGTGGGTGCATCTACGAAAGTACTCCAACAACTTTGTCAAGTAAAGGTTAGAAAAACCAGATCAAAGAGGAAAAATATAGCATTTAGTTGATCGAGCAGGTTGTTTTAGAAAATTTTATCCTACGCAAGTATAATAAAGTCGTACCAATAAACTGTACCTAATGAGAATCTTTAAAAAACAAAAAGTAATAAGTGCTACGAGGTCTGGGAATAATTCTAATGCCAAAAATATCGTTTTTAGATTTTTGTCTGTCTGTCTGAATGTATGTTCCAGCATCACGCAAATACTACCGGAGATAGATTTAGTCTGTAGGCCATACATTAACACGTCATTTGTTATGGGGGATGACTATGATTATGTTTGTTCATATTCTACTACCTAATTTTTTTTTTAATATGTTTAGGGTTTTTCTCTTGACTCTAGTCTAGGTCAGAGATGACAGAGAGTTTACCGCAAATCATAAACAGACGTGCCAAAAGGCACTAATAAAATAAATATTGCTGATTTAACCTTTATATGATTATCATCACTATAATCATCACGCTATAGAGCTAAGCAGTCAAATATGACATATACAGCAATAGTAAGCATTATGTATCCTAACCGATGTCGGTTAGGGTACTATTTATATAAAAAGTCTTAGGGTTGGTGGCGACCTCAGGACGAGCTGCTTCTTACACGGACATCTGTTCTAATTAAAGTAATAATTATTCATTTCAATATTATAACCATTAATTTGTAATACCTACTCTAATGCAGCCGTTGCATTGACCGATTGAAAGGTTATTTTATAACTATATAATTATTGTAGGTAATAAATGAACGAATGGCTCGATTTTATTGAATGAAGTAGGTAATACTAATTGTGACGGACGGAATATGGACTTTGATTATATTTCCAATTCGATAAATCTCTTGAAAAAAAGTACCTACTTACACAAAAAATTCAATATTACTTGTGAATTTTTATATCTTCCCCAACTTTACCCTTTTTTTTTGGGGGGGGGGGATGATTTTGCAAAACCGCTGAAACAAGTATTTATTCTTTATTTCTTACTAAAAGCATAGGTACATTTGAATTTTCATATGTTAGGGATATGAAAAATCAGAAATGATTGATTTCCCATACAAACTATCATTCCCTGTATCCTCCTTTGGGATTATTTTTGAGACAAAAATTAGCCTTTGTCCTTCCCCAAAATGCCATCTATCTCCTTGCTAAATTTTACTGAAATCCATTCTATGGGTCAGCGTAAAAAGGTTACTAATGAATTTATAATATTGAGTATGGATTGTGTTGTCTTACGACTTCCACGCGAACGAAGTCGCGGGCAGAAGCTAGTATAAAAATTAAAGGATTTTAATATGGTCCCTAATGAAGCCTCACGTGTAAAATAAAAAATGAAGCCTCACGTGCTCACTGCGTTAATGAAGCCTCACGTGCTCACTGCGTTAATGGTGAAAATTAATTACAATAATGTCTGCCGTCATCTCACGTCCAGTTAGGCATCTCTGTCGAGGTCTTCACTATGCAATCTAAAACAAAAATGAAATTCTGCACATTGGTAAGCGCAGCACTTGAGAACGGCTGGACTGATATAGTATTTTTTTAAACGTTTGTAGATATGAGTCCAAATTAAGTTTTAGAGGAAGGAAAGTTGGTAAAATTGCCCGGAAACATGGACAATACAGGATAAACTGAAATTGATCTGTACCCAAAGGGTGCTAACGGAACCCTATTACTAAGCCTTCGCTGTCCGTCCGTCTGTCTGTGAGTGGGCCGTATCTCACGAACCATAATAGAAAGACAGTTGAAATTTTCACAGTGTGTATTTCTATTGCCACTATAACAATAAATAATTAAAATAAAATAAGTTAAAAATTAAAGGGATCTCCTTAAAAGAAACGTGTTTTTTTCGGTCTTTTTTGCCTTGTGGTACGGAACTCTTCGTACGCCAGTTTGACTCACACTTGGCCAGTTTTTTCTATGGGATTTGGACAGGACAACGTCATTGCATCAGCTAGTTGTGAGTAACGTTACATTGATAGATAATATGCTTTACTGTAAAGGGTTTTTAGACAATATAGAAGAAGTTAGTTCAAATTAACAAGATATAAGAATGTTATGTAAGTACGAAACAGGCACTAGCTCAGGGGTTGAAGTGCAGGCGAGATTTTAACTACTAAGTATTAATCTTTAGGATTTGTTAGCTTAGTTGTTAACTTATTTGTGCAAGCTGTGGTCTCCTACAAGCCAAACACACGCCAACTCTCGTAATTTAAAACGTTCAAATCTAGTCGGTGTCTCATCTCTGCGACAAACAAATTTCAAAAAAATATTATAAAAATGTGGGGAAATTAGAGGTGCTTTTGACAGATTGAGACTGAGATCAGACTATGAACGTTCTTAAAGTTACGAGAATTGTCGCTCTGAAGTTGGTCTTTACTTATGTGTCATGTATTTTGTAAGTATATATTTTATTGGAGATCCTAAATCAATAAATAAAAATAAACTTAACACGCGGGTGGAACAATAGGGCACAATTAGTTAAATTACACTCATTAGGGTCGCCTGGCGCATACGCAGGTCACCTCGACATGGTTTGTGTGCATAGATTCCATAGAAACAGCCTCGGACAGCCGCGGGAGTGTCGCAACACTCGCAACGCATCTTCATGAGACTTAGTACAATGCGTGCCACGAAAGATGAGACTTGACACACCACGTGGTTTGACTTGCGCAGAACACGATTTTAGGTATCTTTAGCGGTATGAAGTCTGAGTGCGGGACGGGATCGGACGTCATAAGGGCGGCGGAAAGAGCGGGGGAGGCGGGGTCAAGTCTCATCTTTCGTGGCGCGCATTGTATGTTGCAATATAACCATAGAAGACACTATAATATTCAATGTATTCCACGATGATTCTTAGAATACTTAGCAACGTGGATAATGTAACGTAATAGCATCATAGATAATGTAACAGCTGTTACTAAGTGTACCTACCAAGGACATTTTGTACTTATGTAGGTAGCGGATAATCTTGTAACCTATTCCTTTATGTCTTCAAAGATTTCCCTGTGGTCGACCACAAGGAAAATCTTTAAGTGTTGCGATGAGAGACTGTTAAAGAATGTTTCCTTGATATGATAGGAGTTTCTCCAGTCGCAAGTCACATAAATCATGCCAATCCGTCTTATGACGCATTACAGTACGATGATATAGGCCGACCGCTTAACTGATACGTTGCCTGAGGTAGCAACGCGGGAGGGGTGTGGTGACGTGATGCGACAGCTCAGTGATTCGTCAACTTGTGACAACTATCACCCCTCCCGCACCGCGCAGCTACCTCAGGCAACGTCAGCCTATAAAATTTTGAACATTTTCTATCAAATACTGTATACTTAAGTACCAATGACAACATATCGTAATTTGTTTATTTTTATTGATTCATTAATGTTCCCACTGCTGGGACACAGGCCTTCTTTGTGTTAGAGAGAAGGGGCCGTAATCCACCACGCGTACCCAGTAGGTAGGGGAGAACAGGGTAACGGGAGCCTACTAAGGGAAAATTTACATAAAAACCACATTTGTTATCATTCTTATAATTTTTAATTAGGAATTCTTACATTAATTATTAAAGTATATTTTAATCACAGTTATAATCAATTACAGTCTTGTATTAGGGTACAACGGTATAACGTTTTTACAACAAAAAAATTGTCGCTCCCATTACCCGACACATGCGGGTAATGAGAGCCCATTTAACGCTCATAATTATGGGAAATGGGAGCCATAATTTACTCTTTCCCGAAAATTGAACTAAACATACTTTAAAATATGTGATCTTAGTAATTAATACAAAGAACTATTTGTAACATAAAAAAATCAACTTAGTAAACAAAACAAGAAAATAAAGATAATAGAAAGATACTAGGTTACCATTAATTACCCCCTGACTACCATTTTGAAAAGTTATAGGTAACATAAAAATGTAATGCTACTTTAAATCTCAATTTAACCAATTGGGCTTGTTAGTGCATGAATCTAGGGATATAATAAGCATAAACATAATAAAAAAAGAATACAACTTCATGCTTACCTCGGCGCTGGTAATCAGCAATTTTTTATAAGCGTGGAGCGAAAAACACATAATCGTCCCTCGTGACTTAACGCATGGCATTAACGGCTCGTGTTTGTCAGGCGAAGTTTCTCGATGGTCGACAAAAGCGGCCCAGTGCTTACGATCGCGCAAATGTGCCCACTTTCCGTTCCATCACCATGGCTCCCATTAACCGACCGCTTTCATTACCCTGTTATCCCCTACGGGTTGCTAGACGTCCCATGGCTCCAATTTTTTTATTGTAGGACATGCCGGTTTCCTCACGATCGACTCGACACCTATCCCAACAGATTTACCAAAAGACTAGACCGATATTATTTACTAGCCAATGAGAATCGAAGGCCGAACTAGTGATAACCAACTCAACCGTATCTCTGCGATAATCTACAAATCTAGACACTTGACGAGAGATAAACAGACAGCATATTCAAGCTTTACATATTATTTACTATTGGTTTGACACGCATTGCTTAATACTGTTGTTTGATAACCATGACAGGCTACTGAAGGCCTCACAATAAACTAGTACAGTCGCGGCCTACTGTGCATTCCTTACGTTACACCATCAACGATTTTCTCGCTCAAGAAACGTACAAATATGTCTGTATGTGTATGTCCCGTGTGAATAAAAGAGATGGCAGGGTGGCAGGAGTGGCAGGGACATCGACGCGCAACCTGTTCCCATGGATTCAGTACATAGTTCTGAAACACCGACGTTGAAATTTTTCGTCGGTTATCAAAAAAACAAAATTGCTGTTGAAAACAATTTTGACCGCGTAGGTATTGCACTTTTCTATGAAACTGCTAGATTTTTTTTTATAACCGACTAAAGAGTGGTACACTAGGAGGTCTAGAATCATGTGCTGGATTAATGGTTTCAGCTAGCGCGTTCCTGTCACACTGTAAAATATTAAGATGAGGTAGAAGTCACATTGAGTTGATCGCTGAATGTTGTGAATGCTCTTTTGCTGCGACATGGGCTATCAAAGAGGTATTGGGAACCGGGGTAATGGGGATCAGCTGGCAGTGGGGATCACCCACACATCTACAAAACTAAACATCGGAGAGTCTCGTAAAGGACCTCTGCACCCAGGCCCCCCGCAATTATTACAAATGACTCGCTTTAGATCCGCGAAAGTGTGTACACAAAATGATTAAAAAAGTGATCTCAGTTGATAGATGAATAAGTAAATTATGTAATTAGGCAGTTGCAATAAAGATTTTATTTTTAAATAAGCTTTTATTTGAATTCTCGCTTAAGTGGCTCCCATTACCCCGTTTTCCTCTACTCGCTCAGCGACGCTCACTTGGCGGGCAGAGCACTCGCTGAGAGACTCGCGCTTGGGACACACGCAGCCATCGCGCACTCGCTGTTCGCCAACTTGATCGTAGTTGCTAGCTCTACTCGCTTGACATAATATGCGTGCAATCAATCAATAGCCTTACGGGGCTACGTTGGCTTGCGTTAGTTTTGTGTGAACAGAGCTGTCACCACGTTGGATTTAGACTAGGTCTGAACGCGAATGTACCATTCACATTCAATAATGAGATATACCAAGTAGGTAGTTACGGTCAACCGCCTTCCACGTCATTGGCAACACTTGATACAACAAACACCGCGCTGCTGCTATGACAAAGCTGCGCTGTGTTACAATAACGTGTGGTTACAAATACTAAGAAGTCAAATTAAATTAGCAAGCGATACTTCAGTCGTGACGGGTATATATTATATTATATTATATTATATTATATTATATTATATTATATTATATTATATTATATTATATTATATTATATTATATTATATTATATTATATTATATTATATTATATTATATTATATTATATTATATTATATTATATTATATTATATTATATTATATTATATTATATTATATTATATTATATTATATTATATTATATTATATTTATCGTATCTATCGATATCTAATCACGATGAAACAAAAAACAACACTTCTTCCCAACTCGCTCTTCAACAATAGGTACATACTAGCGGTCGTCAACCTCATAAAAAAATCAAATATTTTTATTTTATCGTGTTTAGATATTGATAGAACAGTGGTGGCCCAGTGGAAACAGCCGCGACTTACGAGTTGTAGGTCGTAGTTTCGAAACTTCGAACCCAGGCAGGTACTTTACTTTGTGTAATTTATTTCATCGCCACTGCTCTCAAAACGGTGAAGGAAAACATCGTGAGGAAACCGGTATGTTCTATACCAAAAAATCGAATACATGGTGACATCCTCCAACCCGCACTGGGCCCGCGTGGTGGATTACAGATCGCACAGAGTTTCGCTTGATAATTTAACCCTGTATAGTACATAAGCATAATTATATAAAGCCAATAAACTGACAAAAAGTGCGACAAATGAAGTTCCAGAAGCTAAATTGTAATTCCGAAAGAAATGCAGCAGTTTTGTATGATCATAATATAAGTAAATACATGCAGCGGTGCAACTTCACCATGACCTAATGATGATAAAAACAGGTACAACAACCGGTAAGGCTCCAGCATATCTACCTACGCTGGCTGGCAAGGCATTACTGATGCGTTTTCCTCAAAACTTTAAAGTTATAACCAGTAGCACAACCTACCAATTTGAAGGTGCATTTCAAATGTTTTGGTACCTATCTGCATTCTGTTATATTCATAGACTACCTTCCGCCCGCGACTTGGTCCGCGTGAAATTATCGCCCGCCCCCGCTATTACTTGGTCTTCGCATAGCGTGCTGTCTAACTTTTTATGTTTGCTCGGCTCCTAAGGATCGTAGCGTGATGTTAAATAGCCTAAAATCTTCCTCAAGAATTGGGCTATCAAATGCAAAAATATTTTTTCAAATCTGATTGGCAGCTCTAAAGATAAGCGCGTTCAAACAAAGTGTTCAGTTTATTATATTAAGTACCTACAGATAGCTGACCTCTTATTCTGTTGAAACTCCGAACTACGCCAGGCCAGTTTGTAACAACGGGTACCCTTGTCATGGCCTGTCAAGAGTTTCCCGCTATAGATACATAGCTCCAGGAAGTCATTATTTCTGAGTCTTACGTTGACTTTGATTTGATGTAGCATGATGCATGTTCATGCCGCGACACTTCTTCAAGGAGAGTTTAAGGAAAATGCCAACAGCAGGAGATTCATGTGCTTCGCACATTATAACAGACTAGCTGTTGCCCGCGACTTCATCTGCGTGTAAGTATTTCATTTAAAAAATACAAATTTTCAGGATGAAAAGTAGCCTTTATCCTTCTCCAGGCCCCAGAGTACCCTCGGAGAAGGAGGCGTCGGGGAGGCAACCGCCTTGGCGCCTATACGCCGAAACCCGCTTACCAATCAAGGTAGGGTTATCAATCGACCTTTGGGGTCGCGAGCGCACAAAGTGGGGTCTCTGTCCGCCCACCAAGTGACCCCAGGGAAGACGGTGGCACAGTGGTCACGTGCTGCCATGCATAGCGAGGCTCAGGGGAGGCCCCATTACAGTCTCCCCAGGAGTCCCCGGAAATGGTCTTTTAAGAGAAACCAGGACCCCTATGTGCAGATGGTGATCACTGGGGTGGTTTTAGTGAGGTAAAAATCCCACACTCCCCAACCTCCCTCCCCGGAGGTCGAGAGCCTTTTGAAGGTTTACCCCCGAAAACAAAATAAAAGGTCCCAGGGCACCAATTTATTAGCATATTTTATAATGATTAGTTCAGCGGTTTAAGACCGAAAAACTAACAGACAGAAATCGATACATTCACAATTTTAATTTTGGACGTCATTCAACCCAGTTAAAACAAAAACAAAAAAACCTTACTATTAGTGAAAAAAAATTGCAATCAGTCAAGTACGTCCAGAGATTACGTCCTTTAAACAAACAAACAATTTTATAAGTTTTTAGCTGACAAATGAAAATATGTCACTAATGTCAGGATCATTGGTCACGCAAGTGCTAAATTTTCTATGCTGCTTATACCCCTGCATAGAGATAGGTACTTACTGCGAGGCTTTGCATGTTAAACAACACGATTATGTTTGACTAAGTAACTAGCTACATTATGTTAGCAAAATTCCCAAGTACTTATTTCGTATTCGTTATTATTTTTGCTACAGAGGAAAAAAATATAAAAAATTCCAAAAAAAAAATTGGTTTTTTTTTTTACTGTAGGTATAGTCGTGGTACGTACCCCACACAAATTCGCATACCACAACTACGAGTAGCTATGTAAATAACAGTGACAGGAAGTTATTATAACATCATCAACATACAGCAAGTGGAAAAAAATACATATTACTCAAGCTAACTTAAAAACTACCGAAGCAAAGTTAATAAAATTATGTATTTTTTTTTCAAAATAAAGATATTAGGTATTATTTATTTATAAGGGACCACCTCAGGACCCTTTCAATCGAAAACGAATTTTCAAAATCGGTCCACAGTTAATGAAAATATCGATAAACATACATTTAAATAAATACAGACGAACATAAAGCCGCCTCCTTACCGGTCTCCTCTATTAACAACTCCGCTATTAAAGTAGGTACCTAAATCTATTTATACTATAAATAAAACTGAAGAGTTTGTTTGTTGTTTTGTTTGTTTGAACGCGCTTATCTCTGGAACTACCACACTGAAAAGTTATTTTTGCGGTTGATAGGCCAGGTTAGGTTAAAAAAAAAAAAGTTAGTCATCACGCTACGACCCTTGGGAGCTGAGCGGGGCGTGTAACACCGCGGCTACTGCTAATAAATATAAAAAAATATAAACAGATAAAGTTGTTTGTTTGTAAGAGTAATTAATCTCCGCAAGTAATGATCCGTTTAGAAAAAATCATTCAATGATATAAAGCTACCATAGTGTTGCCAAGGGCCATAATGTTTCATGGTATAGTCTACTTCCATGCGAACGAAGTCGCGGTTTGAAGCTAGTCTAAACTAATATTTTAAAGAGAAAAGATTTGATTTTTTGTATGTTTGTTTGTTACGCTATCCCGCCTACACGGCTGAACGGATTTGGATGTTAGCACATAGGTACACCATGACTTGGATTAGGACATGGGATATAATTATTTTATCCCGATATTCCCACAGAATCGAGATTTATGTGGGTGAAACCATGCGACGCAGCTAGTCATATAAAATATTTCATAAATTAATCAATAGTGTCCTAAATACTATTAAACATATGGAATAAATTTGTTTAAAAAATATACAAAACCTTTAAGTGATCAGAAGGTCATTTCTCGTAGAACTTATAAAACGGTCAAATTCAAGTCACAATCGCATCTCAGCGACAATCAATGTCAAAAACTTGTCAAAAATTTAGGGAAATTGTTTACAGCACTTTTGACAGATAGAGTCTGAGATTAGAATGCGAACGTTCTTAAAAATACGGGAATTTGCCCCTCTATGGTTTAGTCTCTAGCAACAATGGCGATCAAAACCATCATATAAGCTGGCCTCTCATTCTATTAAAACTCCGTACGTACTACGTTAGGTTCACTCTAGGTCAAAGTGTTACCTACCACCGTGCGTTAGACTGTACCTAAGTATACAGTATACCTACAAAATTATGAGTAATCTATGCTTATCACGATCGACTATTGTCCCTGCTGAACCACTGATCAACATATATCTAATGTCTGACAATTTTCTATAATGAAACATCTTCATGCCTCTACGAATTTGTTGAGTTAATTTTTCTAGTTGGAATGTGAAATTACTATTTTTTTGACAGATAAAGTAAACCGCCTTGAGAGTCTGATGGTGACCAGACTCTCAAGGCGGTTTACTTTATCTTCGGTTTACTTTGCATGAGGCCGTAAGGGGCTCTGCCTAACCCTACGGGGATCATGTAAAGAAAACGTGCATACCTAATTATATACCTACTTGAAATCATGACGTCAAGTAGTTACAAAATACTTTTTCAGCTGAATACCAATATTTTACATGGAGCGACTGCCCATCTGATCTCCACAACCCAGTTACTGGGTACTTAACACAATATCCCTTGCTAAGACTGGTTGTCAGACTTTTGGGCTTCTCTACCCGTTACGACTATCAAAGATCTACGAATGACAGCCGGGAACAAGGGCTTAACGTGTTTTCCGAGGCACTGAATGGTCTCCATATGTAATGGATGGTCACCCATCCACGAACTGACCGCTGCGAAGCGTAGGTTAATCTTGGACTGACCCGTGCGGCTGTCAATATTTGCCGAGGCCCTAGTTAGTATCGAGTTAACACATCAATAATTATTGAACACAATTTTATTGAATCTTAGAACGAGCAACAATTTGTTGACTATAGACACAAAGGAAGAAGTAGGTACACGGAGATAACCACATTTTTCCTTTTTAGGGTTCTGTACAAAAACCGGAACCCTTATGGTGAGACTCAGTCTGCCTGTCTATCTGTCTGTCACAGCTGGATATCTTGGGAACTACTAATGCCCAACTATTTTGCAAATAAGAAAGAAATAAAAATATATGTATATTTTTTGCAACAGGGACTGATATATCATAATAAAGAGCGCATTCTTAATTTTTTTTCATTTTTTTAGGCCGCATAGTTTTCGACGTTTGATGAAAAATGTAAAAAACACCCGTCTTATCCTTCCTACTTGGGTGAGCGTTTTTCTTACGCTCGCCCTAGCGACGCACCGTGTAGATCATCCTCATAATACAAGCTAACTACTATTCTTATTCCTTCTCTGTCCATGCTGTAAGATTGTGAAACTCACTTCCGCCAGCCTGCCGCAGCGCTAGGGCCATCCCTAGCGCTGCAACTATTCACTGAACCACACATACGAGAATCAAACCCACGCTGGCTGCCATAGCAAACGTGGGTTTTATTCTCGTATGTTTGGTTTGGCCAAGGAGAAATTGGGCTGAAAACCATAACATAATATTTATTGTAAAAAATATTACAATCATAAATTATAAAATAAGATGTATACAAGGCCAGCTTAAATTAGCGGAGTTCTGCAGACGTTATGTGTATCGATATCTAAACGCGATAAAATATAAAAACTTTAATACAAAAAAAAAACAACCGACTTCCAAAAAAGACACTACAAAGTGAAAAATAACTTTAATTCCGGAAGTGGCTGTCAAACAACGAAAATGCGAACCCAACGACAACGACTTCCGAAATTAAAGTTATTTTTCACTTTGTAGTGTCTTTTTTGGAAAACTGTTATTTTTTATAGTTTTTTTTTTACTTGTAACTCATTTGACGTTCGAAAGTGCCTTTTATGTGCCTATTTGAAATATGCTTTGAATCTGACTTTGACATTATAACATCATCATCATCATAAACTAAGTGGCAAAAATACGTTTTATTGAAGCTAACTCAAAAACTACCCAAGCAAAGTTAATAAAATTTATATAGGATCACCCTATCCATTAAAAAAATATTTTTTAAAATCAATTTACAATTATCGGAGATATCGCGTAACAAAAATACAAAAAAAACATCATACAGTCGAATTGAGAACCTCCTCCATTTTGAAGTCGGTTAAAAAGATTTGATGTGTTTTTTTTTGGGATCAACGACCGCTGGTAGTTTTGTTAATTTATGTATGAGTTGAAAAAATCTGTTTTCTTTTGTTTTATCGCTTTTAAATATCAATACCCGACATATATATCTGTGAAGTTTAGGTATACAAAAAATAACAGATTTTTTAAACTAATATTTTAAGTGACTAACTGCGGTCGATGACACTACAAAACAATGTATATTATTTTTTACTTTATCTGGTTTAGATACAGATTGCCGTCGCTTCTGCGGAGTTTCGCTAAGTAGCTAATCTACTTTGACCCTGTAGACAACATTTTGATGTTTTCTTTTAATGAGCAGGGAATGAGTTCTAATTGTATTGATTTTGATAAGAGGAAGATTCAGTTCATTGCTTTGATTTAAATCTTTAAAGTTCATGGTTGTGCACCATCCTCGCGGTATATTGTCACGGAAATAAACTCACGGAAACGGCTGATTTCATACATTTACAAAGTTTAGAATTAGCATAGGTTTCACATCACCACTAACCGCTTAAACTAAGCAAAATTATGATCTAGGTTTACCTCAATACAATTGCATCAAACAACAGGCAGGCTTTGAATTTTGAATCCGAATTTACGACTTCAAATTCGGATTGGTGAGCAAGAGCTCACCAGTCCGAATTTTTAACCATTTGACTATTATCACATCACTGTCACTTATTTGTTTAATTCGTATCACTTCAGAATCTATCATTTTTTGGAAAATTCTTCACCATTTGTTTCATTTTCAAAAATCACTAAATAGTTAAGTAGGCTGGACAGTGGACGGAAGTATCGCTGAAGGTAAACGGCTTTCGGAAACATGGCTTACCGTAGCAGGGACCTGCTGTGTCCGTGGTTTCATTTGAGTTATTTATTTCGTGTTTCATTTCCACTGTTTTATAACTTTTTAATAATCGTTTTTTTTTTTGCGAAATGTTTGTGTTCTATAAAGGGTGGCAGGGAGGCACCCTGTAGGTACACCAGTGCCTGTAGGTACACCTGTGCCTAACCTGTCAGGGAATACAGGCGTGATGCTATGTTTTTTGTTGTTAAATAATTACACTTCCAACACTTATTTATTTTCAATGTCGGTTAGGTATCTGTTAATAGCTGATCTGCTTATAGATTCCGTTAAATTAGTTAAATGAATTCTCAGTTCGGGTTAATTGACTATTAATGATATGGGAAATACTCATTAAATTTGTAATCACTGTGGCAGAACGCAAACGCTTTTTAATTAACTGTGGATACTTTCGCTACAAACTGTGGTAGAGCAACTCTACAATAGGTATCATAAAAAAAATGTTTCATAAAGCATTTCAATGTTAATCTGAAGGCCAATTCACGTAATTAAAAACATTCAAAATCTAGTCGCAATCTCATCTCAGTGACAATCAAAGTCAAAAACTTGTCAAAAATGTAGGGAAATTTAGACATAGGTATTTTTGACAGATTGACACTGAGATAACTCTGAAAGTTCTTAACATTACGAGAATTGCCCTCAGGTATCACCCGGAAGACACAAATTAAAATTAAGAATTTTATTTTTGTTCTAATTATTTCGTAGTGAATTTTCACAAAAACAAAAGCGCATTTTTAAATAAACTTAAAGATAAGCACACAAACGTTTTATATGAAAATGTAAAAAATATTTTAATGTTTTAATACAAAAAAAAATCGCACAGCGCCAAAAAAAATCTAGTCCGATAGTGAAGTGTAACTTACCGTAATGAATATCGACGTAAACTTGTCACAGCGGAGAGCGCAAGCGGGGTGCGCGCGCGTTCACAGGTGACTGCAGGCGAGAGCCGGCGCGTACGCAGCTCCTCAGATAAAAAAAAACACTGCCCTATGCATTACCAATCAGTTTTCCGTCTAATGCAGAAACATTTTCGCCACTTCAGTAATCCTTGTTAGATAAATGGTTTTTTTTTTTGCGATCTGTTGAAAGTGTTTAATGACTTTTAGCATTAAGAAGTAAATACGTTTTTCTTTTGTATACAGGACTGTCATTGCCTTATTTAGTGATCGTATTTTATGGAAAAACCTAATTTAGTAACGTGGGTAAATAATAAATAGATGTGCAGACGCCAGCACATCAAGCCACCCGAAACTGTACAATTTTCGCAATCAACTTTGAGCCTTATGCTTTAGCGATAAGATTGAAAATATATTAAAGAAATTTGACAGATTGTAGTAGCTTGATGTGCTGGTGTCTGTACCTACATAATTTATGTTCAATTAAGTTCTTTCAGTTAACTTTGTTCACATTGTTGACGATGACATTTCAAGCAGCTATTCAAATAATATTAATAACGGCGGCAACCTGAAAAATGTGTCGGAACTTCGATGCTTTTGAAACTTTCATTTCTAGATTTAAGGGTAGCGTGAAAAAATAAATGGCCAATAGAAGATATCTGAGAGGTTCGATCAAACCATTATTACCTATCTCGTGTCCACCTCCTTGTTTAACGGTCCTGGCTACAAAACAAATAAATAGTTATTTAAAAATTTAAATATACACATAATGGCTTTAAGTTTTATGTTTGTTCTCACATATAGAAGCAACAAGAATAATGTACCCAGGATTTTGTAATATCTTGATTTAAAAGAGTGTCCATGGAGTTTCTTGCCCGTTCTTCTCCATAGAAATCTACGTTTTGGAATGGGCAACCAGCTACAACTTTCTGACTAACTGACAGACTATTTAATTTGTACAATTCAAAAGTGCCTGTACAAGGTTTAATTGAAATAAATGCTTTGAGTTTGACTTTGAAGTGAAAACTTGTTTCAGCGCATTGGGCATTTTTTGAGATCGGAAAAAACCATTGAGCTCGCGCCACTGTTACCGTAAGCGACACCGCGCTTGTTTTGTTTATAAGACGATTAAAAAAATACCCGCTTCGGATGTGTTCGGCTATCCTCGGGATGTAGGTACTCGGTTTTAATGTAGGTATATCCGATATGTCAGCGAGTGATGGCAAAGTATTCTATTTGTGTTATGTTTTCACTTCTGTCTCGCGGAGTGCCACTGTTTTTTTTTTCCTAATTTCTATTGACGTAACCTATGACAAGAACGTTGGCATTTCCCGCCTTTTACCTTTCCAAGTTGACCGTCATCAGTCATCATTCCATAGGACTGTTACCACAATGCTCTGTGCTAAATAACAGCATGAATCACCGTCCGTTAAGGATGACGTTGTTGTCATAGCATTGCTTTTTTCCGTGACGTTTGCGCAGGATCCCGGGATCTCCAATAACTTAACTGTTTCCTTTGTGGAAAAGCCTAAATACTTAAAGGGTTTTATGTGAAATGGCCAAATGAACATCGCAAAATGAGTGCCTACCTGCTATGATGTAGGATCGTAGAACAATTTTATAGATTCAGCTTAACCCCCCATAGATATAAAGCGTAACTTAATGTACAACAATTTAGCATTGTTACAAAGTAATAAAGGTGGTTATCGTAGATCAAGTGTTACAATTCACATGTTGTTGACTGTACCTACATTTGAAATGGACCTCGGACCTCTCCTATGTAATAGACTAAACTCGAAAGCAAAAATTTATTCTCTGAACTATACAAATTGTAAGAGAATCTTCAAGGATGCTCTCCAGAGTACCTATGTCTTACGAAGAAAAAGAGAATTTACTAACTGTGTTAAAGTAAAAATATAGGTATACAAATGTCACCTACGTTAAATATTTATCAAAGGACGGGTAAAGTCAGTACTCTCGGAGTTACACTAACTATCATACTGCCATAAAAGTGATCCCAATCTAAGCAATTAATGATCGTAATTTACTTCATTATAAGATAAACATTACCCAGATTCGGACCAGTCGCGGGTTCGATTCCCGCACGGAACAAATATTTGTATGACCTATAAGTAGTTGTTCCGGGTTTGACTGTTTGTGTATGTGAGTTTAAATGTTTGTACCCACAATACAGGAGAAATTCCTAGTTAGGAGCAAAGTTTAATCAATCGACAGATAATTTTTATTTGTGGAATAAAATTGATATGACAGATTTTGTATGAAAAATTGACAAAAAATCATAATTATTCCTCCGATAAAATTATCTGGCCATGGAAAAATCAGCCCTTAATGGATTACTGAACTGCATCTCGATTGGTTTTGTGGAAAAAGGAACAACATCGTAACTGTGTTGTGTGCAAATACATGTATTATTACTATTTTACCTTGTAAATGACGTATATCCATAAAGAATTAGATTGAGACTACTTTATGACGTCGTATATCCGAAAGTCCTAACATTTTACCATAGTTTTATTGGTAACTAATGTTCCGCTTAAACAGCCCTATCCAACGGTATATCACATGTTACCTACTATTGAAGGGTGGGCCCAGACCCCATACATTTGTTTCCCACTCTCCTAGAGAAACGAGCTAAGCTACTCAACATATAATTATTTGTCTATTGTCAACTTTTGATTATTAATTTTAAAAGACTATTTTAGCTCTTCTCGACTGAAACACAGGATTACCTAGTTCAGGCACCTAAGTCTTAGGAATATAATTTACATTTAAGCAAAACTGTACTAATTTGCATGCCTTATAATTTTTGAATAAATATATGCTAGCAATCTTTTAGGCTCGTTTAGAATAAACTTGTTCTATTACAGATCTGGTTTTTTTTTAAAGGAATGATCCGTCAGAGAAGTGACATAATGGTATCCCAGAGAAGGGAAGAGGAAAAGAGGAAGACTATTTCAAAGATGGGAAGACGACCTGAAAACTATTATACTGTGGGAGGGACATGGAGGAGAAAAACTCACGATCGTGAGCTATGGAAATGCCTGGGGGAGGCCTACGGTAAAGAGCAAAGCAATCTGGAGATTTCGGATGTCTAAACTCTTCGTTTAAATTAATTTAAATGTAAAAAAATACAAATTTGCGTTATTCAATGGTGCCCCATGGGAACTAGATATGTTTTACATGTAATAAAAAATTAATAAATGCCTTTTCTATTGTAATACAAACCTCTGAGAAAATAACTGTATGTTAGGTACCTACCTATGGCCTTTCCACGAGGTGACACATCATAATTCACTGTTGTTTCCTTCCAAACTCTTCTTATCTAACCGATTGCGATTACAAATAAGCCAAGAGGAGACGAATTCTGTAAGCACTACTTTGTCTCGCGACGGCCGGCCGCGGCAGCGACGTATTTCATACAAGGCGCCGGGAACAGTACCTACCTAGATAGTTACCGCAGTGCAGCAGCCCACATGATCACTCAGAACTACATATCCCAGGAATATAAGATTTTACACTCATAAACATAAACTTACGGCTTGTTCCCATGGGGAAGGCAGGAACTGTAAAACGCCACCTGCCAGAAATAAGGATCGTTCCTAATTCTTGTTAGTAATGATCTCTCACTGGGATTATCCTTATTTAGGCATTATAATATACTGAGCGTGTGAAGAGCTCATTGCGAAAAAAAATTACTGTCAAAGGTCCCGAACATCATTTCTTTTTTTATAATACTTTGTAAAATATTCGTTTACGTGTATTCGTTTTACTACCTACAAGTTTATTCCTTAGGTAGGTACTTAATTTAATACAAAATGTTTCTTAACCAGATTTACATAGGACGAATATTCCTTGACAACAGAAACGTTGTTGCCTACAAAACTTGGAGGTAACGATGTTATCGTAAGCCTAACGAGATGAGAGAGAGAGAGATGAGTGATGATGATGAGTTATGATAGCATTTTACGAATTGTAGGTCGTTTTTCTTATTCCTCTTCCTTGGTCAGCGGGCCAATTGCGTAAAACACAACAATAGCAATCGGTTTCATTTTGACAGTTCAACAACATACATTGCGATATTTACGTTGTTGAGCAGACAAATTTTTCGAACATAATAATTATGAAGCAATGGATTAGATATACAGTATGTTAACTAACAGAGGGCGTTCCCGTTAACCCGCAATAGTATAGCATCCATACATGCTAAAAAAAATATTACCATTCGAAAATAAAATGTTTTTATTTTTTTTTATATTAAAATATTCACTAAAAATCGTAAATTGATACTCTATTTATTTAATTAATTCTAATTTATTTAATTAAATAAATTCCGACATTGCTGTCCTTCAAGTACGCGTGTACAGAGTGTTTCTTTAACGTATCAATTTACGATTTTTAGTGAATATTTTAATATAAAAAAAAAATAAAAACATTTTATTTTCGAATGGTAATATTTTTTTTAGCATGTATGGATGCTATACTATTGCGGGTTAACGGGAACGCCCTCTGTTAGTTAACATACTGTATATCCTTGATATCCTCTCCTATCCTATACTAAATTGTGATTGGTAGGTAGTTACTGCGTTACGTAATTATAAGGCGCTGGTCTTCTTTTTTTAATTATTTTCGAAATTGTTTAAACTTTTTAGTAGTGTTTAGTACCAGTACCTACAAAACAATGTCATTATCGTTTATTTCCGGTTCTTATGTATTGTAAGTAGGTATTCGATATTAGGGCCGACATACCAAAACATATGAGTAGATATATAGGTAGGTATATTAAAACGGCTTTCTTAAGCATAATTATTGTACAGACGCCAGCACATCAAGCTACTACAATCTGTCAAATTTCTTTAATAGATTTTCAACTTTATCGCTAAAACACAAGGTTCAAAGTTGATTGGAAAATTTTACAGTTTCGGATTTTATCTAATAATATAAATAAAAATGAAATGAAAGACCGATTTGGCTAGTTTTTGTTTTATAATGTTCGTAATAGTCTGAAAAAGATTTTATTGAAAGAAAAATTTATTTGAAAAGTTTCGTACGCGTACTAATACGTGACGGCGCTTCCGTTTAAGTTAGTGTTAGTTAGATGGCATAGATGGCGTTATAGCTTAGAGTGCCTGTTCCGGGCACTCTGACGCAACACCGAGCGCTAGTGGGGACAAGTCGAGCACTGAGACGAGCAGTTGGAATTAAGCCTCGGTCGACTTCACAAGTGCGCGCTACGCGTTCGGTGGAGTGTCTGAATAATTGTGTAAATTGTTATAGTTCGAATTAATGTTCAAGTGGTAATTATTACTTAGATTAAACTGAAGTGTCGAAGTTAAGTGATTTGATTTGTAACGAGTGTCTACTTTCTTCGCTCGACGATCCACGCCTACTTGCGAATCGAAACTCAAAACTATCGAGCCAATTAATATCGCTGATGAGGCCCTAGAGCCTTTATCAGAAGTGGGATATGAAGAAAATAGACAGAACGATGACGAGTACCCACGAAATTCAAATCTGTTGCAAAATATGGAGAATTTGCTTTCTCGACTACTGGCTACCATTCAACCGCAGACATCGAGCTTCAATACTTCAGCGGCACATGCCATCGTTGTGGTGTGCCAGGCCACAAATCAATGGATTGTCGCAAACGACAAGACGATCCTTCAACCCGAGTGAAGACTTCGAGTCAAGTATCAGCATCGAAGAGTCAAGATAGAAGCCGTATCACCTGCTACGTGTGTGGACAGCCGGGACACGTTGCATCTTCATGTCCAGACCGAAAAGGAGGTGGAGGAGCAGCGACTGCTGCGGTTAAGGAGGTCAACACCTGTGGGCTCAAATCGGCAAGGAGTAACCTAACCACATCATCTGGTGAGCTCGTTCCTTTTCTTTTTGATAGTGGTTCCGCATGTTCGCTTGTAACTTTTTGGTGCACGGATTATTGCAGATCAAGGCCGCTGTTATATCAGCTCAGACTTTAAGCAATTTTGTAGTGATATAGGATTACATCTTATTGCTACCGGTACTAGTAGGGCTAATGGCCAAGTAGAGAGAGTCATGCGGACACTAAAGTGCTTACTGACTATTGTAGAAAATGATCCGAATAGAACCTGGCGTGACGAACTTCTTGACGTACAACTAGCGTTAAATAGTACACGATCTAAGGTAACTGGCTACACACCAACAGAACTTATGTTCGGAATTCGTGCGCGGTCTTTAGGTTTAGCTAGAATAGCTCCAAGTTCTGAGTCAGACTCTCGGTTGGACTTGGACAAAATTCGCGAGATAACATCTGAAAATATTAAGAAGGCGGCTGCGTCAGAAGTAGAACGTTTCAATCACGGTAGGGCAACTATAAGGCCGTTTTCTAATGGCGATTTTGTTTTTATTAAATGCAGTGAAAGGAGTCAGACTAAACTTAACAGGAAATTTAGAGGTCCCTTTGTTATAATTATAACTAACGTATTAGACAACGATAGATACGAATTGAAAAACTTAGATGGATCTAATAGAATGTACAAATATAGCCACGAAAATCTGCGTGCAGTACCCGGGGGCTATGAAGGCTTATTAGATTTAGCAACCACTTTCACTAATAACTTAGAGGAGGCCGAGACGGCGGAACGCGATCAGAGAGTGGAGTGCGTGAGTGATGACAGTGATACCTTGTCAATTTGTAGTTCATGCATCTTAACCGCCAGCTCTGAAACCCTCTCTGCCTCTGAAACTGAAGAATTGTAGTCCTAAGGTAATATGGCTATTAATTTCACTTAACTATAAGGGGGTTATGTAAGGGACTGACTCATGCGGGTCGATGTCCTAGAGTGCGCGTAGTGATACAGTAACGGGCTGTTGGGTGATCTAAGGAACTGGCTCACGCAGGCCGATGTTCTGGATCGGGGGTTATGTAAGGGACTGACTCATGCGGGTCGATGTCCTAGAGTGCGCGTAGTGATACAGTAACGGGCTTTTGGGTGATCTAAGGAACTGGCTTATGCAGGCCGATGTTCCGGATCGTATTATTAAACCGATCTCTAGTCTGAGAGGCTATGAGATCGGGGTGATCGAAGGGACGCTGTAGGGTTGTCCGGTCCAAGTTTTCTGGAGAGATAACTGGTCGAAGGGACGCCTTTTCAGTTGTCCGGGTCAGCTCTTAATAGTTTGAAATTGAGGCTATGAGATCGGGGAGAGACTTAAGAGTGATCGAAGGGACGCTGTAGGGTTGTCCGGTCCATGTTTTCTGGAGAGATAACTGGTCGTAGGGACGCCTTTTTCAGTTGTCCGGGTCAGCTCATAATAGTTTGAAATTGTGATGTGGCTAAAGAGATAGCAAAGAGACGCTAAAAAGTTGTGCGGTCCATGTTATCTGAGTGTAGAGATATCTGGTCATAGAGACTCCTATTTCAGTTATCCGGGTCAGCTCATAGGAGTTGAGTTTATGAGATATAAAATGTGTGTGTGTCAGTGATGGACGAGCGTATATGAAAGAGTAATGTAACTACCAGTTTTCTCTTTACAGATTAATCGGAGAGCAGCGATTTAATAAGAAAGGAGCGCACGAGGACGTGCGCATGTCAGTCTGGCCGTGACGGCGCTTCCGTTTAAGTTAGTGTTAGTTAGATGGCATAGATGGCGTTACTAGCTTAGAGTGCCTGTTCCGGGCACTCTGACGCAACACCGAGCGCTAGTGGGGACAAGTCGAGCACTGAGACGAGCAGTTGGAATTAAGCCTCGGTCGACTTCACAAGTGCGCGCTACGCGTTCGGTGGAGTGTCTGAATAATTGTGTAAATTGTTATAGTTCGAATTAATGTTCAAGTGGTAATTATTACTTAGATTAAACTGAAGTGTCGAAGTTAAGTGATTTGATTTGTAACGAGTGTCTACTTTCTTCGCTCGACGATCCACGCCTACTTGCGAATCGAAACTCAAAACTATCGAGCCAATTAATATCGCTGATGAGGCCCTAGAGCCTTTATACGTTTTTTTGTCTTGTTTATGGTCATGGAAAAAAATCGACAGAATAGGGAATATTCCGCAAAACTATCCAGGAGTCAGGACAGCACAACGTGTGTCGGGTCAGTTAGTTTTCTAGTAAAATCAAAATGCAAACACCAATCCTGCTCCAAAATTAACGGTTATATAGAAAAATATAGCCACATGCTTATATTTTTCTATATAACAGTTAATTTTGTAGCTTTCATTAAACCATTATCGAAACGGAAAATAAAAAAAATTATTCACAACATCGTGCGATATGTAGGTAGTCATTTTACTTGACCAGCGCGAAACAGTCCAATTTGTGTCCAGAATTACCTAAAGAATAAATTCTTTGCACTCCGTCGCGGTACTTAAAGAGGTTAAATCTTGGTTCCTTCTTTTTAGGGTTTCGTAGCCAAATGGCAAAAACAGAATCTTCGTCATATCCGTCTGTTCGTCTCTCCGGATTTGACACAGCCATTTTACTCGGAGACTATTGTAACAGTATGTCGATAAAAATTGAAAAAGTGTAGTATTCTGTGCACCTAACTAATAAATGGTATAGGGAATTTACGAAAAAGTTATTAAAGGTGGCACTCCCTCATTTAATCAACGGATGAAAACATTATGCACATAAACGTATGGGGTATTATTGGATCCCGTAATTAAAAAGATGATGATGAAGTAACTTTTTCAAATAAGGCATGTTTTCGGTTACATCCGCGCAAATACCATAATATTATAGTTTCTTCGAAAAATAATATGAAATACAAACTTATTCTTGCGGCCGGCCGTTAAAATCAATACTTTACATGCGTAAATATTCATCCCGACTACGGAACTCTACACTGTACTTGGTCCGTTATGCACTTGTCCGTTCTTACATTGGACGTAGTTGTGTAATGAGCGTCTGACTGATTTAGCAGCATGAACTAAACAGGAAGCCTGGCATTACAGGCACTCGAGTTCTGTGAGGTAATCTCGTGGCGGGACCGGATCCGTTGACTCAATGCAACGAAACCCCGACACCCGCGACCGACTTGTTCGTTAATTAGAGATGCAGATCGCATTGATCTGTCATCATCATCTGCCTAGCTTTTTCCCAACTATGTTGGGGTCGGCTTCTAGTCTAAACCGGATGCAGCTGTGTACCAGCATTTTACATGGAGCGACTGCCTATGTGATCTCCACAACCCAGTTACTGGGTAATATGAAACCCCTTGGTAAGACTGGTTGTCAGACTTTCGGGCTTCTGACGACCCGTAACAAACGAACGAACCAAGGGCGTAACGTGCTTTCAGAGGCACGGAGGGGTCTTGCTACGTAAAGATGGTCACCTATCCACGGACCAACCGCGGCAAACTTAACCTGATCGATTGATCCGTGCGGCTTTATTACTTAGCCACAAGCCTCTCCATTCTCGCATTGATCTGTCAGGAAGGTTAGACCAACCTCAGCGGCGAAGACCAGAGGGTTGTTGACCTGTACCTATATCTATACGCCGTGCCGTGAAACCTCGTAAAGACAAACACGTAACATCACGCCTGTAGTCTCCGAAAGGTTAGGCAGAGGTGAGACTATAGTCCCACCCACATTTCGTCTGTTACATAAGTCCCATGTAGCAGGGGGCGAGCCTTTTGTCATGAACCGGGCACAGATCCAGACTCCGGTCTGCATGGAATAACCCAGTACCTAACACTTTGCCCGCGCTGGGAATCAAACCCAGGAGCTCATGCTCAGCAGCAGCGCTTGCGATCAGTTTTTTTTTTCTTTTTATTCATTATAACTCCAAGCTGCTTTTATATAATTTAATTACCATATGACATATTTATAATAATAATATTGCTATCAAATTGTTATTTTAATAACTTTAATAGAATCATAACTAAATTTTTCTTTATCGATCTTATATTATTTATTATGAACATAAATATTTGCATGTCACAGTGATATGATTAAGTGTTAAGGATCCATAATAATAATATTATATGTTTAATTAATTAAATTAATTTATTTCTCAGGGCCAACATGGCCAGAGATCGCACAAGACAGGGAGGTTTGGAAGAAAAAGGGGAGGCCATTGACCAGCAGCGGGACACAAAATAGGCTCACAATATATGTTAAGACCGATCATGTACCAACACTTATTGCAAATAAATTGATTTGATTTAATGCCTTCTATTGATAACAATGAGAATCTCGGAAAGCGTCAATAACTTGCCATTTTTCATGACAAGTTTTCATCTTCCGCTGCAACATCATCATCATCTCAGCCAAAACACGTCCACGATTGGACGTATAGACCTCCCCCAAACACCGCCACTTACACCGGTTGTGCTTCTCGCATCCAGTGGACTCCGGATTGCGGCCTTCACCAGATGATCGCTCGACTTTGTCTTCGGGTACGCGGGCGACATGCGAGCAATGTCCTGTCCTGCCCTACACACTGCCACTTAAGTTTGGCAATTCTTCGGGCTATATCGGTTACCTAGGTTCTCCTGCAGTTATCGCCATTTCTGATCCGATCACGTAGGGATACTCCAAGTCGCTTACAGTACAAGTGGCAACATTCCGCTAGTGTTCAGAAAACGTATAGCGATGTGGATATCGATATACAAGGTCAAATTAAATAAGCTGGTGAAACTCAACCGACGTGATAGATATCGTGGCGGATATCGTATGACAAAATAAATAGAAATTTAGAGCGGGTTTGTTTCACGTCCACTTGACGCACGCGTATACGTCAAAAATGGCGCTAACTATCGTCAAATCAAAAAAATCGTTGTTTCAAATTACAATTACAAAATTATGGCCTTGCCGTACGTCAAATAATAACGAATACGTAAACGTTATCATTTGACGTACGCATGTTACGTTAACCAACCGATTGAAACAACTGGCCCTAAAACTCATACTATCAAATTAATCATTTCATTTGACTCTGTATCTACTTTTTAAAACTGAGAATCTTATAACCGACATTACAACAAAAACACAAAAAGCAAATCTGTATAATACTTTAATCTTACAAGGAATTAGCACTTTATGTAGTACATTAATTTTATGATCTGTACTGTAATATAAAATAAAACAATTTAAATACACTTAAATATTAATCCAGTAAATCTGCTTCATCCGACAGGTCCTGGAACAATACATTTATTTTAGTACATTGATATACAGAATATCCATAGTAATTAATTATAGTCCAACTATGAAAACTTAACGCTGCTACGGCACGGCACGAGAACGCATGTATTTGTAGTCTACTCAATCATCTACGTTGTTACTAGCTTTATCCCGCGGCGTCGCCCGTATTCAATTCCATCCAAAACTGTTCAGCCGTTAAGGCGTGAAAAGTAACAGATAGAGTGAGTTACTTTAGCATTTATACTAACAGAATGGATATTGAAATATACAAAACAGCAGATGACTTTAAGAGCAATTTAAAACGACAGTCAAAGTGCCCGACCGGTAAATAGGAGGGCAGATACTACGAAAGTCAACCAATAGGTTATTATATGATGCTCACCACTCGCTACATTATTATTAATTTATCATAATCCTCTTTTTCCAATTTTAATACTGATTAAAACATTTTTATTTTTTATGTGGTCTCCACACTGTTGCGTTGGGCACGCAGTCGAAATACGTTAGTTGGTCTAATGCAAACACGTCCTTATGAGCAAGGACGACTGGCTTTTTCAATAATAGTGCCAACACCCTAATGTCTGATTGACATTGCTTTTATGACATGCAAATATAAAAAAAATATCCTATAAAGTGTTAAAGGACAGTGTTCTTATTTGCCTAACAAACACTTTGGGTCATTCACATATGATGTCAATATAACTTGATGACATATCGACGGCGAAGTGCCAATACCTCCTAACTGATTTTTTTTTTGAGAAATTAACTTTTTTTTCGTTTTGAATTTAAAGGCGTTATTCGCATGTTTTAGTGAAATCGCAAAGTGTATTTTTATTACAACAACATTAAATTAAAATGTGGAAATACATATTACCTCCCAACTAAAACAACGTGTCTATTTTTGAACGTTTTTATCCAGTATGTGTAAATTTTTGACTTTGTCAGTTAGGAGTTATTGGCACTTCGCCGTCGATATCGAAGTTATCTGACATTCCTTTGTTTTTGTTAACAATAATTGTAACAATATGAACAGCTATGTATTCATCAAAACTACACATAAACACAAAAACCATTTCTCAACGAGTATATTGAGATTCAATGTATCACATATATGAGTATCAAAAGCAGTTAAAAACATATAATTAGGTACAGTCCGCGGACATTAATATAACATCGAGATTTAGAAAGACTTCGGTTTTATAGAGTGTGATCTCTCACTCATAGATGTGTCAATCTAAACGTCAAAGACGTCAAAACATTTACTTGAAGTCAATTTTATGCTTCGATATCTTGCGAATGAGCACCATGGTACTTCGCGAAATTCAAATTATGTTACGTTTTTGCAATTTGCGGGACAGTGGTCGGTTGTATGCCAAAATATGATACGCAGCAGTAACAAATATGTATGTATATAATTAAATTGTTAAATATAACTCCGTAAGTTAGAACTGGCCTCAAATGTCATGATTTCATGAAACAGTCATTCAATAGGTTATTATGAACGAGGGTTGTGTTGACGATTTTAATGATCATAATTCTGTAAATATATAAATGTTACGGTCGCAAATCATATTTTGATCAACATACAACTAAACACTGACCTAACAACTGTAAAAAACGTAAAAAAAAAAGTTATATTTAGCGAAATACGCTGGCGAGATTCTGAAATTCATTCGCTGACGTCGAAGCATTAACTTTATTTAAATGCTTTGACGTCTTGTACGCTACTCTGGCGGTCTCGCCTAATTAAATCATTGTCGTCTCGATGTCCTTGTGCATAAGGGAGCGCTACACCGGTCGACAGACGGCGGTGTCGGGCGAGTGGTCGCTACGTACCACGCTGTCCGCCGTGCCGTCGAGGATGATGTCATCGATCTCTCGCTCCAACTCGTCCATGATGTCCAGCGAGTCGTTGCGCTTCTTACGCGCTTGCAAGTCTGAGGTTGTACTGTCCGCGGCCATTTGCAGGGGACTGCTGGAAAGCAAGAAGAGTATGTAAAGAGGTCTGTAGTTTCTGCCTACCTAAATGGGGAAAAGGGTATATGTAAAGTCTATTCAAACTTATGTTTCAAATTAATATTATTTCAAGTTAAACAAACATCAACTTTGTTTTAATGATAATTAAGTTGATTTCAGAGTGTAGGATTTGAAGTTATTTTCCATAAACTCATATTTATTTACATTTTTGGCAAATATTTGTTTACATTTTTGGCAAAAAATCAGCGAATGCAGATTATGTGTGTATGTTGATATGGACACTTCATTAGGGGCGAACCATCAATAATGTCACACGTTAAGGGTTGGGAAGAGGTCAACTATGTGTAACAAGGGGGACCAAGTCATAAGCTTCGTGACGTCACATGTATAAATCTAAAGCATTATAATAACATTTAACGAAAAACTTTAAAATATTACCAGCTCTACTAATATTATTACAATTTATTTTGTTTAATATTTTGTTGTTACCTAATCAAGCAGTCGTCGCAACTAACATATCTTATTATACGGTTTAATTCAAAATTGCAACAAAAAATGTCTTCACACTAGAGGAAGGTCACACAAATATGACCACGTATGAGTAACTTATCTTTTTTAACTTATTGATGGTAAACATAAAAACTGGTCAAGTGCGAGTCGGACTCGCACACGAAAAAAAACACGTTTGTTGTATGGGAGCCCCCCTTAAAAATTTATTTTATTCTGTTTTTAGTATTTATTGTTATAGCGGTAACAGAAATACATTATCTGTGAAAATTTCAACTGTCTAGCTATCACGGTTCATGAGGTACAGCCTGGTGACAGATGGACAGTGGAGTCTTAGTAATAGGGTCCCGTTTTTACCCTTTGGGTACGTAACCCTAAAAATGAACATCGTTTTACCTATCATCGCCGGGCACGCGTGCTTCTGGGATGGCATCAACAGCGGCTGGCGAGGCTTGCGTAGTTGACGCTACTTGTACGACTTGCGTAGTTGACGCTACTTGTGCGACTTGCGTAGTTGACGCTACTGGTACGCCTTGCGCAGTTGACGCTACTGGTACGCCTTGCGCAGTTGACGCTACTGGTACGACTTGCGCAGTTGACGCTGATTGCGCAACTGAGAAGGGCTTGGAACCTCGCTGTTCAGCCTCTGCCTTCTCGGCAACCAGGTTGCGGTCGAGGTTGCAAGTCTTTGAGTTGTCTGGCAAGTTGGCTAGGATACAACTCTGCTCGTACCCGATCTCGCGTTGGAAGCTCTCTAGGTCCAATGATTGCTGGAATAGGAATGGAGTTATGTCATGTTGTTTGCAAACATTTATCTGCGCCTTCTCAACGTACAAGTCGACTACGTAACTACTACCTACATCTTACTCTAGGGTACTGTTACAATAAAGCATATGCATCTATTTAATTACGTATATTTTTATACGTAAATAAATAGATGCATTTTGAATACAATCTTGAGTCATATTTTGCAACTTTTAGTATAGAATAATCTTTATTATATACACCATATAAATTACATATTGTTAAACCAACCATTACCACCATCCACTGCTTAACTTTTGTGGACGGTTAGAGCACATTTTAACGATATTCTGCAGGTGGCGAGTACTTCTTAGATATCTAGCGCCACTGGTCTACAGTCTGCTACAAGAAGGTTCAAGTACTCTATTTTGATTCCACTTAAAAACGTGTTGCATTCGACTTACATTATGCCAGCATAAACAGTCGGTAGATGTTCTACAGGTTGCGTAAAGAAAATTCTGCTACAAATGGCACTTGACAAAAAATATAGGAAACAATAGTTGCACTTAGCAACTGATTTAAGAAAGTGTATCAGCGGGGTGATTGCGTAACGCACTAAAACCAATGGCTTCCATTTTGATAGTTCAACAACATTCATTGCGTCATTTATTTTGTTGAGCAGACACATTTTTCGAACATAATATGAAGAAACGGATTAGGAATCTTAGGTTCAAAAACGAGATTAGACGCGGCGAATACTACTAAACAATAACAGGCATAACAGAAGTTAATTTAAGGTTTATTTTACCACGAACTCCGGGAATAGATTCTCGTACTGCTCGGGGTCAGCGAGTGATTGGCCGAGTTTCTTGTTGGTGGCTGAAGTGGACTCGCGCCAAAGTTTCACGACCTCTGACATCTTAGATGGAATGTATGATCTGCAACAATACAATAACATAACAGCCACTGGAACGGGCCAGACAACATTCCGAACAAGTTGGATATGTGCGCGCCATGGGACGCTTACCATTTCTTTTTTTTGTTCCAGGGTGAAAAATGCTCTTGGATTTCCTCCGCCCTAGGCGGGCGGAGGGATCTGACTCTTACTGACTAAAAACCACCCCGGTGTTCCATCTCACACCTACGCCGGGGGTCGCGGGAACGTACGATCCTTCCGCAACCCCCGGCTGGTGCCGGCCCGCCTCTGCGGGCCCCGTCTGGTCAGCGGGGGGAGTGAGGTGTTTGACTCCCCCCGCGACGTCTAAGAGGAGCGCGCGTGGAACACATCGCGCCGCCACCTCGGGTCCTGATGTGTGGGGGGCGACGAACGTATGGGACGCATACCAACCCCAACCATTTTTTCAACAATTCTGCATCATTTCTCGAACAACGAACATAAGCAACCATATAAAAGGAGTCAACGTTCTTGTGTATGGCGTACAATAAAACTAAAGCAAAAAATGACTTGCATCGTCTAGATAGTATTCAAATGGCGCAACTTTTATTGTTGCTTTAACTTATTAAACAGTACGCCACCAGACAATTACATCGGGTCATGTACAGCACGCGGACGTTATACTTCGGCACATTGAACTCTAGAAGCAATTCGATTTTGATAGAGCATCTCTCTGTGACATACCAACGAGACAACCTCTTTCCTAAAAACGATGTTCCATACAAGCAGTACGTATCACGCCTTACCCAACTGGTAATGTATTATTGTTTACCCGTATCCGGCGACAGCGACCCAGACTAATTTTCTTTTCTTTCATGAGCTCTCTGATTGCTGGCAGTAAGAACAGATAGGAGCCTCATGGCGTGGTAAGCCACGGTCCACAGCTTACCTGGCAAAGAAGGCGGCTTCGGGCAGCTTGCCACGCTGTATGAGCAGGTTGAGGCAGGATTCGAGATCGTTCAGCATGAAGTAGGCCACGAACGAAATGTTTTCCGCCCCTTCCTCAGAAGACATCTGCGCCACGTTCCGGAGGAGAGATTTGTCACCTGCAGACAACGTGCACGGTTCAACTTCTAACCAGGGACTTGAAACGTTATTCAAAATAACGTTACGCGTAATTCAGGTAAAATTAATTCCTTGGCTATAACGATACTGACAAATGGAACGAAATCTTAAACTGTTCACTAACAATACTATCAATATATCGTTATTAGTATAACGATATAATAACGTTATTCATTTCGATACTGTTGTACGAATCAGCTGGGGCTTGCCCCGGGGCAACCGGGCGACGACGGAGCGGTGGGCAGCGGGAAAGTTCTTAAGAATAACGTTACAAATTAATCTGTAACGTTTCACCTGTAATGTTATTACAAGCGGATAAGCTTAATGTTAGTGATACCTATAACGTTACTTATAATATTGTTCTATGAAAATGATATTCTATAAGATTTTAGTATTGTTACAAATTTTGAAGAATTATACGATAACATTAGTAGTAACGAAACGAAATTCATTTCGTTTTCAATTCCTTGCTTCAAACCATGGTTTTGAATCTATACATAGTATAAAACTAAGTTGCTGTCTGTTTAGTTGTTCTAAACTATACAATTGATTTTACTGTTTATCTGACCTCAAGCCTACCTCACCCAGTTACTGGGTAATAATACGATTCCTCTTGGTGAGACTGGTCGACAAGATATATTTTAAAAAGTATCCTCACCAGTGCTAGCTGCAAACAACAGCAGTGCACTATAATCCTTGGCACTCTGATAGCAGGCTTTGGTGAGGTCTGTATCGGCGGCAGCCGCAGCCGCAGCTCCCAGGCGCGACCACCTGGCTGAGGACGACCTGGACGGAGCGCCCTCGGCGACGGCGGCCTCTTCGGCCAGCTGCTTGGCTCTCCGGAGCTCACCCAGTGAGAGGGCCAGCTCAAACTGGTGCTCTGGCTCCGTGGATACCGCTAAAGCTTGTTGTTTGAAGCCCTGACGAAGAGTATTGTCATTGTTAAGATTATGAGGTAAAAGTTAAAGACGCTTGTATTATTTGTAAGTTTCATTTCAAATCAGTATCCGCTTATAAAAAGTTGCCAAAGCCGGTTACAGAACTTAGCGATGGAAAGTTCAAAATCCTCATCAAACGTGTCCTTATCCAAAAAGCATATTAAAAGATTTAAAGACTACGTTGAAGACAAGGTAGTTTGGCAATAATTCCTTCTGCACATGTGGCTTCCCTGGCACCTCATTAATGGCATGTAAATGTCTATTAACTGCTACCAAATTACGATGTTTATTTTTCATTTATTTTTTACATATGTAACTTTTTTATTTGATTAAGTAACTGCTACTGGTTGACAGGCCTATGCTGTCCTCCCATACCTATTAATTCTGCAATTTGAAAACATTGTAAAAGCCAATTATTTTAAAAGAGTAACCATGGAGATTTTTGCCGGCTCTTCTCCATAGGAAACGACCAATTAGAACCGTGCACCTAGCTTCTGACGTTTCATAAGTGCCCATGTAGGTTAATGTGAAATAAAATATTTTGATACAACCGTAAGATGATGAACAATACTGTTGTTTACAATACATTGGCTACACTCCAAGCATAACAACAACGAACATTCCTGTCTTCAGTGACTCTTGTGACATACACTAGGTCTTCCCACACACAAGCCCATAAGTCGCTAGAGAACCTGGATGCTGTACGTACTTGTTTCTCTAGGAAGTGCGCGACCCTGGTGCGATGCTCGTGAGGGATGGTGGGCAGCACGCGGTCAGCTGTCTCGAAGTCAGCGCGCATCACCGCCGTCTGGTACTCGAGCACCGACAGCAGCAGCGAGTACGACACGATGTTCAGCTCCTTATCATTTAGGTACAGTCTGCAAAACAACGTTTGGTCAGAGAATATAAACACAAAATGGGGATTAATAAGTATCTAAATTTATATCCGTCAATATTGTCCCTAAAGGTTCATTAGAAAACCAGCGTCAGACAGCATTTGTCTGGCATGAATACTGAAATGGGCAGCTTTTTGGCGCAGCCGCGAGACAAACAGTTATTTTTCCATTTTATTTAGATGTTTTGTGCATCATGAACTGTGTTGCAAATAAATTTTATTATTACATTCGTTAAAGATAAGCCTTCTTATACTTAATAAGTCCAGTACACCCTGGGCAGGCCGGCTCACCCTGCTACCGCCTTGCTGACTGACTATTATTATACCACGGAAGTATCTATTTTTGATATTTTGAGGATAAGATTGGCAGATGGCAAGTTTCAGGGTCAAGGGAGACGGTACCTGTTCTCCTTGGCGACGTATCCTAGAATGTACATGGTGTGGTCCAGGTGGGATATCGTGACGATCTCGCCACCTACATAGTAGTTTATTCTGTTGACGGAGTTTGTGTAGATGAAGCAGTCTCCCACCCATAACCCAGTCTTCACAATCTCGTTGACGCCGCCGACGACCTGGAGAGCAAACAGGGAATATATACTACTAGAATAGAACATCTAAAACTACCTGCAGGATTCTCTCCTTCTCCCTTTAATTCTCCCGAACATTGTCTTATAAGATCTCTTCTAGCGATAATACCGCCCTTTGTGGAACCCTATGTAAAATTTCTACATTTATATCTGTAATTCATATAGTGTACATAATAAAGAGTATTCTATTCTGTTCTGGCTGTTGTTTTATTTTTATATTTTATCAATTTTAATACAAATATACAGAATGAATACTAGCCTACTATGTCCTTATCCAGGAGCCAGGCTACCATCTGTCAAGTTTCATAATGATCGATTTAGTGGTCTAGGCGAGAAAAGGCAACAAATAGACAGACTTAATTGTAAATTTATAATATCAAGTATGAATTGCAATGTAGTAATGAGCATATATGCATCTACCGCACTGGACCCGCAAGGGTGATTATGGTCCGTGTACTTTCCAGAGGGTAGGCCTCGGTGCCAGCTGTGAGCACATTATGGGCAAGTTATGACCAAACATCGTTACGTAATTTCTTTTTATGTCACAATCAATATTGTATAATATGTTACTTTCCTTGTACACGTCTTCTACACAGTACATACATCTTATTTACGTAGGAGCAAATTACATCGAAAAGACATTACGTTTAGACACAACTTAATATTTGATGACGTGTCCATCGCTTAATATTGTGCACTTGGCTTGCATGTCGGCTCGTGTTCATTTGGTTGAACAGAGGAATGATTGTAGAAAGACCAATAAATAAATGACATTTTGACCATGTAAAAACTAATAGCAGTAAAAATTAAAAGTAGGTGATTGGACTGATGCAGAACTGTCTGTCTACACCGTGGAATACGAACATTTGTAATAACGATGAGGATGACTTAGGGTGTATAATAAACATATTTAGACCACGGCCCCAATTTTGTATTATTCCCCGCGAAATTTTACCACGTGCAAACCACGTCAATATCGTGTCTTGTTTACGGCAAGGAATCTAAATGTCAAATTCATTTATTGGTGTACAACATGTATTTTGACAGTTCAAACAATATAATAGTGAATAAGGGTCCTGGTGTGAGTTCAACAACCCTCAAAGTCAATTGTGTCAAAATCAATCAGATGCTAAAAACATACAAAAAATATTGTAATAAATAAATTATTAGCTTATGATAGAAGCCGTTGGGCCATTTCTACATAAACTATACACCGGGTTCTTCACGTTATCCATAAGCTTTGGCAAACGTTTCTATACCTTTAACAAATCAAATCTAACTAAGGAAGTAGTACTTAAAAGGCTTCATTACAAAGATATTTGTAATTTCATTTAATAAAATTTAATTGAGGTATGCAGAAAGAAAGGGTCTTAACTTAGTTTTGACAAGTTTCAGCCCGTCAAATTTTATAAATGAAAATACGACGTTGCCAATTCGGATAAAGAGGCATGCATATCGGGTGATTTACGTCAAGATATTTTGTTTGCATAAAAATTAATAAATAGTAAGAAAAAAAAATAACAAATATTAGAAAAAATAAAAATGAAAAATGCTTAATTCCATGGTGTGAACTGGTCAAAGTTTATGTATATCGTTCGGAACACGGTGGATAGTAAAATAATATTGACAACAGATAAGAGCTCCGCAATGGTTCGTAGCTTATCACAACGACAAGCCGTTATCGCGCCAGTAACAGCGTCGGACATAACTTTTCAATTATTTTACATGATTCAATTTGATTAGAAACTTTTCTGTGTCATGTCCCTGAGCTTTGTGTGCAATTAACTCTACAGCACGTTTACTTAATCTGGTTAGTCATAGTTGGCTTTGCTGACTTGCTGAATGCAACGTAGATATGAATGGAGCCACCTGCTGGTACTCAGGCCTTCTTCTAGGATAAAAAGTGGGCCGTAATCCACCACGTACACTCAGTGCGGGTTGGTGGACGTCATGTCGTGATAGCCTGAGTTTGAACTCACGGCGTACTTCAGGGTCGATGCTACCGTGCCACTCAACTCATAACATAACATCACGCCTGTAATGCCCGAAAGGTTAGCCAGAAGTAATCCAACATTTCGCCAGTTGTTTTTAAGTTCCATATAATAGGGTACGAGACTATTGCCATCAGCCAGCCACGAACACAGACTCCGCGCTCCGAGCTGCTACTGAGAAATCCGTATGGAAACACCCAGTCACGCTTTGTCCGAGCAGGGAATCGAACCCAGAACCTCATGCTCAGCAGTAGCGCTTGCGACCACTACTCCAACGAGGCAATCATCTACTAATAATACATCATCAGTCAGCCGCAAGACAGCAGGAGTTACACCTGCCTAAGACAGCAGGATATACACTTGCCTAAGCTTCGCCAGCACTACCGCGCCGGTGTCTCCCGCACGCATCCCTTCCACAACCTTAACCGGTCCGTGGTCAATTTATTAAAATAATTACATAGTAAGTTAAGTTACCTCAAAGGCGTCCTCAATGCCGTCTTCAGTGATATTCGAGTTGGTTTCGCGAGCGCGCGTCACCACGGCCGCGTTATACTTGAGCACGTAATAAGAGTCGTCTGTGGCCAGGCAGACCAGGTTCCCGCTCTCAGACCAGTATACGTGGCGCGGCTGGATCTCGATCCTGCACAGGACAATGACTTGTAGGAGGAATGGCTGCGCACAGCTGTATGAACGCACAGTACTCGAGCGAAGGCAATAAATATGATGAGAAATTGGTAAAAAACACTCGCTAATATGTGCGAAGTTTGTGTGAATACACGTTTAGACCAGAGAAGCTCGATTCACATCGCACTAACGTAAGTTTTCATATCGTTCGAAAATACTGGATGTTCCGCTCATTCACAATGTGACTCTATAAGCGCGAAGCTTTAATAACTTCATAACTTTCAGCGGCAAACAGAATGGAGTACATGAATTTATCAGGTTGCTGCCTCATATCACAAAATGCAAGCTCACGTCTCGTTGCGAGTACTAAGAAACCTTCGCTTCGCGTAACAGTGTTTTCATAATTTGCGCTATTATGCAATCATCTTGAAAGCCAGAGCTCCACAGACAGTTGTTCTATAAATAATATTAGAGTCTATGCAAGAAACAGTAGCAAGCAAAGGTTCTGTCTGGCATACTTAAGCCTATCATCGAATTCTGGAAAGTAATGACTTTCTAGAATTCGATCCTTATTAGTGACACTAGCAAATGGTGTAATACAGTATAAAGTGTTACTAGCCAGCATACATTTGTCAAACAACTGAAGTCGATAACTGCCGGTCGATTCTGTAAAAATCTCACCGTGAAAACTTAGGTGAAGTGAGTTTGTTTTTGCTAGGAATTGACACTCTTGACAGCTCACTCCACGGTCACTTCACCTAAGTTTTCAAAGTGAGATTTTTACAGAATAGCACCGCTGTGACATAATATATTATTCTTGATATTCGTGATAGAGGTAGAGAGTGCTCCTAATATAATTAAATTACGACAAGACGCAAGAAAATAAGAATATCATGTTCGCTTTATCATTATACAAAATGTTGGTAAACATGTGCAATGGAGTTATTTCATTCGCTAAGCATTTTACGTCACGCTTGAAATTCTTGATACGATAACACGGACTGTACACACACTGCCAATAATATGTACAGTCAACAAAAGAGATAAGTATGCAGGATCGTCGGATATAGTTAAAGTTTAGTAAGAAACCGATGGATGTTGTCGACTGAAATTTAATTTGATAAATGAGCTGTTTGTTTTCTATTAATAAAATAAAATTTTATTCGAGAACATCCATCGGTTTCTTAATAAACTTCAACTATATCTATATTTGTTGACTATACACAGGGTTTCGATTGTACTCTTATCCCGAACAAATTCATCTCCGTAACATTATGGAAGCGTGTTTCTCGCTGGCTACTTCGATAAACTTGAAAACATCAGACAGTAATGAAGTTTGTATCATTAATTTGGCTAGTTAATCGTTTATTTCGTTACTTGTAAACAATGAATACATTTCGAGGGTGGATTTAGCTAATCTTCCTGCTTGGGGTTTTCCTAAATGTACTCTGAATTGTGCCGAAATCGAATCCAACACATTTTGTGAAAACAAAGCGCTTAGCCTATCTATGTTCATATTCATATCTTTGTTTGCATTCCATAATGTTTAAAGGTGTTACAATGTATCATCTATATGTCCCAATAAACAGCTGGGCCAAGCCCCCGTTTCTTCTCCTTCAGCCAGTAATAAATATATGTTTTACTATGAGTGGTTGCGCGAAGCAGTTGTCATGACAAAATAATATAATGTCGCATAGCTTATAAAACGGAATAGCTAGTTTCATTTTGAAAGGAACAGTCAGACACAAATTTACGAGGCCGTAAGATGCATACACACATCGTGGTCTAGACAGACATTCACAAACGTATGAGTGATAGAGATGACCCTCAACAAAGCCGAACTTTATTTGAAACTTTATATTATGTTATGCTTGCGGCCCGCAATGGCTAGGTATTGAAGATGTCTGCTAGATTATTCTGTAGAGATTCTATATCGTTTGTTACATTTAACTGGCTAATACACAACTTAAGTTCTCTTAGAAAGATATGATTGAATATCAAGCAAACAATGTCAATACCATTTTATAATACGATTATATTTTCTTACAAAATGTGAGTGATTGTTAGTATATGTTGGCTTTATTACAATTGATTTTGATTGAAAACTTACCGTCTGATCAGCTCCAGGTTTTCCCAGTCGTAGAAAGAGAATGCCACTCCACTGATTGACTTTACACCCAGCATGAATCCTCCGTATATGCCTGGACAGTACACCATCACAATTAACACAAATAAGGATATTATTGCATATCAAAATATTACAAATTTCAATTTTTTTTTTTTAAGATTTCTGCATAGATCTACTTTTGTATAGCGATAACAGTCAAATACAGGACGAAATCAATTACGAAATAGAAGCTGTAACCCACCTTCGGCTCCATATTCAGGCTTGAAGCTCTTTCTCTCTTTGAAGTTTTTGAACACTTTTATGGTACTAGAATTTTCAAGCGTCGCGTACTCCGAGCTGTCAAACGCCCAGACGAACTCTTGCGCAGTGCCAAAAGCCTTATTCCTGAGAGCCATGGCTGTGTAGATGATGTACTCGCCATCGCCGCAGACCACCACAAACCGACCGTTCGGGTTATGTGCAATAGTTTGAGGGTAGATCTCACAGGAGCCCATGTCCTTGGCCATTACAGGAACACGCTCGCCATCTTTTATCTCTGTGTCTGGAAATTTAAATGGAAAGGCTGTACAAAACCTATAGTAGTAAGTCATTTTGATGCAAAGATTATCAAAGAAACCAATGTAAAACACATACTACTCATAGTAATGTTCAACTGATGGAAACCTTACCTGTTTGGGTATCATATTACATACAGACAATAGTTCAACTGAAATTACTGAAATTACCTTCAGGCAGCGCCTTCAAGTTCACCTGCTGCATCTCTGAATGCTTGGCCCAAATGATCTTGCCTCCGTTGACATCCATGGAGATGGCTGGCTCCTCGCGACCCACCTTGATCATGATTGTACCCTCGTCGTAACTGGCGGACATACAAACAAAAATACTGGAATATGGATGTGTAAACAATTCATTCCATTTAAGAATATTTTACTTTTGAAACAGCATAATATCACGCCTTTAGGACTAGACAATAATTTTCCAATGAACCACAAAACATGGTGTCAGATATTATATTTAACTTGAAAATTATGTGATGCTGCTCATTAAAGTAGACGCTTTATTTTTATTTTCAGCAGTACATGTTTGAATGGTACTAAGATAATTTTCAGTCGCAAACTCACCCGACGGCCACATTGTTGGAGCCATGCATGGAGGATATGGTCCAGACTCTCTCGAAGCCGTAGTTTAGGGAAGACTCTAGTCTGTAGGTGCCTGCGTGCCATATCCTGATGGAACCGTCCTCTGAGCCAGTAAGCAGAATAGGGAGCTCCGGGTGAAAGGATACAGCTGACACGTTCTGAGTGTGACCTGCACATTATTTATGCGTCTTCATAAATGTATTCATCATCATTATTCAGCTGAAGGACGTCCACTGCTATACACTTACGGTACAAGTAAGTTGAGAATGTACAGACATAAGCTTAGCTAAGCTCAGCTTTTTACATAGTTGTTGCAATCAATTTATCCCACACATGCACCATTTATATTTAGGCAGAGCACATATTCAAGAAGAAGCAAAGATTGGTTTTATTAAGCCAATATTATTCACATTGAAAATTGCAGTGGCTTCTTCGTATTCCAATTTGCACCTTAACCCCTGAATGCAGCAATTGAGAGCATTTGAAACGGCAAGGGTTAACAAAATGCAGATTGCGGGTTGAATGAAGCAAATTGAAAGTTCATTGCATTGATCACACATAAAAGGTCGAACTTTATTTTGAATTGATCTCGATTTGTTCAGCCAATTGCAGCATGGAAATGAACTGAAGAAGTCTACACTTAACTACATCCAAATTAAATTTTTCTCAAAAGTTTGACTGAAAAGGATGTGAAGTGTTTGTATGTTTTTTCTCCTTGACTGTACAATGTTACCAGAAAGTACTGAAAGGTATAAAGCCTGTATATGAGCATAATTTAAGGTATAACTCCCATGGCATTGAAAACTAGCTTTGGCTCTCACTATTTCGTTTTTCTTTACATTTTCTAATAACTGTTTCCACTTACTTTCTAATGTCTGAACACATGTTTTGTTTTGGTAGTCCCATATTTTGACAAGGCGGTCGTCGGCACCACTGATAAGGTAGGGTTTGTCTCCGCCGTGGTAGTAGTCGACGCAGTTCACGCCCTTCTCGTGACCTTCTAACGTGAAGTTTGAGATTGACGATCCTAGCTGCCACACCTGCACACATCATATGGTAAGTTAGTCAAGAGCTGCCATCAACTTGACAGTTCATCAAAGCGTTGTACTAGTGTCTGACCTAAATTTATCATAAAATAAAGCAACAATTAGTGTTTGTCGATAACCGCAATTTACTCCAATACGACATGCACAAATAAAGGCAGATTGCTTACTCCATGGATGCATGATAACTGTTTTCGTTTTCACGGAAACTACAACAACAGTGCTGGGAAGCAACACATATTACAACAACAGTGCGGGGAAGCAACACATATTACAACAACAGTGCTGGAAAGCAACACATATTACAACAACAGTGCGGGGAAGCAACAAATATTACAACAACAGTGCTGGAAAGCAACACATATTACAACAACAGTGCGGGGAAGCAACAAATATTACAACAACAGTGCGGGGAAGCAACACATATTACAACAACAGTGCTGGGAAGCAACACATATTACAACAACAGTGCTGGGAAGCAACACATATTACAAATGCTTACTTTGACGGTGGTGTCGAGACTGGCGCTCGCGAATGTGTTGTTATCTTTGGGGTTGATAACGATCTGCATCACGTAGTGCGTGTGGCCCTCGAACACTTGCTGGCACGCCCAGTTGCGCTCCCAGTTCCATAGCTTTATCAGCAAGTCATCTGGAATAGGGGTCATTTGTAATTCCATGCTGGACTAACATGGTGTCTGCCAACAGTGGGGTCACACAAAGTGTATCACAGAGATCACCTTCAATTTTAAGAGTACGCCGCATGGTGGGTGTGTCTATGATTATTTGCACTTACTTTTAGACCACCTTCCCTAATGAACAGTTTTATCTCATGGTGTTTACAAAACCTGCGCCTCCAATACATTTTGTAAATTGACGAGAAGTTGGTTTGGGCAACAATGGTAACAAATTCAAAAATGTAATCTTAAATTCAAGCAAACACTATGTACAAGATTAAAAACATTTCATCCTCAAGTGTTTTTATGCATAAAGTCAAACTTAAGTTTCCCTTTATAAAATTAGTTACTGATATTGTAATAATTGCCTATTACTTTAAGTGCAGCCTTCATGGAATTTACGTTACGCATAACTATGTTTTATTGCATGCAAGATTATTTTAATGGCGTAATCGTCTTGGAGTACTATGGAGCCATTTGACTAAGTACTACAGATCTATGCTCTATTGACTTTAGTATGCTGTTCAGGAAATATGCACATAACTATTGAATATAATAATATGTGAGCATATTGACCTAGTTTGACCTACAGATAGTGTTCGTTTTCTACTTTGAAATACTGCTGTTATCTGTGTGAAACCATGCTAATTCCAGAAGAACGTCAAGAGGTAAAATAGTGCATACATTGTCCGAGTTAAACTGCTAATACCGCTAAAGTTACGACTATGCTAATATCGCTAACCCGACGACGACCTCAATCTGGCGCTATCGTGTTTGAGATGGAAATATCCTTCCTGAGAGTCGATATGTTATGCATGTCTGGCGCACCCCGCTAATGTTTCTACCATGGCATAAGCAATTTTTCGTAGGGGGTGCTGATAAGAAAGATGGAGAAAGTCGTGTCTGGTAGCTACAGTAACCGTCTGCGGGGTAACTGCTTAACACACAATGCCAATGCCTTTAATTTTGACAGTTCAGCCCCATTCATTGCTAATTTACATTGTTGATCAGACGAGTTTTTCAAACCTATGTAACATGGATTAGGAATTTCCTCCAAAACCTTCAGATTGGAATTAGGGTGCTGGTCAGTAAAGTATCAGTTGAGAATCTGTGAGCAATGCTTACCACTACTGGTCAGGATGTATGGCTGTGTAGGGTGGATGGCGATGCACCTGACATAGTCCGAGTGCGCCTCAAAGGCGTGCACTCTCTCCAGCGTGTTGTAGTTAAACACGCGGATCTGCATGTCGTCCGAGCCTGTGATGACCCAATTCTTGCGCGGCACGAACTTCGCAGCGCGCACCGGGAGGTCGCATACCTACACAAAGACAAACACCAATCATTTTTTCCATTCGGCACTTGCAAATCAAAAATTCACAAGTTTTACTATGAGATTGTAACGAGGTGATGGTGCCAATAAGCATGAACTAACAACATACAGATAAAAAACAGAGATGATTATGCTCAAAAGTTTTTTGAAAGAAAAGACTTTTTTTTGACAAATAAAATTATCTTTAGAACTTCTTATGGTTACAAAATATTGTACAAGTTATTCTTAAGCCAAATATTATTTTAAGTTACCAATGCACTATTGTGATTCTCAAAAAATTATGCATTCATAATATCAACAATAAATTTGTAGCCAATTCCAAGAAATCAGATAATAGAATGTGACACCTTGAGAGCAGAAATGTAACAATTTGTAAATATTCCCTTGATGTTATGAGACTTTGAGGAAACAGTGTTTATTTGTTGACACCAAGTTTTTGTTATAACAGATGTCATAATGGAATGATACCTATTATGTTATTTTCTACATAATTATGAGACAGACTTAGGATATAAGGCTGTTTACCAATTTGTTAGGGAAAAAAATATGATGCTTTTAATCTTACCCCGTGTTTCTGAAAGCATAACTAGTGTTTTAACTGGTGTCTAACATCATGACAACACACTTGTTTGGTTGTTACTTTATTGGTCATACCTTCACACTAACAAGATTATGGCAGTAGATTTACTAATGAATGAGTACCTGTCTATAGATATTAAATTAACAAAAAAAAAAATATCTTCCCACAAATCTGGGTTGTATTGTGATTAAATATGAAAGTAGGTACTTTAACTAATCTAATTATATCAGATCAGTATCTGTATGAAACACAAATATCAATTTATTTACATCATGATTTGTTAGCACTGAAGTTAGGCATTTCTAATAATGATAAATGTCAGAATTGTAAGATGTTAGTCATATCTTAGAAGTCATACAAAATTGATGAATGGCAAAGTAATTACAAACCCTGTTTTAGAATAGGTTTAATAATCAGTGAAGTAGTTTCATTTTACAGAAAATATTTTCCAGCATAGCTTTGTTTAGTGGCATCAAATCTGGAGTTTTTAACCTAGAATGATTATGAAATTAATTTATTTGTTTGTTATGTTTTGTAACATCAAAGACTGAATTCCAACTGGAGAAGAAAAAGGAAATACAGCATAGGACTCCCTCGAAAGCTATGACAAGATGCCAAGAACCACAACTATGTTAGGAGCCAGAAATTGTGAGATCGTTGATCATAAAGATGCCTAGCTAAATTGGGGTGGAATTTTGTTTGCCAAAAGAAATTGTTTGTTACCTCGAATCGTTTGATCTGTGAGTGTGTCTCATAGTTCCATATGTTCACGTCACCGTTGTACAGGGAACACAGCAGCCAGGGCTCCGTCGGGTGCTGGTCCACGCACTTGACGCGGTCCGACCTCGCTGTCAACTTCCTCTTGATATCCAGGCGCAACGGCTTTAGGAACATAGCAACAGTATACGTTAGCGAGCCCGTATAAAACACAACAAACACCTATTACACGCGAATTACATCAACTGGAAGCCGACATTATACGAATGATGACACACTGCAGACTAGTATACAACTACGTGGCGAAATTATGTCGGCACCGAGAAATATGCGCAAACACTCTGTTACGTTAATTATTGTGAATTTAAAGTAGTTCTTACCATTTTTAATAGTTAAAACATGAACATTTATCATACAGGAACAGAGGAACTGTAGAAGTTTGACAGGGTGGGTGGACGTGTCACTATTTTTTTTTCGTATGCCAACACGCTTTTGGATACGCGTCTAAAAAAATTTTATCGGTAAATATCGGTTTTTGCTAAGTAACTAGAGAGCTGCGTTAAATGCTAAGGTCAACGGAGTCACCATCTTTACTTATTATGTTAATACTGTTTGTATATATATACTCAAAGATTTCAGCTATGTAAATATGATTAAATAATAAAATTGTTTGTCAATGTGTGACTGGCGTGGCTGTCGCCCTGTCGCCTAGCCCACAGAGTACATTTTATTATAGGAGCCTTACCTAGTCTAGCCTTAGTTTCAAGTTCTACTTCAATCCTTCTGTCCACCAGATCGAACATGCGCCACAATGCGCTTGTGTTATGCCACGTCCAAGCCTTATAAAGGTTAGAGTCTGATCAAAGGTCACTGTTTTTTGTCATAACTACCCTTATTTCGGCTGAAACCCGAAACCAAAAATCTTATAAAAAGACGAAGATGTAAATGTTATCATAATGAAAACTAGTAAAAATTCCGGTTGAGTTCTAAGTTGGCTTCACAATGGGTCTCTTCATGTTAGACGATATTGACATCTCGAACACGGTGAGGCATCGCTTAGATCGGCGTAACCCCAACACTGCGTTGCACCCCCGTCACTCCATCACTGCTCCGTTGTTACATACTCTAAAGTACTTAGTGTCGGTATCAATTTTTTTTTTAATATTGGTTTCGGTATCGGTAGATCGACAATGCCGATTGACTGGATGTGAGTGGAGTCAAGTACAGTTTATTGGAGTAACATTATTGCACTGAGAATAGAGAATTATTGGCATGAGAGTAGAGGATTATTGGAATGGCAGTAGACGATTATTGATATGAGAGTAAAGGATTACCGGAATGGCAGTAGACGATTATTGGTATGAGAGTAGAGGATTATTGGAACGGCAGTAGACGATTGTTGGTATGAGAGTAGAGGATTATTAGAATGGCAGTAGACGATTATTGGTATGAGAGTAGATGATTATTGGAATGGCAGTAGACGATTATTGGTATGACAGTAGAGGATTATTCGAATGGCAGTAGAGGATTATTGGTATGAGAGTAGAATTATTGGAATGGCAGTAGACGATTATTGATATGAGTAGAGGATTATTGGAATGAGAGGAGAGGATTATTGGTATAATATAATGAGAGTAAACGATTATTGGAATGCCAGTAGAGGATTATTGGTATGAGTAGAGGAATGGTACAGTATTTTTATCTCACGAAGCGACACGCTCTTTATCACTTCAAACTTCGCCACTGTCTCGGACGGTACCGAGAGCTCCTGCGATTGTATACACACACATTCACGGCACACGGTACACTTGGTAAACACAAGTAAAGCGCGCGTCGCTTCGTGAGACAAAAAAAACTATATGAGAGTAGAGGATTATTGATATGACAGTATTATTGGAATTTGAACAGGGGATGATCGTAAAACATTAACGAGATTTAAAAAAAAAACTGTTATAGAATTTCGATGTTATTTATTACATTTAGACAAAGAGAAAGTTCATTCCACACAAAATACTGTTTTACAAAACATAATTTAGTACATAATATTTGGTAGTTTCAATTGTGCATAGTGAAAATCTCGAATATTCAATTTTATTGCAGTTCTAGCCCAAAAATACACAAACGTTTCGACACTTTTGCTTATTTTTGTAGAAATGGTATGATGGAGAAAATTCCTGATCGTAACATTTATAAGAAACACACAAATGCGTGGCTCACATCTCGTGTTGAGGTACTTGTAACATTACTTATCACCAAACTATGAGACAGCAAGCAGTTGTATGTTTTCCCTACGAGATTACGATTCAAGATTTCAGATTTATACATACACTAGCTTCCGCCCGCGGATTCGCCCATGAGTTATGTCGATAAAAACTATCCTATGTCTATACATAGGATAGTTTTTATCGAGATACCTCTCATTTTACCTGCGAACATTTTTTATTCACGCCTATAACACTGAACGGGTTTCGATAAAATTTGACAGATAGTTAGATTACATCCCGGGGTCTTCGGTATGCAATCTATCTAACATTCAGACAGGCAGACGAGAGTTACTTTCGAATTTATAATATTAGTATGGATACATAAGCTCACGCCTACTTCCCATACAGAAACTACAGAACGCAACCTGCTATATCCTAACATAATTCTTTTGCATCGTTTACGTTCATACATCTGAAGGCCAATTCCGGTAATTAAAAACGTTCTAAATCTAGTCGCAGTCTCATCTCAGCGAGAATCAATGTCAAGAACTTGAAAAAAATGTCGGGAAATTAATAGGTATTTTTTACAGATTGAGACAGATCAGACTGTGAAAGTTCTTAAAATTACGAGAATTGCCCGTCTGGTCATAAACGAAAACTGGACATATGTATGTACTTTCTCAAAAATACTACTAGCCAGTACGTACATGAATATAAGATTAATCGATAAACGGTTACAGGGTTTCATTTTATTACGATAACTACGGGCATTTTTTATTTTTCTTACTACACATCATTTATCTAGTTAACTAATCGACATTGTTCAGTGAGATGATCTAATTTATTAACTTTTTATTTGTGATTAATATAATATTTATATTAATTTATCGTTTTAATTATATTGCATGTTACTGCTTTACTACTTTTGTACGTCCTAGAGGCAAAGCATAGCGCCCTCAAAGTATTAACAAATAAGAGCTTATAATGTACCCATGTTTTACAATGATTAAATGAATATGAATACATTAGTTTATGTATGTGTATGTGTTCATCGCGGCATGCCTAAGGATACCGCGGCATCGCTGCCGTCAGTATGCGTTTCTAATGTTTCTATGTAGCTATGCTGTGCCGTTCCGTCAGTGGGCATAGGCCATATGTAAGATTTAGTATGTGTACCATCAACATCTTGATCTTTATATCAGTTTGATCTAATACCACATAAGCAGGTAGCACAACAATTAACAATTTTAATAAATAAGTCTTATGTTTAATCTAGGATAACGTAACGTAATATATGTTCAAATACAGTCAGCTTCAAACATAATTGATACAGGCAAAGTCGTTATAATGTTAATCATTATTGTCATTTCCGTAATAGTTTAAGTTTAGCTAAATAATTATTATACTCTTGAAATATAATAATATAATATCCTAACCTAACCAAAAGTATTAACAAAATCAAATATGGCGTCATCGTATGGAAATTGGTTGTTCAAATTAATTCGAGTGTTCAACTCCTATTAATTCACTGGAGAAAACTGACAGGTTTGAGACTCTTTTGTTAAAGAATATGATCTTATTATTTTAACAGTAATTGTTTAGTTAGTTTAATCTATTTAGAGTGTTAAATAAATGTAAGTATAATAAGTGTAAAGTATGGCCGCACGGTGTGGTGTCGACGATGCTGCGAAAATGGCAAAGTATTGGCCAACAAACTTTAATACACTGTCATGCCATCGACACGACGAAGTAGAAGAGTAAGTACAATAAATACGAGCCAGCCAGTTTCCTCCAGTGAATCAATAATACAACTATAGCAATCATATATTTTTGAGGCTGACCGTACTTTTATTCAATAGAACTTGAATAAGACGGGAATCCCATAATCCTTTATTTTATATTGTAATTTGAATTAAGAAATAAACTATTATTATTATAAAATACAAGATCAAATTAGAGAGAGAGCAGGCGAAGCTCCGCAGACGTTAAAGGGCATCGATTTAAACTTGACAAAAAAGGTACTTATGATGATTTTGTTTTGGCATCAACGACCTCTGCTAGTGTAGTTTTACTTGAAGAATAACTTGAGAAAATAAGTTTGTTGAGATATCGATACTCAACCACGATGTTGAGATACCACAGTAAAAAACTGATTTTTCAAAACTGATATTTCACGTAACTTCTCTACCTACGTTGTCCCCCAAAAAATATCATTATCAAAACATTTTGTTTTTTTTTTCATTATTCTAGATATCAATACATAATTATCATGTCTTCAGAATTTCGCTAGCTGATTTTATTTGACCCTGTATATTAGCTATGATTACATATATTTCTTAATCCTAGTTATATATCAAAATAGTTCTAATATACTAAACATTAAAATATGTGCTAAATATTCCAACGCAACTCAATCTCTCGCTGATTTAACAAACAACTCGATCATATAACAAACAACAAATAATTATATTGTAAAATAACATAGTTTTCAATCTACAGGAATGTGTCAACTTATTGCTTATAAACTAAGGCTCACTTGCACCACAAATAGTAAATGTAACTGAAAGAAACAAGTAATCAGATGAAATGGCTCTATTCAATGTAGTACCTAAGTATGATCGCTGTGCAAGTAGGTATATTATGCAATATTATTGTATGTTCGTGAATCTGTTCCGACGCCGGTAACAGATTCACGGCCATACAATTAATACATATAGCCTATGAATTTCCAATTCCAAATTGAAGCACAAACTTTACTATGCAATAAAAAAATATTTTGTTAGTTTGGAGAGTAAACAGAGTTGAATGAACTAAATTCAACAAATGAACGATTTTCGGATAATTCACTGTATCTATTTGTGCAGCGAGACCTTGCTTCTCGCCAAATTTCTTGATTCTAGGTCACGGAAAAAATTAAAACCCATAAGGTTTTTAATTTATTTGCGAGTGTCAAGATATGCGACATGAATGGCAATTTATGCCAGCTTCTAAGTCAACGTCTTAGAGGCTTGAATTTTCTACAGCTCCAAGGAACCGTAGATCTAAATATTTGATATAAATTTCAAATTGATACCACGTATTCTGGAGAAAAAGGATCAGACATATAAACAACGAAGTGATCCTATAAGGGTTTCGATTTTTCCTTTTGAGATACGGAACCCTAAAAAGCAAAAGCACTTCCATCAAAGTATTATATTATACTACATACTCCTGATCATGAATCATGATGAAAACAAACTCAATAAATTTGGTATTTCTTCCTTGTCACGCATGACTAAAGTTCAGTTGATGAACAAGAGAATGAAGAATATTTAATTCAACTATTAACAAATAAACTTACATTATATTACCATGCTAATATTATTGCAAACAATTAGTATACTAATAGGGCAACCTTTCATATTCTGTTTCGATCTCCAAATAAACAATCCATGAGGTTGACTATTATTTGGTATACATTAAACGATATAGGTATATACTGCCATAGCGTAATCATGTTTCAGTCAAAGGGGTGTGCCCCGAAGAGCGAGGCTGAGCGTTACTTGAGATACAATTTATAGAGCATCAAGGACCGGCAAGTGTCGCGATCTTGTTCCATCAGGAAGATCATGTCGCGCAAGTTGATGCGCTTGAGCCGCGTGCGCAACGCCATCTGGCTGCGCCCAGTCTGTAACAATCACACGAACATTATCATGCATTCTGCAACATATTGACAAAACAAGATGGCGGAGGTTAGTTCCGATGTTGGCCGAAGAACCCTGTAGCATTCTAGTTATCCAGTGCACCTGTTACAGGTCTTCATGCGAACGTGCTGAAGGCACGGAGTCTAAAGAGCACCGCTTTAACGATGATAAAAATAAGACTATTTATTACAGCTCTGTTTTTTGTAACATCAACATCACATAAAAACTATTTGTCAGTAGTACCACTCAAAAACTTCATTTGTAGTTACAATTATACTTAATAGTACACAGTTAAGTATTTCTGGCCAACTGTTTCAACAAGACTTGTTCAATAAAATTGCATAAATTATAAAACAAAAATACGTACAGATCCTGAGGGAGCGCTGTGTCCAGAGTTGGTGGATATTGAGTCTCCGGAGCCGCCGGGCATGTCCAGCCTGGCCTTCTTGCGGGGCCCGATGGCCTGCAGCGCCGTCAAGTTGGCCTCGCGCTGCCTCAGCTCCTCCAGCTCGGCTCGCTGCATCTCTTTCGCCTTGGCCTTCAGTTTGGCCTGCTCCGGGTCCTCATTCTTGGACCTGGACTTAGCAGCTCGCAGTAGCATCTCCCTCTCGGAATCCTCGCGCCGCTTCTTGTCCACACGGTCGAGCTCCTCCAAGAACTTCAGTTGGCCTTTCACGTCTTGTGTCACTTCATAGCGGTTGTCAGACTGTGGGAAGTAAAAGTATTTGTGTATCGCGGTGAAGAAAAGCAACGCAACAGCAGGAAATAACAAGCATTTTATGAAAGGATCGTGTTTATTTGCGTAATATTAATAGTTCTTATCTACTCTTATATGTCATAAAGTTCTAATTATGAAATTTAAACTAAATAATATCTTAACAATAGACTTTATTGACGTGCAACATAATAAAATTAAAAAGTTATTTTATAATTCCTTCCCTAACAAAATTTGATAATCAATGAGTTTTAGTTGCCGTCGACGAACAAAATAATTGAATTAGAAAGAAAGAAAAAGTATTTATTGCGACTCGTACAGGAAGATCACAAACTAAATACAGCAAAATAAAAAACCAAGTTATATAAAAAAAAGTAACAAAAGGAAAATGAAACAGAAAGTCCTATACGAGGCCAAAAGGCTCCTATCTCAGCATGATGCTACGACATTTAAAAAATAAATGTTGCAGCGCTGGTATTCTGATAGGGCCCGCTGTGATGTCACGGGCAGTTACAGGAATAAATAAATAATAAGTAAATAATAGCAAATAATAAAATAAATATCTTTCAATCTGCGCCAGACGTAACCTCAATACTTGTCTATGCCTTGAGTGTCAGAGGCACTCTAGTGTGTCTGTGGCGTTGCCGTGACAAGTAAATACTTTACAACTAAATAATTACGCAAACGACTAAATAAATTTCAAAGATATGGAAATCGCAAAAAGCAATTAACGCAAGCATTGGCAACGCTGCGGTGCACACTGCACAGTTTAGAAGTTGTAGGGCCGCACAGCATCGAAGTAGCAGGCTCGCAGGGCCGCACAGCATGCTAGTCGCGTACTGATAACTATATTATGCGTAAGTATTTTCTGACCTGGGTTCAATTCCTAGGCAAAGTGTTATTGAGCTTTTCTATCACGAATTTCTCAGTAGCAACCCGGAGTCTGGATTTGTGCCCATAATCAGCCGATACTGTTCCCACTGCTGCGACACAGGCCTCCTCTCTGTGAGAGGGACTGGGTCGTAGTCCACCACGCGGGCCCAGTGCGGGTTGGTAGATGACACGTCATGTCTTAGAATTTTTGGTTCTAGGATATGCCGGTTTCCTCGAGATGTTTTCCTTCATCGTTTTTGAGAGCAATGGTGATGAAACAAATTACACAAAGTAAAGCGCCTGTCTGGGTCCGAACCCACGACCTACAAACTCGTAAGTCGGGTCCGTTACCACTGGGACACAGCTCTCGTTTGTGATTCAGATGTTTGCCCGGTTGATGGCATTAGGCGCGCCCCCCTATTACATGGGACTTTAGCACAACTGGCGAAATGTATCTGGACTATAGCACAACTGGCGAAATGTATCTGGACTATAGGTACACGTCTGCCTAGCCCTTTGGGGAAACAGGCGTGATGTGTTGTTATTGTTTTATAATATCAGCTCTCCTCACAGCACTTTACTTTCATAGACCAGTCCATAAAGCTTTTAATCGATCTCGCCATCTTCGCATGGGCCTTCTTACACCATAAAAAACGAGTAAGTATACTTTACGTAAAATTCAATTACCTTTATGATCATATCAATTCTGTGCTGCGCGATGATAGCCAGCTTCTCCACGAGGGTCTTGAGTCGTTCTTGCACTGCGTGGCTCATGAGGTTAGCCACTTCAGGTGCGGATTCCTCCAAGCTGTGCTTGGATGTTATCACTTTGAGGCGCGCCTGCATCAAGCTCGTCGGCACCAGGAATTCCTCTTTACATGACCTGCAAACAGACTAGCATTTGAAGGAATGTGGCAGGAACTAAGAATTTAAGAGTCGGCTCAAATTGCAAGCCGATACTAACAACGACTGTAAGAGTCTCACCTGATCTGCGTCCCAATCATTTCCGTGGATCCAAGGATTCTCTGCGATTCTTCGGCCAAGTTGACGCCACCCATGGCAGCCACGTCGTTGATGTCGTCATCGCCCGCCATCTTGTCATCGACGAATGGTTGGGAGAACTGTCCTGAAGACTTCTTCTCCTTGTCCTTGAGCAGGGACTTGCCAGGTGTGAGGACGGTGGAGAGGGCGGCGGAGGAGACGGTAGAACGCGGGAAGTTGGCCTTGCTGTTCACCGTCATGGCCTTGCCCACTTTGTTGACGTTGATCTTCGTGTGCAGCGGGATGTTCTGCAGTACGGCTATTGTGCCGCCACTCTTCTGAGCCGGCTTCTAGTACAAGCGCATGTGATTACACAAACAGTCAAGGTTTAAACAAACTGTTTAGATACGCACACCTAACTCTAATATACACAACATTTTGAATCGATTAAAGTATACTACTGTGGGTAAGTTAAGTTGAGCGTGTTCGTATCCAAACAGGCGTATACAAAGAGAACTACCTCCGAACTGACAAGACACATGTAAAATAAAAGTAAGGACAGTGCTTGGGAAGGATTCATATTGAACACAAATATATTTACATACATCAAGGAACAAGTCGACACGAGAGAACTGTCACATGGAGGAGACAGTCTTCACGACATGTGACGCGTGACAACACCTCAGGACTGGCAGCGTTAATCCAGTTCAGGTCGAGGTGGCGTTCCACATAGCCAAGCTTTTACTTAGGCAGTTTGACTGCAGGCTTGGCCCGTTTTACTATGAGAGAACTGTACGGAACTGTTAAATTATTCTTCGTTAGAGTCTTCGCAACCGCACCAAAGTAACAACATATTGTTACTTTGGTGCGGTTGCGAAGACTCTTCACTTTTTTACATTATTTGCTTGTCACTTCGTTATAAATTAAAATAATATTCAACGAAATTATTATCTCGTGTCATAGTTTCTTGAAACGGCATGCAAATAGAATAGTTTAGATCCATGCATTGATTAGTACACAGAAATACCAAAAATATTATATTTGATGGTAACTTACTTCGGTAGGGTCTATTGCTAGTGCAAAGCGATAAAGAAATGCTGGAGGGCCGTCTACATATTATTAGTATCTTAATCTCATGTTCGAGAGACACTACATCCAGATCTCTAGTTTTGTTCGTCATGATTTTGAAAATAACACAAATTGAGGAGTCCCTTTGAAACGGAAAACGTGTATTAATAACAAGCTTCATTATTTTTCTATTTCCATACGTAATATAGGTGGCAGTGTTGTTGTGGCAGCCTTATTTGTGGTTGTGGCAGCCTTATTTGTGGTTGTGGCAGCCTTATTTGTTGTTGTGGCAGCCTTATTTGTTCAAATCCAATCAACGTTCTTGGACTTTAGCCGACTACTCCTACAATGTTTGTTCTGCTCTTATGCAATTCACAGAACAGTTGCTATTGCTTTAGCGAAGTGTAATGAGTTGATTCACTGAACCGAGTCCTGTGTTTGATGCACTATCATTGTGGTGATGATATCTCTACCACAAAAGCCAGTAATTAAGAGTTGAAAAGCCACAAAGAACAACAAACCAATGTGATGATAAACACTCACATTGTCTTTTCAAAAGGGGTCGTATAGGAGGCATATTTTTACCATTATAATAAAACAGTAATTTATGCACCAGGTGGTGTTAAAAAGATGTCCTTTCGGATGGTTTTTGTATTTTTTCAAGTACTCTTTGTCTCTCTTTAATATACTTAATAAATGAATACACATATAATTTTAGTGGAAAATATTCCATCAAAGGATAAGCTGGGAACGACGGATGAAACGGAATGGATCTAGCGCACTATTGGTACGAAGACACGAAGCATGGGACACTTACTACTGAGGGCTGCCATCTTACTGGCTACACAAGTCTTATCGTCACTTACGACAGAAAAAGACTAACAAAAGCATCTAAATCATGCTGCACAGGTGGACTGTACTGTTGCTGATTACTCAAGACACCTATGAAATAAATAAGACATAATTTTGTGGCACGTAGAGACGTAGTTAATGCCAATTAAAAAGCCGAATGTATGAGTCGATGGCAGATGGCAGCCCTTGTGTTGAGACAAACAAACCTGCGCAGACGTGGAGGTAGACGGCGCAGGTACAACGGTAAGCGACATAGTGCTGGAGCTGACGAGGGGGCTCGACAGTGCTAGAGGTAACACCGGCGGCAGGAGAGGCGTCAGAGTGGGGCTCGAGCTATCCTCGTCGCGCTGACCCAACACCACCCAAATAACCCATTAGTTACACACAACACAATACATCAACAACTAACCACCGTTACACTCTCTATAATATCTATTTGATCTGGTGCAGTTGCCAAGTTATCTGTGCGTCTCCGCTAGCCGTCGTCAAAGAAAGACTAAAAGCGTTGTTCCAACATCAGTGAAGCTTTTGCCTTGTGTCAAGCTGCACTGCATTGCACAAGTGCGAGTCTTGATTCTCTTGTATATTATATAAGAGACAGCGTGGCAAGTAACGCTTAAATACGAATATTTCAAATAAACGAAAAAAGAAAATAAAACTAAGTATGAAAACGAACAAAAAAAAAAACTGGAGTATTGGCCCAATAAGTGTATACTAATAGGTGTACACAAAAGTTTTTTTAATGTTTGTAATGAATTTTGTTGACTTTTTGGTAATTTTACAGTGTCGTATTTTAAAACTTTTAATGTACCAAACTACTGCTTATCGATATTTGTGATTTTTATATTGGGACTTGGTGCCAATGAATACATTTTATTATTCATATTAAAACACAACTAATATTGTAGATAGTGATGAGTACACAGACTATTTATTACTTGGCTCTCCCGTGCCATTGCATGGAGTTATGTTAATGCAGTATGTTCACATTAGATGTTAACAAGCATATCAAGTTTTTGATTAGTCAATAGTAGATGTGAGCATAATATCACCATTCTCAAGCTGTTCTCGTTCTAAGTTAAATATTTCTGAAAGTTTTATTGTAGGGGCGAATGCTGGATTCCCAGGTGAAGTGTGTTTGATTTGATTTGTGCCGGGTTTATGGATATAGTGGCAACGGGACTTTCACAAAACTGCCGAAACGATGGTTTACTGTTCACTTCAGCCTACTCCTAGGTACACAGGCGTGATATTACTTATGAATCATCATCATCACTCTCCTGACCTTATCCCAATTTATTTGAGGTCGGCGCAACATGTCTTGTTCTTCCATACTTCTCTATTAACCGTCTATTTATATATTCACTTATAAATAAATGTATTACAATTGAACCCATATAATTTTGTTAAAGTAAATTAATTACAGTGTAATAACAATTACACCGGTGCAGAATAATTAATTAGTTATCCAAAGTAGTAAAAAAAATGAAAATAAAAAAAAAACTGATTGTTAAGTAATAAAAATAAAGAAAAAATCAATACTAGTAGGTTAAAAGACAACTGAAAAAAATTGTTAGTCAACATGAAATTCAGATACAAAAGTAATCTTGTACATAATACATGAAATGGAACAACTCAACAATACAAGAGTAATACAAATAATTATTTTTCCGTTATTACTAGAACACAAGATTGCTTTTAATCTGACCATCACCCTCAAATCACATCACAATTCACACTACAACTTCTTCACACATAAGTGTAGCGACACACCTGCTGAAATTACGTCGCCGCAGCTCGGTTGCTAAATGTAACCCGTATCACACTTTCAATCACAATCACTTCATAAGTTCGAAAAATTTGTCTCCACAACGTAAATAACGCAAAAAATGTTGATGAAGTGTCAAAATAAATGGCACTGCTACTGTTAGGTTACGCAACTAGACCGCGGCTCCCGGTTGAAAGCTATCCAGTACCCTTCGACGTTTTGGTTGCTATGACACACTACTTCGAGAATTCCTATATAAAGTGTAAGGGAGGCGGTTTTTGTCAAGCTTCCGCTAGACCGATTTATCCGCTTACGCGAAGCCTGTTTTGTTCCTGCTGTATAAAAAGCCGCTGTGTAGGCGGCGCAAGTCCGCCGAACTTCCGGCACGTATTTTCCGTAAATATGTCACTACACTCAAACCCGAAAGCATTGATTTATTTACAATTCTGTTTTAGAAGCTGGTTATATATGTATTCCCGAAGACAAGCAAGACTCCCACCCATATTAATAATGACATCTTATGTGTATACCCCTACAAAAAAAAAATCAAGTAAATGATTTCTATTTCCATTGTTTATGAAACTTTCAAACCTAGTCTGAGTTTAAGTATCAATACCTGCTTGTAAGTATATTGAAAGCTAACAAAGTACCTAGTAAAACAATGTTGCCTTTCCTTGGTAAGCAACCTTTGTTCCCAAATTAACAAACAATCTCAAAATACAATAAAATGATGGTGTGTAACATACCATTTGTATGTTGGAAGTGGTGGCCAAGACAGGCTGGACCGGCGCCGGGATGGTAGAGAACGCGATGTGCGGCGCGGGCGGGTTGATGCCTTCGATCACCAGCTCCTTCGTCACTAGCGACTGTCGCAGCAGCGGCAGACTTTTCTATTTAAGAAAAAACAAAACATGACATGTGACATCCTTTAAAAATAGCAGCAGCCGGCACGAGCCAAATATCCGCCTGGTTGTTAGCTGCACTAGGTTTCAACTACGAACGCACAGGTTTCCAGGGGGGTCATGGGGGTCATGACCGGGGGGGTCATGACCCCCATGACCCCCCCAGAGCTGGTTCCAGACTTAGGTTTGCGGAGTTTTGCATCATACCCTCGACATACCTCTAGCTGTTATGACAAATCATTCACGACGGTTATGGAATATAAATAGGCTGCCTCATTCCGTGCGTGATAGTGCTTCTCTGGATGTCTTCAAGAGAAGATGGCAATATGTACGTGTATATGTACAAGTTATTATGTGTTAAATTTTTCAAGTGTACAATAAAGAATAAATATTTTAAAGTACAGTACTTACGTACATTAATAAAACCTAACCCCCTCCTGGCGCCAAAGCTGGATCCGGCCTTGCTAGGTTTACCCGTTATTACAAACTAGGGAAATGTGGGTGTGCACACACCTCTGCCTATCCTTTCGAGTAATACAGGATGATTTTATGTTAATCACTATTTGTGTTGTAAGGAGTATGTGTCAACAGTATCAGGTGGCAATCTGCAGGTGCTACATACCCCCAATATTGCTTTTTTTTAAGTAATGGTGAAGTAAACCTTTCAAGACCATATGGAATAAAAAAGCAGGTCTCCTTCAACGATTCTTCAATTCGGCCACCCTCGTGCCGAAACATAAGTTAAGCTGAGTGAGAGCACAATTCCAAAATAGTATTATGTTATGTCTGCTATGGAAATGATAACCTTAAAACCCAGATTTTGTAAGTCAACTGTACACCATTTCTCTGTATTTATACTGTATTTGTCGAAAAAGCAGGAAAGTTCATTATTACAGCTAAGTGCACCCAAAAGTACACCAAAATAACAGATAGTGGTTCGAGCTTTATATTCACAATGTTGGTGGATTTTTCAAAGTCAGTATAAGTTTCTTAATTGAATATGTTTGTTGAAAAATATCTTGACGTCAATTTTCTCCACCAGTCAAACTCTGTGAACAACAGTTTCCGAAGTGCTTTGGAATGCACCTTGACCGAAGACTGACATGGAGAGACTACAGAAGACTTAAAGAGTCTAGAGGGATTCGCTCAACATAAGGTATCCGGGGGCAGTACGTCAATAACCTACAACGCACTACCTACACCTATTAAACGGGGTCATTTTTTTTTTACATTACACTCAATTTGGCAACACGTGCTGATAGTCAATAGATTGATTGAAAGATAAGAAAAAACAAAATCATTTTTGTAAACCTAAATGTGAAATTCACAAGGACAGCTTATTCCTCTTCTGTTATTTCCAAGAATGTAGAAAATGATTATTTGATGATCCAAAGAATACTCGTTACCATAGTCACTGGCTCAGAAACAAACACCATTAATTAATAATGAGAATGTAACTAACTTTCAAGAAACCAATGAGGCATGGTTGTGGGCTTGCATTGAGGAGGCGTTCCAGCCTGTCACAGAACTCTTCAGGTTCCACCTGCGCATCAATCAGCTCCTGGATCAGATTCCGCACGTTCCTCTCTACAGAAGGTGGCTCCTTGCTCGACAGGTCCAGGAGATTTGCCAAGAAGTTCCGGCATTTTTCTTTGGTATTGTCCGATGGCTTCTAGTGAAAAAAAAAATATTATTCAGAAGGAGATCATCATTCTTATTATTGTAAATGTATCCTTTTTATATAATAACTAGTATTTGGGCGTTGCGCGAGCTGCAAGCAGCTCGCGGGGTCGTGTTTTTGAGGAGTATTTCTTACCCTTGTAAAAAGTATTTGGGCGTTGCGCGAGCTGCAAGCAGCTCGCGGGGTCGTGTTTTTGAGGAGTATTTCTTACCCTTGTAAAATTTTGAGAATTGGACAGTAATCCTTAGCACTTATAGGATTTTGTACGGATTAAAATGAAGGGGGAGAGAATGGGGGGAATTTTGAAAAATGGTTTTTACTTTTCCGAGCCTCCTCTATACGAATCCGTAAAAAAACAAAACGCAGGTTTCTTAATTTCCGAGATACGATGGGGGGAGGGGTGAAGGGGGGGAGAGGGGGGAGTTTTAGAAAATGATTTTGACCAACTCTGGGCCCCTTGATATGAATCTGAAAAAAAAAATGTTCCAAGTCTCTTAACTTCCGAGATCTACCTCTAGAGGGGGGGAGAAGGGGGGCAAGGGGGGCAACTTTGAAAAATGGATTTTACTTTTCCGAGCCTCCTCTATACGAATCAGTAAAACAACAAAACACGGGACTCTTAGTTTCCGAGATACGATGGGGGGAGGGGTGAAGGGGGGGAGAGGGGGGAGTTTTGAAAAATGATTTTGACCAACTCTGGGCCCCTTGATATGAATCTGAAAAAAAAAATTTCCAAGGTTTTTAACTTCCGAGATCTACCTAGAGGGGGGGAGAAGGGGGGCAAGGGGGGCAACTTTGAAAAATGGATTTTACTTTTCCGAGCCTCCTCTATACGAATCCGTAAAACAACAAAACACGGGACTCTTAGTTTCCGAGATACGATAGGGAGGGGGGAGAGTGGGGTGGAAAAGGGGAGGTTTGGGATTTTTCCCATACTCGTGAGAGTTACTTCTATACGAATCTGTAAAAATATACCCACCTCCCCCTTCACCATCTGGGAGAACAATTATGTCAGTGAGTGAGTCAGTGAGTGGTAATCGAGCTTTATATAGTATAATAACTAGTATTTGGGCGTTGCGCGAGCTGCAAGCAGCTCGCGGGTCGTGTTTTTGAGGAGTATTTCTTACCCTTGTAAAAAGTATTTGGGCGTTGCGCGAGCTGCAAGCAGCTCGCGGGGTCGTGTTTTTGAGGAGTATTTCTTACGATGGGGGGAGGGGTGAAGGGGGGGAGAGGGAGGAGTTTTGAAAAATGATTTTGACCATCTCTGGGCCCCTTGATATGAATCTGAAAAAAAAAATGTTCCAAGTCTCTTAACTTCCGAGATCTACCTAGAGGGGGGGGAGAAGGGGGGCAAGGGGGCAACTTTGAAAAATTGTTTTTACTTTTCCGAGCCTCCTCTATACGAATCCGTAAAAAAACAAAACCCAGGTTTCTTAATTTCCGAGATACGATGGGGGGAGGGGTGAAGGGAAGGAGAGGGGGGAGTTTTGAAAAATGATTTTGACCAACTCTGGGCCCCTTGATATGAATCTGAAAAAAAAAATGTTCCAAGTCTCTTAACTTCCGAGATCTACCTAGAGGGGGGGGGGAGAAGGGGGCAAGGGGGGCAACTTTGAAAAATGGATTTTACTTTTCCGAGCCTCCTCTATACGAATCCGTAAAACAACAAAACACGGGACTCTTAGTTTCCGAGATACGATAGGGAGGGGGGAGAGTGGGGTGGAAAAGGGGAGGTTTGGGATTTTTCCCATACTCGTGAGAGTTACTTCTATACGAATCTGTAAAAATATACCCACCTCCCCCTTCACCATCTGGGAGAACAATTATGTCAGTGAGTCAGTGGTAATCGAGCTTTATATAGTATAATAATAATAATATATATATAAAATAATAACTCGGTCTCGCAGGTTCGCTCCACTCAGGACCTACCTACCACCGGAAAGCTATCGTGACCTTATCCCTACGCTACGCTACGCTTCGCTTTACCGCTACCTAGTTTCCGAGATACGATGGGGGAGGGGTGAAGGGGGGGAGAGGGGGGAGTTTTGAAAAATGATTTTGATCAACTCTGGGCCCCTTGATATGAATCTGAAAAAAAAAAAATTCCAAGTCTCTTAACTTCCGAGATCTACCTAGAGGGGGGGAGAAGGGGGGCAAGGGGGGCAACTTTGAAAAATGGATTTTACTTTTCCGAGCCTCCTCTATACGAATCCGTAAAAAAACAAAACCCAGGTTTCTTAATTTCCGAGATACGATGGGGGAAGGGGTGAAGGGGGGAGAGGGGGGAGTTTTGAAAAATGATTTTGACCAACTCTGGGCCCCTTGATTTGAATCTGAAAAAAAAAAATGTTCCAAGTCTCTTAACTTCCGAGATCTACCTAGAGGGGGGGGGAGAAGGAGGGCAAAAGGGCAACTTTGAAAAATGGATTTTACTTTTCCAAGCCTCCTCTATACGAATCCGTAAAACAACAAAACACAAGACTCTTAGTTTCCGAGATACGATAGGGAGGGGGGAGAGTGGGGTGGAAAAGGGGAGGTTTGGGATTTTTCCCATACTCGTGAGAGTTACTTCTATACGAATCTGTAAAAATATACCCACCTCCCCCTTCACCATCTGGGAGAACAATTATGTCAGTGAGTGGTAATCGAGCTTTATATAGTATATAATAATATGTCTGCTGTGTTTCCACAATAGAACACTACAGTGAATTTCACAAGTCTCAATTCAAACAAAGTGACTCAGGATCAAAATACAATTTTTCTAATTGAGACGTATTTATGAACTGTAAAGGCCAACAAATACATTTATATATTAATTAACATATTTATAGGATATTAAACAAGATTCCAATACACTGTGTCCACTAACTTCTGGGAGACTGTCTAGAAGATACAGCATCCCTTACTATCAAGTCTTACTATCAAGTCTAACAAATTGCTGCAACAATCACTGAAAGTTTATGTTATCACCAGCAAAACCATAGTCACAGAGTATGTCTTACATACGTTGAAAGTTTTAATTGAAATTTATATGTAATTCACTTGATCCTAGTTAGGAATGCTACTGTGGACATATCCATGAATCGAAGTCCTTAAGGGGGAAGCGCTAAGGTAGCCCGCGAAATTCAAATTTTCTTACGTTTTTTGCAATTTGCTGGTCAGTATTAAGTTGTACGTCGATCAAAATATGATTCGCGACCGTAAAAAATATGCATTTACAGAATCATCATTAGAATCAGTAATACAACTTGTTAGGTTAGTATAATCCCAAAATGTAAAGATTTCATGAAATAGTAATTCTGTCGGATTACTTGGTCTTAGAGAGTTGTGTTGATGACTTTAATGATTATAATTCAGTAAATACATATTTGTTACGGCCGCGAATCATATCGACGCTTGAAAGGCAAAATTGACTAAGCGACATAGGACTAACTTTACAGGAAGACAGTTTAAAGTTTTAACTTTTCGGAAAAAAGAAACAAATTTTGATTCAAATGATAAAATAAGATTTCCAAAATGATTACAAGAATTTATATGTTTTTTTTTTTAACTTTGGCTTTAAACTGTCTTCTTGTAAAGTTAGTCCTATGTCGCTTAGTCAATTTTGCCTTTCAAGCGTCGATATATTAATCAACGTACAACTTAATACTGACCAGCAAATTGCAAAAAACGTAAAAAAATTGAATTTCGCGGGCTACTCTGGCGCCGCGCCTTCGCCTTAAATGTATGAAGCCGAGGGGTCTATCGCCTCGGGGTAAGCCAGTGCTCGCTAAGCTGGGCTAATTTGGCGGTCCCTTCAAGTTGGTACGAATGAAGCCAAACAAAAGTTTAATATTTACCGCCATCATTGTAGATATCCACTTGATTTATTTTTTAACAATTGGCACTCTATATTTCACTTAGTTACCATACTTAATAATTGGTAATTCTCCATGTTTTGATAGTTTCCAAATCGATAAGGTCATTTTGGCGCCTGCGTTATTTAAGCCACCCCACCCGTCATGTTATTTTTCTTTACATGACGTATTGATTAATAGGTTCCATAACTACCATACGAAAAAAATAAAATTACCTATGCAATTAGTAACTTTTCACTGATCTTACATTGTAATGAATAAAAGATGAATGGCTAAATAGCCAATATAATATACGTTATCAATATAAAAAGTACGATACCGAAACCAATCAAATTAATGATGCTGTTATCACGTTTTATAATGGAGTGCGCCGAATGCACTTCGGAACGTTATCACGATAGAGCCGTCGAGGCTTGCCCTCGGGACGCATGCGCGAAGACGCCGTGAATGAATCGAGATGAGGCCGCGTTCTGTTTATTGTGACGGGCACGTGCTTGCATTTTGACAAAACATTTTTAAAAGAAACTTTTTAGGCACCGATTCGATAACTGAACGCGAATTGAGAGTGAAATTTCAAGGACGCGTCACGTTTAAACACATCGTTACACGAGTGAGAAGTACTCGAAGTCAAATTATAAATTTAAAATAGGTACATAAAAAGCACTTTTGAACGTCATCATCAAAATAGAACTGATTGTAGTTGCCCAGAGAGAGGCAACTGAAAAATTCAATTATATTTTTTTTGTTAATCTCTCCTATAATCTTCTCTCACACTAAATCTCTCTTATTCTTCATTTATTAACTAGTTGTTGAAATTGCTTGATATGTAATATCCGCTGAAATCAAAGTAAAGACGGAATCCCTTCATAAAAACACCATACATGAACAAAAAGTAATCTAATATATGAATGTCGACGACTTATTTTTACGGTCCGAGTTTGGAATTTTTATTGTACATACTATGTAAAAATTCGAAAACGCGATTCTTTCTAGTCGATGAATTAAATTTGGCAATATTATTATTATAAAAACATAACAATGTGAGCCAAATAATTAGGTACATAAGTTTGAAATAATAAACACTGTTGCAGTGATTTAGAAGGCTCCGAAGTTTAATAACCGGGGTAGAGAGTTTGAGTATACCAGAATCGCTAAATACCAGATTCGCAAATTACCAGACTTGCAAAACACCGGATTCGCCATAAACCAGATATGCAAAATATCAGAAACGTAATAGATTGTATACAGGTGAAAACAAATTTTAATTGATAAAAAAATAATATGAACTAAAGACTAAAGTATAAAACTCAGAATCACTAACTTAACAAACTTATTCTATTGATCTTCTCCAGTTCTTTTAATATATTAGTGATTCCTAATTAAAGATTCCAATCGTTCCAATCTTTGCATACTTCCATCGCGATTTTAAAGTTGACGCAAGCAGTTACTTATTAATTTTTTCATTTTTTTCTACATTTTTTAAATTTCTTTTCTGGCCAGGATAAAAAAGCATTCTTCTTAATTTTTACATGCTGTAAAAGTGCCTCTTTCTTCAAAAGTAAAACAAATTGAAATAGTGTCGGTTTAGGTGGGATTTTTGTATTTATGCGTCTGTGCCATCCCTCAATAGCATTAGTTGTACGATTTTTTCACCAAAGCAGGAAAAAGTATCCGTAGTTATTTTTTGTAACCATTGACTGTCAAAATATTCTTTGAATTAAAAAAAAACTCAGTTTGTGGTGCTATTTCGCATATATGTAAATTAGATTTTGGTATCAAATTTTTGGGCAATAAAGCTACTTACGACGTCTTTCTTCAATCGTTTTTCCGAAATTTAGTTTTTTTCTCTTTTTTTTTCAGCAGCTAGCAGAATATATAATAAATATTTGCTTATTACATCGACTTATGTTGAATAAAAGTCGCCAAAAATAAATGTAATCTCACCTTTCAACGCAAAAGTGGCCAGTGTAGTTTATAATTAGGTCACAACCTTTTTTGCATAATGATCTCATTTTATCCATCGAAGAAATTGTTTCTAATACAGGATAGTCTATAAACAGAACTCGAATTGTTTAGGACTGTACTTTTGGTATTTTGCGTTTCTGGTATTTTGCATATCTGGTATATGGCGAATCCGTTGTTTTGCGAGTCTGGTAATTTACGAATCTGGTAATTTGCGAATCTGGTATTTAGCGATTCTGGTATTAAGCTTCGGAGCCATTTAGAAAACCGCAAATCCGAGCGCAATCAAAGGAGAAATTAACAAATTACGCGCCAGGCGAGAACGTGCCCTTGACACACTTCGTCAAAATAAAATTAATAGGGGCGAGACTTAAGATCTTTGACCAACCATCCGATCGATCGTGGCTCACGGTCACGGAGTTGTTCGAGTTCACCCTTCGTGCCTTATAGGCACTTCTAATAACAAATATGAAATACCGTTCGTTGACAAGCGCATCACTTGAGAACGGCTGGACCGATTAGGCAAATTTTTGTTTTAAAATGTTCGCAATATGTAGTCCGAATGGGGATTGTCCAAAATTTCTACCCATTAGATTATATTTTATTTTTTGAAAATTTAGAGTATTTTGAGAAACTAATTTGAATATTTTGATGATTGGCTCAAGTTATTTAAAAAAAAAATTAATTATTTTAAGTTTTTAAGGTAGGTGACGTCATCAGTGGCATAAAGATTAAGTGCCGTTGCCTGACTAGTACATAATTAAAAATTTTAATCTGTCAACACAACGTCATCAATCCAAAGAGTACTGTCACACAGTGTTGCCAACTTAGTGCTTTCGGCACTAGATCTGGTGCATTTTTTGATGTTTTAGCGCTCAAAATGCCATAACAGTGCCTAGTGCCATAACTAGTGCATTTTTAAAGTCTGCAATTTATCACACACGTTGGTTAAAACAAGCTACTAATATCTAATCTGTGGTGGAGAGTGGAACAAGGATGTCCGAGCTGCAGATGAAATCGATAAGATAATTAATCAGTGGCGGAATATACACATTTAGAAATGGATTTACACCAATGACACTGTCAAGTTTTGGCTTGAAGTAAGTCATTACAAAGATGCTGGAATGAATAACCCATTCCAAGAATTAGTTGATTTTGCTTTGCTCGTTTTAGTATTACCACATTCAAATGCCGATGTTGAAAGAGTGTTTAGCCAGATAACATAATAAAAATAAAGCAACGAAATCGAATGAGTCTTCACACACTTAATTCAATATTATATATTCGATATGGGCTACGAGCATCAAATAAAACTTGCTACAATTGTGATATTCCGAAGGAAGTTCTTGAAAAAGTCGGTTCAAAACAGTTTAAACTCCAACAATCAATTCCTGGGCCCTCATCAACTCCTGTCCCTCAACTTCTCAAAAAAAGCCACCACAGCAACCGTGAATTCAGACCAAGATTCCTACTCTGATTCGGACGATGATCTAATTTTGTACAACTTAAATATTCTCAATAAAAACTTTTTTTTTTGGTTGATTTTATCTTTGGTGCTCTTTTATCAAAATTAGCACAAATCTAGTGCATTTTAGGGTTTGTTTAGTGCATTTCTTACAATAGCAGTTGGCAACACTGCTGTCACATCTGTCAAAGTGTCAATAGGCCGAATAGACGTCTTAAATAATCGAATCCTATCTTAGCGTATTTATTTACAAATGGTGTTTTTTATGTGTAAGTGTCCTCCAAGGAATATACTACTCTCTATCGTCACTAGAACAATCGACGCGGCGACTTAGAAATAGAATAATAACGCACGCGGCGACATTATTACTATTATTGATGCAAGTTGGAACAAAGCACTTCCTGTATTTTATAACTCTTCCAGTATATTAAATATGTTCGAGTGTTGAAATAATGTACCTATGTAATGTAATGAGATATAAACAAGAATGTATATATTTTTGACATATTTATAATAATTTGACATTTGACAGATTGTAGACAATCTTACTTTTTTTTTCTGAGGTAACGATACAATACTGTACGGCCAAAGCCGACGTAATTTGTAGGGCAAAGAAGGTCAATCGTATTTTATCAAAAATATCAATAAAACATGACTATTTTTCATAATTAATTAGTCCGTAATGATCAATAACGCTATACAACATTAAAAAAAATATGAACAATGCCCATTAGGTTTTTATGAAAAGAAAAATGGGTCATGTATGAAAATATTAAATTGTCTCGATTTTTTTTCTGCGCTTATGAATAAGCTAATACTATCTACAAAAAAAGTATCAGATTTATCTGATTAGTATTTCCAGAGAAATAAATTAAATTCTGTTAGAGGCGGCCATCGACAGTAACCCACGGATTTTTATTCAATTTCCTTAGCCTACTCAATTAAAAAGTAAAAACTTGTCAATTTGTCATAACATAACCTCACTTTTCACCTCTTGCTTTGTGTTTGTTTGCGATTTTATGGATATATCTTTACGACGACCCTCACGCTTTGAATAAAATAAAGATAAATCGTATCGTAATCGTAAAGATATATCCATAAAATCGCAAACAAACACAAAGCAAGAGGTGAAAAGTGAGGTTATGTTATGACAAATTGACAAGTTTTTACTTTTTAATTGAGTAGGCTAAGGAAATTGAATAAAAATCCGTGGGTTACTGTCGATGGCCGCCTCTAACAGAATTTAATTTATTTCTCTGGAAATACTAATCAGATAAATCTGATACTTTTTTTGTAGATAGTATTAGCTTATTCATAAGCGCAGAAAAAAAATCGAGACAATTTAATATTTTCATACATGACCCATTGGAAAGGTTGCAGGGAAAATCCAAAAAATCGGGAAAACTGACAGTGCATTGCATGCTATGGGAATTTTGCATGCATTATTAACCGATTTCAAAAAAGGAGGTTCTATGGTAATTGACCCATATGTATGTATATGTATGTCCGCGATTTTCTCAACAATTCATGAAGCAATTTTGATAATTCTTTCATTGAAATTTGGAGAGGACAGCGTCTGTTGGGTCAGCTATTGTTGTTACAGGTCGAACTACAGAAAATATTTTTTTATCATGTTATCTCGTCAGTCCGCAAGAGCGTCGAGCAAATCAATGGCATTGTAAAATTGTACCTAACTAAACTTGCGGCATTCTGGATTGGGTTACGGTCAAAAGAGAATTCAGTTATAGGAACACGATATTCACTAGCGAGTGTTCCTCAGTTCTTACTTGTTGCTTCGACTGCGAGCGTTAGTTAGACTGTAGAGTCGCAACTTGAATAATAAAACTTGCAGTGGACATGGTGCATAAAGTGAAGTTTAGATTGGCATCAAAACTTGCAGAAATTGACTTCCGGCAAACAATTCTTCCTTAGACTACTTGCAGATATAAGGTTGCCGATATTGTTTATACGGTAGAGCTTCCCCAAGTTCTCTAAGTAAAAATTACTTGCGTGAGTAATAAATAATGAGTATAAATGATGGATCAACACATGTGCGACTAATACACTTACAATATGCGTTGTGGAACTGGGCTGTTGTTGCAGTGGCGGGGGCGGCCCCACGGCGACACTGGGGGCGGACGCTACCACGGGTGCCGCTATCGGCGGAGCCGGCATCTGCCCGGGCATGGGCCCCGGCGCCGCCACGCTCGTGGACACCGTCGCCACGCCAGGGTGCTGCGTGAATAGAGGCCACTCACTTAATACGACACAACGACACACATCTACGCATGCTAAGCAGGCCGTCACGAATGCGCTAAGCGTTCATTCTCAAGCAGTGGCAGGATAGGGATAAATTCAGGATGTTTTAATGTTTGGCGCAAAACATTTTATTTTTTTCCATAATAATTTTAACGTTGTCATGTCACAATCATTTTAATGTTTGTTTTTATATGAAATAGCCAAAGAACTAGAATTAATAGGTACAAATATAAAATTTCAGACTTAAGGTCAATATAGCGAAAACTTGAAACAATATATTGGAATATAAGCATTGTAAAATTAATGGCCGCAGCAAAAAACGCAAGCGAGCGAAAGTTAGGCACGAATCGGTCGCGCAAGTCGCCCGGCTGTCATGTTTGCGCCTAACACTAGAACTAAAGAGTTCGTAGGTAATTAGTATTAGATTATACACAATCATGACGAGTTTCCGATTAGATTCTTACCTTGTTAAAAACCTTAGAGCATGCACCTCCACCTTATGTTATATGCATGATTGAGACCGAAATTGGACAAACAAATGCAAACACATCTCCTCTATCAGGAGGTGCTAAAGTGAGTGCTGAACATTGTCCAATTTCTATGAGAGCGCGGGGTGAGTAGCGAAGTGGCTGTGCCTACTTACTGCCGGCACGGTCGACAGCCGGATGGTCTGCGCTTGCGGCGCCGTGAGAGTGCTGGCCGCGGGCGCGGGGCCCACCCTCAGGAGCTGGTATTGACCATTCTCAGTCTTTAACAACAAATGACCCTGCTGCCCCGGTTGTAGACTCTGCAGAGTTTGCAGCGTTATCTAAAAATTATAGCCTAGTTTCAATTTTATTCAAAGCCAGTTCAAATTTCTTTATAAAAATACAAAAATTAGCTTTCGTTCCAATAAATAAAATCTGAGAATAATATGATTCTAAAGCAGGTCATTTGTTAGATATAACACATTTAGTGGATTTAGTTATTAACATTTAATGTTTGTGTAACATTTATATTTATAAATTATAAAACCGAGTGTGGGATCACTGGAATTATGGGGTTAGCATGGTGGAAGCTTGTGTATACCACAGTCATTACTAAATTATAATTAAAGCCCATTTAGCACAGATAAATTACATGGCACACTTTGGTACATTTAGATTGTTTTGTACACAATCAAGCATTGCAAGCCAACATTCCACTGCTCAGCATCATTACAGGGTTGATGAAGTAATGGTTCACAGAGCCAATGGAACACTGGGGACTTCTTATCAATGAGTATCAAACATACTCGCTTGAGTTTATGTACTATCTAAGGCACTTGAAGCACTTCAAGTGATAACATTTTAGGGCCAATGATTGTATTTACACTGAAATTTGGAAGACATTAATTTATTAATCCCAAGCTTAGAGTTATATTTGCTCATAGTGCAACAACATTTAATTGGTCTCTGCAAATTTATTATTATTTTAATACTTTACATAAGTTTTGAACACTTTAGGGTTTGAATTGTGATGACTTTCAACAAACTATGATATTTCTTTGTAATGAATAAATGAAAGAAGCATTTAACTAAAATAAATGATGTGTTTAATAGATATTTATGAATTCCAAGCAATTAATTGAAACTAAGATTTTTTAAACTAAAGGTTTGGTTTGCAACCTTGCCTTTACTATTAATGGCTCTAGTCAAGTTTAAAATTTCAATGAAAAACAAAGTAAATCAAAATAGAAAAAAAATTGATCACAAATTGACTATAACTCTGCATTTTACAGATTTTTATGTTACACAGGAGTCAGGCCAAAGAAATGTCATAATTAAAGGATTCCATGATTATTAAAATTATCATGATTGTTACAGAATTTAAGTAAAGCTGAATACTCAATAATAATAATAAATTTATCAGAGCACAACAAATACATCAAGATAACTTGTAGTAGAGTCAATGAATTAAGGAACACTGACATCAGAACATTCGTTTAAAATTATTTATTTTGCATACAAAAACATGGAATTTGAATAGGTTTGATGTGCAAATTTTGATATTTTTGTGGTTTTTTTTTAAATATGATAAATATAAAATTTATTACATTTAGTTGCTTTAAATAATTGTGTTCCAATATTTTTGTTCAGGTTGTAATTTTTCAAATATCTAAGTAATTACACTCATTACTTGAGTAATAAAATATTCATGTGGTGGACTTTCAGTAATGACATTAAATGATTACCATCCAATATGGTTCAGTAAAATAAATATGGAAAGGCCACTAATAATGACAGATGTGAAGGAAATTACAATAAAAATTGTTGCTGTTCTTAAATGACAATCTTCATTGACTCAACTATTGCAAACATTTGATTGATTGACCATACATGCATCATGAAATGAGTAGAAAAATGTATTATTCAATAGTAGTATGTGTGTAATACTAGCTCAACTCAAGGGTGGGTGTCAATGATAGTGATGATGATAAAATGATCAGCAAAGCAGTTTTTACAGGCTTAGAATTAGGTCATAAAGGTTGCTGATCATTTAGAATGAATGTCAATTGAAAGTGAAGTATGCAAAGAGCCCAGAGTGACATTAATATTGCTGCTTTATAGGCATTTTGTATACAAAGCATGTGTTTATACAGAACAGTGACAGTTAATAGTGCAAGTTGAGACTGACAGAACATTGCAACAGACATATAAACAAACCTGGTATAGCAGACGTGTCTATACTCTGTGACTCTTGGTACGGAACAACAGTTAATATCTAGTGGTACTTACGGTGTGCGGAGGTTACACTCATCACAAAAATTAGAATAAAGAGGATCCTAGGTGGTGACGTCAGATTCACCTCCCACATTCACAAGTGTGTTCCGTCAGCCTCAAAATGTCTGTACAAGAGTTACTGAATGAGCTTGGTTATTAAAATGTGAAGATACTGAGCAAAATGTCTGCACACTTTAGACAGACTTGAACTTACTGGAGCAGTCGCTCTCGTACCAACAACTTGAGGCGTACCAATCACCACTCTGGGCGATACTGTAGCTACTGACTTCTGAGCAGCCACTGCGGGCGCTCCAGGTCTCATGTTTAATATTTGGACATTGGGGATGATAGTAGGCTGCGCGGAGCCTAAATTCTGTGTGGTCACTACAACGTTCTGCCCTCCAGGCTTGTTCAGTGTCATCACATTAGGTATTGAAGCAGGCATGCTAGAGTTCACAGTCATTGGGACAGTCACCATTCCAGGCTGCATACCCACTTGGCCAGTATTTGTGCCCTGCTTAATGACGAGAGGAGGCTGCATGGCGATAGTTTTGTTGCCCTGCTGCGGTAACACGCCGCCGGTGGACACTGCGTGTAATATCTGGTTCTGCGACGGCTGTGCGATGACACCGCTCGCCAACGATTGTACAGGTAGTGTTACGCCGCCGTGGGGGTTACCCAAATGTTGCGCTTGCGTATAAATCACTTTCAATGTCTCATTAGAAAGAGGAGCACCACCACTCAACGACAGAGAAGTAAATGTTGGTTGAGTTGATGCTTGCACATTATTGAAAGAGGCACTTGAGTTCGACGAAACAATATTTGATTGAATGCTGTTCACTATTCCACCAGAATTAATTTGGTCCGTAATATATTTCTGTCCACTTATAATAGAGCCCGCGTTTGAAGTAAGATTACAATTTTGAGATGGAATAACATTCACATAATTGTTATGTGAGGATGCCGACGGAACGGACGTGACTAACTGATTTTCTAATGAGCCCACAATCGCGTTAACGGCGTTCTCATCAACGTTTGTGGACAAAGCTTGCTCTAAGAACTCGGCTGACGCCATTTTATACAAATCATCGGATATGGTTAGCGTTGGGAATAAACCGGATTAATCGGTAAAAGTCGGTTTATTGATTGTTTATGTGTACCAACCGTACCAATATGCAAATTCTAAAATTATGGTAACATTGGATAACATTCACAAATCATCTCAGTTTACGTTGTCTATTCTTTTTATTAGCCTGAAATGAATAGAATGGAATAGTAGGACCTAGGTAGAAGTAGATAAAGAAGCTAGAAACTAAGCAAAAACTATATAAGTGGTGCCACTTTTGCCACCAATTACTGTACTCTGTGGGTGGTACATACACTAGTACCAATTAGTAGGTACTAAAGGTAGCCTACTACTAGTACTAATCACTGACCACTATCATACGATCAGTGGTGCTAATAAATAGTACATATCCCCGTAGATGGCGCACGGAGTCCGACTCTGCCAGTTGTCACAGAGCATTTAACACTTTACTCTTTACTAGTTGTCTGCCCGCGTAACAGGGTCGTGCACTCGTGCAGAGGGTATAACCACGGAGTATGGGGTATACTTAGCTACTACTCACCGCCACCACTTCACCTCAACCTAGCTGTTGGCATGTTATTGGTTGCTTGTGATCATCTTTCTGTTTACTTAACTTTTGCCATAAAGCGTGATGGCTATATTCGCAAGTTCACTTTCAAGACAATTTCAAAAGCAACAATGTTGGTTTTGATACAAAAACTTAGATGCGGCAAGTCGGCAGGTCCGATAGAATTTCTATTCGTACCCTGTGTTCCAAGATAGAGTCTAACTGTATAATTTGAGGCTCACTGGCAAATAATATATTGTGACTAATTACTGTAGGTAATATTTTAAGCTACTCTTCAGAGCCTTGATTTTCGTGTTCTTCACCACACAATTCTCACCTTCAATTCATGAAAATTAATTTTGAGAACGCCAAAATATAGTCAAAAAATATTCATAAATAGTCACCAAAGCCAAAAAAATAGTCGCATTACGATTCCGAAGTTAGGTTAGGTAGGAATTTCAATTTAGGTATCCCGCGAAATTCAATTTTTTTCAGGTTTTTTGCAATTTGCTGGTCAGTATTAAATTGTACGTTGATTAATATATGCTTCGCGGCCGTAACAAATATGTATTTACAGAATTATAATCATTAAAGTCATCAACACAACTCTCTAAGAGCACGTAAGTCCTCATCATTCTTTGGAGTTACGTGGTCTTAGAGAGTTATGTTGATGACTTTAATGATTATAATTCTGTAATAGTACATTACGATATTAGTGCGTAAAGATGGTTATAACATGCGAGGCGGAATTTCAGCCCGAGCCGAAGGCGAGGGCGTAATTGAGCCGAGCATGTTATAACCATACGCACGTATATCGTACGACGTTTTTTAACACATTTGCGAGGAAACAGAAAAAAAAACATTTTATATTTTGTTCATTTTTAATTATTGAAACAGTTAGTGAAATTACAATTGTTAAAATGATACGTAGTTGTAGTTGGTTTTTTAATTATGTTTTTATTATTATTATTACTATTCATAAAGTCATTGTTTTGTGTTAGGGTAAATGTTGGAGACGACGAAACTTCTTGAAAGGCGGCAGAAGAGCATTGTAATTCGTCATTAGTTTGTAAATAAAAAAGTATCATCAGTAGAAGAGGGGCGCGGCTCAGGGCAAAACTTCTTCGTTTGTGGCTCCAAATTTATTGTCTGAGTTATTTTGGCACTTATATTTGCTTTGTTTTGGATGGAATCTTTAAATTACCGAATAAACTGTTTTTTTTTAATTTTAAATAAACTCAATCTGTGAATGCACACTGTTGCTTTCCCGCCATTTTAACAGCGCGCCAGCGCTGCCTACTGACTGGCGCCGCGCGGCGATTAGTTCGAAATTTGAATAGCAACAGCGCGCTGTTCACTAGCTGGAGTCGTGCGGCGGCGATCAGTTCCAAATTTGAAATGGCAAATAATGCTGTTATGAAATTTGTATGGACTATAACTTAACTATTTGCTTTGATAACACACGCGTTTTTTATGACCCTCTTTACATATTTAAAACTGGTGGAATTACATCAGCTTTACGAGCAAGGGTGTTAAAAATACATATTTGTTACGGCCGCGAATCATATTTTGATCGACGTACAACTTAATACTGACCAGCAAAGTGCAAAAAACGTAAGAAAATTTGAATTGAATTGAATTGCGTTTCCCAAGCCGAAGTAAAAATTATAAACTAGGTAAAAAACGTAAGAAAATTTGAATTTCGCGGGCTACCTAGCAGCAATAAAAGCTTTTAAGGGGAAGTGCTAAGGTAGCCCGCGAAATCAAATTTTCTTACGTTTTTTACCTAGTTTATAATTTTTACTTCGGCTTGGGAAACGCAATTTTGAAATAATGATCACGCAGATGTTAAAAGTTCCGCGGTGCTCGGAATTTTGGGCGACACAGGGTATTTATTTATTGGTTTCCCCAAAACTGAAATTCATTGTTTTGTTTTATTATTCTCAAAATGTTTTGGTTACTGGTATTGTGCACAAAACTATCGGCACCCCTTGATAAAATTATGCCTTTGATAGTTTGTAACCGTTGGTCTCCATCGAGATATAGGGAAGTTCTAAGCTTCTCTGTAACGATGTCACATTGAGTGGCGAAGAAGAAGAAGAACTGACTGGAGAAGTGTTGCAGGCAGGCTGTGCAAAGGCATCATTTTTCACTGCTTTGAATGTTGTTTCTGAGATGGAAATTATTGTTCACTTACCGATGGATCAGACTGTCCCGGCAGACTTGGCCCCAAGTCATGCAGACTCGACACTATCCCAGGCAGAGTTGGATCCAGATCAAGCAGACTTGACCCCAAATCTAGCAGACCTGACTCTAGATGAGGCAGCCCAGACCCCAGATGGGGCATGCTTGGCTTAACGTAGGGTGGCTCTGATATCAGATATGGCAAATGGTGTGAAGGTGGTTGACCGGAACTTGATGAATCGCAGCGAGTCTGTGACGACTCCCAAAGAACCTGCAGTGACTCTTCTATACGGGGTGGTTCCCCGGTGTGCTGTACATGTACATTCACTGCTAAATCCCTTTTCTTGCACTTTTGTTGAAAAAACATAATCTGCAATGGAATTGGCTTTTTACTCATGTGACACAAATTCAGTTTGATTTATGAACCTAAAATAAAACAATAGCCTGGCTTTTTCTATTCTACTGATGATGGCCGTCTTGTTCGTGGCTAAAGATTAAGTAGTTTTCTTGTAAAAAAAAACTAAAGAGCTTGGTTAAAAACTAAAGAGCAGCTATTCCTAATTTCAAATAACCCTAGCTGTCTTTGCTTCGCGTAGTCGGATAATAAGCTTCAGTTCTCAAACTCAAAGCATTTATTTCAAACTAGCAGCGCCCCGCGGTTTCAACCGCATACGTTTCGATCCCGTGGGAATATCGGTATAAAAACTGAGTGTACCTATCCTACGTCCTTTCCCGATACTCAAACTATTTCTTTACCAAATTTTATCCAAATCTGTTCAGCGGTTTAAGCGTGAAGAGGTAACAGACATACTTTCGCATTTATAATATTAAGTACAGGCGCGGTCCGAGGGGGGCGGGGTTGTGGGGGTCATGACCCTCCCCAAAATCATTCAAGCTGTCGAGAGATTCGCCTTACTAAGTTACTTTAAATTGTACTTGAGCCACGAAAACCCTGATCATAAAACTATGAAATGATAGTGGGTTTTTTAACGCGCCTATAAAGTTTTTCAAATTAGTAGTTAGTTATTAGTTTTTTTTTGTTTTTTTTTTTTTTGTTTTTGGTTTTTTTATTGTTTTTTGTTTTTCGTATTTTCTTTCTTTCTTTTTCTTTCTTTCTTTTCTATTTAAAAAGCCAAAAAATTCTAGGATGCAAGAGCGAGCGAATCAAACTCGGGATACCTATTGGGCACCCCGCTCGTAAGTTTCGAAAGGTTAAGGCCAAAATCTAAACTGTTGTAAAACGATTTTTTAACACCCTTGCTCGTAAAGCTGATATAATTCCACCGGTTTTAAATATGTAAAGAGGGTCATAAAAAACGCGTGTGTTATCAAAGCAAATAGTTAAGTTATAGTCCATACAAATTTCATAACAGCATTATTTGCCATTTCAAATTTGGAACTGATCGCCGCCGCACGACTCCAGCTAAAGCAGCGCGCTGTTGCTATTCAAATTTCGAACTAATCGCCACGCGGCGCCAGTCAGTAGGCAGCGCTAGCGCGCTGTTAAAATGGCGGGAAAGCAACAGTGTGCATTCACAGATTGAGTTTATTTAAAATTAAAAAAAACAGTTTATTCGGTAATTTAAAGATTCCATCCAAAACAAAGCAAATATAAGTGCCAAAATAACTCAGACAATAAATTTGGAGCCACAAACGAAGAAGTTTTGCCCTGAGCCGCGCCCCTCTTCTACTGATGATACTTTTTTATTTACAAACTAATGACGAATTACAATGCTCTTCTGCCGCCTTTCAAGAAGTTTCGTCGTCTCCAACATTTACCCTAACACAAAACAATGACATTATGAATAGTAATAATAATAATAAAAACATAATTTAAAAAATCAACTATAACTACGTATCATTTTAACAATTGTAATTTCACTAACTGTTTCAATAATTAAAAATGAACAAAATATAAAATGTTTTTTTCTGTTTCCTCGCAAATGTGTTAAAAAACGTCGTACGATATACGTGCGTATGGTTATAACATGCTCGGCTCAATTACGCCCTCGCCTTCGGCTCGGGCTGAAATTCCGCCTCGCATGTTATAACCATCTTTACGCACTAATATCGTAATGTACTATTAAGCTTTTCTTTATAATTCGATAGAGTAAGTTCTCTTTTTGTATGAAAGAAAACAGAGAGTATTCAAGGTGGCGTTGCTAATATTTTCAGGCTCACTGCGCTCGCTCTTGCAATCTACATTCTGTTGTTTCTTGACCTTTTCTTCATAAGTTCACAAAGCAAGTAATTCCTAATCCTTTTGGAATGATCGAAAGAAAATCGAACCTATACAAGTGTGCAAAATTTTCGAGCTCGCTTCGCTTGCTTTTACATTTTACATTCTGATAGTTGCTTGGGCTTGCCTGTATAAGTCGACAATGGAACTCCTATTTCTGTTTGAAAATATTAAACAAAACTTAACCAAATAGAGGCGGATTGTTAAAATTTTCGAGACCAATTTGGCAGCATTTAAGTAACCCCAGTACGTAAAATAAATAATGTAATATGTCTTTTAGTAGAATAAATAATTACTTACTTACTTACTAGGTATGTAAAAGCGGCGTCCCTGAATAGCATAAGTAATGTGGAGATGTGTGTACATGAACCTTAACATATCATCACGCCTTTAATCTCTAAAGGGTTAGGCAGGGTGTACCTTCATATAGTACTTACTTACACCCACATTTCGCCAGTTATTAAGTGAAGTATCATAGGGGCGAGCCTACTGCCGCCAACCGGCACAAGTCCAGACTTCAGGCTGCTTCTGAGAAATTTCTGTTAGAAAAACCCAATAGCACTTTACTCGACCTAGAAATCGAACCCAGCTTCCTAGCTGGTCCTCCTTATGCTCAGCAGTAACGCTTGCGATCACTACACCAACGAGGAGACATACCTCCCTTAAAATATTCCTTGGCACCCATGATGACCCCCCAAAATCTTGGGCTGTGACCGCGCCTGTATGAATAAACTAATTACCTACAGGCACTTTTGAATTTTTTGTCAAGGGTTCGGTCAGTTAGAAAGCTGAAGCTGAAGCCCATTCCAAAGCGTAATAGGTACCTATGTACAAGAACAGAAAAAAAAAACTCCACGAAAACTCCACGGACACTCTTTTAAATCAAAATATGGTAACAAAATATTGGTTACATCATTCATGTTGAAATTATGCGTATGAGAACGATGCTGCCGGTCGATTCTGTAAAAATCTCACCGTGAAAACTTAGGTGAAGTGAGTTTGTTTTTGCTAGGAATTGACACTATTGACAGCTCACTCCGCGCTCACTTCACCTAAGTTTTTACGGTGAGATGGTTACAGAATCGCACTGCAGAACGTTAAAAGCGTTTGTAATAAAAAGATTTAAAAAAATTAAGATATGACCAGCGGGGTAATTGCGTAACACACTGTCAATAGCAATGGGTTTCATTTTGACAGTTCAACAATATTAATTGCGTTATTTATATTGATCTGCAGACGTATTTCTCGAACATATGAAGCATTGCTGAAGGATTAGCAATATCCTTCCCAATCCAATTTCACATTGAGATTGATTGTGTGTTACGCAACAAGGGTGCAGCCGGTCGATTAAGATTTTTTTAACACCCTTGCTCGTAAAGCTGATGTAATTCCACCGGTTTTAAATATGTAAAGAGGGTCATAAAAAACGCGTGTGTTATCAAAGCAAATAGTTAAGTTATAGTCCATACAAATTCCATAACAGTATTATTTGCCATTTCAAATTTGGAACTGATCGCCGCCGCACGACTCCCTAGTGAGCAGCGCGCTGTTGCTATTCAAATTTCGAACTAATCGCCGCGCGGCGCCAGTCAGTAGGCAGCGCTAGCGCGCTGTTAATTAAAATGGCGGGAAAGCAACAGTGTGCATTCCAACCCATATTACTTATATTACTCTTTGGTGCATTCAGGGCCGTCTTAATCATATTGGGCGCCGGGGTGCGAAAATCAGCTTGCGCCCCCTTGCCAACAAAAAGAAATCAAACTTAATTTTTGTCTTCCATTTTTAAGATGATTTTCACCAATTTTTTCCAAAAGATTTTTTCGAGGCGGTGACGTGCGGTTACAGCGCGCTGGAGCGTTGTGGTTACAATGAGTGATCAGTAATGGCCTGATCGGCTTGCGCCCCCTAAGACCTTGCGCCTGGGTGCCGCGCACCCCTTGCACCACCGGGTAAAGACGGCCCTGGGTGCATTCACAGATTGAGTTTATTTAAAATTAAAAAAAAAAACAGTTTATTCCGTAATTTAAAAACTTGGCTGCATGCTCTAGTGTCTTTGCCAACATTTTCACGCAGCCACGGCAGAAAATAATTCTCGCGCCATTTTTCTCAAATTTTCTTTTCTTTGTTTGTACTTGTATTGTGAATTTTTTTTTTTTCTGTTTCCTCGCAAATGTGTTAAAAAACGTCGTACGATATACGTGCGTATTGGTTATAACATGCTCGGCTCAATTACGCCCTCGCCTTCGGCTCGGGCTGAAATTCCGCCTCGCATGTTATAACCATCTTTACGCACTAATATCGTAATGTACTATTACAGAATAGCACCGCAGGCCCTACTGACGGCACCCGTTCACGAACATGACGCATGGATTAGCACCATTCAGCTCTACCATTCTGAAGGGTACTAAATGATCCAGATATGCGCCACCATCAGCGAGACATTAGAGTGAGCATTGTCAACCGCCAAGGCACATTCAATTCGATGAAATTCAATGAAAGAAGTACCCAGTAAATGTAAGTTTTATAGTATGTTCATAGTGCTCACACAGTTGGAAGCAGGCGGGACCCATACCATTTTTATGATACATATTTTCAAATTCAAATGGGTCCCGCCAGCTTCCAACTTTAATTTAATTTAAATGGGCTTGTTGTTTGTAGACTTATATGGCGCCAAAAATCAGCCATTTATTCTTTTCAATTTCGATGTACCCAGTGTCACTCTCACAGTAAATACGAATCAAACGAATGTGAGTGAACTTAGCAGATCATTGTCCAGCAGATCAAAAATAAAAAAGAGTTCTCTTCGCATGCAGCTGAGTTCTACAGTTCCTGATACTTTTTAGAAATAGTTCTGGCGTTTTCACCTTATAATGTCAATTGGCATAATGATCTGCCAACTTCCCGTAGCAGATCATTTTGCAGCAGATCAAAAAAAAATTTGGGTTCTCATCGCATGCGGCTGAGTTCTACAGTTCCTGATACTTTTTAGAAATAGTTCTGGCGTTTTTACATTAAAAAAGTCAATTGGCAAAATCATCTGCCAACTTCCCGTAGCAGATCATTTTGCAGCAGATCAAAAAAAAATTGGGTTCTCATCGCATGCGGCGGAGTTCTACAGTTCCTGGTGCTTTTCAGGAATAGTTCTGAACTCACGTCCACGTGCCAACAACTCAAGTCAGAACGTTTAAAAAGTCGAAAAATACAATTTTTATAGTTTCAAACAATTCCTGAAAGCTAGAACTCCTTCGTTTTTTACAGGTTAATATCAGAACTGCAGTCTAAAACTCGATCCGCGCCCAGAACTCGCGTCAAAATGCCAGCAGATCATGGCAGAACGTTAAAAGTTGAAAAATACAATTTTATCGTTTCAAACAATTCTTGAAGGCTAGAACTCTTTCGTTTCTTACAGGCTAATATCAGAACTACAATTTAGAACTCGATCCGCGCCCAGAACTCGCGTTAAAATGCCAGCAGATCATGGGAGAAGTTGAAAAATACAATTTTATCGTTTCAAACACTTCTTGAAGGCTAGAACTCCTTTGTTTCTTACAGGCCAATATCAGAACTACAATTTAGAACTCGATCCGCGCCCAGAACTCGCGTTAAAATGCCAGCAGATCATAGCAGAACGTTAAAAGTTGAAAAATACAATTTTATTATTTCAAACAATTTTTGAAGGCTAGAACTCTTTCGTTTCTTACAGGCCAATATCAGAACTACAATTTAGAACTCGATCCGAAGCCAGAACTCATGTTGGAGTACCAGCAGATCATGGCAGAACGTTAAAAGTCGAAAAATACAATTTTATCGTTTCAAACAATTCATGAAAACTAGAACTCCTTCGTATTTTACAGAGTAATATCAGAACTACAATCTAGAACTCGATCCGAGTCCAGAACTCACGTGCGAGTACCAGCAGATCATGGCAGAACGTTCAAAAAGTCGAAAAATAGAAAAATACAATTTTTATTGTTTCAAACAATTCATGAAAGCTAGAACTCTTTCGTTTTTCACAGGTTAATACCAGTACTACAATCTAGAACTCGATCCGAGTCCAGAACTCACGTCCAAGTGCCAGCAGATCATGGCAGAACGTGAAAAAGTCGAAAAATAGAAAAATACGATTTTTATCATTTCAAACAATTCTTGAAAGATAGAACTCTTTCGTTTTTCACAGGTTAATACCAGTACTACAATCTAGAACTCGATTTGAGTCCAGAACTCACATGCAAGTACCAGCAGATCATGGCAGAACGTTCAAAAAGTCGAAAAATAGATAAATACAATTTTTATTGTTTCAAATAATTCATGAAAGCTAGAACTCTTTCGTTTTTCACAGGCTAATATCAGAACTACAATCTAGAACTCGATCCGAGTCCAGCACTCACGTGCGAGGGCCAGCAGATCATGGCAGAACGTTAAAAGTCGAAAATTACAATTTTATCGTTTCAAACAATTCATGAAAACTAGAACTCTTTCGTTTTTCACAGGCTAATATCAGAACTACAATCTAGAACTCGATCTGAGTCCAGAACTTGCATCCAATTGCCAGCAGATCATGGCAGAACGTTCAAAAAGTCGAAAAATAGTTAAATACAATTTTTGTTGTTTCAAACAATTCTTGAAAGCTAGAACTCTTTCGTTTTTCACAGTTTAATACCAGTACTACAATCTAGAACTCGATCTGAATCCAGAACTCACGTGCAAGTACCAGCAGATCATGGCAGAACGTTCAAAAAGTCGAAAAATAGAAAAATACAATTTTTATTGTTTCAAACAATTCATGAAAGCTAGAACTCTTTCGTTTTTCACAGGTTAATACCACTACTACCTACAATCTAGAACTCGATCTGAGTCCAGAACTCACATGCAAGTACCAGCAGATCATGGCAGAACGTTCAAAAAGTCGAAAAATAGATAAATACAATTTTTATTGTTTCAAACAATTCATGAAAACTAGAACTCCTTCGTATTTTACAGAGTAATATCAGAACTACAATTTAGAACTCGATTCGAGTCCAGAACTCCCGTCCAAGTGCCAGCAGATCATGGCAGAACGTTAAAAGTCTAAAAATACAATTTTATCGTTGCAAACAATTCATGAAAGTTAGAACTCCTTCGTTTTTTACAGTTTGATATCAGAACTGCAATCTAGAACTTAATCCGAGTCCAGAACTCACGTTGGAGTGCCAGCAGATCACGGCAGAACGTTAAAAGTCGAAAAATACAATTTTATCGTTTCAAACAATTCAAGAAAACTAGAACTCCTTCGTATTTTACAGAGTAATATCAGAACTACAATCTAGAACTCGATCCGAGTCCAGAACTCACGTGCGAGTGCCAGCAGATCATGGCAGAACGTTCAAAAAGTCGAAAAATAGATAAATACAATTTTTATTGTTTCAAACAATTCTTGAAAGCTAGAACTCTTTCGTTTTTCACAGGTTAATACCAGTACTACAATCTAGAACTCGATCTGAGTCCAGAACTCACATGCAAGTACCAGCAGATCATGGCAGAACGTTCAAAAAGTCGAAAAATAGATAAATACAATTTTTATTGTTTCAAATAATTCATGAAAGCTAGAACTCTTTCGTTTTTCACAGGTTAATACCACTACTACCTACAATCTAGAACTCGATCTGAGTCCAGAACTCACATGCAAGTACCAGCAGATCATGGCAGAACGTTCAAAAAGTCGAAAAATAGATAAATACAATTTTTATTGTTTCAAACAATTCATGAAAACTAGAACTCCTTCGTATTTTACAGAGTAATATCAGAACTACAATTTAGAACTCGATTCGAGTCCAGAACTCCCGTCCAAGTGCCAGCAGATCATGGCAGAACGTTAAAAGTCTAAAAATACAATTTTATCGTTGCAAACAATTCATGAAAGTTAGAACTCCTTCGTTTTTTACAGTTTGATATCAGAACTGCAATCTAGAACTTAATCCGAGTCCAGAACTCACGTTGGAGTGCCAGCAGATCACGGCAGAACGTTAAAAGTCGAAAAATACAATTTTATCGTTTCAAACAATTCAAGAAAACTAGAACTCCTTCGTATTTTACAGAGTAATATCAGAACTACAATCTAGAACTCGATCCGAGTCCAGAACTCACGTGCGAGTGCCAGCAGATCATGGCAGAACGTTCAAAAAGTCGAAAAATAGATAAATACAATTTTTATTCTTTCAAACAATTCATGAAAGCTAGAACTCTTTCGTTTTTCACAGGTTAATACCAGTACTACATTCTAGAACTCGATCTGAGTCCAGAACTCACATGCAAGTACCAGCAGATCATGGCAGAACGTTCAAAAAATCGAAAAATAGAAAACTACAATTTTTATTGTTTCAAACAATTCATGAAAGCTAGAACTCTTTCGTTTTTCACAGGCTAATATCAGAACTACAATCTAGAACTCGATCTGAGTCCAGAACTCGCATCCAATTGCCAGCAGATCATGGCAGAACGTTCAAAAAGTCGAAAAATAGATAAATACAATTTTTGTTGTTTCAAACAATTCATGAAAGCTAGAACTCTTTCGTTTTTCACAGGTTAATACCAGTACTACAATCTAGAACTCGATCTGAGTCCAGAACTCACGTGCGAGTGCCAGCAGATCACGGCAGAACGTTAAAAGTCGAAAAATACAATTTTATCGTTTCAAACAATTCATGAAAGCTAGAACTCTTTCCTTTTGCACAGGCTAATATAAGAACTACAATCTAGAACTCGATCCGAGTCCAGAACTCACATGCAAGTACCAGCAGATCATGGCAGAACGTTCAAAAAGTCGAAAAATAGAAAAATACAATTTTTATTGTTTCAAACAATTCTTGAAAGCTAGAACTCTTTCGTTTTTCACAGGTTAATACCAGTACTACAATCTAGAACTCGATCTGAGTCGTTGAACGTTCTGCCATGATCTGCTGGTACTTGCATGTGAGTTCTGGACTCAGATCGAGTTCTAGATTGTAGTACTGGTATTAACCTGTGAAAAACGAAAGAGTTCTAGCTTTCATGAATTGTTTGAAACGATAAAATTGTATTTTTCGACTTTTAACGTTCTGCCATGATCTGCTGGCCCTCGCACGTGAGTGCTGGACTCGGATCGAGTTCTAGATTGTAGTTCTGATATTAGCCTGTGAAAAACGAAAGAGTTCTAGCTTTCATGAATTATTTGAAACAATAAAAATTGTATTTATCTATTTTTCGACTTTTTGAACGTTCTGCCATGATCTGCTGGTACTTACATGTGAGTTCTGGACTCAAATCGAGTTCTAGATTGTAGTACTGGTATTAGCCTGTGAAAAACGAAAGAGTTCTAGCTTTCAAGAATTGTTTGAAACAATAAAAATTGTATTTTTCCATTTTTCGACTTTTTGAACGTTCTGCCATGATCTGCTGGCAATTGGATGCGAGTTCTGGACTCAGATCGAGTTCTAGATTGTAGTTCTGATATTAGCCTGTGAAAAACGAAAGAGTTCTAGTTTTCATGAATTGTTTGAAACGATAAAATTGTATTTTTCGACTTTTAACGTTCTGCCATGATCTGCTGGCACTCGCACGTGAGTTCTGGACTCGGATCGAGTTCTAGATTGTGGTTCTGATATTAGCCTGTGAAAAACGAAAGAGTTCTAGCTTTCATGAATTGTTTGAAACAATAAAAATTGTATTTTTCTATTTTTCGACTTTTTGAACGTTCTGCCATGATCTGCTGGTACTTGCATGTGAGTTCTGGACTCAGATCGAGTTCTAGATTGTAGTACTGGTATTAACCTGTAAAAAACGAAAGAGTTCTAGCTTTCATGAATTGTTTGAAACAATAAAAATTGTATTTATCTATTTTTCGACTTTTTGAACGTTCTGCCATGATCTGCTGGCACTCGTACGTGAGTTCTGGACTCGGATTGAGTTCTAGATTGTAGTAGTGGTATTAACCTGTGAAAAACGAAAGAGTTCTAGCTTTCATGAATTGTTTGAAACAATAAAAATTGTATTTTTCTATTTTTCGACTTTTTGAACGTTCTGCCATGATCTGCTGGTACTTGCATGTGAGTTCTGGACTCAAATCGAGTTCTAGATTGTAGTACTGGTATTAGCCTGTGAAAAACGAAAGAGTTCTAGCTTTCAAGAATTGTTTGAAACAATAAAAATTGTATTTTTCCATTTTTCGACTTTTTGAACGTTCTGCCATGATCTGCTGGCAATTGGATGCGAGTTCTGGACTCAGATCGAGTTCTTGATTGTAGTTCTGATATTAGCCTGTGAAAAACGAAAGAGTTCTAGCTTTCATGAATTGTTTGAAACAAAAAAAGTTGTATTTATCTATTTTTCGACTTTTTGAACGTTCTGCCATGATCTGCTGGTACTTGCATGTGAGTTCTGGACTCATATCGAGTTCTAGATTGTAGTACTGGTATTAGCCTGTGAAAAACGAAAGAGTTCTAGCTTTCAAGAATTGTTTGAAACAATAAAAATTGTATTTTTCCATTTTTCGACTTTTTGAACGTTCTGCCATGATCTGCTGGCAATTGGATGCGAGTTCTGGACTCAGATCGAGTTCTAGATTGTAGTTCTGATATTAGCCTGTGAAAAACGAAAGAGTTCTAGTTTTCATGAATTGTTTGAAACGATAAAATTGTATTTTTCAACTTTTAACGTTCTGCCATGATCTGCTGGCACTCGCACGTGAGTTCTGGACTCGGATCGAGTTCTAGATTGTGGTTCTGATATTAGCCTGTGAAAAACGAAAGAGTTCTAGCTTTCATGAATTGTTTGAAACAATAAAAATTGTATTTTTCTATTTTTCGACTTTTTGAACGTTCTGCCATGATCTGCTGGTACTTGCATGTGAGTTCTGGACTCAGATCGAATTCTAAATTGTAGTACTGGTATTAACCTGTGAAAAACGAAAGAGTTCTAGCTTTCATGAATTGTTTGAAACGATAAAATTGTATTTTTCAACTTTTAACGTTCTGCCATGATCTGCTGGCACTCGCACGTGAGTTCTGGACTCGGATCGAGTTCTAGATTGTGGTTCTGATATTAGCCTGTGAAAAACGAAAGAGTTCTAGCTTTCATGAATTGTTTGAAACAATAAAAATTGTATTTTTCCATTTTTCGACTTTTTGAACGTTCTGCCATGATCTGCTGGCAATTGGATGCGAGTTCTGGACTCAGATCGAGTTCTAGATTGTAGTTCTGATATTAGCCTGTGAAAAACGAAAGAGTTCTAGTTTTCATGAATTGTTTGAAACGATAAAATTGTATTTTTCAACTTTTAACGTTCTGCCATGATCTGCTGGCACTCGCACGTGAGTTCTGGACTCGGATCGAGTTCTAGATTGTGGTTCTGATATTAGCCTGTGAAAAACGAAAGAGTTCTAGCTTTCATGAATTGTTTGAAACAATAAAAATTGTATGTATCTATTTTTCGACTTTTTGAACGTTCTGCCATGATCTGCTGGTACTTGCATGTGAGTTCTGGACTCAAATCGAGTTCTAGATTGTAGTACTGGTATTAGCCTGTGAAAAACGAAAGAGTTCTAGCTTTCAAGAATTGTTTGAAACAATAAAAATTTTATTTTTCCATTTTTCGACTTTTTGAACGTTCTGCCATGATCTGCTGGCAATTGGATGCGAGTTCTGGACTCAGATCGAGTTCTAGATTGTAGTTCTGATATTAGCCTGTGAAAAACGAAAGAGTTCTAGTTTTCATGAATTGTTTGAAACGATAAAATTGTATTTTTCGACTTTTAACGTTCTGCCATGATCTGCTGGCACTCGCACGTGAGTTCTGGACTCGGATCGAGTTCTAGATTGTGGTTCTGATATTAGCCTGTGAAAAACGAAAGAGTTCTAGCTTTCATGAATTGTTTGAAACAATAAAAATTGTATTTTTCTATTTTTCGACTTTTTGAACGTTCTGCCATGATCTGCTGGTACTTGCATGTGAGTTCTGGACTCAGATCGAGTTCTAGATTGTAGTACTGGTATTAACCTGTGAAAAACGAAAGAGTTCTAGCTTTCATGAATTGTTTGAAACAATAAAAATTGTATTTATCTATTTTTCGACTTTTTGAACGTTCTGCCATGATCTGCTGGCACTCGCACGTGAGTTCTGGACTCGGATCGAGTTCTAGATTGTAGTTCTGATATTACTCTGTAAAATACGAAGGAGTTCTAGTTTTCTTGAATTGTTTGAAACGATAAAATTGTATTTTTCGACTTTTAACGTTCTGCCGTGATCTGCTGGCACTCCAACGTGAGTTCTGGACTCGGATTAAGTTCTAGATTGCAGTTCTGATATCAAACTGTAAAAAACGAAGGAGTTCTAACTTTCATGAATTGTTTGCAACGATAAAATTGTATTTTTCGACTTTTAACGTTCTGCCATGATCTGCTGGCACTCGCACGTGAGTTCTGGACTCGGATCGAGTTCTAGATTGTAGTACTGGTATTAACCTGTGAAAAACGAAAGAGTTCTAGCTTTCAAGAATTGTTTGAAACAATAAAAATTGTATTTTTCGACTTTTTGAACGTTCTGCCATGATCTGCTGGTACTTGCATGCGAGTTCTGGACTCAGATCGAGTTCTAGATTGTAGTTCTGATATTAGCCTGTGAAAAACGAAAGAGTTCTAGCTTTCAAGAATTGTTTGAAACAATAAAAATTGTATTTTTCTATTTTTCGACTTTTAACGTTCTGCCATGATCTGCTGGCACTCCACGTGAGTTCTGGACTCGGATCGAGTTCTAGATTGTAGTTCTGATATAAGCCTGTAAAAAACGAAAGAGTTCTAGCTTTCATGAATTGTTTGAAACAATAAAAATTGTATTTTTCTATTTTTCGACTTTTTGAACGTTCTGCCATGATCTGCTGGTACTTGCATGTGAGTTCTGGACTCAGATCGAGTTCTAGATTGTAGTACTGGTATTAACTTGTGAAAAACGACAGAGTTCTATCTTTCAAGAATTGTTTGAAATGATAAAAATTGTATTTTTCTATTTTTCGACTTTTTCACGTTCTGCCATGATCTGCTGGCACTTGGACGCAAGTTTGGACTCGGATCGAGTTCTAGATTTTAGTTCTGATATCAAACTGTAAAAAACGAAGGAGTTCTAGTTTTCATGAATTGTTTGAAACGATAAAATTGTATTTTTCGACTTTTAACGTTCTGCCATGATCTGCTGGCACTCGCACGTGAGTTCTGGACTCGGATCGAGTTCTAGATTGTAGTTCTGATATTACTCTGTAAAATACGAAGGAGTTCTAGTTTTCTTGAATTGTTTGAAACAATAAAATTGTATTTTTCGACTTTTAACGTTCTGCCGTGATCTGCTGGCACTCCAACGTGAGTTCTGGACTCGGATTAAGTTCTAGAATGCAGTTCTGATATCAAACTGTAAAATACGAAGGAGTTCTAGTTTTCATGAATTGTTTGAAACGATAAAATTGTATTTTTCGACTTTTAACGTTCTGCCATGATCTGCTGGCACTCGCACGTGAGTTCTGGACTCGGATCGAGTTCTAGATTGTAGTTCTTATATTAGCCTGTGCAAAAGGAAAGAGTTCTAGCTTTCATGAATTGTTTGAAACGATAAAATTGTATTTTTCGACTTTTAACGTTTTGACATGATCTGCTGGCACTCCAACGTGAGTTCTGGACTCGGCTCGAGTTCTAGATTGCAGTTCTGATATTAGCCTGTGAAACGATAAAAAATATATTTTTCGACTTTTTAACGTTGTGACTTGATCTGCTGGTACTAGAACGTGAGTTCTGGACTCGAATTGTGTTCTAGATTGCAGTTCTGCAGTGCGATTCTGTAACCATCTCACCGTGAAAACTTAGGTGAAGTGAGCGTGGAGTGAGCTGTCAATAGTGTTAATTGCTAGCAAAAACAAACTCACATCACCTACGTTTACACGGTGAGATTTTTACAGAATCGGCCGGCTGGTATTAATCTGTAAAAAACAAAAGAGTTCTAGCTTTTAAGAATTCTTTGAATTGATAAAAATATTATTTTATCGACTTCCTAAACGTTCTGACTTGATTTGCTGGCACGTGGACGTGAGTTTAGAACTATTCCTGAAAAGTACCAGGAACTGTAGAACTCAGCCGCATGCGACAAGAACCCAATTTTTTTTTGATATGCTGTAAAATGATCTGCTACGGGAAGTTGGCAGATCATTTTGTAAATTGACTTTTTTAATGTAAAAACGCTAGAACTATTTCTAAAAAGTATCAGGAACTGTAGAACTCAGCCGCATGCGAGTAGAACTCGCATTTATTTTTGATTCGCTGCAAAATGATCTGCTACGGGAAGTTGGCAGATCATTATGCCAGTTGACTTTTTCAGGTAAAAACGCCAGAACTATTTCTAAAAAGTATCAGGAACTGTAGAACTCAGCTGCATGCGAAAAGAACTCATTTTTATTTTTGATCTGCTGGACAATGATCTGCTAAGTTCACGCACATATCAAACGACACCTCTCAAGCTAAAATACGTCGAGCCGTTCAGGCTGCAGAGCGTGCCAAACAATTATACATACACATACTCTCGAAAAACATAACCCTCCTTCTGGCGCAGTCGGGTAAAAAGCATTTTTCTTAAGTTGTTAAATTATTTATGGGATTAAAAAACCATTAAAATCGTACTTGCGCTGTCCCATAGATGGACAATGGTTAAGTAAATGCGCAGTTGTAGCGAAATTCAATATTTCTTACATTTTTTGCAATTTTCAGGTGTCAGGTTCAGGGGGGGCAAACTTAGCACTGTCATCAATTTCCAATTGCAAAGAGGATTCCAATGAGTGCAAGTGTCTACAATCCCTCTCCTTTTTCCTCAAAAAAAAAAAAAAAAAAAGTAAGTAGGTATTGCTCCCTTACAATCCCAAAGTATTTTAATTGATCAGCCTCTGAACGTTATGCAAAATTCAAGAAACGTTTCTGATTCAGGGGCTGATTAAAGAACTTATGTCTGTGGGTGGGCCTCAACGAAGTGTCTACAAAAGTCGTCAAAGGTTGTAAAAATTGTAAAAGGAAGCTACTAGGCAATTCAGACAATGAAAATAATGTACATACAGGTACATACGTGCCAGAGAATATTGCCAAAAAAAGAAGTGGCTTTGCTATCCCTCCGACTACCTAGTAGCTTGTTTTCAGGAAATACAAGAAACAACTGTTGCATTTTTAAGTACCTACTTAATGATTGTCACAAAAAGAACATCAAAGAAAGACTAAAAACCTTCATTAATCTATTCACCGATTTTAGTTTTATAGATTGTGAAACGCATCAAGACAAAGTAAAACGATGTTTTGTTGACACATCCATAAATGTAATTATTTATAGTTGGTGCAACAGTGCGATTCTGTTATCATCTCATCGTGAAAACTTAGGTGAAGTGAGCGTTACACTTGGGTAGTTCCTATCCGGAACGAGTCATGAAAATGATATACTTCCAGTACCAGTACCAGTACTATACCATTCACTCGATGTGCCCTTTAGTTCCTCTAGTACCGAGTTGCCCCGACTATTTCCGAAGCACTCTGCTAGCTCGCTAGCGTACTCTCACTCGTGCCATTGTACAGACGCCAGCACATCAACCTACCACAATCTGTCAGATTTTCCCAATCAACTTTGAACCTTATGCTTTAGCGATAAAGTTGAAAATCTATTAAAGAAATCTGACAGATTGTGGTAGGTTGATGTGCTGGCGTCCGTACATACATACATCGACGCACGGCGGTGCGTCGATGTATGTATGTTCACACGATATGTTCCCATCTCGTTCTATCATAGACATGGCGATGTCTATGATAGAACGAGATGGGAACATATTATCGTGTGTTCGTACTTCGTATTCGTACCAATAGTACAGACGCCAGCACATCAAGTTACTACAATCTGTCAGATTTCTTTAATAGATTTTCAACTTTATCACTAAAGCATAAGGTTCAAAGTTGATTGCGAAAATTTGACAGTTTCGGGTAGGTTGATGTGCTGGCGTCCGTACCTATATTGTTTATAAATCCATTGCACTTCGCGTGCAAAAGAAATTTTTTACACCGCGTGCCTGACGAGTAATGGAAAGTATTCAGATCGGTATTGCCGTTCCACAGTTTAAATAACAGTTCCTTCAATAACTCGTTTAGTTTTTAGTAACTATAGTCGGGGCGGGTAGTTCCGAAAGAATATTAATATACTCATTGCACAAATTAAACCTCCGCCATTTAAAAGTCTCTCACCCGCTGTCCTAAAATGTTGTCAATTGAGAGTAGTTTTGTACTTGTATAGTTCCGAGGTAATAATATATCAGTTTTGCTTAGATAGTTCTGAACCACGAATGGTACTGGAGCTTTTCTGACCACTGTGCATTCACCAATAAACAATAAAAGTAAAAAGGTGTCTAAAATGTTTGTGTTTTCGGTTTTTGCCAAAGACAAAGGTTTTCAGGGCTTTCACCGATTACTTGTGGCTTATTCTGGGTGCGGGAATCACAGAACCGGTCGAAGTGGCTGGGCAAGGCCAGGCAGTGGACGTCTTTCGGCTGAAATGATGATGAAGATGAGATAAACTTCGTACCACGACGTGAGATCGTTACAACGAATTATTCGGCTGTTCCTTTGTTGCGTGTCGATGTCCCTGCCAACCTTTATTGCCATGAAGAAAAATTTAGTCGATTTTTCACTGTCACTAGTTGTACTCCTGTCACAGCACTACTCCAGCAGGTTTTTAGTCTATCAAAAAGTACTCTGTGCACCAGGTTTTTTGACATTTGTTAGTTTTGCTTGTGTTTTTCGTACTTTCGTAGTCAATAATTTGTCATACGCGTAATAAAACGCGTTTTTTGCATCATTTTATTGAAAAGGAAAACTTGTTTAGCACGCTGTATTTTCGTGTATATTTAATATCTTTAACGTGTCATTTAAATGGATAATTGATAGACTAACTTGCTGCCCCAGGATCTTACAATGTTTTTGTGTTAGGTTAGTTTAAGCAGTTTCATTTTACATCTGGACTATTACTAACATGCGGCGGTGTTTGCACGCATCATTCCAAGATTTGGATAGGGCTATTAATATACTTCCCGGTAACAGAATAGATTTGGTGCTGTACACGTAGCATTGTTTACATAATACTTTATGTAGTACCATAGTCCTCAGTGATTGCTGGTACGCGGTATGTAAATGTTATTGTAATTAGGGGGCGTTTGATGCTATTTCCTATGTAATAGGTTAGATGTTCACGTTTCTGTATTATTTTTAGAAATCAATAACAAAATCCAGATATTCCATTGGGGTAAGTATTTTTTGGCGAATTGGGATCTTTTGAATTTTCTTCCTAATGTCTGAAAAGTTTAGTTAATCCTCATCATGTTCATCAGGACTTTATTTACTAATCTATAAGTTGTTCACTTGCTAATCATTGTTGAAAAAACATTTATTTCTATGGAAAGTTGGTTCAGCATGTCAAGCAGTTTTTAGCAGCATTTATAAACACACTACTAATGTGCATGCAGATTTTCTGGTTTAAATTACGGTAAAAGCATGATTAAAAATAATGACAACAAATAAAATTCCTTGTGAAAATGCTTTTCTGCAAAGAATTATCCGTGAGATCTTCAGTCTCATCCCTTCAGTATGCTGACATTTATCAGATAAATAATGATTAGGTTATCTGCATAAACATTATCACTGAAGTTGATATTGATGATAATGATAACCTCAGGTTCTCTTCTTTAGTCATGCCTCATCACTAGGTGACTAAGGTCATCTACATAATAATCACGTTTACTCACTTATCCTGGCTATTTGAGAAATAACCCAAATAATTAGTCTAATGTGATAACTTACATAACTTATAAAAGTAAAATTTAAAACCTCATTTTATACATTATCGAAAGTGTAAAATATGCAAGTTTTATATTACTACTACACATTCAATGTGTATCCATACTAATATTATAAATTCGAAAGTAACTGTCTGTCTGTCTGTCTGTATGTTACCTTTTCACGCCTAAATCACTGAACAGGTTTCAATAAAATTTGGCAGAGAGATAGATTGCATCCCGGGGAAGGACATAGGATTGTTTTTAATTGAAACCACGGGGCGCTGCTAGTGTTTTAATAAAGTATTAAGAAAAATGAATGAAAGAAAGTATTAAGGGATATTCCATTATATAATCAACAAAGCATCATTAAGAATACATTAATGTGGTTCTTAATTGCAAACTGCTTTCAATGAGAGAAGTGATATATAACTTTCGGTGGATTTTACTGAAAATTTATTTATTTATTTAATACTTCAAGCACATAAATGTACAGAGGCGGTCTTAATGCCTTAGGCAATTTCTACCAGTCAACCTTTGGGCGATGCAGAGACAAACAGTGGTAGGTTCAATCATGAAAATTTGAGGAATAAATATTTTAAATATAAAGCTACACATAAAACTATTAAAACTATAAATATAATATACTATACCTAAATACATATAAATATAAACACAAATAAATATACATAAATACATGAATATACTAAAAAGAAATAAGACAAACAATGAGAAAATATTACTGTTGTGATGATACTGCCAGCTTCTTGCGAATGTGCTTGCGAATCTCAACTTTAAAGGAAAATTGTTCAAGTAGAACAAGTGGGATTGAAGCAAAACAAGTGTGCAAATCGTACCTATGTCCCTGTGACAGTTGCTCAAAGCTCCAGAGTTCCATACCATGTCTGCACTACACGCGGAATGGCAGTATATTCCATATTGTCAATACAAATAGATGTAGATGCCTTGAGTCAGTTGATCAAGCAGGATGTGCATACTTATTCAGATTCACTCCTGAGATCTGGGGTGGGGTGCTAAATCAAATTTAAGTGGGAAATGCTTTGTTGCATTAACCTTTACAAGGTTAAGTTAGTGAGCTGATGACCAGTTTCTAACGTCTCGAATGGGGTCGAAAAACTTGACAATAGCAACTCGTTCTAGAGTTTACTTTGAATACTTTTATAGTGTAATACACTATAAAATATTACGCACCGATGTTGGCGAAATTACGAAGTGTAAGTTTAAATTATGGTAAGGGTTTGACTGTTGGCCTGAAACCTTTATGATGGAACCCCTATTTTCGCAAACATCTCGTTTTCATGTATTTTCGGCTCTTCTGGATATCTTCAATTGATTGCAACAGAGCCGTAGGTATAAGTAATAAAAACTTTATACTTAACAAAAAAATTAAACCGTCATAGAAACTGACAATAAGCAAAACATAATAAACCTTTTTTATTTAACCTTAATAACTAAGTTCTTAAACTAATGTTAGTATAGGTACCTAAGTAATTTTGAGTCGGCGCCAAACAATCAATGAACAAACATTACTAAATTGCCTTAAATTTAAAGAAATAACCGAATCAAATTAACAATGCAACGTAAAATCTCCAGCGATAAACATTAACATTCCAAAAAAACCAGGAAAGCGAGTCGGACTCGCGCACCGAGGGTTCTGTACCATCATATTTTTTTTAATTTTCATCGGCGAGGCTTATATTCGTTAGAGAATTTTAACACTGCGCACTGCGGTGTAGAATATTGCAGTTTTAGGTCAGCGCCATCTCTTGACCGATAGTGGAACTAGTGTAACTTTGTTGATGATTTCTGAAAAAGTGTGCTATTTAGAGACATCGTTTTATTTTTCCTGTAATTTTTACATAAACTTCTATCATAAAGAATTATTTCAGATTTTTCTCTTTGCAAACTTCGGAGATAAGGGGGAACGGTATTTTTTTTTACATTACACACAACTATGCGGCCTTAAAAAAAAGAAAAAATGTTTGAGAATGTGCAAACTGCACTTTTTCATATCATACCCCACATGCCCTAGTAGCCCCACTTCGAATTTTTTAGAAGCCCTTTCAGGCCCTGTTGCAAAAAAATATGTATTTATTTTATTTCTTTCTTATTTGCAAAATAGTTGGGCAAACGTCATTTAAAACTATTCCAAATTTCAAGTTGATAGCATTAGTAGTTCTTGAGATTTCCAGCTGTGAAAGACAGACTGAGTCTCACCATAAGGGTTCCGTTTTATCATTTTGGTACGGAACCCTAAAAATGCGCTCTCCGCATGACCACTCGCAACGACGTGTGTCGCTCACGGTCTATCAAAAAGTACTCTGTGCCAATGATGTATAAAACTATAGATACGTTGTCCGCACTCTAAAATGGCAACATGAAATGAAGCCAATTGCCACATTTGCGCTCAGTCACGCACCAACCTGTCGCGCGACGCGACGTATGTTTTTTTTTAATTTATATCGTATGTGAAAACCTGTGCAAAACATAAAGAAAATATGCCGTCGTGTGTTTTCAGAGGATGTAAAAATTATACCCCAAAAGTTAAAGACAAAAATGTGTCATTTCACGCGTAAGTTTACAAAACTAGATTATTTTATTTTATTTTGTACGACGCTGCGTCTAATGGCGGCCGGCGCATGAAGTGACTCTGATAGCTACGTCACTCATGCGCTCGACCAATGAGCATGTAATTTGACTATTACTTATCCTGTGACGTAACTGAAGATGTTTATTTATCTCCCTCTAGCAACAGACATCCCGCCGTACGGTGATATATTTTCTTTCCCTTTCTTTACGCGTATAAGTAGTTATCTAGTATTTTCGCCGTTTTTAAGCGCCGAGATGTTGGTTGATAACGTGTCTATATATAATACGTCATTGCTCTGTGCCCTCACTTGTGTGCCCGTTCGGGTAGCTGTCTCGCTGACATTAACTTCTTGAACGCTCGGCATTTTCCGGCGAAGGGGCGTGACGCGCCGCGCCGCCCGCCGCGCATCACGCTTTACGTAATTAATTAATTTGCTTGTTTGGCGCCGACTCAAATTTACTTAAGTATACCTACATTAGTTTGTACTTACATTAGTTTAAGAACTAAATTTTTTGCTTTTCAGTTTTTCGACGGTTTAATTTTATTGTTAATAAGTTTTTATTTCTAGCTTTTTAGTGGGTCTGCTTATAATTTATCTAAGGTGCAATGGCATAGTGTCAACTTGCTCATCGCCTTTTACAAAATATGACGACGATGCAGGGACGTTAATTGTTGAGGAGTTCTCCTGGTTTTTCACCATCAGCTCCATTTCACCATTCGCATTGTGATGAGCATAAATTGCTTAGCATCCATATTAAAGTAATCGAATCGCAACCCGTGAAATATTTATCATTGAATAGTTCCGATGGTCATCTGTGGTCTTCATCATCAGATCCACTTTACCAAATGATGATTTCCGAGAGCAAATGCTCAAGTTACTTTAAAAAATACCCAAATCGCTCTAAGTTTGCCTATAAAATTTGAGGGTTTCCCTCGATTTCCATGGGATCCTCTCACCATATTCCAACTTGATGACAATGGAACCACCTCGAGAGTATACCCTTTCAAAGGAAAAAAGAATTATCAAAATCGGACTACTCTGTAAACAGTTAAGCGTGGTCACACATAAAAAAAAAAACATACGTCGACTTGAGAACCTCCTCCGTTTTTTCGTCGGTTAAAAAACTATTTTTGGATTGTTCAACCGTTTTGTCTGCAGTATCTATTATAGTCGTATGCGACTTCCGCTGCTCTTGCCGTGCGAAGATACCAGTTGCATGCCTGGGTCACCCTTACAATCACTCTGGAACGAGTGCGTGTGCGAACATTACGGCAAACAATCGCAGACAACTTAAGACAAAACCACAAATCGTGGGGACGGGTGGGTTGTTGAAAACCAGCATTGTAAAACAATGACTGGGGAACCATACACCGCGATCCTATGAACGGTTGTATCATTGTGTTGTGGCTGATAGAACCTGTCAGATTTTGGCCGTGGGAACTCTGTATCGTAGCGGGCTATCCGCACGAAGCATCCGTAGCGCTCCGCTCATGAGAATCACCTCTGACCACCCCCCGCCAAGTTTTCACGACAATAATTAAAACGGAAGTCAGGCAGCTATTCTACAGAAGATCTACGGATTTTATGTAGTGCCAGCGTATCGATAATAGCTCAAGTCGTGGTATTAGGAGTTTCCAGACAGCATACTTGTTAGCCCGCCTTGAGCAAGCGTGGTGATTACTGCTCGTGCCTTCTCTATAGGAGAAGAAGCGTTTGCCCTGCAGTGGGACAATAATAATAATAATAACCCCATCGCCGTATCTCTACGTTGACGTCGTGCCGATGCCGGGGCAGTTTGCCGGAACAGGTCTAGGGTGAGGAGCCAGACCAAGACAGATATAGAAACCCGCAGGGCAGCATGTGGTGAGCTGTTGGACAGTAGCGACACCACGGACCCTATCTCCCGGGAGAAGTCTTGTTCTTCACCTCTGGCTTGCCTTTATTGGCCGGCTGGAGTGAACAATGACGAGGATCAGAGCTCCCACCTCATTCTTGCCTTTATTGGCCGGCTTGAGTGGAGATTCGCAAGAACAAACATGCTCGGAGGAAGAAGTATTCCAGTAAGATGCTGGTAGGGATCTTGACCGTACTTCTGGGATTGTCCTGATAGCCGTGGAATACCTCTCCACTCTTCATAAGCACCTCAGGACATGTTGCCCCCTTGTCGCTAAGTCACTATGTGCTAGCGACCGTCTCCGGGGGCCCATTATTGAGTGTGCAAGTCACCCCTGCCATTTTATCCGTGTATATATAAAACATTGATCAACCATAGTTCTTGGTAATCAGTCCACTTTAGCCACCCAAACCCATAGTCCAACTTTTTATTTTTTCCATATCCTGCAATAATCCTACACCAACCGGGGGTTGTCCTTGGGTGCACTTGCATAGTGCATACAGGAATAATAGCCGGTTGGTGCCGCATTTAATAAAATTTTCCTAAGGGCCCTCTGCGAGTTGGCTTCGGCCCCTCGTACGCCTTCCAAAGGACCGGGAACCCAGGGTCCCGAGATATGTAAAATCATAAAAATATAAGTAATATAATATAATAATAAAATAAACCATTTATTTTCAGGTAACAAAGACCCATAGATACATACCTTAACCTAAGTATATGTACATAATATAGTAACAATTTTGTTAGTTAATAAAACTTAATAACTGTGTTAGTATCACTTAGTTGCATGTGTTGTACTAATTCTTCGTTCCGGTGGCACTTGTCTAATGCGCCTGCCACACACTCGACGAGTGGCATGGGAAGTAACGAGGAAAGGAGGCAGAGACATAGTGTGGCAACATTACTCGTCATGCCACACGTCATGCTCCTCGTCATGCCACACGTCATGCTCCTCGTCCTGCCCACTGCTCCCTATTTTGTCGGTTTTTGCGCGCGAGTCAAAGGACCGGCAATACGAAAGTTTCTTCTGCACAGCGGAGTCTGTCCATCACATTAGAACGTCTCATTTCTAAACTATTTAAGTAAGATGTTTTTAGAATCTGTGTGTACTTTATGACCGGCTACCTTATATTTGCAATATACTCCAACTCTTATATAATCACCTAGATTTAATAAATCTATCTATCTACTATAAATAAAAATCCATGTTTGTCATCTATGCGTTCCGAAACCATTGGTCAGATTGTGATGAAACTTTGGCAGGGTATTCTGGGGACGCACGTGAGGGTTCTTAATTATTAAAACATGGGAAAAATAATACAAAAAAATACTGAGGCGGTACGATGTTTTTTATTTTTAAATGAAAGCTTAGTTTGCATAGATAGGTATTCTTTATTTATGAAGAACATCAGGTCACAAAAACAATAAAATAGTAAAAAACAAAATAGACGTACTGCTTCAAGCTCGTATTTAAAGCTATAAATATTATTTATGCCATTTTATCTGCAGGTACTTTTTGTATAAAAGTGAGACGCTTCAGTATCATCATTTCAGAGTGGGAAAAGCGCTCGTTAATAAACACACGTTCCCAGTTCTGCTTATTAATTACAGTTTCAATCAAAAATTAATTTCAATCTGGGTTCTTGTTAATATAGCGTGTATAAAGCGCATGTCATTTATAGATGTAATTCTGAATTTGTGACCTGTGGCACTATTCTGTAAAAATCACCGTGAAAACTTGGGTGAAGTGAGCTATTAGTGTCAATCCGTCATATCAGGTGGAATGACAGCTCACTTCAAGTTCACTTCACCTAAGTTTTCACAGTGAGATTTTACAGAATAGCACCGCTGTGGTGCTAATCTATAAAAATCTTACTGTGAAAACTTAGGCGAAGTGAACTGTCGATGGTGTTAATCCCTAGTATCAGGTGGAATGCCAGCTCACTTAAAGCTCACTTCACCTAAGTTTCACGGTGAGATTGACCGCGTCTGGTAACGAGCGGCGTACCGTGTACATGGATACTGTATGGAGTCATCCGCTTCACACAATAGTGGCAATTTAGTGCGGGATGGGGCTTTAACTGGCGGCGGTAAATTAAATGCAACTATCTAATAATAGAGATATGAATCCTTTGTGGAATGAACTCTGCTAGATGCTGCAGATCCTTTATAAAGAGCCTACAATACAGATGCACCTCGAAGGTCTATTGGATTGTCGTTCAATCAAATTACATGCAATATACTGGGTGCATGCTATAAACATTAGGTTTTCTGGATTTGTCTCCAATCCTCTTGCTCAGTTCGCTGGTACAGTGTAATCCGGATATGTCGCAACACTCCCAACTAAACTATAGCTGGTTTCATTTCCGTGTGCTTATAATTATAATACTTTCATTTTTGCAGATGCTGTAATGGAACGTTTTCCTCTAAAGTCCACCGGCCCTAAAATGGGTACGACGTACCAGTCCGTCTACAAAAAGGTACGTACATACATACCTACTTTAATTTATTTGCCTTGCCTTGGTGTGGATCCCGAAAAAGCACGCGTACGACGTGCGAAACAACTATTTCCGTTGCGCTCCGATTAAAATGTATGACTTATGGGATAAACTGCATCATTCAATGTGTAAGAAATCTGACACTCCTTACGACACTCTTGTATACATTAATAGTGTCGTAGAACCAACGATTTCAACTAGTAATATAAATGTCAATGCGTAGAACCTTGAACATCCACTAACACTCGGAATAGGCGCCGTTTTCTTGCTTTATTGTAATTTATGTAAAATTCCACTTCACTTCCATGATCGGTTACCCTAATAGCCAGTATTTTATTGATGTTTTAACAACAAACCTAACAATTAAACAGTTTTCATTTTCCATGTATCATTATGATTTTCCGCACTACTTGAAATATATTTCTGAGAGAAAATAAATAAAAATTTGCATTCCCGTTTTTCGTCATTCGTTGATCTTTGACAGTCGTTACGGGTAGTCAGAAGCCCAAAAGTCTATAAAGTCCCCCCCGGCGTTTCCAATCCAGGAACCTACATGGTAAACCTGTCAGGCTGTCATCCTCCCCAAATTACTCAGTACCTGCTAATTTGCGAACCTGACTACTCCTGTCAGGTAAACATCTCCGTGAACTTACTGTTCTAGATGTTGCTGCTGATTTCGGAGTTCTATAAACTCTTGACAGATATGACGCTTGTTTTTACCCGACTACGGCGAAGCAAAACGGAGGGTTATGATTTTGACCGGTATGTATGTTCATCTATTCCCCTAATAACTTCAAAAGTACTTATAATAATTTGACAAATGAGGTATCTTTAGAAGCTTCTTGACCGTCCGCTGGTTATAGGCTTTGTGACGTCACACTAAATTCAATATGGCGCCCTCTAGAGGACATAAAGTAATGAATTTAAAAATAAATATTTTGGGATGGTGCCTTTGTTGGGTATCTAATAAAAGGTCTTAATTAGCACATTTCAAAAATATAAATATAACTGAAATAAGCCCCAAAATAATTAAATAAAAAATAAGTAAAAACTAAAACCCGACTACTGAAAAGGATGAAACAAGAAAGTACCTATCCTGGCATGCTACTGTTGCGCGCCAAAAATAATGCTTGATACATCACCATGTATCGCCATTAGTTACCACTAGCGCCATCTTGTATCGGGTAGCAGAACTAATACCTTGGCCTTGGTACTAGGACATTGACCCTTCCTGTAGGTACTAGTAGTTCCGAGAACTATCGACGTCGAGTCAGTCGGGGCCGCTATGTACTCGAACATACTAGATGTTTACAGAGTACCTCTGTGGAACTATATAAGGCGGGCGCGCGCCGCGAGACATATAGTTTTGAGTAAGCTATACATGCGATAACATCGAAAGCGATATTCGAGTGCGACTAGAAGTGATCAGTAAGTGACATTGTGTTTCTTAATTTGTGTGTTTGAGCTGTAATTAGTGTTGGTGAGTAAAGTGTCATTTTTTTGGTTATTAAATCGGTAGTTTTTATTGTCACGAACCCCAAGCTCGTAACAATTGGTGTCAGAAGTGGGATTTAAAAATCATGCCGATTTTACCGAAAGACGACATGGAGGGTATCCGTACCCGGAGTCAACGCCAGCAAGAGACGGACCAGAGGCGATTTGGTGGAGCAATGCCACAGGGGTCGGAAGGCCAGCTACCGACCACGGAGGCCGGCCCGTCCACAGCTGCTCCAGCATCATCAGCACCAGATTTTGCTGCTCTGATGATGATGCTGCAGGAGCAGGCTCGCCGACAGGAGGAACAGGCTCGCCGACAGGAGGAACAGGCTCGTCGGTTGGAGGAACAGCTCCAGCGGGACAAGGAGGAACAGGCCCGTCGGTTGGAAGAACAGCTGCTGCGTGACAGGGAGGAACAGGCTCGTCGACAGGAGGAACAGGCTCGTCGGTTGGAAGAACAGCTCCAGCGGGACAAGGAGGAACAGGCCCGCCGACAGGAGGAACAGGCTCGCCGACAGGAAGAGCAGATGCTCCTTATAAAGGACCTTCACGCTACCTTCGGCAAAGACATGAAGGAGGTGAAGGATAAGGTTGCTCAACATGACAACCGCCTGTCGGAAGCTGAAATCCGAATCGACCAAGTTAAAAACCAGGTTGACAACGTGATGGCTGACGTGAAGCAAACCGTGATGGCTGACGTAAAGAAAACGCTGGATTACCTTAAACTTGGTGATGGAATCGCAGCTCCCGTAGCTACAACACCTTCGCTACGTGGATTCAAAGTGCCACCGTTTGACGGAACTTCTTCCTGGTCGGCCTACAAAATCCAATTTGAGGCTGTCATGAAGGCGAACGGGTGGAATAAAAGTCAGGCCATGACTGCCCTCACTCTGGGCTTACGCGACCAGGCCTTAACTGTTCTGGAAGCTCTCGGTAAGGAAGTGACTTACGAGCAGCTCCTTGAGGCATTGGAGGCTCGGTATGGCGACGCTCACCTGGAACACGTGTTCCGTGCGCAGCTCAAGGATCGCGTGCAACGCAGCAATGAAAACCTGCAGCAATGGGCCCTGGAAGTGGAGAAGCTGGTTCGCAAAGCGTACCAGTCCGTACCTGCACTAATTGATGGGAACCTGGTGCAGGCATTCATCGACGGCATCCGCGACCTTGAAGTCAGAGTTGCTGTGAGGCTCGGTCACCACGGGACGCTGAAGGACGCCTTGGCCCATGCACTGGAGGTGGAAGCTGTGCGGCAAGATCATCGTTCCCATCGCGTCAGGGAGGTTGCAGCGGCTACAGTTCGCGAGCGCAGTAAAGGATACAGCCCTAGGTGCTACGGCTGTGGGGAAAGGGGCCACCTTCGATCCAGTTGCCCTAAGCGAACTGCAGAAAGAGAAGACGGCCGATCTCCAGAGGGCAGTGCGGCTAACAGCACCGCCCAACACCAGCAGCAGGGAAACGAGTAATAGCCAGGACTGCGGGGCGGGTGCTGGCTGATGTTCAAGGAGCCCCAAGGATTTCGATCACACAAACCCATGATGGTAATAGCCTAATCATCAAGGGCGAGGTCAACGGAACGCCGTGTAAGCTGACCATAGATACTGGAGCCTCTCGTACGGTCGTCAGTTCCCAACTTATAAGTCGGTTCCTTGGGGACTCCGCACACAACCGAGAACACATTAATTTGGTAACAGCCACCGGTCAGCGCATACCCGTCCGTGGAGAGAAGAAGATGGAGTTGAAGCTAGGCAACAGAATCTACCTGCATAATGTCATTGTGGCTGATATAATGGACGATTGCATCCTGGGCCTTGACTTTATGAGGAAGAATTGTTGTGAGATTGACGTCAAGCAAGGTGTTTTGAAATGTGGACAAGAGGAATTTTTCGTGGAAGGGGCGTTACCAGGAAATGTGTACAGCTTTAAGAAGATTGTTCTTCCGCCGAGATCGGAAACGATTGTGCCGGTTAGTCTTCCTCGGAATCCTGGTCAAACTCATCGTTGTGTACTCGTGGAAAGGGTAGACAATGACCTTCCATGGAAAGTGGCACGAACTTTGGTCAGAGCCACCGACATCTCAGGGGTACGTGTGCTGAACCTTTGTGATCAGGAACACATTATAGAAAAAGGCACACTAGTTGGTACTTGCGAGGAAGTGGATTGGTTGCGTCGATGCCAATATCTATCGACTGGGACCCTCAGCAAGGACGCACCAACGAGAGTGACCACCCTTTTAGAAGACTGCCGCAGCGCTCTGTCCCAAAGTGAAATGGTCAAAGCAAAGAAGATGTTACTCAAGTACGCCGATGTTTTCTCGTCAAACGATGCTGATATCGGGAGGACTGGCTTAGTTCAACACAAAATAAACACAGGAGAGGAATTGCCTATCCGTCAGCGACCAAGGAGATTGCCGGTAGCACGTGAAAAGGAAGTGGAAACCATGATTGAGGGAATGGTGAAGGATGGTGTGATTGAACCTTCATCTAGTCCATGGTGTTCACCTGTAGTGCTGGTAAGAAAGAAGGACGGCAGCATGCGGTTTTGTGTTGACTATCGTCGTCTGAACGACGTTACGAAGAAGGACAGCTATCCTTTGCCAAGAATTGATGACACGCTGGACATGCTTACTGGAGTAAAGTGGTTTAGCACGCTGGACCTGAAAAGTGGCTACTGGCAAGTTGAAATTGATCCCAAGGACAAGGAGAAAACTGCATTCTCGACAGGAAAGGGTCTGTGGCAATTTAAAGTTATGCCGTTTGGATTGTGCAATGCTCCGGCAACGTTCGAAAGGTTGATGGAACTTGTACTTACCGGGTTAATTGGCGATGCCTGCCTGGTCTACTTGGATGACATCATCATCGTAGGCCGCACGTTTGAAGAACATCTTCAAAACCTGGAACGCGTGCTCATGAAGATCCAGAGTGCTAACCTCAAGTTAAGCCCGAAGAAGTGTTCACTATTCAAACGACAAGTTAGCTTTTTGGGATATGTCGTGTCTGAAGAAGGTATCCGCACGGATCCAGAGAAAATTGCAGCTGTCAAGGATTGGCCAGTTCCAAAAGACAAGACGCAGGTCAGAGCATTTTTGGGTTTGTGCTCCTATTATCGCCGATTTGTCAAGAACTTTGCAGATATAGCCAAACCCCTGCATAAGCTCACCGAGGAGAAGCGACATTTCTGCTGGGATAATAGTTGCGACATCGCATTCCAGGAGCTAAAGGACCGTCTGTGCAAAACACCTATTTTGGGTTACCCTGATGCGGGCAAGGAATTTATAGTTGACACAGACGCAAGTGACATAGGACTTGGCGGTGTGTTGTCCCAACGGAATGGTGATCAAGAGGTTGTGATAGCGTACTTCAGCAAGTCGTTGTCAAAACCGGAAAGGAACTATTGTGTTACGAGACGGGAACTGCTTGCGGTGGTAAAGTCATTGCAGTATTTTAGCAAATATCTTCTGGGTCGGAAATTCCACTTACGTACTGACCATGCTGCACTGAAATGGCTATTGCAGTTCAAAAATCCAGAAGGTCAAGTTGCGAGATGGATTGAACTACTGCAGGAATACGACTTCGTGGTCGAACATCGCAGCGGAAAATCTCATGGCAACGCAGATGCATTGTCAAGAAGACCTTGTCCTGAAGACTGCAAGCATTGTACTAGGCAAGAGAGTAAGGAAGTGGTACCTGTGAGGATGCTCAAGACAGACCTCAACAACGAGTGGAAGGAAAGCCTACAACGTGCACAGCAGGAAGATTCAGACATCAAGCCAATTCTGGAGTGGATGAAGGCCAGAGCTCCTAAGCCCAGGTGGAGTGACGTCTCAGCGATGAGTTCGGTCACAAAAAGCTATTGGGCCCAATGGGACAGCTTGGTGGTTCAGGATGGAGTCCTGTGCCGTAAATGGGAAAATGCTCGGGGAGACAGCTGTCATTTGCAAATGGTTGTCGCTAAAGCTCGAGTACCGGATGTTCTACAGCTGTACCATAATGGTTGTTCAGGAGGTCATCTGGGAGTAAAACGGACTCTACTGAAGATACGAGAACGGTTTTACTGGGTCCACTGTCGGGACGATGTCGAGGATTGGTGTCGCAAATGTACAAGTTGTGCAGCTGTAAAGGGACCTCAGACTCGTAGTAGGGGTGCATTGAAATTGTACAATGTTGGTGCACCATGGGAGAGGATAGCCCTTGACGTTGCGGGGCCGTTTCCGGAGAGTGAAAGTGGCAACAAGTATTTCATGGTTGTGATGGATTACTTCACGAAGTGGCCGGAAGTCTTCGCCATTCCAAATCAAGAAGCTTCAACAGTTGCGGATAAATTAGTCCATGAAGTCTTCTGTCGTTTTGGAGTACCTTTGGAGATTCACAGTGATCAAGGAAGGAATTTTGAGTCCCAAATATTCCAGGAAACTTGTCGAGTTATGGGTACTCATAAAACAAGAACGACTTCTTACCACCCACAATCGGATGGAATGGTGGAACGATTTAATCAGACACTGGAGAGGTACCTAGCGAAAGTTGTGGAAAATCGGCAACGAGATTGGGACAAGCACATACAACCGTTTTTGTTGTCATATCGAAGCGCTGTCCACGAAAGTACATCGGTGACGCCAGCTTTCGCAAACTTCGGAAGAGAACTACGGCTGCCTGCAGACCTGATCACCGGAATACCACCTGATGCCCCACGCAGTGTAACTGATTATGCAAATGATTTGCGGAACAAGATGAATGACATTTATGAGCACGTCCGACAATCGGGCCAGCAAATGTCTGAAAGGATGAAAACCCGTTATGACCGCAAAATGAATAATAAAGGGTTCGACGAAGGTTCACTAGTGTGGTTGCACAATCCAGTCCGCAGCAAAGGGAAATCTCCTAAGCTTCAAGCTAAATGGGACGGACCGTACCGGATTGTGACAAAGATCAATGATGTAACCTACCGGATACAGAAAGGTGCAAGAGGTACTCCTAAGATCGTCCATGTGGATCGACTGGCGCGTTATTATGGAGCCAATAATGCTCGGGACGAGCATGTCTTAGGAGGGGGCAGTGTTGCGCGCCAAAAATAATGCTTGATACATCACCATGTATCGCCATTAGTTACCACTAGCGCCATCTTGTATCGGGTAGCAGAACTAATACCTTGGCCTTGGTACTAGGACATTGACCCTTCCTGTAGGTACTAGTAGTTCCGAGAACTATCGACGTCGAGTCAGTCGGGGCCGCTATGTACTCGAACATACTAGATGTTTACAGAGTACCTCTGTGGAACTATATAAGGCGGGCGCGCGCCGCGAGACATATAGTTTTGAGTAAGCTATACATGCGATAACATCGAAAGCGATATTCGAGTGCGACTAGAAGTGATCAGTAAGTGACATTGTGTTTCTTAATTTGTGTGTTTGAGCTGTAATTAGTGTTGGTGAGTAAAGTGTCATTTTTTTGGTTATTAAATCGGTAGTTTTTATTGTCACGAACCCCAAGCTCGTAACACTACCATACATTATAATTTTGTTAGTACAGTGCAGCGGCATGCGACTACGGGAAGGTATTTTCTTGTTTAATTCATCCTTTCCAGTAGTCGGGTTTTTTTTTCGGGGTTATACGTAACGATTATAATCGTTACGTAATCATTCTCCGTATATGTGCATACTCAGCCTATGCTGTTCCCACTGCTGGCCTCCTCTCGGTGAGGCGGAGTGGGCCCTTGTCCTCGTCTTCTCTACGTGACCTACAATAAAAGCGCATTTCGCGTGTCTCGACCAACCTAGGTCATACATTTGTAAACATCTAATGAACTGTTCCCTATAATTTTCGTAGTCCTAAAAGTTATTAATAAATGAGGAGACAATTTATCTCTGATAATGATAATAGTTTTCCTACGACTGTAACTTCCAGTAAACAATTGGCTTTTTAAGGTTTCAGCGTTTGACTAAAATGAAACTGCAATGTGCAGCTGACAAGCCTAGAGTAGTCCTTTGATATCGGATATGGCTTATTGATGAATACTTGACCCGGACCGTGGTCTGGGATGCGCACGCTGCAGGTGTCGCCGCAGCTCCGCCAGTGATCTGTGCTCTATTGCTTGCACTGTTAGGTGCATTATTCCTGTAGTACTTCACGTGCTGGATAAACCCGGCTAAAATGCGACTGCGTGCAGGCGAGGGGCCGCTCTCGGTGCGAGTGTCACTCTAAACTCCGCCGCATTCTCTATGGTAGCTCCGTAGCTCGTCGCGGTCGGCGGTCGGCGCCCTTAGACGCTTTATCGATTTTCACCCCCGTATTTCAGTGGGGTTCGACTGTGCTGTGTGTGACATCGCGAAAATTTCAAGTGCCGCTCCTATTTTTCTAGACATTATATTGTCGAAAACTGTTCTTCGATTCTTTATGAATACCGTGTAATTAGTGCTTAATCATTGATCGGATTATTCGCAGTACACCGTATGTAAGTACGCCATTTATTTCCTCGTGCAGTGTAAAGAAATAGCTGGTACAGACCATGGTATAAACAGCAAGTATTATAGCCATTCTATAAATAACTGAATGAATGCACTTTGTTTCTCTGCTACAAAAGATAAACCATAACTAAATTAATGTTAAGTATTTAGTGACAAAAATAAAAAATCACTCATTACAGTCCCACTGCCGTAGGGAAAGGTTTACCCTAAAATAATAAAAACGTAAATTTTTCATAACACCTTTGTTGAGGTTTACCTACTTACAATATCTGTAACATTAATTACGAAATAACTCTATTTATCTAATTGCGGATTTAACGCGCTCTACACGATTCTTATGTACAAATCTTAGTACCTAAATATTGGTATTCTATTGGTTCAATAAACAGTACATGGTTAGCTAATGCAGGTAACAGCTACTCAACTTAAATTAGAAGCGTATAACTATTAAAATATATTTTTGTAGCAGGTGGTCGTATTTATCTTAACAATATCTCAGACGACATTTCTTATAACAAAAGCTTGTAAAAATAGAGAAAACTTTGAAAATTATACCACAAGATAATTTTCCTTAAAAAAACATGGCATGGAAAGGCGACATAAATACTCGTAGGAAGAAGAACATTATTATTGTGATTGTCTATTTTGAGAAAATTAGCGATCATCGTATACTTACCTATGCCTAAGCGCACACCACGATTTTTTATCGTGCGATAATTTTGTCGCAGGAATGCAACGTATGAGTTAGTACGGCAGTGCGGGCACATTCGAGTAATAAATCGCAGCGATTTTAAAATCGTGATTTGTCACAATTTGCTGCTTTTGCTCGCGACGCGAATAGCGCGAGAGTAAACTGTATGGTATTGTATGGCCCCGCGCGCACTGCGACAGAAAAATCGCGCACTCGGGCCGGTCGTCGTCGGCGCCCTTTCGTATTCTGTTTTTCGAGAATAAACATGTCCACTGGAGTCTCAATACGAAACGAGGCTAGACGTGAACATTCTCAGTAATCATTGTGAAATGTTTGAATTTTCTATAATAGTCATAGAATTTTTTGGGATATAGCCGAAGATTATTGTATTTCTGACAAATCTATCTGCTGTAAAAGGATGAGTCCAGTAGTGACGATTTGTTTTGTTTTTTCTTCTTTCCCTCCGAAGTAGTAAATACAGACAACCAACTTGTACCGAATCCATCATGGTGAGACTGAGCAATGACCAAAGATTTTTTTATCCCAGAGTGCGTGCACGCAGAAAGTACAGTGCACTGTACTTTCTGCGATATTTCACAGCGCGATTCTAAAATCGTGTCGCAAAAAGTAAAATCGGGGTGCGCGCTCGGAAAAAAAAAACTATTAATGTACTATGAGGTAAAAATAAACTTAAATCTTATAAGTAGTCGAAGTTTTCAGTTAGGCCCATAAAATGGGCGGTAACCATGAGGTAACAGTGGCAGTAGGTCACTGGTGCTGCCGTGCTGCATCAATCGATATCGCTGGGGCCGCCGCCGCCTCCGCCGCCGCCGCCCGGCCGGGCATGCGTTCGAATATCCACAGGTACTCGCGGTCGCGTTTTACTATATTATGACATGCAATTTATATCCATAGTTTCGGAAATGAGCCTTTTCCCCTGGATAGATTAGCTACAGCTAGCAGTTGGTAAACTATTAAAGGGAACGTAAGTATCTATGTAAGGAAAGTAGCAGGTGGCATCATTGATATACAGTGGCGTTCTGTAGTTTCTACCCACCCCCACGGAAAAAAGGCGTAGGTTTATCTATGTAGTATCTGTCAAGCGTGCAGTTTGCAGGGTAGGTATAGCTGGATATGGGTCCCGCAAGTCACGTTCTCAGCCCGCTCGCTCGTCGCTAGATGCGGAAGCTCAGCTCTTTTCGTGTCAGTCGCACATTGTAGTCACACAATGTCCAGAGATGTTCCAATCAGTTCAAATTGCCACCATTGCAATAACCGTGTGCAGCGCGCAGTACGCTGGCTACATCGCGCCGAGGGGTCGTTTCTCGTTCACTATCACTGATCAGCCAGCAAAATTGGTGGGAAAAACAAATACAGGCTGCTGCGGGCAGCCACCGACCACAGCCAGCGACCGGGACACGTTAGTACCTATACATCATTTAATTTTTGATTTTCAAATCCTTGTGATTCGTTGCATGTCATTTTATCAGAATAAAATAGTATTGGTCTCAGAAATTCTACGATATAATAATAATTATGAAGCCTTAGTAAACTTGTGAACGTCCGCCGCGATGGCAACTGTATCAGGATGTCTACTCACTAATCACGAAATCCGTAGTTTCGGCCGAAGTGACGGGCGATTTTTACTCCTTATCACCTACGGTCACAAGATTAGTTTTGGGCCCTACCTAAGAATGAATGTCACGCATCATTTGACAGTTGACCCTACTCTCGATGTGTTATTGGCCGTCCAAATTTTTTTATTAATCAGGTGTACGGTTTACTCCGGAGTTTCGAACTGCTGAGGCCCGTATCTTTGTTGATGGACTTAGAGAGTAGGGCCCCTGATATTCGAACAACGGTTGGCGATAGTTGTAGCCCTTTTTTTTTTTTTGTTGTCGGGGGGAAACCTTCAAAAGGCACCCGACCTCCGGGGAGGGAGGTTGGGGAGCGTGGCATTTTTACCTCACTAAAACCACCCCGGTGATCACCATCAGCACATAGGGGTGGTCCCGGTTCCTCTTAAAAGACCAATTCCGGAACCCCCCCGTGCAACAGAACGAAATGAAGGTCCCTGGTACTGATAGCTACTCTCTGCCTCAATTTTGCCATTAACCTAATGAGGTGACAATCGAATAATGAATACGTACCTAATTGAGAAGTCAGATCCTACGAGACGATAATGTCGAGTGTCGAGTGTTGCCGCCGCCTCCACACTTCCCGAGTTGCTGTTTCGTTGACAATACCTATATTATTTTAGTAACAAATTTATTATCTATATTTTCTTACTTATACACGTCTAAGGGCTGATTTTTCAATCGACTGATAAATTTTATTCGAGGAATATAATTGACGCTTAATAGTTTTTGTATGAAATAACTATCAAAATTTCAAAATTATTCCTCGAATAAAGTTATCAGATGATTGAAAAATCTGCCATTGAGGTTTTCTATTTGCCTTTTGTTACTTGGAGATACTGAACATATTAGTAGATAAAGATGCGTTCTATGTAGGTCCCGCAGTGCTTACATTTTGGTTGGCTTGTTCAAGATGCTGCCAGTATGTACAGTATGCGCGAGCCCTTGTCTAACACATTTGACATTTTTTGTGTGCAACATTTCCTAAGTCTATTGTGAAGGCAGCAGAAGACTCTCAAGCCGTTTGTGTCTGTCGCCCTAGCGTTTGCTGGGCATGCGCGTGTCCACCGCACATTTTCATCCAACGTCTGGATGGCAGGGGCACACCATCAGAGACGGCCCGCGGCGCAAGCGCTTGCAGCTGGGGAGATGCTCGGTGCTGTGCGGGCGACTGTCTTGGATGTCACCAGATTATTTAGCAATTATTTGAAACTACTGCGCGGCGTGGTTACAAGAATTTAAACATTTTGTGTATGGTTTTAACAAATGCTGGGTCCACTCAGTCATGCCATGCACTGCTGTGTAGCCACCTGCTAGTGGGCACAAACTGTTGTTTATGTTGTGTTCATGGCTGTTCAGGTGGATTTTGTAAACACCCACGATACAGGACTCATTTCTTTTTTTAAATCTTAATAACATTTTGATTACGATAATTATCTACGTATAAGAAAAACAGCCTAATAATATCCCGCTGCAGAGCAGAGGCACGAGCATTGATCACCATTCACCACCCAATGGAAGCCCTACCAATACCGGGATTCCGGTAATTTGTTGTCATTTTTCAATACCTGTATTGAAATATCCGATATTAAATTATTCGTATTGGTGATTTTATTTTCAGTAGAAACTCCAGTGACACAATTTCGTTCTATTGCACATTATATTTCCAACTAGGGGTTTCGAATACCGGATTTTTTCAATACAGGTATCTATTAACTACCGCATAAAAATTAATTATTTATCCAATATTTTTATAAATTTTGGGAAAAAAAATTACTTTCAATACCGGGATCCCGGTATTGGAATTTTTCTATGCCGTATTAATACTGGTATTGAAAAAATCCGGTATTCGAAACCCCTAATCACCACGCAAACCCCTAATTTATTTTGGTATCGCCTTAAGTCAAACCCGGGCGGGGTTTAACTTGGTTAGAACGAAACGGCGGCTGTCTATGTAAACCGCAGTGGCAAAGATTGAAATCGCTAGATTTGCCCTTACCGTACATAGTTACAAGAAAAAGTGTCCATACTGAGAAGAGTAAGCGGCTATCAAAAAGTACTCTGTGGAGTAAGCTCACACAATACATATTACATAGCGTTTCTATGACAATCAAGTGTAATCACTGCGACATTATGTATTAGAGGTGTCAAAATGATTCAGAAATGCGACTATGTTTTGACACGGTACGTTTACTTTAACAATTATTATTATTAAAAATATTTTAAATGCCTGAAGATACTCTTTAGGCACGCAAGAGTATAATAAGTATTAGAATTCCAATTTCATCATGGCAGGATTTGTACAAAAAATTAAGATGTACAGCATCTTAATTTTTTGTACAAATCCTGCCATGATTCTTTGTTTTTAAAAGTAGTGCATATCGATGCAGTTTCGTATGAGGATTAATAAAAGACTTCTGCACCAACATAGGTTAAACTGTAAGAGTACTAGAAAAGTCCCGTCTCATAAATCCTACCTGCATATAAAATATTGTTCCTATTTTACTTTAAAACGTTGATTATTGTGATATGATATACTACTGGTTTGTTAGGTATTGCAATTCCCCCAATAATATTGTATACATGTATATAAGTATTGTTGTTTTAGTTGTTTCTACTTCTCTTAGAAACATTTTGTACCACCTGTGGTTTAAAATATTATACTGGTTTACCATTGAATTGGATACGATCCGTGTTGGCAGTTGCAAATTGTCCTTATATTTCTGATGGAATACATTTTGGTTATATCCAACGTTTTTAAATGTACTTACTTTTTTTTTTAAACCTGGCATCTCTTTCCTAAAGTTGTTCTTGTTTGTTCGTTCAGGGTGCGAACGCCAACAATGGGCGCGGCGTGCAGTCAGCGAGTGAGGAGGACATGGTAGACATCACGGCCGGCTTGCAGCAGGCGGCCGCCGGCAGCGTCAACACCACGCCCACCAGCCACGGTACTTTCCAGCTCTACGAGCACGGCGGGAGGAACTCCAACGCAAGCGCCAGCTGTGAATATCCCTTTCATCTTTTACTTTATGCCCGGTGTTCATAAAACCAGCACGAATACAGACTTAAAGCCTTAAAGGCTCCTACAAACAGGCGCGACACGCGATATAATCGCGCGCGACACAAATGCACCGCTCGTTGCGTGACTTGCGGTGCCTTTGTGGCGCGTGTGCGACTGCACCAGAAGGAGGGCTATGTTTTTAGAGTTTATATGTGTATATTTCTTTAGCACGTGCCGTTAGATTCGTGTTATATTTATATCAATGTTAAAAAAAAATGGCCGACATTTGGCGCCATATTACCTAGGTATGTGAATGAATGTCTTCAAAAATTTTTTTTTCTCAAAACCTATCAAGTGGGTTATCAGCATTTAAAAGGTGATTACAAAAATATATGGTTAAAAGTAATTCGAAGTGACAAATCGTAAAAAACACGTACCAAGAACTAAATCGTCTGCGAAATCTTTCACATGTGTTAACTAAAAAGCTGGAAATAAAAGAAAAAGTAAGTATGTAATTAAAAAAACTACATACCCGACTGCGGTAAAAAAATTAAGTTAAATAGCTAAATAGTTAATAATAAATAGTTTGTTTTTAGCTTTTCAGTTTTTTTTACCACAGTCGGGTTTTTTAGTTTTCTTTTATTATTTTTTTTCATATTTATTTTTTGGCGGTATAGTTGTTTATCGGAGCTGTTAATGGTTTTACAAAGATATCGCAAAAGGCAAGTCTGCTTAACTAAAAATCTTTTATTGCCCGAAGTCTTCAACGCAGAGCAATAAATACGATTTCTGATTCAAGAACCTTGGATTTAATTGGAAAAATATCAATAGTAATTGCGTATTTCCATCAAACCGATTAATGCGGTTTGTTTAATACAATTAAAGGGGTTAGGTTCATCGTTTAGTTATGCATTTTCTTAACAAGTTGATCACATTTATCATTATTGTAGGACGTTTACTGCTCAAATTATTAAAATGTAGTAATAAATATATTTTTTATTTTCAAGCCTACATCGCTCAATACTTCAGTTCCGCTGCGGGTAAGCTAATAAAACAGTCTTTGCCTGTAAGCATTTGTCTTAGTTAGTCGTAAGTTGGTTTATATGTCGAAGTACATCATGGGCGTAGCCAGGGGAGAGATGAACCCTTTAATCAAAATTTGAGCTTGTTTACAAATATGTATATATTTTATTGAACGTAGGTTTCAGAGCACGAGTATGATCCTGCTCCTTTCGAATTCGGACCCTATTGCCAAAATCATGTTTACTACCCCCATGTGGTACCTACCTACATGCTTGATCATAGAACCTAGTAGGTACAATCGGTAAAATACTGAACTGCTTTAACAAAATAAAGACCTTTGCAAATTGACTATGTTAAAAGTATGAAATTTTCCTAATTATAGTTTTATTATCTTAAGGTAACTTGCCTTCAAAATTGCATGAGTAGGTAAACGGGATGGTATGCAGTTCTGCACCATGCGCCCTCGGATAGCAGACAAAAGTCGTAGTCGAGCCTTTCTACTAGATTGGGATAACCAGGATGCCAGGTGCCACGCTTCCCAACAGGCCTCCCTTTTATCATTCCAAACCTTTTGGTAGTCTATTTGCGAATAGGGAACCATTTTTAACATGGCATTATGTTATCAGTAAACCATAAAAGATACTGTAGGTAAGTCTGCTGTATTGATTGTAAAATTGCAGCTTGTCCGAAACTTAAAATGCAATGTTAAATCAGTTTATTTACTGAAATACCGTTTTCGCGCTTCAGCGCTTAATATTCTTGTCAATAAATTAAAGGTTAATTAACTGATAACGATTTCGGCTAACGCAACTTCAGCTTCCGACACCTCTTATTTATTTCCATGATATAAATATAAACTACCCGTAAATAAAACACGATCGTAATAAAATAACAATGATAAATGCATCATATTATTATTATCGATAAGGGGTTTATCGAATGCTGTTCTATAATATATAAAGTGAGATTAGATAATGTGTGAGCTATGTCCAGTGTTGTGTCAGAGCTCAGTGCAAGCAGTGACTTTAGTGACGAGGACATGGAGCCAGTAGAACTAGAACCTGGGGATACAGAACCCCTCGTCCCCGTAGATTATGTAGGTAAAATAATTGTTGTTTTTGCTTGTTTAAATTACTACAGTAATTTGATTTTCTAAAGTTATCTCGAGTTATAAAGTGATTATGTACCTACCTATCAATCTCTTGAATTGAAATAGCCACGCGCATATTGTGTACTGTGTAGGTTCATAATCGTTGACGTACATAGTAAATGCTTAGGTAACCTCCCGTAGTACAATGAGATTTGCATCTTCGTTAATTTGAATACTATTTATGTTCCCTCATACTTTCTCTATTAAATAAACAATTATGAGATGATTGTTTCATGGGAGGATTTGCTATCAAACTGATTTAGGAAGATTCAAATACTTTGTACCTCTAATTTGATCCAAGTCCCAATACTACATCGGTTCCAATATTGAAACCCGGCCCTGAAATATGTTGCATAGGTGAAGTGTTCGGCTAGGAGGCACGTGACCGTGACGTGACCGACGACGGCGACGCGGCGACGTCCCGCGTCGCCGTGTCGTCATCAGCCGTCTCATTGCCATCTCAAGGCTGTGCTGTTGTTTTTGTTTCAAATATTTTCTTACAGCTTAAAAAATATTGAGTGTTTAGTATTTTTTCTGTCGGATCTTTTAGACAACGTTAATAAAATAAAACAGCAATTTTGACTAAAATGTTTGAATGTCTTGCCCGTTTTTTCAATCATCAGGTTCTTTTATCCGAAGACAATGTTATAGCGTTTGGACGGCTTTTGTATAGAAAATATGTCAAACTAACGTATTTATACATACGATAAAAGTTGTCTGGCGATTGTAAAATCGGTTCTAAGTTTTATATTATGCTAAATAATAAAATCAAACAAACAAATCTTACCTATTTACTTTTGGTAGTTTCGGCAGACCACCACTGGCAACACTTTGACGTTGACATTTTAATTTTGACGCTTCAAGCTGCGTCTGCGTCACCTGATTGTCGCTTTAATGTTTTTTTTTGTTTTCTTCAATTCTTTTCACCTTTTCAATGACTTAACTCTTCTGTATCGTAAATTAAGAATAAGCAATACATACTGTGATAGTAGTATTAAGATAGTTGTAACTTGTACGTTATTTATGTGTCTGTTAGGCATAGAATCTAATGTATAATTCTGTAGGAAACTGTTGAAATTGGTGCGCTATTGTTGCAGGGGACGCAGTGCTATTTTCCGGAATGTCCAGTAAGTTTACCATTATTTTATTACCTTATAAATACATTTGGTAATTACTATAATTTGCTTCCTTGTTGAGCTATTCTTTGGGCAGCCAACTACAGTAAGTTGCTTTCAAACTACAAATAATTCAAACGGCTCTTTTAACTTCACTCAATATGTTTCTAGTCTATCTTCCATATGTTCTTTAATGGAAGTTTACATTTTAAGTAAAATACTTCAATATAATCTCTCTATAGAAAGTTAATACAATGTAATTACACATGTTTTAATGATATTAGTTTCAATTAAATAAAACAGCCATCTGTGCGAGATTCAAACATACTTTATTTACAATGTCTTATACTTCTCAGACGTGAGTCAGTGGGTCGTCTTACAGACATGTAGACAAAACCTCATTTATAATTTGTGATGATTTGGATAATTAAAAAATCATTTATTCTGAACGTAATATTTTTATTACAAAACTGCAAACCATGTATAGCTTTCTTTATTGGGGAATTTTCTCATCTGGTTGCACCTGAAATATGGCACTGATTTAATCGTGTTTTATCTTGGTTGTAAAAGTAATATTCTAAAGCAATGTAAAATACAGTGTGTGTAATTGAATGTTGAGTAAATATTAGCTTGATAGGTATGGTTTTCTTACATTTCGCAGTTATGTAGTGTCGTAATGGTTGGTTGCTTACCATGCAGTTATAATGCCATATTATTATATTGGTTGTTACTGAACTAGTAGCTTCTAAAATAATTATACTACATACACAAACATAATGTGTGTACATACATAAACTCAATACTACTTCCCAAGGGGGTAGGCAGAATCACAGGACAACCTGCAGCAATCCTTACATATTCCTTTTGCTTTGTTTATATTCATACATAATAATTATACCTACTGTGATGCTATAAATGTTGGTTAATATAACTATATCACTTCACACATTGTTTCAGTTTCTGTCAATACAATAAAAAAATAATGAAATTGAAAATCATTTATTCAAATTAGGCTGAGAATCAGTACTTTTCGAATGTCAAAATTACATAAGACAGTCACCCAAAACATAAGACCGCCGCCTGGTAAACTTGTCCTTCTAATAAAATTAATTGAAATAGATTATTGTATTAAATAGCAAAATAATAAGACTAAGGAGTAGGATCATTTTTTGTCTAAGAGTACACAGGAGTTGTATCGCAATAACCTTAATAAGTTGTACAGACAATATTGGCAAAGAAAATAAGAAATGTAAAAGAATACATTAAAGTCCTGATGATGATACACCTTATATCTCATTTTTTGACACACATTTTATTTGTTCAACTGTCTCTAAACCAACATTATTATGTTGATAATGAGCACTCTTTTACATCAAAAAAGGTAAATTATAATCAACCAAGAAATAATCATAAAATTAACTTTTTTAACATAACAGGAAAAAAATCAAATATCAAAGGTCAAATAACCGCTGACCAAACGGGACAAAACATTTGTTTGAAATAAATAAATTTAATATATTATGATTTACATAACATCTACTAAATCGTCATGAAAGTTTTGGATACACTGGCTTTCAGCATTTTATTCAATCATCAAAAGTTTGAGCTATATCATTGAGACATCTGTCTGGTTTCTGTTAATTTAAAAACCATTTTAAACTACTCATTCTTGATAACCCTTATATTGCAAATCAAGCAATATATATTAATATAAATGTAAATACATAGGCGACGATGACATCCCGGGGATCGGCCAATACGATGACTTCCACACGATTGACTGGCAGCGCGACATCGCTCGCGACCGCATGCGACACAGGTACATCGTCAAGAAGAGACAGGACTCAATATGGGATCTCATAAAGGTGAGTCTACCTAAGTAACTTGTAGATCACTACATACAGTTAATGTAACCGTTGCTGCTCATTTCTGTGACTTCATAAATGTCACTGTTTGTAAACATGTGGCGACTGTACACAGGGTGCTCACGACGCCTGGTCGGGATGGGTGTGCGTGCTGTTGGTGGGCGTGTTCACGGGTATAGTTGCCGGAGTCATTGACATCGGCGCCTCGTGGATGACCGACCTCAAGTTCGGCATCTGCCCGCAAGCTTTCTGGCTCAATAGGGAGCAATGCTGTTGGTCCGACACTGATACGACCTTCGATACTGGTAACTGTTCTCAGGTGAGTACTGCATTCTTATTACATTTTGGTAAACACTGATACATTCAGAAAAAATTGCATGAATTCTAAATAACAGAGCAGTGTCTTCAAATTACATACAGTGATTGTTTTTGGCTAATTTGGGATATTCTATAAATCATTATTAAATGAGATGTTAACCCTGATAAAGTACCTACGTTAATTCATAAATATGTATTACAAATACTTTTCTACGACATGAGACAGTATTTTTTGTACAAATGGTGCATACTACATTTTTTTGATCGAAATGTAATATATGTATCGATGCACCATGTATGTGTAACTCGTTTGTGTGTGTGTGTCAGTGGCTGACGTGGCCGCAAGTGCTGGGCGGGCAGCGCGAGGGTCCTGGCGCCTACATCATCAGCTACCTGTTCTACATCGTGTGGGCGCTCATCTTCGCTGCGCTTTCTGCCTCACTGGTCAGAATGTTCGCGCCGTACGCCTGTGGCTCCGGTGTGTTATACCACTCTATTTAACTATATTGACCGTGGCAATGATTCCATATGTGATCAGAAGGCCAATTCCCGTAATGTAGGCAAATTAAAGGTATTTTTGACAGATTGAGACTGAGATCAGACTGAACGTTCTTAAAATTACGAGAATTGCTCCTCTGAGGCTTATTTTGGACCAAAATGATGACGTGAAAAGTGAAAACTTGAACAATTACGTGTGTATTTTGTGAATCGTCTTATAAACAAAACGCGCGGTACCGGCTACGGCCATCCGTCTTACGAATTTTCGATCAGGTCACATGTCCTGACGCGAGTTTAACATTTTTTACCCATTACAAAAAAAGTGTATAACGCCGCTAAAGAAGTTTTCACTTCAAAACTTAGTCACAATCAATTGACATACCATTTAGAATTAACTCAATAGCATAGGTAGTGGATTCCTCGTTGGTCTAGTAGTCGCAAGCGCTACTGAGGAGCATGAGATCCTGAGTTCGATTCCCCAGCCGGGCAAAGTGGGGGTTGCAGTTGTTGGGTTTTCCATCAAGTATTTCTCAGTAATAGTCCGGATTCTGGATTTGTGCCCGGAAAGCGCGGCTGATAGCAATAGGCTCGCCCCCTATTACTTAGGACGTGCGAAACTTGGTTGTACTGTATGTATATCTCTGGCTAACCCTTCGGGGGAAAGAAACGTAATGTAATGTAATGTAGGTCGATAGTATAGAACGGGTTACTAATGTGGCCGGGTGCAGGTATCCCGGAGATCAAGACGATACTGAGCGGGTTCATCATCCGCGGGTACCTGGGCAAGTGGACGCTGATCATCAAGGTGGTGGGCCTGATCCTCTCCGTGTCGTCAGGCCTGTCGCTTGGCAAGGAGGGGCCCATGGTGCACATCGCTAGCTGTCTCGGTAAGTGTATCATTCATTACCTGCTGTTGCTAAATAATTTGTGCCAAATGAAGTTTCTAAAGCCCCATTTACACGAATCACGATACAACTTACTTGCCTGTGGCATACAATAACATTGAAGCAACAGCTGACTTGCATTGTTAGACACGGTTTAGACAATGCAAATTGTGTTGTAGCTGCAGCTTATGTATGCCACTGGCACCATGTAGATCAGACCTTGATGCAACTATCAAACAAACATTTAGACGCCTCAACGACGACGTTCAAAAGTGCCTTTTATGTGCCTATTTGAAATAAATGCTTTGACTTTATTCGACTGCTACTTTTTTACTGTATTTTGACTGTCAGTCACTCAATATTTCGTGTCATCAGCATCATCATTCTCTTGTCCTATCCCATTTTTTTTGGAGTCGGCGCATTTCATGGACATTTTAAATAAATACGGTGACGTTCCTACAGGCAATATTTTGTCATACCTGTTCCCTAAGTACGGTCGCAACGAAGCGAAGAAGCGAGAGATTCTGTCGGCAGCGGCTGCGGCTGGCGTGTCCGTCGCCTTTGGAGCGCCTATCGGTGGAGTGCTCTTCAGCTTGGAGGAGGTACGTACTAGTACTACACACCTTAGTACTTCACATCATTCATCATTCTCTTGCCCTTAAGAATGACAAGAAAATACGTAAATTTTCGGTAAGACATGACGCAAAGAAAATACACAAGCATAAAAGAAAAAGTTGGGGGTAAATATGTGTCACATCCACGCAAAACGGCCACCGCTCAGCAAAATGATGCTGACGCTATTCGACACAGAGCCACAGCGACAGCCGGCGTTCACGTGATCGCAATTTATTTGGGGTGTCGCTACATGTCTTTTTCTTTCGCAGCTCGTCATTCCATACATCTTTTAATCTTTAATAGTAAGAGGTAATCTTGAAGAAAAAAGAGATTATGAAGTGAATGACGAGTGGCTATAATGTGCGTGCGCTCGGAATAAAACGACGTATGTGCCAAAACGAATTTACTCCTTTTCTAACAAAAATGAATTAAATTTAAAACTACTTTGAGTAAATTTTGATATGATAATAATCTATGGTTTAAAGTAAATTACATTGAATAACTCTTAAGCGTTACGCCGTGATGCCGAAAAAAGATAGAAATTACTTTGTAATTTATTTGTATCGAGAAAAATTCATTGAATCGTGTATTCCTTTTACATTATACTAGACTCAAAAAACATTATACCAAAATGTTAAATCACAAAAACACATTTTTTTCAATATATCACCTTAATATTATGCTCATATTTGACAAGATGTCGCCATGTATCAAATTACATTACATTACCCACATGTTTAAAAACAAGGAAGGATATCATTTATCTGTTTTGTTGTACATAAATAAATTGCACATTACAGATAACATGAGTAGGTAACTCGTTTGTTTTCCTGACTTTTTTGTTCCTTTACCTTCAAGTCTTCGACCTTACTTCACTTAACTGGCTTTGCAATTGTTAGCATGCAACTTGACTGTTGTTGCAGAGTAACAAAAACAAATTTAAATGTACATTGTAAAATTTTGTCAAGTCAAGTTTTGCTTTGGAACATAATATGTAAGTTCAATAAATTGTCTTAAAAATGATAGCTACAAAAGTTAATAACTCTGTCGCAGCTGAAGTGAATGTGAGAAAATACTTTCTATACCTAACACGGATGATTCTCATAACAACCATTGGAACACGTAGCTTTAACAAGTCTGGCATGGAATGTATCTACCTTCAAACCAGCATAGAGGCAGCAGACTCCCTTCATTTCCTATTTTTGTTTGAGCCTACCAACAGTTTACGTACCCAAATATCACAGTAATTAGTCAAGTATTACAGCTATAACGAAAGAAATACATTATAACTTATGAAACAAATGTGAATGGTAACCTCTCCCCAACTGGCTGCGACGTCTGCTACGAGCGTTAGTTTTCAGGTGTCGTACTACTTCCCGCTGAAGACGCTGTGGCGCTCGTTCTTCTGTGCGCTGATCGCGGCCTTTATCCTGCGCTCTATCAACCCTTTTGGCAACGAGCACTCGGTGCTGTTCTTCGTAGAGTACAACAAGCCCTGGATCTTCTTCGAACTCATTCCGTTCGTCGGCCTCGGCATTATAGGGGTAAGTACAGAATCCTGTCGCGAGCGTTGTTGTTGTTGTGTGTATTTTCACAAAGTGATAAAGACAGCTAACATCCATACATAATCTGCATTCGCGACTTATTTGTCAAAAATGTAAACAAATATGACTTTATGGAAAAATAACTTTAATTCCTACACAAAAAAAGTGCAATAACAAGTTGTGTAGCTATTAAAGTGAAACTATTAAGTATTAACTAGTCTAAAGTGATCCACGTTTCTGTACGGCGATTCTACCTTACTTCTGGAATTATTTTTAATTTAGATCTTTCACCTCCGCTCACACATTAAAAAGGTGCCTGTCCTTAAACATGTTGATGTAATTATGTTGATGGCAACAGGTGCGCCATGCATCTGTTTTTATCGTAAAAGCAGTGATTAACATTACCTCTCGGACATGATATCAAAGTGTCATTCGTAGGTTAAACATGATTGAGTATTTTTGCAAAACAAATGTAATGACTTAACAAAACCCAAAAACGCAGTTATCGACCTATTCGCAAATTTTCCGATTTTATGAGCAATGATAACATTTTTTAATCAAATCTGAAAGCCCCGAAAATAGGTAACAGTAAACCTAATTAACTTGTTTACGAACAATGGAGAAACTGAACGAAAAAGCAGCATTTTCTTTAAATTGTATGAAAATACCAAAATCTTTAATCAAAATAATTGTTACGCAAGCACTGCATTTACTGTAGACCACTAATAGAGTAAGTAATAAGCGACTCCATTTCGGGTTACAATGACGGAACTTCCCGCCTATTATTACAATTATTAAGCTTACCTTTCATCTGTTTCCCAATACATTGTAACAGCCAATTATTTTTAAAGGAGTAACCGTGGATTTTGTGGCCGGCTCTTCTCCATAGGAAACGACAAATTTGAACTGTGCACCTAACTTCTTACGTGTCATAAGTGCCCATGTAGGTTTATGTGAAATAGGAAGGCAGTAGGTTATCCTGTAATGATAGATGTAAGAGGGAAAATTAATAAATAAACAAAAAAATATTTTGAATTTGTCTCTAGGGCTGCATAGCAACGATCTTCATAAAAGCGAACATCTTCTGGTGCCGCTACCGCAAGTTCTCGAAACTGGGCCAGTACCCGGTGACGGAGGTGCTGGTGGTGACGCTGGTCACGGCCGTCATCGCCTACCCCAACCCCTACACGCGCATGAACACCAGCGAGCTCATCTATCTGCTGTTCAACCAATGCGGCATCTCGAACTCTGATCCTCTGTGGTGAGTCTCATTATACTTATATTATAAAACTCATCCAGCACAACACGAGCATTCGCAAGAAATAATGAGAATTCGAGTTTAAAGATATGTCTAAGTGGTTTCGTACTTTACTAGTTGTACTGATTTATATTTCACAAAAGTCGTTAACATTGGCTTTCGTAAATAAAGTTGTACGGTCATATAGCGGCCGCTGAATGGCGGCTGGACAGACGCTCCTAAAAACGGCGGTGGGTGTTTCACATGTCCGCGTCAGAAACGCTCTGTATGGCCGGCTGCATTGTTGCGGCATTATATGACTACATCGCTTTTAGATAACAAAACTCGGTACATTTTTCTTCCCTACTCTTTTTCAAAACAACATTGAAATCACAATACCGTTGTCCAGTGACTACAACCGCAACTTCACCGACGTGAACTCCGCGATCGAGAAGGCGGCGGCGGGCCCGGGCGTGTACCGCGCCGTCTGGCTGCTGGTGCTGGCGCTAGTGCTCAAGCTGGTCATGACCATCTTCACTTTCGGCATTAAGGTGCCCTGCGGACTTTTCATACCCAGTCTCGCGCTGGGCGCCATCGCGGGCAGGATCGTGGGCATCGGTCAGTATAACTAAACTTTATAAAATGTGTCATCATCACCATGGACGGCCTTGCTTCACTTACTTCTAAGTATAGAATGCGACGCGGATCGATTAATGTGCTCAAATAAAGAAGTATAGCGGAACAAAGTAATTTTGGCCACACCAAAGACGAAACGAACGCCGCCGTAATGTTTTTAGAATAAATTTTAAGTCTCATGTCACGGAACTATTGCACAAATGTTTACCAACAGCGCCCGCTGTCAATGTCATTCGAGCGTAAATTCGTTGTAAAAGTGTTAACGAAAATTAACTGCTTTGAGCAGGGTTTTGTCATATTTCTATAATAGCAGCGGCACCATCACGTTTGTTATGATGCATGCACTGTTCGATTATTTGTAAGTTATACTTCTTTCTGCTGTAGACGGAAAAGTAAGGAAATGTATCAAGATGAAATGCTGTGGTGTAAACTTGTTCGTTCGTGTCGCCCTCTGGTCCCTACTGCATGGGACGGGATGGGATACAGGCGTGATGTTATGTTCTGGTGTTCAATAAGTATTGTTTGTTTGCCAGGCGTGGAACAACTGGCGCTCAACTACCCGAAGGTGTGGCTGTTCTCGGGCGAGTGCTCCACCGGCGACGACTGCATCACGCCCGGGCTGTACGCCATGGTGGGCGCCGCGGCCGTGCTCGGCGGGGTCACGCGCATGACAGGTACCATCGAAACATGCTTTCATTCAATGTGATATTGATTTCTGTAAATTATTTAAAAAAGACACATTTAAACATCAAAATAAATCATGTTTTAGATGAGTTCAGTGCTTCCTATTCGGCTACTCTAAGAACCACAACACTACTCACGAACTACTCTGACGTAAACAGAGGTCACGGTCTCTTTTAAAGTCCAGACATAATCTTAGTCAGGCCTTAGGAGGACCATGCCATTTCAATTAGTGCCGAATTCTGGGCCGACCCATTTAGATTGCCATCGACACGCTAAGGAGAAGACTGGAACAGTGGCTTATCATACTTGTACGCTTGCAGTGTCGCTGGTGGTGATAATGTTCGAGCTGACGGGCGGCGTGCGCTATATCGTGCCACTTATGGCGGCCGCCATGGCTAGCAAGTGGGTGGGCGACGCGTTAGGAAGGCAGGGCATCTACGACGCGCACATCGCACTCAACGGGTACCCCTTCCTCGACAGCAAGGATGAGTTCCAGCACACCTCGCTCGCGGCAGACGTCATGCAGCCCAAGTGAGTCCTACTACACTAACGTCTCTTCAAAAAGTATCGTATTAAAATGCAAACTAGTGGATCAAAAAATGTACCTTATAAATGTTTTTCGACGTTAATTTTAAAAACTGTTGTCTTCAATGATTTTTCAATTCCGGGCTTTGCGGTCGGCGCATTGCTTCTAAGCTAACGTTGCTACCTATAGTTCCCAATTCATTAATTATAAATTACGAAATTGGAGTTTTACGAATGCTATGCGAAATTACTATGATATAAAAACTATATAAATGAAACCATATAGCAGCATATTATAATATAAAAAATACTGCAAATACTATACACAAGAAACGCATATAACGAAAAAAATTACTGGGTGCATAGTAAATCTTTGAAAATGTCACTTTGTTCCGAAACGATAACATATCATGTACTTTATAATCTTCGCGATTGTGTGTTTAAACATTGTTATTTTCTAGCCTCATCAAACTTCTACTTTCTCATAAACAGTTATTTTTAGCAATAAAGCAAATAAAATGTAAAAAAAAATACAATTAAAAAAAATGGCTATTGATCAAACTGAAAAATAACAGTACCACTCAGCTTTTGACATGATCGCTGATCATTGGTCACATATTGAGATATTTTTACCGATACTTACAACAAACCTGGGCAATAGCTAAACATTCCACTATAGCGTATAGTTAGATAGACTTTTACTTAGGTAAGTTATAGAGACGAAACTTAATTTAAAATCACGCCAAAATGCAATGATTTTCGACTGTTTTTGTTTTTTTTTTTCTATGCTGTGACGTAGCTGCTCGCGACCGCCTATGCACTAAACGTCGATTTTTGCAATTTGCCATTTTATGCAATTGTTTAATTATAATTAATTTATTATCGTAGTCATTTGTTTTACTTATGTTTATGCTTCCACTTCTTAACTAACAATATTAATGAACAAAAATGATTAACTGTCATGCAAACTTTTCCACTATTAACTCCTTTAGCGGATACATTTTAAAAACTCCTTCGTGAGTGCTCATTTTCGCTATAGGGAGACTTCCTTATAGCAAAAGTTGTGCAGCCTCAGCGGACCAGACTGTGCGTTGTTTATCAGTTAATGAATTTGAGATTTTTATGAAGAAGATGGAAATCCTGAAACAAACATATTATGAGTAAAACCAAACATCTTTGATTTGTTTCGACTGTTAAAATTTGAACTGTTTTTACACTGAACTTCATTGCGACTTGCGATATACCTTGCATGCTTGCTTAAATGCATTGCTAATATTATAGTAAATTAGTTATTGTTAAGTATTAGTATTTGTCAAAAGGCTATTGGAAGTAATGTCGGGATATCCGGGTGTGACGCCGCTGCGCGCCGTCCACTTTGCATGCAGTCATTGTTCTAATTTGTTTATTGCGCTGAGCTTTTTGCTATTTTACGACAGTATATTATTTACTTATATTATTTTAATTTTATTTGTTTGTAAATCATAATAACCAAAAAATCTTACTCTCGAAACAATTGTAGACATTAAAATATGATGTGTTATCCACTGCGCCAACTTAACACTCTTCTGATATGGAACGGTTCTGGCCGAACATAAAATAAAACTTCTAATTCAAAATGAGAGAGTGAGATATGAGAATGTGGTAAACAATGCTTGGCTCCCAAGAGAGCCACAAACAATAGCTGTTTAATTGGTCATTAGTGTTCATGAGACATTAGAAGTCACTTATTATTACTTCTTTCAGTATAATAAGGCAATTTGTGCGATGACTGATCCTATATTGCTGTTTTTGTGTCTAATTGGTGGGTGGTGTTTGCAATAGTTTCATTCCATTTCGTGTTTAGTTTAAGTTATTATCAATAGTATTTTTAAGCAATACAATTTTTACTAACAAATGAATCTTTTAGCTGTCCGAAATAAAATGATAAATTTTTGTGTCATTGTCGCTTGTACCAGACGCAACGAGACGCTGTCGGTGATCACGCAGGACTCGATGACCGTGGACGACGTGGAGACATTGCTGAAGGAGACTGAGCATAACGGCTACCCTGTGGTGGTGTCCAAGGAGTCGCAGTACCTGGTCGGCTTCGTGCTGCGCCGGGACCTCAATCTGGCCATAGGTACAGCACCTTGTCATTATATAGCCAAACTAAAGTATGCGCTTAGGGGATCATCGTCTATCGTCGGAAATGCGAACGCCCGATGATGAGATCTAATATAGAGCTGTTACAATCATGGAAGTACTTGCCTATTTTGTATTACAATGTTTTCAGAATGTTATATTAACAACTCTATACAATTCTAAAAAACTTTTCAAAACCTTTGAGTGACAAATGACGATCTGAGACCGGAGTTGGTAACCCGACAGACAGAAAACTCCATACAAACGCGCAATGATAGGTGCACTACTTCTAAGCGCAGTAGCAAAACATTTAGAATCACTCTGAAGGGTTACTTTGTGGTGCGACGACTTCCTCTGGTTCACCAGTACATCATGTCATCTTCATACTTTGTGGTGCGACGACTTCCTCTGGTTCACCAGTACATCATGTCATCTTCATACTTTGTGGTGCGACGACTTCCTCTGGTTCACCAGTACATCATGTCATCTTCATACTTTGTGGTGCGACGACTTCTTCTGGTTCACCAGTACATCATGTCATCTTCATCCTGCTACCTTTATCTTAATGTATTTGTGATGGCGAAGCATTTATGTATTTTACTTCCATTCCAAAATTAGAGTTTATATATTTTTTAACAAATTTAATGATGATTTTGACTGCTAACTTTCGAATCTGAAGTCGATACGTAACCGCAATGATAGATGAATGTTATCCTAGGATCAAATCACCTCACCACCACCTGAGTTGACATTGTGGGATGCAATAAATATATATATTGAGTATAAAGTAAATTAAATTAGTGAAACTCTGCAGAAGTCATCTAAACATGATAAAACAACATACAATTGATTTGATGATACTTTTGAAGTGAAACCTTCTTTAGGCGGGTTGGGCATTTTTGAGATGGGAAAAACCATTGAACTCGCGCCACTGTTACCGTAAGCGACGCCGCGCGTTTTGTTTATAAGACTATTAAAAACATATCCGCTTCGGATGTGTTCGGCTGTCCTCGGGATGTACTCGGTTTTAATGTATATCCGATATGTCAGTGAGTGTTGGCAAAGTATTCTGCTTGTGTTTTATTTTTACTTCTGTCGGCACTCCCGGAGTGCCACTTTTTTTTTCGGGTTCAACAACCGTAGTTAGTATTACTTGAGTATCAGTTTTTTTGTGTAAACTTCACAGGCGTGATGGGTCACACACAATCTAAACACGATAAAACAAAAAAACATATTTTCTCAACTCGTACAACAAGTGACTATAATAACAGAAGTCGTTGACCCCAAACAAAACAAATATCAAAGTAATTATTTTTTGTTTTACCATGTTAAAATATCGATATATGTACATCACGTGTGCCGTCACGTGTGTGTGGAACTGCGGAGATGTGCTAGCTAATATTAATTAACTGTACATGCGCCACTCTTCAGTAAAGTGTCGTTCCCTGCAGCGAACGCGCGCCGCACCATGGAGGGCATCACAGGGCAGACGGTGGTGATCTTCGCGGGCGCCAGCCACCAGCCGCTGTCGCCGCCGCCCTGCCTCATGCTGAACCGGATCCTGGACATGGCGCCCATCACCGTCACCGACCAAACGCCCATGGAGACCGTGGTGGACATGTTCCGCAAACTCGGCCTTAGGCAGACGCTCGTCACGCACAACGGGTAACTATTCTACTAATCAAACAGATTTAAGATACTGTAGAGAGACTATCAGAAGAAATGTCAAAGAAAAACTGTGATCCCTGTCTCAGTGACACTATTTAGCATATTAAATAAGAAATCATAACCATCTTTGGCATGATACGATACACTTGAACCGACACCGACCTTTGATTACCCACCGGCTGATAGATTGACGTACCTAATAAAATTATTTCATTTATCTAAATACGCAGTAAATTATAAAATACTGACGAAAATAAATCGTAGTTTAGTCCAGTCATTTTATCACGACGAGGTTTGCATACAATGTGACCTGTCATGTAGAACGTATGACACGAGACATAAATTATCCGTAGGTGATACCTATTATTCAATGTCATTCGAATTTTCAATGTGTTTGAGTGTGCGTTGGAGCACGGCACATATTGTAAAGTTATCCACACTAACATTCCGGAAACCTCCGATCTTGTTTGGGACTGTACAATTCAAATATTTGTGTTTGACAGGCGTCTCTTGGGGGTCATAACCAAGAAGGACGTGCTGCGCCACGTGAAGCAGATGGACAACGAGGACCCAAGCTCTGTGCTGTTCAACTGAGCCCACGCCATACCCTGCACACACTCTCAGCGTGATACGTCATACACACCTGCCGGTCAATTTTATAAAAAGCTCAACGTGAAAACTTAGGTGAAGTGAATGTGGAGTTAGTTGTCATTCCACGTGATGCTAGTTATGGACTCTACTGACAGCTCACTCCACCTAAGTTTTCACGGTGAGATTTTACGGACTAGATCGGCTGTTTCAAACATTGAACGTTTACGTCATGCAAGAGTACGCCCGCCACACATGCTCACCCTCGTACCCCTTCACGATACTGCGCTAATGAGCCACTGACATACATTGGTTGACACGTGTGCATCTGAATTTACCGATTCGAGTCGTACTTCAGTGACATTGACAATGTGGACCAAAAAAGATGGACACCATAGATTTAAGTTTGGAATCCACCACTATCTCTCAAAAAACGTGGCTGAGCTACCTGGGGCCACTCGCTCGATACGCGCTTCGACGCTCATATACGTGGCTGCATCGACACGTGAGAGCAAATGCGGAGTTCGCAGTAAACGCTGCCACTCGACACTCGCACGCGGTTCGTGATGACTAATGCGAGTGGGCGGCTGGGCGCATGTGCGGCGGGCGACTATTAACGATTATAATATCGTGTGATGTGCAGCTACTCATGTGTCATCGTTAAACTACTGCAACGTACGATCTTACGATAGGAATTAATTGAATGTGTGTGGTCAGTAGTCATAGTTAATGTAGTTGTAACTTCCAACGGGAGGCTGTTTATCTTGCATCACTCTAACGCGTCGCTTTATTAATGTAATTGATTTTTGTGTATAGAATATAAAACAGATGTGTGTAGTGTAGAGGAAGTATATACGTGTCGCGCTCGCAATTGGTTTGTATATTTTGCTGTAACTCTGCGTAATATTCACACAAGTATATCGCAAGTAGTCAAATTAACACTTTTGCATAAAAATAATGTTCGTTGTAATTATTTTTCTTCGCTATTTAAGTACATAAACAAATTATGTATCATAAATGTTTCTTTTTATACAGAGTATTAAATGAATAACGATGATCACAACGATTGTCACTATTTTGTAATATTCATGTCGTAGTTGTACATGAGCGCGCGCGAAGCTGTTGCTTCGCGCACATCGCAATATTCGCTCAAGTGAAGTAGATGATATTCAGTATTTTTTATTTTAAGTGAATTAGCAAACATTTTAATATAATAGATTAATCAATTCAAATGTAACATATAAAATATTTTTTTGAATCATTATTATCAAGGATTTTAACCGTAAGCTATACATATACATATTCGCTATACATATTCGCTGTATGAATAATGAACAAAGACGTTAGATATTAATATATGAACTAATTTATTTCTTGCTTGTTTTCAAATAATCTGATATTTTACACGAGGTTTTTATGTAAATAATGTATCTCATATACTTAAAGCATAATGTTTTATCTACATCTCATTTTAACTAGAGTTATAGAATCGAATATATTGTTTTTATAGCATGCTAACTGTGTTTGTACGAGCACATAATGTAATCGAGCCTAGCAAAGAGTAGAAGGCAGTCGAGTCGTGTGGAAGCGCGTCGCTCGTCCGCCACGTGCGCGCGACCGTCGGCCACGTGCGCGCTACCGTCGGCCACGTGAGGGTAGCTCTGTGTGTGAGCCAACTTGTTGTGTATATATATTGTACATAAATATATTATGAACTTGTCAGAAAATATTAATTAACAAGCCTAAAAGTCGCCCGTCCCTGTATCAGTAGTGTTGTACTATTCATTGCATTGCATGTCCCACGTACTTCTCACGTACCCAAGTACTCACCGTGGCACGACTGACGAGTATTTATTCAGACGAATGTCGGTGCGCGCCGCTACCTTTGACTTTACTCATATAATTGACTTTACTCATATAATTGACTTTACTCATATAATTGACTTAAGCATTGACACAGGGATGAGGTTGTCTTAGAATACGAACTAGAATGCAGCTGATGTCGTTTATTACAATTATGATTAAATAAAGTATGCTAACATTATAACACAATACGTTAATAAATCATGTTTAAATGAATTCTTTAAATAATGTCTTCTGGAGCCTTTTACAACTACGAACTAAACGCGGTGAGGTGGCGCTGGAGAGCGGAGAGTCTCAGCGTCCTTCAATGTTTAAATATTGTACTGTTTATATGTATTTTTATATAAAAGAACTGAGAATTTAAAATTATAAACTTCTAAGTATTAGTAAATATTGTATGTAAGTTTACACGAGTGCGTGTCGCCTTCCGGCGCGCGCTACTTTTTATAATAGATTTTATAAATATCATGTATTACAGTTGCAATATTGAAATCACAAGTAATTTGCACCTTGGTTCTAGTTTTTAAGCCAAGATTTATTTATTTTAAAGTTTCAATGGTTTAAAATGAGATTTTAAAATGTTATTCCTCGCATGCCACCAACACAATGTCGCGTGGCCAGGGTGGTGTCGTCAAACTATGTTTAAAATATATTATTATAGAATTTGTTGTAATCTGTATTTTATTATTAGAAGGTTACTAGACTTTTAAACGAATCTCTGTCCCTTTAAGAGTATAAGAGCTAGCGCGCACTGCGGTGCGTTATTTCTTCCGTACGGTATAAAAACGCAGTAACTGGCACTGGCGGGGAAACAAATACAAGTTTTTACATTCGAGTCTCACTTAGCTAAAGTTGTGCGCGCGCGTCATCATCGAAATAAACTACCCATACAAAATTAGCAGCAGGAGGCCCATTGTGAATAAACCGCAAGCGTTTTTTCCATCGCGGTGTGGGCACTTTGACATTCCATACGATAAAAAATCTCACGGCAGTATGCGCTAAGCCTAAGGCGCAGTCCTATTGTTATTGCTCGTGCGATAATGCGTGCGTCCGACGAAAATGATAGTGTGCCCGTGCGTTCAAACATACTGATATCTATTGAATGTCCTATTGAAGGTTGCGAGATCATGCGATGCGGCCTAATTTTCTAGTTTTCGTCGCGCGACCATCGACGCATCGTATTGATCGAACGATAAAACATACTGATCAGTACTGAATGTCCTGATGGCGTTCGCGCGACCAAGTGGAGAGGAGGGGCCAGGGAATACCAATCTTTGTTCCACATCAATAAGAGTATAACGAGTACAATCACTGCGTATTCCATTAATATGTAATGTAATGTTTCTGTTGACAAATATTCGTAAAAATCTTCTTTTTTCCGTACGTCGCAATACTTAATTTTTTTTTAAATTGAAAGATTGTAAAATTTACCGCGCTGATTTCGGTTTTTATAGAGTATATTATGTGGTCCATATTTTCTTTTTTTAATGCTATTTACGATTAAATAAATATTTCCCGACAGCAAAAACTGTGCATCCCTCTTTTAAGAGCCATTTCGAGTGTGAGCGCATCGCTCCAAAAACAGGACACACGATTTCTTATCGCGCGAGCAGTTTCATAGCACGATGAAATCGCATCGCATCATCGCGCGAGCGATGACGATAGGACGGCGCCTTAGTCTCTTATTCTTAGTGCCACTCATAATTGACCAGATTTGAATTATTAATTAGTGCCGCAGCTTTCCCACAAGACCGTGGTGGCATTTAAATGACAGTTAATTGTAGCACAAGTTAGTGGATTATTAAAAAAATGTTCCTTAAAATATAACTTCTAAAGTTAACATAATCATAGTCAAAAACTGTAATAATACTAAACATTTATTTCAGACCACAAATAATCCATACAGAACAGTAGTGTAGTTAGTATTCAATAGTAGATTGTACACCTAGTGCATAAAAGAAGCCATTTTACCCCGAGAGGTTTGGCGAGGGTGAATTGTTAACTCGAGGGGTAAAATGGCTCGTTTATGCCCGAGTTATACACTCTGTTCTTCACTTCGATTGTGAGAAAATAAAACGGGCATAAATTATATAATAGTATTTTCACTGTTCAAAAAAGTTGCAAAATTGAAGAAGAGAATAGTTATAATCCTCGCCACTAAACTTTTTAAAAGTTTTTGTTCACTTCAGTGAAAACTTCTTTAGGCGCGTTGGGCATTTTTTGAGATGGGAAAAATCCATTAAACTCTCGCCACTCTTACCGTAAGCGACACCGCGCGTGTTTTGTTAATAAGACGATAAAAAAATATACCCGCTTCCGTTGTGTTGGCTGTGCTCAGATTTACTCGGTTTTAATGTATATCCGATATGTCAGTGAGTGCTGGCAAAGTATTCTTATTAGCTACTAATACTTACTAGCTTCATATTTTCTGACTGACCGACTTCTTGACAATTCAAAAGTGCCTGTAAATGGTTTAATTGAAATAAATGCTTTGAGTTTGAGTTCTGTTTGTGTTTTGTTTTCATTTCTGTCGGCATCTTCGGAGTGCAACGGTTTTTTTTTTAATTTTCAACATGTGTCATTCGACTTAGGTACTTCATACTGCAAAGCCATAAAAACGTTTGTTTGCGTTTTTAAATAGTAAATGACAACTCTTTTATCTGGTTTTACTAAGTTAACGATAGAAAACACGGAAGATATATAAATTTAAAGCAAATTAAATAAAATAACGACTTTAATCTGCGACGTTTTATTGTGCGTGTGGCTGTTGGGCTTGATTATCTTAGTCTTAGAAAAAAAAATACTTTTTTGCACTAGAGCATAAAAAGCGACTTTTTTGCCGATCGTCAACAGATTGGACGACAAGGTGTGACTGATCAGGTATATTCGGGACAATCCCACTTACCGCATAACGTGCTCAGGTGCCCTATGTGCTAATAAAATATATAACATAAAAATACTTATGTAAACTTACAAAAGCTAAAAAGCAAATTAGCTTGTTTCTATTTTAAATGAAACTAACTGCGCCCCGCGGTTTCACCCGCATAAGTGTGTCTCATCTCTGTGCCAAATTTCATACTATTCCGTTCAGTCATTTGTGCGTGAAGAAGTAACAAACATGCAAACACACTCAAACTTTCGCTTTTATAATATTAGTGTGACATTTATCTAAAGCAATAGTTGCCTGTCTGGTTCAAATAATAATCATCATAGTCGATGTTGTTCCCACATTATTGAAATGGATGTATTTTATTTATTGCTAGCTGCGCCCCGCGGTTTCACCCGCGTAAATGTCGATCCCGTGGGAAAATTGGGATAAAAAGTAGCCTATATGTTATTCCAAGGTGTCAGCTACCTCTATACAAAATATCAAAATTGCCAGCCGTTTGACTAAATTGTTCCTAAAATCGAAGTGACCAGAGAAAAGCACAGCCTTATAACTACCAACATATTAAGTTGGCCACTGTTTTATTAAAAGAAAGAACCTTATTTCCTTTTTCGGCTAGATTTTCTTTAGAAAGGGTGTCTCATTCGTCTGGATCTGAACTCTGGTACGTGGGCCTATAAGTTTAAGAATCCCTGCACTTGGGACATTCAGCAACATCGACACTAGGCGAGGACAGTCTGAAGGAACTGAAGGGGTGAGACAAGTCAAGTCAGCTGGACAACGGAAGTATGCCGGAGATCCCGGAGCACGGTAATGACTAAGAAGTTTGCTTGACGTCGTTGAGTGTGTATTATGTAACTATGACATCCCTTTATTACCCTGTCACTCCGGTCCTGTCCTGCCACGTGAAGATCCTGTTGTTAAGCTGAGGGCTTGCTATTCATCTTAGTCCAATATTCTTGAATAGTAACACCTTTTCGTCAACACTGCTGACGATCGTGAAAAAAAGTTTCTTTTGTTTACAGTGTTTACGAATGGGACGTTTTTGTTTTTTTTTTATTATTCCCGATCAGTAATACCTCTGTGGTGTAATTTTGAAGAACGTACATACATACCTATGCATATTTCAAGAGAACAGGTTTAAAAAGTGGAGTTCTCAAATCACAGGTACTCAACGATGATTACCTGTGATACTAAATAGAAAGCCCGTATTTAGAATTTTCTTGATTAGTTACTATAATACGTATACTACTGATTGTAAAGTAAAAAAGAAGCTTTTATTTTTGATTTGATGTTATTTTTTTTGCTTTGAAAGTCGTAATTAAAGCATTTTAAAAATATGTTGAACTCCACTTTTCTAAACCTTGACTCGTGAACTCAAAAACAGTTCCATTAGTCAACACTGTGCACGACAGGAACTGTTCGAAATGAAATGCGTTAATTTTGAAGATAAAATTTTTTTATTGCTAAATTTTAAAACAGCCCAACGTGGCCGAGCCGAAGGTTCGACCACTTTTAGGCCGAAACCGAACCTTCGGTCGGACACTATAAACTAATTGCTTTTATGCAGCAATGCTTTTTTCAAAAATATTCAATATTCTCTTCAGACTTACGCTACGATTTTATTATATGTATACAGGGTCAAATTAAATTAGTTAGCGAAACTCCGCAGACCAGATGCAATGCAATGGGTACACGAGAAAACAGAAAAGTTAATTTGAATTTTTTTTGGGGTCATGGATCGTAGTTAGTGTGACATGTTATTGTTACATAGTCACTTGAAAAAACCTGTTTAAAAATCATTTTTTTTGTGCATAGTTTACAGAAGTATCGATATAAACACGACAAAACAAAAGAAAACCGGTTTTCCCAACTCTACTTCATGTAACATCACTTCCAGCGGTTGTTGACTCCCAAAAAAAGCATAAAATATTTTTCACTTCTTATTCTCTAAAAGTTCGCCTATAAGTTGTGCGTAGGCGACATAATAGTAATTTATAAAACTGTTGCATAATGAGGGGTATTAAACACGAGTGTCACGAGTGTTTATACCTTATTATGTGCAGTTTTATACAACTTTTTATCTACTCTCATACATTGAGATTGAATTTACTAAATAAAAGATCAAAGTTCAAAAAGTAAGACATACTTTACTGCTTATAATAATTATTTTCGACTTGGCTGGTAAAAGGTTGTGAGTTATTTCCGTCGCCGCATCTAAAATATCGGGCAGAGTCAAATTTCCTTCACATTCACTGGTATCAGACATTTTTAAGCAATAATAGAATAAAACACTAAATTCAGACAAAACGTAAAAATGGCGCCCAAAACTTAGCTCTTCACCGCAATTTAGCGCAACCACAGATAAGTAAAATTTACACAACAAAACTTCACGCTCCCGTATCTCATCCCGTATACATATGTAACGAGTTCGATTAAAAAAAGTTAATGTCCGTGACTACCGCAGGACCACCAACGCCAATCGCTTCCATATTTGGTAAATAATTAGTGCTCAATTGGTACTAATTAGTACTCGAACAACAAAATTGGTACCTTAGTAGTTTTCGAGAAAATCGACTTTGAAGGTGGTCCTGCGGTAGTCACGCTCCCTTCAGCAGGACCACCATGAGCGCCGAAAAAGGGCCCACGCTACAGCTATTCTAAGTATACAAATAATTAGTACCCATAAATGTGATATATTTGGTAAAAAAAAACAGAACTGTAATATTTGTATTTACCGAGAAATCAACGATGATAACTTTCTCGGAATTGTTCAGCAGGACCACGATTTTGAATGTTGATTCCAAGTTAGATAAGCTTGTCGCTTTCCTCAAACCTACATAGAAAATTAGTACCCTGTAAGATAAAATTAGTACCCAAAATTCAAAATTAATACTCCAGTAGTTTACGAGATATACCATGCCATTGGTGGGGTGGCGGTAGTCACGGTGCCAAATTTTCATTTCAAGATTTCCCTATTAAAAACTCTGTGATTTCTTCCCAAATTTATACAAAAATTAGTACTCCTAAAGAAGTTAAAGCGACTAAAAATCCAGATTCCTAAGTGTTGTATTTTAAGAGAAATTAGCTTTCATTACTTTTCCATACTAAATGTCCGCGTATAATCCGACCAAATTATGTTGTCAATGGTACCAATTCCCTTGTTCACAAACTAAACTAAATTTGAGTTCAGTGCATCTTTATCTTTCTGTTTCATTATGAAAAGGACAGACAATAAATTTTAGTTTAGTTCTGTCAAAGTAATCAACGCCTGACACGTACGTGACGGACGGACGTGATTAAAAACATGCCTACTAAAGTTACGTCAATTTACGTCAGACGCTGATTAATTTGATAGGACTAAACTAAAACTTGTCTTTTGTCCTTTTCTTAATGAAATAGAAAGAAAAAGATGCACTGAACTTAAATTTAGTTTAGTTTGTGAACAAGGGAATCGGCACCAATGGTGGTATTGAGCTGTTTAAGAGATGTACACTCGTGCACATAAATTTATGGATGTCAGAATAGTACTAAAAACAGTTAAATATCTAAATTTTTATACAGTGTATCTAGTACATATTAAGAAAAAAATAACCTATCGCTACCCATGGCCTGTGATACCTTTGTTATTGACGTGGGCAGGTAGGTAAGTACTCGAATAATTATTTTTCTGTAGGTATTGTAAGTAGGCACTTCCTTCTGTATTTTTGTAAATGAATATCATTACGAGCGATAGGCATTTCTTTCCTACTAAGTTACCGTTGCTGCAAGCAGTAAGTACCTACCTAATTATTAAAAACCTAATTTACCATGTTGCTAATAACGTAAGTATAAATGGATTACAAACTTTACATGAATATCGAAACTTTTTCCATTCTGGTTTATCGAACCTATTTGCTGGATAAATAACATAGTTCTAGTTTTGTTTATGGTTCTACTTACTAGTATGCCTATCTTAATAGTCCAATTTAATTGATTGATTAGTGATACTAAACTTAAGTGCACATTTTATATTGTTGTATATGTTTTTAGTACTTACTTAAAATTTTACTGATTTTACAAATTGTTATCGAACTGTGATTTATAATTAATAAAACTTATTCGATTAATAAATGTGTTTTATCTACTATTCATAATCTAGCTTTAACAAAGTGGGTATATATTGAATAGGTAACTAAAAATACACCCAAGGTCCACAGATATGTCAGTGGAAATTTGATAAAATTGGAAATTTAATTAAAGACTTTTGGTACTGAAAAAATACATACCTATTACTTATGTAATCCTTTTATACTTACGTTATTAGCATCATAGTAAATAAGGTTTTTAATACTTAGGTAGGTACTTACTGCTTGCAGCAACGGTAAATTAGTAGGAAAGAAATGCCTATCGCTCGTTAATGATATTCATTTACAAAAATACAGAAGGAAGTGCCTACTTACAATATCTACAGAAAAATAATTATTCGAATACTTACCTACCCGCCCACGTCAATAATAAAGGTATCACAGGCGATGGGTAGCGATAAGTTATTTTTTTTTCTTTCTTAATAAGTATAAGTTCAGTTTGTATAAAAATTTAGATATTGAATGTTAATACTATTCCGACATACATAAATTTATGTGCACGAGTGTACTTAAACAGCTCAATACTATTGACAACTAAATTTGGTCGGGTTATATGCGGACATTTAGTATGGAAAAGTAATGAAAGCTAATTTCTCTTAAAATACAACACTTAGGAATCTGAATTTTTAGTCGCTTTAACTTCTTTAGGAGTACTAATTTTTGTATAAATTTGGGAAGAAATCACAGAGTTTTTAATAGGGAAATCTTGAAATGAAAATTTGGCACCGTGACTACCGCCACCCCACCAATGGCATGGTATATCTCGTAAACTACTGGAGTATTAATTTTGAATTTTGGGTACTAATTTTATCTTACAGGGTACTAATTTTCTATGTAGGTTTGAGGAAAGCGACAAGCTTATCTAACTTGGAATCAACATTCAAAATCGTGGTCCTGCTGAACAATTCCGAGAAAGTTATCATCGTTGATTTCTCGGTAAATACAAATATTACAGTTCTGTTTTTTTTACCAAATATATCACATTTATGGGTACTAATTATTTGTATACTTAGAATAGCTGTAGCGTGGGCCCTTTTTCGGCGCTCATGGTGGTCCTGCTGAAGGGAGCGTGACTACCGCAGGACCACCTTCAAAGTCGATTTTCTCGAAAACTACTAAGGTACCAATTTTGTTGTTCGAGTACTAATTAGTACCAATTGAGCACTAATTATTTACCAAATATGGAAGCGATTGGCGTTGGTGGTCCTGCGGTAGTCACGGACATTTTCAAGTTTGCTCTTCTGCTGAGTGCTGTGGCCTCGATCATTCATTTATAATCATAGTGATTCTCTATTTTTCTGCACTTTCCCATGAAATGCGCAATCTTATGTCAATATCAAGTTTTTTTACATTATAAAAACGAGAACTTAGTTTGTGTTCATTTATTTCATTAAATACATTTTACAATTGGTTACGGATATTAGTACATAATATTATTACAATTTATAAAGACCCTGTTTATGTTAGATAGACCTAATGGACCGGCTGAATGAATTTCTTGTTAATAATTTGGTTAACACTTCTCAAATTCATTTAAAAATTAAAACATTTTCTCATTAATAAGTATGATTAAAAAACATGCAGCCTTTTTTTCTTTAAGATCTAACACAAACAAAGTCCATCGCAGCTAAAAAACTAAGAAATAAATATTGTCATTAACATTATTACAAAGGCAAACATATCACAAAACAACGATTAAAGAAAAAATATAAATATGCAATTGTTGTGGAACAATAATGAACTACAGTGAAACGCGATGAGTGTGGCGGCAGCGCGTTCAAGCGCGGCCAGGCGCGGCCAGGCGCGACCAGGCGCGACCAGGCGCGGCGGCACCCGCGAGGTGGCGCGTGCATACAATACAGGCTTAGTTCTTACGTCATAGTCGTTCTGTACGTTAAGCATGAGTAGGGGAAATATGCGCATTGCCATTCGGAGCTCAACATGCATGACGCTGGCCTGGCCGCCGCGCGCTCCTGCAAGCAGCTGCCACCTAATTTCTTCTAGAGCACATATTTTATTAATCTATTTGAGATCAGTTATCTTGAAAACTTAGTATGTTAACTATTAGTATACCGATTTAAAAAAAAATATTAGTGTGGTTCTATAACATAAATCCGCTGCGCCGCCGGAAAATGTACAATATTAATTTAAGGTGATATGGAAAACTATTTCTAAATATACACTAAACAGCAAAATGTTATATGCGTTACAATAAGCTCTTAATAGTCCTGGGTACAGTTGACCTGCATTATATTAGTCAAAGTGTCGGCTTGGCCTCACCTTGCTTAATGCTTAAATTCGTATCTAATTTACACTAGGTTGGTTACATGTTCGTAATATTACACGTACGGGTATCAACGCCATTATTTCATAAAAGACAGCTATTACTAAAACTCGTTATTACTTATTTATAATTCATGGTCTGCCAATAACGAATATTATAATTTCCAGATAAATGATAATTATTACAAATTTCTGCAGATTATGTTTATTATTTCGTTCGAACTCGCGGGTAATCGCTGCAACCCAGCAATGGGCTGCGTTCGAACTCGATGATACACTAAACATTGATATCTGTTGTTTACCTTTTAGTGGTACCACGAGAATGTTGAACACAAATGGCTACATTACTATAAATATTGTTGAATGGTGGTTGAGTTTGGTAGTGTGGGGGGGGGGGCGGCGGTGCGGTAGTGGGGGCGGGGCTAAAGGGAGTGTTCAGCCGTACTCCTGCCGCTGTAGCGCTACCGACACCTTGTAGAGGCTCTCCATCATGAAGGACAGGTTCTGGGACAGCTCGTGCACTGGCCGCGTGATCGCCACCATGTCTGTCGAACAAACAAAATGTATCAACTTGTCTTTTTAGATGCGACTGCTATGTACCATCACCCGCACGTCTAAGTAGCACTTTAATAACGATGACTGTCCCTTACCGTTACAATTTTTTTTTCAATAAAAAGCTCAATACAAAATATGTTGTGATTACCTGGCTGCGCCTGAGCAAGTCCCTTGCAGTACACGTGTAAAAGGGACGTGACGTCATCTTCGGGCAATTCGCCTCTTTCGAGGATACGTTCGGCGTTGCGCTCACGCACCAGCGCTAGCGCGGTGCTCCATCTGTGACGAACGATACGTAGTCAGACATGAGTGTTAAGCGATCGTACAGTACGAGGCCGTTAATATCGCACGTCGATTTTCTCAAAAGTTGTTCGGCAAGTGAGTAAAACTAAACTGGATGTGGCGGCCATATGACATTTGCTTACTTTGTAAATACTCCAGTCACTTTAGGGTTTCACCTCGGATTCGAGATAATAAGCTGGAAACTCGTTTACAGCTTCATTTTGGCATTCTGAGAGTTGGTCTCAAAAGTCTCATAGTATCTCGTGTTTGCGTCGTAAGTTATTGGAGGTCAAAGGTCACGAAAATCGGTTTTTCGCGATTATCTTTGTTTCTATGGCTCCAATGACCTCAAGACCTATTATGAAAATTAAAGATACGAAAATTTGCCACAATTTTTGTCCTAACTTTTTTTCTGTACGCTCAACCCTTTTCGAGATAGAGGGCGGAGAGCACCCAGCGCTTAGGCATACATACTATAGTACAAGGTCAACCGTGAATCTCGGTGCATAACACCTTGTATACCTCTACTAAATCATTCATATATTGTATTAAATGATCTTTTATATTGCCAATTTCCCAGGAGATGATGATGAAGAAGAAGAAAAAAATTAATATATTTTTTCACTTCAGATTTTTGAAGAATTTTAAATGTACATTAAATTTTAATTGTAGATAGCTAGACAATTCATGACGACTCTTGAAAACAGCTAATTTACGTGGCTAAGGAGCAAAATGAGTCTGTAGTTCTTTAGAAGGGTCTTATCACCCTTCTTAAAGAATGACCACGCTCCTTCGCCACGCTTCTGGAGTTCTCCCAAAGAACAGGACAGTTGAAGAGCTCCCGAAGCTCTTTCAGCACAGGACTTATGCTTTTAGGAGATCGGTCGTAACCCCGGCCTCACCAGGGGCTTTGTCATTTTTAAACTATTTAAGAGGTGCCTCAAGTTCGTATTGGCTGACGTCTGGCAGGTTTTCAGTGAAGTGGCGGGGGTTAGGGTGGTTCTGGAATTCTCATTTTCAGAATCAGGCTGAGATGCATGCGATACGTACAATTGGCCATAGAAGTTTTCGACTTCCGAAAGGATCCCCGTCTTCGAAACGACTATATCCCCACTAGATTTGATCAACTTCGTCAGGTGGCTCCTCCCAAGTGATTGGAAGAACACTTTCAACCCCCAATTTTCCTCAGTTCTATAGAGCGTGTTTTGGAGCGTCGGAGTTCGCGACGTACCAATGCTCTAATCTTTTAGTTGAGTGCCCGTTGTTCTGACGAAGTGACAGGTGGGTTTTCACGTCGTTCATTCATAAGCTCAAAAGTCTCTTACGAAACTTTGGACTTCTTGCCCGTACGCCGCATATTGCAAAATCGCGTACCTTCCTCCCTGAGGATTTCCACCATTTGGTCGAGCTCTTCATCACGTCATTTGTGTTTTCCACGGCAGCGAATCGGTTCTCCAAGTCTGATGAGAACGCTTCAGATCCTAGCATAGTTTGGAACATATTTGGACGGAGTCTAGACTTCATCAAACGAGTTCGCTCGAGCTTAAAGTTGATATTCAGAGAGCCTCGAACAAGTCTGTGATCATTGCCGGTATTAAACCTGTTGATCCCGTTTCTGCTGCCAAACCCGTAGGAACCTACTATCGATTCGTTGCAATTCTGTACTCTCACTTTAGCGTTATATTATCCCATGAGAACGTTGTAGTGGGCCTTAGTTGTGGAATGCAAGGCTTTGGAGATGTCCTGTGCTAGCCTGTTCTACGCACTGGAGACTTCCACAACGTTGTCACAAAGGGATTTATTTACCAGGAACCCGACTCCGCCTTGGAATAGCTGGTCTCCCTCTCTAAAATACATAAGGTGACCCGATTCAAGGGTTATTGTGGGGACCTCTCGTCGGACATCACTCTACCCAAGAATGTGCCACCTTATTTTCCCGAGTTTTTCTTCGAGCTGCACTAGGTGTTCGTCGAGCCGTAACGTGCGTGTGGGTTATACGTCGCCAAGCGGCCGTTACCGTGACCGCCACCAAAATCAGGAATAGCAAGGCGGCCGGGAACTGGCGGCCGTGGTTGATTCTGACTTGCCATTGGAGGGTTTGCCCGTAATCTCCACCCTGGGCATGCGGGTTGGCGATTGCAGGTCGCACCTCGTACTAGTGACGCTGCTGCCCGTCACTAATCTGTGCCATTTAGCTGCGAAATTACATGGTTATACCGCCATTTGTCGGTTGTCAGTGCCAGATTTGTTGTTCAGCAGGGTCGAACTTGAGCAGGTGAGGTTGATTCTCTCTGAGGGATCGAATCCGCAACGAGGTGATCCGGCAGAGAACCAAAGTTGTCGACATAGCTCACAGAATAAGCAAGCTGAAGTGGCAATGGGCCGGCCATATTAGCCGTAGAACCAATGACCGTAAGGGGTAGACGTATTCTTGAGTGGAGACCGCGAATCGGTAAACGTAAGGTGGGACGCCCTCAGTCTAGGTGGAGCGACGATCTAAGCAGAATGACAAATCAAGTTGAATGGCGTGAGATAGGGGGAGGGGGTGGCCTATATCCAGCAGTGAAATGCTATAGGCTGATAATGTATTGTCTAGTTATGTATGTCGAAAAAATACTTTATTTAAAACAAATAAAAGATATTAAATATTTAACTACAAAATAGTAGTGAGGTCGAAATTATATCGATAAAACTGACAATATTTTTTAACAAGGTTTTTAATTTCAATAAAGTTTATTATACCATCCTTGTATTGAGTTTTATTTCAACCCGCTTTGTCCTTAATGACATAAATGTAATAATCTGTGTCACAGTTACGGCCTTTATTACTATTTAAATCCATAAACAGAATCAGCAATCGACAAAACCAAGTCAATACCATCACAGCACTATTGTCCATCATTACGTAATTTTTTGTCACTCTATGACGACAGTGGCGCAGCTGGCACGAATTTCTTGAAATTGCTCGCTTCTGCTCTAGAGGTGCGACACCGATATTTATTAATAATATCGAAATATTTTATTCTTATTGTTTTGTACAGACGCCAGCACATCAAGCTACCATAACTGTCAAGTTTTCCCAATCAACTTGAACCTTATGATTTAGCGATAAAGTTGAAAATCTATTAAAGAAATTTGACAGATTGTGGTAACTTGATGTGCTGGCGTCTGTACTTTCAACAGTGTCAAGTAATAAAATGTAAGTTTCTCTGAAAGAACAACCAATATTAATGCTTTTCCAAAACACTTGCTCGTTAAGTGGCTCTTAATGAACCGCTATTAATTAGGTCCATAATGCAGTGTATTAGAAACGCGTGCTTTTTACTTTACGTTACTGCACTAGTGCTATAACGCCACAGATAACTATTTACTAGTCGGAGGACGGAGACGTGCGTTTTTTTTTAAATCTCATCAACAAACAACGACTCATCGACTTCATATTTTCCATTCAAGTTAATAACAGTAAATGGACTACTCTATTTGAAAAATTTCTGCGTTTGGTATCAAGGGACTGTCAAACATAGACGACTGTGGCGTTCCCGGCATAGACAATACACAACAGTGTGATAGAGATGGGCATTGCGGTCATTACAATTAATCAATAATCTACTAACACTCGACTTTTAAAGAGCGTATAGTGCAGTATTATAAAATTTTCGTGATTTCTCAAACATAAAAGTTCAATACCAAATGTTTTATTTATTTATTAGTGCAGAATTCAGAGTAAATTAAATATAACGTAGGTTGGTTGGTTACCTTTATTTTTGTTTTTATTTATATAGTAAGTTAGTTAGTCATTTAATTTAGTATCTAGTGTAAATAGTTTGTAATAAAATAAGTTAATTGTATATTTTAACAAAATAAATGAAGTACGTTAAATAATAAAAAAATAAAAATAAAGTAATTGTGTTACATTAGTCACAGTAGAGCTCAAAGACAAAATTTATTTTTTTCTCTCTTTGACTGTTATATTCTTGTCACTTGTCAAATAACTGAAATACGTAGGTTGCCGTCGAGGTCGATATTCTTGTTATATTGACTGCTATCTACATCACTACGTGTCCTGTTATGGTGACTATGGCGTCGAGGGCACAAAGTTTTTCGAACTTTATGACTGGTTTTCTTTTTTGTCATCTTGTGTTACTATACATGAAATCTGACGAAAGCAGTTCACTTCAAATAAATGAAGAAGAGTTAAGGTACATACATAATTAACAAGGGAAATAAACAAAACAATGCTGTTTTATGACATTTATTTACATTTAAAATTCTGTCACCCAGTCGCGACCGTGGCGTGCTAGGCACATTTTGGTTTGTCGTCTACAAACGACTGTGGCGGTCTAAAGGTTAAATGATAAAAGATAGAAATATGGTGTCGCGGACTTTTTTGTAGAGTTAAGGCAAAGCAGATTGCCATACATTGTTTTTAATTTAATACAGCTGCTTAGGCAGCGCATGCAAATACTTCTGTTTCAAGAGTCAGGTATTTCTTTCCGACTTTATTTCTTAGTCAATAACTGTGATAGTTCAGCCAAAATGCATGATATAAATATATTTTATAGCCTATAACATTCAGGAATAATGTAGTTTTCTCATCATTATCATCTGCCTGCCTTTTCCCAACTATGTTGGGGTTGGCTTCCAGTCCAACTGAATAACAGTATTTTACATGGAGCGACTGCCTATCTGACCACCACAACCCAGTTACTGGGTAATACGATACCCCTGGTAAGACTGATTGTCAGATTTGGGCTTCTGACAATCCGTAACGACTGTCAAAGATCCATGAATGACATCCGGGACCATAGGCTTAACGTGCTCTCCGAGGCACAGAGGGGTCTTGGTATGTAAAGTTGGTCACCCATCCACGGACTAACCGCGGCAAGCGTAGCGTAACCTGATCGAGCGACCGGTGCGGCTGTTATTACTTAGCCACAAGCCCCTCAAGTTGTAGGTTTCTACCAGCAAAAAAAAATTGAATTTGGAGCATTAGCTCCGGAGATTATTACCCCCCCTACATACAAAACAAATTTCATGAGAAGATGTGTTGTTTACAAGTTGTGAATTTCATTTCCTACGAAATGTATAGGATTTTTTTTTGCGATGTTTGATTTTTCTAGTACTCAAATCAAGTCGATAAGTAAGGTAACTTAAGTTGATCCGAAGTTTTTTTGATCCATAAAAGAAACAGGACCAAAAAAGTTTTTGTGGAAATTGCTCATTTTCTTGCTGACTGTACATTTATTTTCAAAATTAGTGAGTGCAGATCAAAATGTTTCATAAAGTTAAGGACGGTCTCTTAGGACCGTTTTCCAGCTATAGGTTTAAAGTGCCTACTCTCACTGTCCCGTCTCAAACATACATCCTGTATTTTAATCAACATACAACCTAACTTTGTGTTACAGATCGCAAAAAACGTAAGAAAGTTCGAATTTCGCGGGCTACCTTTGTTTTATGTTTGTGTGAATTATTTGTCTTTGTGACTCACTTCTGCCTCTGTATGAGCTGTAGCAGGCGCGCTTCCTCATGCGGCGCGGGCGCATGCTCCGACCACGCGTCGGCCGTGCTCACCGCCAGCTGGTTGCGCACGGCGCACACTGCGCCGCTCATCTCCACACCCTGGGAAACATTACACACTTCACTCACTACGAGGCGGCTAGGCCAGGACAAACAAGTGAAACTGCTGACCTATTATGTCAACATCCCTCAGGTGAAGAGAGCTCACAGTGAGCTGTCAAAGTAGAAATGACAGCTTACTTCACTGAAGTTGAAGCAGATTGAGATTTTTACAGAATAGGTTGATCTTGCATTTGGTCGTCAAATAAAACTTTAGCCCGCCTACACCAAAAACACAAAAAAATGCGTTTAGCCCTAAATTTATATTTAAAACATCATTCTGTGTCTGTCATTTTCAAATCATTAACAAAACGATGTTTTGAATGCGTTTACCGTTAAACGTATTCAGTGATCGGTGGTGCTGGTGCAAGCGACCCTCCTGCGTGGAAGGCGACGTGATGAGATTACAAATAGTAATGACGATCCTACTGCTGTGTCACATTACCTTCAGATAGTTACCACTGTATACGTTGGAAGTAAAGTTAGGCTTTGGTTTAATGCCCAAGTAATAGGGGCCAAGCCTATTGTCAACAACCGGGCACTTTGTCCAAATGGAAAAGCCCACTAACACTTTGTCCGAGCTGGGAATCGAACCAAGGAGCTCACGCTCAGCAGTCACGCTTGCGACCAGACGCTTGCGACCACCACACCAACCAGGCAATTTCTTGTTTAGCTCCTTTATTAATCGGAGCATACGGTGCTGTTGTATTTTGCAAAAGGTAAATATGAATAAAGTTACGTTTTGTAAGGTGTTCAAAAATGAACTACGGCTGATACCATCGTTTGAATAATCTGCAAATGCTATATAATATAAAGTGGCAGCTGGAATTCTACATGCTTTTCGATAACCTGGTAGATAGAATTAAGGTAGTCAGTAGTAGAGGCCGCGGCCGGCTTGTTCGGGAGGCTGGTGTTTGTTGAGTGATCTGGATATTCTGTCCTCGATGACTTCAACAGTGTATGATGACGGGGCGGGTAGTATCAACTGTGTTCTTACGCGTTTTATGGAGAACAATATTATCAGTGAATGCCAAAATGCGTGATATTTCTAGTTTCTAAGGTTAGATTGCCGTCGTAACTTTTATGATAGTTTAGTAAGCAAATGCTGTTGAACAAGTTTGTGATGTAGGCGAAGTATGGTACATAGCTGCCGTTCTCCCTCCAACCCCCCAAGGGGCGTGGTGCAGGACGCTTGCGTGCATACATTGATCGCAAGCTCCGCGTGAACAGATGAGGTTGCTGTGACGCCGCGCGGCGCTCCGGCACAACAGTAAGGACAGCCGCGTCGATTGTATTGACTGCAGCTGACATCAAGAGGAAGCAGAGTATCCGACCTTGTTCTCCAGCGCAGCAGTGTAGACAGCCACTATCATCTTGTTGTTCGTCTCCAATAGCAAGAGCAGCTGGAAGATTAGCCGATACAAGGAACGTGCCAGCTCCTCGGTCGCACCGCGCGCCAGCTCCAGGACCTGTAAAGTGTGCAGTGAACTTAGTGATTTGAACGAACAAGCGTATTTCAAAAGATTCAGATGATATGTTTGATCTGCCCATCCTTGTTAAAATATTTTGTTTCCTAGCCGGATTTTTTTATATTTTTTTTCTGTTCATAGCTATTAGAGCATTAAATTTCAGTGAGGAAAATCTGCTCTATGTGAAAGTTATTCTCCTAAACTATTATCTATTAACATACTTCATATGTTATAACACAAATATATAATTAAGTGTGAGTGAACGTTGACTTTAAATAACAAAATGAAACTAGTGTTGGTATGTTTTGTCTTTGTTATTTTTTTTTTGAAACCGCCGTTCGAACCTCCAATGTATGCTCTCGACGATCGAAGTACGTCATTAAGTGTTCGTGGAGCTCTAGAGAACCGTAGCGAACAGCGTCACGAACGCGCGGATGATCAGCCATCAACGGTCCAGCCCATATCAGTGGCGGGTCCTCCGCCGCCGCGCGTTCCAGAACTGCTCCTAACTCTGAGGCCAGAGTTGGACCCCCTGCCGCCCCCACCCCCGCGCCCGCTCCGCTGCCCGCGCTGCCTGGGCCTGATGCCGCCGATGCCCCCGGAGCTGCTGCCCCCTCCGCGCACAGCGACAAGGTCTTCTGGATTACTTCCTGAAAGGGAACCCAGATACGATTACATGGATGTGCTGCGACGGCCTTGGCACGCAGTACGCAATTACATTTATGACATATTTGGTCGTTGTTGTTGTTGTAATTATGTTTTATAAATATTTTCAAAAACGCAACTTACAATTATGTTTTTAAATTCTTTATATAATTTGAATCTATACTAATATTATGTATAAATGGGAATGTGTGCCTGTCTGTTATCTCTTCACGCTTAAACCGCTGAACCGACTTAAATGAAATTCGGTATCAGGATCAAAACTTATGCGGGTGAAACCACGTCTAAGTCAAGGAGCAGCGGTCAACCATGACTAGATATGATTTAAACCATTGAGCCAGTCTTTATTTTGAGGTTGAGTCAAATGAACCTAGGTCGTATGAAGATAATGTTCACATTCGTATGAATCGCTTGATAACAGTTTGCTTAGATGACTGTGTACATTAACAGATGTTGTATCATCGCTGGAGAAGTTGGTTGCGTCCGTTGTTCTTTTTCCAGCGGTAACCTTTTCGGACAATCCCGCTGACCCGGCAGGCTTCGGCCCTGACGGGCCCCTTCAATTGCTGCTGACATCGCTTTGAGGCGCGCGTGGAACACGTACGCACCGTCCGGCACGGGCCTGGTCCTGATCGGACGGTAAGCTACCCATTACTCTCCGCCCGCAGGCCTGCGCCTACGGTGGCCGGGAGTCGTCGCGCGGCTCCCGACGCACGGAGCGTCACCGGCGGCGGCTGGGACGGGAGGCTCTTTCCTTCAGCCGTCCCGCCGCCTCCTTCGCTAGCAGAAGGAGGCGACTGCCCCCCACTCCCTCTCGCCCCGGACCATATGGCTTGAACCAGGCCCGGACGCGAGAGGTCGCCGCCGCTGCTGATCGCCTCTACGAGGAGACGGCGGTGCTCCGCCCAAGCGGGGCAGACCTCCACCGTATGCTCCACCGTGTCCTCTGGGCGATTCTGGCAATGATGTCACCATTGCCAGGATCGCCCAGGGTCACACACACCCGGGCGTTTCCTCCCGCCGCCGGTCAAGCGGTAGGTGAGGGCGCCGTGATGCCTCTCTAGCCACTCCTCAAAGAAGGTCTTATCGCCGCTATCGTGGCGTGCCCTGCGCTGGGTTGCGACAGTCGCTCTTTCCATGCCGCCATGAGATCGCGCCGGAGGTCCGTCCGCTCCGCCGCGATTTGCTGCGGAAGCGGAGTTTCCCCCCGGCGTGGTGCCTCCGCGCGCCACTCATACAGGCGCGCGAGGACTATCGCCTCCAGATCCCATGGCGGCAGTCCGGCAAGGAGGCTTGCCGCCTCGCCCGAGATCGTGCGGTAGCTCCGGATCAGCCTTGTGGCTACCACCTTCTGGGGCGCGTTCAAATAATGGGCGGCTCGCCGCCGCAGTGAACGCGCCCACACCGGGGCCCCGTATAGGGCCATGGACCGCACGACCCCCGAGATTAAGGGGCTTACATGACCTAAAGCGCGGTCACTGTCGGACTGCATAAAAAAGAAAGAGAAGCGCGATGACACAACGCTGGTAATTTATTGCAAAATATGAAGCAATTATTTAATTACAAAAAATCTATTGATTAAAACATTAGTATTTTAACTATTTTAGTATGTTGCTTATAGAATAATCTGACAAAAAAATCAGAATTATTGTATGTATATTAGTATGGTGTTTATTATAAAAAGAAAGTTTTTAGAGGTATCTTCATGATTTTTTTCTATCGTACCAAATTAGTTATAAGTATTATGTTTTCAACACACTATCTACCTAGCATATATCCTGAAGAATATATTTTTCTGATTTTGTTTACTGTAGTCGATCATATACTTTTATTGTTTTTAAACTTGCGTTTTTCGTGTTTAGGTCCTGTAAGCCCCTTAATTAAATTGTAAATAGCTATAACTAAAAATGTTATAATCTATCTAAAGGGTGTCTGTCTCAGTAAAAGTGCACTTTTTAAATTTAGAATAAATTTTCTTTTCGTGCAACTGGCAACTCTGAAATATTGACAGCTGTCATCTATGTTTATTCCGATTATTAAAAATGGAGCGCTTTTCGAACGAACAATGCGTTATAATTGTGAAAACTCATTACAAAAATGGGGAAAGTTACGTTGAAAGTGCTCGCAAACTTCGCCAAATTTTCAATCGAGAAAGTGCACCTAATGTGTCAACCAGATCGTGCGATTTAACACCTTGCGATTTTTTTTCTTTGGGGTTTGTGAAATCTCGGGTTTCTACGAAATAACCAGAAACAATTACTGAGTTCAAATCAGAGATCCAACGCGTCATTGGTGAGATACAGCCACATTTCTGTGGAAAGTCATGGAAAATTTAATGAAAAGAGTAATGGCCTATCATCAGAGCCATTTGCTGGATATTTTATTCCATACTTAATCGGAACATGTCTTCTTTACAATCCAATAAAAATGTCACAACTTTCTCATAAAATACATGCTATTATTTTAAAATGAAAAAGTGCACTCTTACTGAGACATCCTTTATTTACAACACATTAATGCGTAGTCTTTAAAGGATATTAAATTAAAATTGTATCAGCTTTTGTTCATGTTCTGTAGCAGTAAAAAAAAAATGAATGTATACGTATTTTATTACTTCAATTCTTTAAAATAGAAATGAAATGTGTCGTATTATAATATTCATGTCAAATTCCATGATGTATTTTAGAATTTAAATAAATTTATCGTCGTTGAAAATGTTGTCTTATTTTAAATGGTCCATTTTTAACTTTAGGGCAACTTCACACGTTGTCGCTCCATTCCCATTCTAATTAAGTCTTCGATGATAATTATAATAATTAAAATTTTTGTTCGGCACTACGGAAGTGGTTGTTGCAGGAATGTTTTTATTCAATTCACGAGTTTTTTGCAAAATGTCCCTGTAAATTTTTTTCTCTTGATCTGGCATCAAAATACCTACAGGCATCAGTAATTATTTAAATTATGTGATAATAATTGTTAAATGTATTGTTTTATTTATTAATAATAATGTAGTAAAAATGGAAGTATGTAGTATCTAGGTATTATATAGGTAATATACTAATTGTAATAATATTTAAATTTTAAAATGAATGTAATGCAAATGCACTTAAATTGGTATTTTGTGCCTGCCTTTAATTGTAAATTGTAATTTGTTTTTGCATACCGTTAAAACGGTGAGACATGTAGCACTATGCAATGTTATGAACACCTATGTAAACACCATGTGTCTGGCAAATAAATATTCTATTCTATTCTATTCTAACATTATAGAAAAAAATTTTTTCGAACGAATTCTTTAACGTGGCTTGCAGTAGGAGTTGAACTAGTAGAAATCGTCACGTAACGAAAAAGCGTTATGTGCCCTCCTTGAGACAATTTATTGCTGGCAGTAGATTGCTATAGGAGATGAGTAATGCTCATGTCCACCGGTGGACCCCTATAACCTTATAATAGTCCACCACTGGATTGGATAGTACGATCACCTTACGAAAACGTGAACCACTTCTTGGGTTCTGTACATTAAACTCGTAAGTACGGTGCAGATGTTGATACCTTGAGCACGGTGTGCAGGCGGTGCACGAGCGCGAGCGGCGGCATGAGGGCGGCGTGTCGCAGCAGCGCCGTGACGGAGGCGCGCCACGCGTCGTGAAGCACGGGAGCCGCGCCCGGCACCGGCGTCACGTCGCCACGATCGCCTGCACGCAACCACACAACACAGTTTATAATATATTACTTTTTGTTTTGTATAAACCGAAAAAGGGTCATTGTACTCAACTTTGTGGGATCGACCCTGAAATTGCGAGCAGCTCATGTTGCATTGTCTCCTTTAAGGTAAGACCCAGAATGCAGTCGCTAAACATCGACCAGTCGATACCTCAATGATGGCGTCAAACATATTCGATACTAGGCGACACTATGTTCAATAAGACGAAGATAAAGTTAAAAATATTTTTCGCCCTAGTTTTTTGGATGTAATATCCGTTATATTGATTTTGTTCGTATAAAAAGTATGCCTTTGAAAACCGGACCATATTAACGAATCGATTTATATCGATTGATACCGCAAATATCAAAATCGGATCAGTAGGACATAAAACACTGCTTCCTTTTGGCTTTGCCGTTGTCTAAATATCATCTCGTTTACCGTCGGGCTCTCCGCTCGAGGCACTGGAGAAAGAGTGCGTGCGGGGGCGCAGCGCCAGTTCGTGCGCGGCGCCCGCATCGCCCTCGCCCCGCGACCCACTGGCGCCGTCGTCCCACCCGCCCTCCTCGTCCGACGAGTCTTCGTGGGCGCTCTGTGACAAAAACTGTATAAAAAGATGTAAAAATAACCAAGAAACAGGCTTGCCTAGTTTGCGGCCGATGTAAAACCCCCTGTAATCTTTTTGGCAATAAAGTTTTATTTTAACTATAAGTGACATCTTATTCATGTGCGAGTAGAGTATGTCACCATGCTTTGTAGCAACACACAAATACATGCTAATCCCTATTAATATATTATTTAGTCATAACTTAATACGTATCCTTGATAAAAAATTGCATTCGTCACGTTATGTAAATACGTAAATTTTCAGTACTCAGAATTCATGTTGGGCGTCCTATTTGCCTTGAACCGAATGAATGAATGCGGGGCAAGTTGCGACTGCGTCCTGGTACCCTACTGCTACGCTCCTGACATACATCGAGTGCAACTACTGTCCTACTTCCATCGCATGACCCAATCTATCGAATAACTTTCTTTTCCAATCAGCAGTGACAGTATGAATGTTGTAGAGTGCTACTAATAACGTTCGATGTAATGACGATGATTTTGAATTACAGTCGATAATTCGATTTTAAAATTCCATAATGATGATCACCAATTCCCGTTGAGCAACCGTGGCGAGCTCTGTATTAGAAGAGGCCTGTGCCCCGCAGGGGGACAGTGACAGGCTGATGATGATCATGAGGGTTCGTCTGTACTAGAAGAGGCCTGTGCCCCGCATAGTAATAACAACATAAACAGAATAACAGAAAATGCCGAAAGTGCTTTTTTCTCATATAACATCATATTGTCATATTGTTTAATTGTTATTATTTGTATATTTGTGAAAAGTGCAATGAGGATTGTCCAAAATTTCTAACCATTAGATTTTATTTGATTTTTGAAAATTTAGAGCATTTTGAGAAACTAATTTGAATATTTTGATGATTGGCTCAATAGTTAAAAAAAAAATAATTTAATTGGTTTGAGTTTTTAAGGTAGGTGACGTCATCAGTGGCATAAAAGATTAAGTGCCCTTGCCTTACTAGTACATAATTAAAAAATTTAAATCTGTCAACGCAACGTCATCAATCTCACATCTGTCAAAGTGTCAATAGGCGGAATAGACGTCTTAAATAATCGAATCCTATCTTAGCGTATTTATTTACAAATGGTTTTTTATGAGTAAGTGTCCTCCAAGGAATATACTACTCTCTGTCGTCACCAGAACAATCGACGCGGCGACTTAGAAATAGAATAATAACGCACGCGGCGACATTATTACTATTATTGCTGCAAGTTGGAACAAAGCACTTCCTGTATTCCATAACTCTTCCAATATATTAAATATTGTCTGTGATATTGCCGAGTGTTGAAATAATGCATCTAATGTAATGAGATATAAACTACACTATTTGCGCTGTAGCATGGTGCCGGTGACAGTTGCCCGTATGACGTTGACATTTGTCAGTACCACGTAGGGATGTGAGGTTATGCAATTCATTTATATCGCTAACGATACTCGCAGCGTGAATCTAGTTCTCTTTAATATTGTTATGAAAATTAGTGTATTATTCAGTTGTGCAGTGTAACTACGTGTGTGCTACGTGTATAAACTTGTCAATATAAATGTTTTATGGCTACATAATTATCTTTGTACTTATATAAAATAATCAAAATCGGGTTTATGTTTTTTTTCGTGACAACATTTTTGCTCTATGGTGCATCGGCGCGGCGGCCATGTTGTTTACCCGTGCGATGCTGTGAGTGCGAGTACGAGTGCAAGCGCGTTATATTGTGACTTAATGTGACACGTATTACGATTTCATTGTTTGTTTTCATTTTTGTTAAATTGTTATTTGTTATAAGTTTGTTGAGTTTGTTGTTATTACCATGCCTAAGCATATAAAAAAAACTGTTTTGGGTAGTCAGGCCAGGGAGCTTGTTGTTCGCCTCCGAGACTACTTTGAAAGAGAACAACAAAATAATGGACCGTTGTTACCATTGAATCATATTGTAGAACGAGTAGCCGAAGCTCTTGATATTGGCCGCAATACTGTTTCGCGTATAACACGTGAGAAAATTGGCCAAGATGGGATGTTTGAAAATAAATTATCGACACCCAACAAAAAGCGGACCAAGGTGAAGCCAATCACAGATTTGGATGATTTTGCTAAGGTTGCTATTAGAAATCATATTTATGATTATTACAGAAGAATGGAGCTACCCACATTGCTCAAGCTTCTAAAATCATTAAAAGAAGCTGACTTGTTCAAAGGAGGTATTACTTCGCTACGGCAAGTTATAAAAGATATTGGCTTTGTTTACAAAAAAGTTAACAAAAGAAAGATTATTATGGATAGGACTGACATTGCCCTAGCAAGATGTAGATTTTTAAGGAAGGCCAAAAACATAAGTGATTGGAGCAAAGTTGTCTTTTTGGATGAAACGTGGCTAAACGCCAACCACACAGTGGGTAAAAGTTGGACCGACGATACGGCACAATCGTGTACCAAAGTGCCGGAAGGCAAAGGCGAACGCCTTATTATTTGTCACGCAGGTACAGCAAGTGGATTCGTCCCTGATTGTTTGCTGGCTTTTAAGTCAAAAAAAACTACGGAGTATCATGAGGAGATGAATTACGAAAAATTTAAAGATTGGTTCATAGGTCTATTAAACAATTTAAAAGAGCCTATGACCATAATAATGGACAACGCACCCTACCATTCGGTGCAAGTTAATAAACCCCCAAACCAATCCAACCGCAAAAGCGAGTTGGTGAAGTGGCTGAGTGAAAACGGAGTTACAGCAGATATAAAAATGTTAAAGACGGAGCTTATTGCCTTAGTCCGACGCCATAAGCCACCAACTCCTACCTATGCTCTGGACGAGATGGCAAAAGAAAAAGGCCACCAGGTCCTTCGACTACCACCCTACCATTGCCAGTATAACGCTATTGAGCTGATTTGGGCCCAAATAAAAGGTATGCTTTTAATTTCAATTCCCATTTTGAAGCTTTATAAAAAAATCAGCTTTCCGATCGTAGCATGTACCTAGTTTAAAAACATTACCAGATACTAGATTAGGCTGATTGATGATTATTTGAATACTTTTTTTTATAAGTTCGTTTATTTTTAGGTTACGCCGCAAGAAATAATACTTCGCCGCCATTTACGGCAAATAAGATGTTGGCCCTATTACAAGAGGCCATCAACAATGTTCAACCTGAAGACTGGTCGAAGGTCGTGAATAAAACAAAAAGGGACATTATGTCTGATTGGGATCGTGACATACATATTGACAACATAATTGAGTCATCGTTAATAATATCCGTCACAGATTCAGATGATGAATTGAGTGACAATTCAGATGTTCCTGACTCTGATATGAGTTTAGACGAATAACATGTATTTTTTTTTAGCAACCTTTTAAGCAACCTTACCCTATAAATGTTCTGTTGTATAATTAGACCTTTTAAAAATAAAAATTGACCTACGCACAATATACGTTTTTTATTATAAAAAATATCGACTATCCATCGTAGCAGTACATCCCATCACTAAATACGTCTATGGCGTTACGTTATACGCATAACACTTTGCTTAATTTTTCATTCAATTTGATTTTATTTCTTGATTAGAACATTCTGGTTGGGTTTAATTTAATTTACTACAGTTATTAATTATTTAATATATTACGAATGTGGTACAACTGAAATATTAAGTCATAAATTGTAAATCGCGGCAACTTTCAAGAGTGAAACGAAATGTTACTGAAACTGTCACCCGCACCATGCTACAGCGCAAATAGTGTAGAATGTTTATATTTTTGACATTTATATTTATAATAATTTGACATTTGACAGATTGTAGACAATACTTGCCTCTTACTTTTTTTTCCTGAGGTAACGATACAAAACTGTACGGCCAAAGCCCGTCGGCTTTGACCGTACAGTTTTTAAATTAAAATTGAAATTACGTCTAAATTGTAGGGTAAAAAAGGTCAATCGTATTTTATCAAAAATATCAATAAAATATGAATATTTTTCATAATTAATTAGTCCATAATGATCAGTAACGCTATTCCTCGAAATGGTTTTTCAATTACATTTTAAAAAATATGAATAATGCCCATTTTCGGGTAATTAAAAAAATCAAATTTGCCAAAGATGTAAACAACAATGGTCGATCGTCGAACAATGGTCGGTCGTTTAAGTCGATGAGACCAGAATATCGACACGAATTATGTCTAAGAGCCTCAAAGACCGCCCTTATGCACACAAGCATTCTCTGCATGGCTCCGAAAATATTCAACAAAATTCCAAATGACTTTAAGGATTTAAATTTGACACAATTCAAACGGAAGCTAAATAATTTTTTAATAGAAAAATGCTACTATACCATTGACGAATTCCTTCTTGACAAAATGTTATAAACTAAACTGACAATTACATATGTGTGTATTTATTCTTAACAATTTAAAAATTGACTATCTAATTGTAATCAGTTTTTATTTTTTGTGTATTTAAGTAATTAATTGTAATCCTAATCAATTTTTTTTTTAATTATTGGCTGTACACCAAACATTGAAACGACTGTCAACTTTAAATTTCTTATTTGTTTAATTGTATATGGGTTGTTTTTTGAGAAACACAACATTTCTGTAAGACCACACTTGTATAACCAAAAAACATACAAATAAATACTTTGACTTTGACTTTGAATGGACGTTCTAAATTGTCTATTATTTAGTGATGCGGTAGTATACACTTTAAGTTCTGATCTACCGATATTTCAAATAATTTCCGCGCATAGAAAAGCCGAGTCATTTGAATTTCGATATTTTCAGTCTGTTTTTTATTATGAAAAGTTTACTTCGAATTAGCAGTTTTATTGATAGATCACTTTAAGTATACAGGAAGAAATTGAAAACATGCGATACTTCAAAATGAGTTGCAGTAACTGTTTTGTAATCGTTATAAATTGCTATATCCCAAATTTATATTCTTGAAAAAAATCGTGTGATCACGGTCTTAGAGAGTGCAAACTAAGTTATTGCCTTCAAGTAGACACGAATTATCGTCAATCAAGCAAAAATATTTTATTTCAAAATTATCAGAACCTAAGAAAATTAAAGTAAGTATCAATTTTAGCACGCGCCTGATGAGTATTCCATTCATCGCAGAGTTTACAACATGAAGCAAGTTGGCAACGCGTTGAACTAGCGGTATTTACCTAATTTTGATTGTCCTACGAAAAAAAATGGCGCGCGATGACGTTGCCAAATCGCCCGCCTACGCGCACGTACGTGCATCCATCCTTAATGACACGCTCAACTGTATAACCTTAATGACACGCTCTAACTATATAACCTTAATGACACGCTCTAACTATATAACCTTAATGACACGCTCTAACTATATAACCTTAATGACACGCTCTAACTATATAACCTTAATGACACGCTCTAACTATATAACCTTAATGACACGCTCTAACTATATAACCTTAATGACACGCTCTAACTATATAACCTTAATGACACGCTCTAACTATATAACCTTAATGACACGCTGTAACTTTAATAACACTGTGAAATAGATTATTTTATTTGTCGCACCTATTCAATTTCATCCTGTATGTAATAATAATATTTTTATGAAAATATAATATCTACGTCACAAACTTTTTCCGGTCTTCCACTGCCATTGAAATTCACATATTTCAATGGCAAAAATAAGGGAGATGGAAACCGGTCCCATACAAGCATGGTGCAGAAATGGACACAAATGAAACAAAATGTATTATGAAGCAATAATAGTGTTTCAAAATGCCGTATACTTTATTTCGTCTTAAAAATTGGTGAACCAAGGCCATAAGACCCTTCCTAAATCTGATGACAATAACGACACAAAAAATAATAATTCTAGGTTTGAATTTATCACGGAGTAATTCACCGTCTTCCAACAGATTGAATTTCACACAAATCTAACGAATGTATCACAAATGATTCATTTGCTATGCCTCAGGTTATAGAACGTTGGATCTCCGTTGGTAACCAGGCAAAATCAGAGTTGTCCGAGATGCAAGTTATAGGTATTAGTATTGTAGCAGAGTTAAACTGCGAAGCAAACATCCATAGTCCAAGAAAAGCGAAGTCACTCAGAAATGCAAAAAAGATAACCAATGATATTTAAATTACAAATCACAAGAAATCTCAACAAAACATCCATGATGCTGTCACACGCGGTAGCACAGAGTTATAAATAAAATAGAAAGCACCAAATCCGGCTGACAAGAAGGATTGTGTTTTTAGCGCTTGTCTTTGTATGGTACATAGTTATGCTCTATGTATGTAGAATTCTTAATTCTTTCATAGCATCCAGATGTCGGTCTAGATGCATTGTAATGATTTACATGTCGTTAGGATTGTGGTGACTGCCCAGTGTAACGCACGTCACTTTCAATCGCAATCCGAAGGATTTTGAAGGATATTCCTAATTCAATAGGTGAAGTTTGACAAAAATCAACATGGCAACCTAAAAGTGGTGAAAAAAGTTTTTAGTACCTATGTCTAAATAAAGGGTTCGAGGAGATGATTTCAAAAATATGGCTTATGAGGCTGGGGTCACCAAGGTCATTTATTTATGCCTATTAAGTTCACTAACAATTGTTTACACTGGTTTATGCTAAAGGTAGCATGCAAAAGTGTGAATTTGAATCACAATAATAATCTGTTAAGTTGAAATTTTTTTCTGCAAATATTTGCCAAGTAACGAAAGCTGTGGAAGGATTTCAAGTTATATTTTAAATATTAACTTTTTGTGCGTAGGAGTCCTCGCCACAAAAAATCCATGTCCTTTCGACGATACAAGAGAATGTCAGGCTTTTTACGTTTTGTATGAATTCAAAAATCGTCCCAGATTTTTGCTATTATTGATGAATAATATGTGTTGGATATTTAAATGAAATGACTCCACTTGAATTTAGTATGTATCAAACTCAAACTCAAAGCATTTATTTCAATTAAACCATTTACAGGCACTTTTGAATTGTCAAGAAGTCGGTCAGTCAGAAAAATATGATGCTAGTTGCCCATTCCAAAGCGTAGGTACCTATGGAGAAGAACGGGCAAGAAACTCCACGGACACTCTTTTTAAATGATATTTTACAAAAATATTAGTTACATCATTACTTTTGATTTTAAAATTATATAATGTATAATTTCCGTATCCGGTTATGTACATACAATATTTAATTCTAATAGCACGGTACGTGTATCGCCGTCCGAAGCTATAGGCGAGTGCGTTGCGCGGCCGCCGACCCGATCAGCTGTGCCCTCTCCTCCCGCGACCCCCGCCGCTGCTCGTTCACGCGTATGATGCGTGAACAATATGTGTATTTAACAGTTTTGTGATCATTCACAGGATGAAAAGTGATATCAACATGTACAATCGGCAATGCACAGATGTCGTGGTGTATTCCTAGGCAAGTTCAAGTGGTTGGTCTCTGCTTTTGGTCCCTGGCCACCACCTCGGGTGCAAAATGAAACTGCTTCGGTCGGACTCCAGCAATGAGGTGTAAGTACTGACTGGCTTGCCCGCAACGTGTGCGTCGGGTGCGCGTGGCTGCTGCGGCGGCGGGCTGCGCTCGACGCACGCGCCCTCGTCGCGCTCCTCGCTAGGCAGGCGCCGGCGCACGCCCCAGTTGAAATTGTCCGAGCTCTCGCCCTGAACACGTTACATAAAAACATTACTAAATGGGTGTGTCTGCCGAGCCTTTTCCCAACTATGTTGGGATTGGCTTCCAGTCTGGCCTGGAGCAGATGAATACCAGTATTGAACATGGAGTACTAAGCGGATATGACTTAAGGGGGAAGCGCTAAGGTAATCGCGATATTCAACTTTTCTACTTTTTTGGCAATATACAGGTGATGTCAGGTTGTATATTGACGACAATAATTTGTATATAGAGTTACTAGCAGCGCCCCGCAGTTTCACCCGCTTAAGTGTCGATCCTGTGGGAATATCAGGATATAAACTATCTTATGACTCTTCCCGGGATTCAAACTATATCTATACCTAATTTCATCTATATCGGCGCAGCGGCTTAAGCGTGAAGAGGTAACAGACATACACACTTTCGCATATAATTATCAATACAACTCTCTCAGTTAAAATTGACCTCATATGTCATGATTATTATGAAATAATAATTCAATAGTGTAATTTGAATTTAGGAGATTTGGAAGTAGTAGCTTAGCCTAGCAATGAGACACAATTTTGGTTAACAATAAATAAATAGGTGGAAGGTTGACTGATCAGCTTACCTCGATACTCTCACTCTCGTACTCTAAGAAGTCAAAGTCTTTGAAGACCCCGAAGTGGTCGGTGGGGGGCGCGCCCCCGGATGGTTCATTGCCCGGCGTGCCCGACACTTCCTCCAGCGAGGACGCCATCGACGACTCGCGCTCCAGCAGCTCCGAGCTCTGGCTGAATATCACCTGCAAGCGCCGTGTCGGATATGTTACACACATTCCCACTTTCAGTCGAAACGGGATTGTTAAGCTGAAGTTGAGCGTAAGTTATTGGAGTAATGTTCAAAATATATTAAAAATCTTTTTAAATTGCAAAACATAAAGTTTTTATTAATATCATTAATTCTCTCGTCTTCATTTGTGATTGGCTGGTGTTTGTAGATAAAGCGGCGGGGGAGAAAATTCGTTCAAAATATGAATTATCATGAATAGTCTATATCTATCAGCTTAGTAATCCCTTTCCAAGTAGCAAATAGTTGTGTTGTTATAATTTACACAATTGATCAAGAGACGAATATAAATTCACATCTCATCACAATTACAATTTATTATGTAAATTTTCCTTCGATAAAGTGCCACACGTACATTTTGAATGCTTGCTTACTTGCGAACATTCCTACTTTATATATAACAGAGCTATGTGTTGCATATAATGATAGCTAAATACATGTTTGTACAAATACAACGGGAGCATAACTAAATGGTCGCAGTGTTGTAAATGTGGTACAACTACTCGATGGGTCATAAATATAACGTACATACTGAATAATGAACTCACATAGAGGCGACTGATTAGAGACAATTTTACCAGTGTTCATAAGATAATATATTTTTAGATAGCGTTTCTTTTATACAGACAGCTAAATAAACACAGTTTCACTCCTCTATGAATTTACTGCTCTTAGTTAAACTCGGTAGTTGCACTTTTCCGACACACTAATGTCTTACATAAATGGTGCATATACAGTGCTGACTTATAAAATATTTTGTTAGTGTATAAACAATTCAACTGTGTATATTAATGTAACTGTGACGGTTTGCAGTGTTCAACTGTTTACTGAAATATAGTATTGATGGTGATCACATAATTATTATGTACAATATAATAATTCAGATTTTGACGCCGCGTAGACACAGCGCTAGCGTCGCATTTTTTGACTATAGGTACCCAAAGTATAGTCGTGTTGACGTGGCGCCAGAGTCGCGTTTACGCAGTGTATAAGTTCGACAAAGCCTGCCTTCGATGCGTCAAGTACGCGGTCTGAATACAGTGAGCTTAAGGCGAAAGCGCCAGGGTAGCCCGCGAAATTCAATTTTTTTTAGGTTTTTTGGAATTTGCTGGTCAGTATTAAGTTGTACTTTGATTAATATATGAATCGCGGCCGTAAGAAATATGTGTTTACAGAATTATAATCATTAAAGTCATCAACACAACTCTCTAAGACCACGTAAGTCCCAAGAATAACTGTTTCATGAAATCATCATTCTTTGGACTTACGTGGTCTTAGAGAGTTGTGTTGATGACTTTAATGATTATAATTCTGTAAACACATATTTCTTACGGCCGCGATTCATATATTAATCAACGTACAACTTAATGCTGACCAGCAAATTGCAAAAAACGTAAGAAAATTTGAATTTCGCGGGCTACCTTAGCGCTTCCCCCTTAAGGTGAATGCGCAGTTGTAGCCGCGAAATTCAATCCTTTATATGTTTTTTGCAATTTTCAGGTTAGTGTCAGGTGGTATCTTGATCAAAATATGATTCGCGACTATAACAGGCACGTATTTACAGAATGATAGTCCTTAGAATCATTCATGCATCTTTCTAAGTTTGTTCTATAAGCACTTTTCCATAAGAGATTTGTTCTTATGGAACAAATCTAACTTAGAAAGATGTATTAATGATTCTAATGATTGTAATTCTGTAAATACGTACCAGTTATAGTCGCGAATCATATTTTGATCAAGATACAACCTGATACTAACCTGAAAATTGCAAAAAACGTAAGAAAAGTTGTATTTCGCGGCTACAACTGCGCATTCACCTTAAACACAAATGTCACAGGACCCAGATCACTCATCCTTCCAGATTGAATTCATGCAAATAAAATACACCAATCTTTGGAGAATATGGTAAGTAAAGAGACATGCCTATCAAACAAACAAAATGGTTCTTGGAAGGATAGCTACAAGTGAGGCTTTAGCGAATAAGTATCGAAGACAGACATGAGCGCGTCACGTAGGGTGGTCAAGCGAAGCGTACGTTGTTCGGGTAAAATCACAATATGAAAACGTTGATAACTTTTGTACTTTGTCACATTAAGCTTGTGACCTGAATGTTGATGTAGCTGTCTCTCTGACGACGGCTGTATTTGCATGGTGTAATATGACAAGGTCTTAAGTATGGTCAATGTTTTCATAGGCCGACTGTACAAGGTGGTGTGTCCGTACTCCGCCGGCACTCGAGCACCTGTAGCGTGCGGTGCAAGCGTTGCGACATAATATACATGTATGTGAGTTACCTTAGAACATAAAGTGGTAATTAAATCGTCCTAAACGCAGCGATGGATAGAAATCATATATTCATTAGTTGTGGGTCTATATGCAGCCCGCCGACGGCCATAAGTGTATGCGTCGGTCGGCTAACACCCGCCTCACAAGTTTGCATACAATAATTTCGAAAAATATAAATGATTGATATATTAATAAAGTAATTGGCCAGCCAATTAGTTTCAGGTGCTTCGCCGACTACCACCAATACTAATCACTGATGTGTATGTATATCGTATGGTCAAATACGGTACAGTGTGTCAATAGAATGTGAACCTTATGGATTCGCATATAGAGTGCAGTTTACTTACAGATGGGCTCTTGGGGAGGCCGACTCGTTGCCCGCACGTCGTCAGCAAGTTCACCAGGCATTCTCGGACGCGACTCTGTTCATTGATAATGATATGATTAAATGCACAATTATTAGTTTAGACACGAGTGTAATTAATTCTAGGTGAATCCTCACATTGTGTTACAAACATTTAATAGTGTTACGTAAAAAGAAGCCTTGAACTGTCATTTGCTAAGTTTGGGTTTCCACACGATGACTATCATGAAAATGAAAGAACCGTTGTCTCTTTATTTACGTCCGTCGTTGAGTTCGAGTTTCGTGTATCTAACGTCACTACATTTTTTTTCGAAATGCATAGCAGTCGAGTTGTAACCTATCTCCTTTGATTCAGGACCTTACTTAAAGGTCGGGCAGGCTTGCTTACCTCGTATTCAATTAATCCTCGTATTTGATTTTAAAGTATTTTTTGTTCTCCTCGTCTCAGTACTTAGTGATAATTGTAATTTTATATACAGCTGTTTTTTATCACATGAGCTTACTAGTTTAATAATAATACGTCCCATGCCTAATGTGGTAATGTTATCTCGATAGTGAAGGTGAAACAGTGAACCAGTGCGGACAAGTTACTAAGATACAAATATAGTACCTGCGACATCCAGGGCCTCTTCCAGCCCGAGGCCAGCGCGTCGGCGGGCGACAGCGAGAGCGAGCGGCGCGGCGACGTGGCGCTCTGCGGCTGCGCGGCGCTGTTGCCGCCGCCCTCGGGGCCCACCACCGTGGACGCGGAGCCCGACTGGGACGTTGACGAACCTGACAAGCAGAATGTGTTCACAACACTCAGACTTACGCACACAATGTTAACAACATACAGCACGTAACAAGAACCCTGTCCGGTCCCACAGGCTCACATAGTAACTGCAATAATATTTCAAAAAAGGTAATAAATAATGTTATTATTATTGAGAATAAAAAATTAATGCTATTTAAAATTCACATTTTTAGTACCAAAACTACCTCAATTTTATGAATAAAATTAAAATAAAAAAGTTTTAAAAAACACGCTTTTATTTCAATAAAAACGTAACCTAAAAAGAAAGAATAACGAAAAGAAGAACTAAAAATAAAAAGTGACATTTCAAAATATAAATTTCAAATTAACTAAAGGCTCAATTTCAAACAAAGGAATATTGTGTGGAGTATATACAAATTTGAATATCTTTTTACATTTTTTTAAGTCTTAACGATTTACTATTAACATCTATTTTTACCATTTTTTATATATTTATTTACATTATTTTATTGATTTACACGATTGACATTATTTACCCTATTAACATTATGTACACTAAGAACATTATTTACGCCATTTACTTAATTTATAGTACTGATGTTATTTAGTTCTTTTACCGGTTTGTTTTATATTTTAAATAAATTCATCGTTTTGATTGTTCACGTATCGTTTTCTACTCTTCAAGTCCTTTCATTTGATACTTTCCCATATTAAGGGAGTTGGAAAAAAAAAAGAAATCCTCCATCTTAGAGCGGCGGTCATATTGAATTGTTTTACTCTACAAGCCCTTTCATTTGATACCCATACTAAAGGGGTTAAAAAAAAATCCGCCATTTTGGAGCGGCGGTCATATTGAATTTAGTGTCATGTTATTACCTTTATCGTTTTCTACTCTTCAAGCCCTTTCATTTGATACCCATATTAGGGGGGTTGAAAAAACTATGTAATCCGCCATCTTGGAGCGGCGCCATATTGAAATTATTACAATATTGAGTATTGCACATTGTATTATTACCAGAACTAAAGGTGTATGCAAAATTTCAGATCAATCGGATACCAACAAATGGTCGAAAAATGGTTTGCAAATTTTGAACGGACAACTTACATACGAACAGTGCAAACTAAATAAAAGCTTGTAATAAAAATAGAACATTTTCAACAGAGATCATAAGCTTGTAATATCTTGTGTGGTAAAATATTTTATTAAAAAAACATAGCGCAGTCGGGTAAAAAAATAGAAGTTTTTTTTTTTTTTTTGAATTCTGAAAATTACCACATTCATAGTCTCCTAGCACGATACCTAATAACAATAGACTTAGTTCAGAAAAAATGTAACATAAACGGATTGAAGCGGGGTCGGCGAAGTAACTACGGTTATACCGGAAAATATGAGGTACCTAGGTACTTGAATTAATGAATTTACAATTATTTGTTACTTACTCAAATATCAAACAGCCATTTATTTTATTTTGAAGGGTCCAAAAATAAATGTTAGTCACTGTGACGACCGAAGTATGTTTATATTATAATAGTTATAGCAAGGGGGGATAAATGGACCGAAGCTACAGTAGTTAAAAAGACTGGTCCCGTATCATATAGAATCAAGGTGGGGGACGAAGTAGAATGGCGGCGTCATGCCGACCAAATAATCCCAGTAAATAACAATAAAAATAGGTACTCTCTATCTCGAATGAGCGGGGTAGGGTTAGCTGTGGACGAAGAAAGACACAGTACTAACTTAGGACGTTCGGTCAATAAGGGAGCCGACGATGATCGGTATGAGGATGCATTGGGCGGTGACAGTGAGGTGGCGGATGCACCGTCAACAACCCTATCTCCAAAGGCTGATCCAGAAAAGCGGTCGCCTATACCAGAACCGACACCGCCTGGTGTATCGGCTCGAGCACTGCGTGCCTTCAATCGAGCTAAACGTTCTAATAAGTTAGATTAGATTACATTTAATTAGTTTAACTTAGTTTACGTTAGTTTAGTTTACATATAACCTATCCATACTTATACTGTGTATCATGTGTGTATTATTAGTTTCAAATAACGGTCTTGTAAGCTTAGTGAGGAGATATGTGACGACCGAAGTATGTTTATATTATAATAGTTTATACAGTGTCGGGTAGTGGACCCGAATAAACAGTTCGTTGCTAACCACCGCCTTTTATTGACGTATCAGTCACAATGAAATTCGAACTTTTTAGGGTTTGTTTGTTTTTTTTTCTAATGCAGAATTTAAGTTTACAAAACACGTTTCACACGTAAACTTAAATTCTGAATCTCATCATGTGAGATCATCATCTGATTAGAGTACTCCTTGGTGGTCAGAACGGTCACCCATCGAAGTCATGGCCGCGCTGTACGGGGCGTGAACCCTTGCTTCATCGACCCAGGTATCCCTACAGTCACATGTGATGGAGCTGTAACTCTAAGCGAACAAAGTAGCCAGACGATTGAATATATTGACGAACAAAGGAAGGTTTCAATGTTCCGTCTTATGCAATGATATTTTAGTAAACAGATATGTTATGAGCGCGCAAATTGTGAAGACTAGAAAACGTCCTAATTGGGACGTATTGCCTTTAGTCTGTGTCACGCACGTCTACGAGTGACACCACATGACACGGTGCGCGCTGCTACGTAATTACCATCCAAAATGCCATCTTGTGTATTTAGAAAGTGTACCAATTATGATACCAAAGTTAATAAAACACAAGGGATCTCATACCACATGTAACTACACAATATACTTCGATTTATTAATATATGTATTTCAATTATTTTCCTAATATTCTGATATTTGGAGGTTAGAAAAAAGAAAGAGATGGAAAATACATTTTTTGTCGTAAGAACGACAAGGATGCGTGCTCTCCGGACATAGAATAAAAGTACAGATGCGAATATTAGGCAGTAAAGTCATCTTTACAGCAGAGTTCTAGTTTCCCTTTTAATAACTTTTCTTTATAATTTTGTTTGATATATTTAATTATAAATTAAACATGTCATATATAGCGAAAGAAAATATTAATAGCTTATCGTTACCATAATATGTCACAGGTAGTGTTAAAATGAAGCTGCCATTGAGATCAGGCTTCAAGAATGGATCGCAATTGTTCATAAACAAAGAAATGGATCGTTTATATTACTTTACTGTGTGACAACAGCTACTTACCTTTTAATAGTGTTTATTCGTTGCATAGGCACAAATCCCGACTACAAATTCTGTACACGCGGTTTGTACTTTCTGCCTAGTTAATTTGTTAGTATATGATGCCAACGTGCGGTGATTGGTAGCCCGAATAAGGTTTGTTTACATTCACGCGCAATTGACAACATCTAGCTGTCACTTTTTTTCTTATTGATTTTATCAAGCTATCCTTTTTACTTGTAGTGAAATGTAAAATGAATGAAAATTGTGTATGTGTGCTGCCTCTCGGCGCGGAACACTTTTTCTGTTGTTTTATAAGTGTATGTATAACATATCTGTTTACTAAAATATCATTGGTCTTATGTATGAAACTTGTGCTTATGCTAGTGGGTATGAGTTGTTTGTTTTATATGAGTTGTTTGCTCTAATAGCCTCTACATAATGCCACTTACAATGTCACAACGTCGTGGCTGTTTACATTTTATTTTTTTAGAACATAAATAGATGAATACAAAGGAATTTTCGATCTGTCGTCCTTTGTGTGTTCTGAATATTTTGACAGCCACAGTGTCGTGTGGGGCAGGCAAGGCGGGTGTGTGTCTATAGATAACATTGGAACGTTATTCTAAATGTTAGAGACTGCCCGTTTAGTGTACTTTAGTTATTTTCATAGTGTAATGTCGTACGGTATTCTATTGTGGGGAAATGCCGCCGATATTCAGACTATCTTTGTTTTGCAGAAGCGTGCTGTTCGATCAATTTATAAATTAAGTCCGAGACACTCTCTCAGAGACAAATTTAAAGAGATTAATGTAATGACTGTGCCTTCTCAGTATATTTATGAAAATCTTTTATATGCCCATAAAAACATAAAATTGTTCAAAAAATACAGTGATATCCATAATATAAATACTAGAAACAAACACAAATATGTTGTACCTACAACAAGGCTCAAGAAAATAGGTGGCTCGTTCAGATGCCAATGTATACACTTTTATAATAAACTACCAAGCCACGTTCAAGATCTAAGCCTTAATAAATTTAAATCGTTCATTAAACGTAAGTTGTGCCAGAAAGCCTTTTATACCGTTAAAGATTATATTGAGGATACAAAGGCTTGGGATTGAGTTGCTTCCAATTTCTGCATTTTGAGTGTTTTTGATGTTTTTTTTTTTTTTATATACACATTGACATTAATGATTTTTTTTTTTAACTGACATTTGCTTACTTTTTAAAGTATTATATTATTTGAATTATTGTGAATGTGAAGACGATGTGGGTCATTTAATTTAGGCATTTTATATTATTATTATTCTCTCTATGGTCTGGCAGTTTGAGTAATTTATGTGGCCTACCCAAATGTCCTTTCTTTGGTATTGTTCGTCGAATCGTTGAGCTCCTTAAGTCTTGAGTTGAGCTGCATGATTTCTGACAAATGCGTGCACTGACTGGACAGGTCCTCTCAATCTGTGTGGTTCTTTCCTCAAAAGACCATCTCAGACATCGACCTACATGGTCTTCATATAACTTGACCAAGATTATGTCTGGACTTTAAAAGAGACTATGACCTCTGAGTTTGTTTCGGCCTTTCTTCTCAGAGTAGTCAGATAGGAAACGCCGACCTCATCTAGTTTAAAAAATTTATGATTGACGTGTAAAAGTGTTTGTGCAAACCTACTTACAGAAATAAAATCATTTATCATTTATCATTTTATCATTTATTTTTCAATATCTTTTGTCTGAAAAGGTATTACATAATAATTTATGTAACTGCGTATTTGAAATCGCTATTGCGTCACAACCCCACACTACTTCCCGCCGTCCCCGCGCCGCACTCCCCTGCCTCACCGCGGGCGCCTGTGAGCCCCGCCACTCCGCGCCCTTCCTACCCCGCACACGTTCACTGACACAGTTCCTGTGAGCCACACCTGTCCGTGCCCTTTCCCTACCCCGCCCACACCCACTAATAACGGTGGTGACTATGTATTCCTTGTAATACAGGCTATAGTTGTACTCACCCTTGTCGGGGGTTGTGGTCGATGCGTTAGAGAGAGAGCTCGGACCCGTTGCAGGCTGGCTGCCCGCTTTAGGAAGATACTTCCGACCAATCACAGGCGTTTGCGAAAGGTCGAAAGTGAAATCCATCGTACGGCCCGGCAGCTCCTGCGAATATATAATGTTACGTAAGTGTTTAAGATATTGAAAGCAATAGGTGTCATGTAACGGTATTAATTGCAATTATTGGACAGAATATAATGGAATTTTTAAGCAAGCAGAACGGTCAATACGTATACTAACTTAAGGTGCCACTAGTCGATATTTTTTCTATACATATTTTGGGAGGGTTGTTCCATTGTTTTTGAGGTTGCTCCATTGTTTGACATAGTATGTACATCCAAAGTTAAACATGATATCGTTTTTTCTTATCATTAATTGTGTCTGTACAGTAACGAAATAGTAAAATAAAAAAACATTAAAAAGTTATGAGCCAACAAAGATTCGCTTTTCTTGCTAATTTTAACGTAACTGGGTGTAAATAAGTAATAAGAGAAGTGTACAATCTTCAAAATAAAGTCGGTACCGAAAAAGCTCAATTATCGAAGTTTTCAATAAACCTTATTTTTAAATTGACTTATGCAATGGTTTTTTATAAAACTCAACTTTCTAAAAGACTTTTCGTATTTTTTACGCGGGTTTTAGTTTGGAACGGTGTTTGTGTGCATACGAACTGGAACTGGTTGCGTTGTGCGTGTAAACTAGCGTTTAACTGCTCATCACTGATACTATCTCTGTCGGACACGATGCCAGGTGAGACAGCGTGCATTTTGGCCATGCCCACCAGTGAGTTCGAGCTCACGACTAGTTCCACCATAAGCGACTCGATTTTGTTAAAAAATATCTACAAAATAACATGAAGGAGGTTTCAACCTGGTTGTAACGACCGCAACCTTGTTACATAACATTGCGCCTGTAATCCCCTAAGGGTTGGGCAGAAGTGTAGCTATAATACACTGTACACTCACATCTCGCCAAGTATCATGTAACAGGAAGCGAGCCTATTGCCATGGACCGGGTACAACTACAGAACCCGGGCTGCAACTGAAAAATTATTAATGGGGAAATCCAATAACACTGCCTGATCTGGGAATCGAACCTAGGACTTCATGCGCTTGCGAACACCAAACAAACGAGGCAGTCGTAACGTTGCGCGTTGCTTAGTTGTTAGTATTCTACAATGTATATTAGTTATTTTTAACCGACTTCAAAAAAGGAGGTTCTGTATTCGACCCGTATGTTTGTATGTCCGCGATTTTCTCAAAAACTAATGAACCAATTTTGATGTTTCTTTGATTAACGTGACCGCAGACCGACACATTTTTCTTTTGATGGTTTCGTGGTACGTTTTATTTAGCTACCGAAAAACGTAGGCCATGGCAGGGTCGCCATGAGATGTGTGTAGCCCGAGGCAGAGTCACCATGAGTTGTATGTATGTAAAAGGTTTGGGTATGAAATAAGAAGGCTAATACTTGGTTCCCCTCGTAAAAGTATAATCATATTCAAACTTACACATTAGTGCATACAAGTACTACATAGCGCTACGTAAACAATAATACGACACGTTAATCTAAAGGAGCATACTTACTAATTAATATTAAGGAACATACACACTTCAATCTACGTACTTTTTCTTATTGCCTTACCTTCTTGCCGTGCAGCTCCGTGTCGAGGATGGAGGAGGCGTGGCTGTCCCAGTACGGCGGCACCACCAGCGTCGAGCACCGAGTCACCACCAGCTTCAGGATCTTCATGGCCTCCTTGTAGTTGTTGCTGTCTTGAATCTATGCAAAACAAAATCAAATATTATATTTATAGTTTATAATAGGCATGCACAGACGCCAGCACATCAAGGTACTACAATCTGTCAAATTTCTGTAATAGATTTTCAACTTTATCGCTAAAGCATAAGGTTCAAAGTTGATTGGGAAAATTTGACAGTTTCGGGTAGCTTGATGTGCTGGCGTCTGTACCTATATGTGTACCTTTATTTTCATAAATATTTTATTCTCAATGTTTCGTAATTTCTCCTACCACTGTTTGTCTCTGCATCACCCAAAGGTTGACTGGTAGAAAATGCCTATGGCATAAAGTCCGCCTCTGTACATGGTGTGGGCTTAAAGTATTAAATAAATAAATACCAAAGACTGTTGGATGTAAAGTTTAAATTTGAGCGACTCGGAGTTGATACAAAATTCAAGTCTTGTATAAAACGCACACTATGCAGTCAGGCATATTATAAGTTAGGGGATTACATCGCTGATAAAAATGCCTGGCTCAATGCTGGTCCTGCTCCACAACCACAACTAATTGATTAACACTTGAAGATTCTGTTGGAGCTGCTGAAGATTGAAAGACTATCTTTGCATTGTATAAACTCAATTTCCTTTGTATTGTATAATTGCATAGCACAGATGTGAGTTCTATGTATATATGTACCATTTACCGGGTAATGTGTCTTTCATTGACTTGAATGTGCCCTGGCGGCTGATAGTATGTCATGCTCACACAAATGTCTCGCTGACGGTGGCGTGTGTGTTGGATCATTTAGCTCCCTTCAAAATGGTTGTGCTGAATGGTGCTGATCTATGCGTCATGTTCGTGAACGGGCGCCGTCAGTTGGGGCTGGTCATCTCTTAGCTGCCTCGGCTTATTTTTAATTATTTTAATATTGAATTGTTGTTTTCTTACCATTTGCTGTACTCTGGACACTTTTAACGCGTACGTCTTTTTTACATCGTTCTCACATATAATTATAAATTCACATTATTGATGTAACTAATATTTTTGCAAAACTATAATTTAAAAGAGTGTCCATGGAGTTTCTTGCCCGTTCTTCTCCATAGGTACCTACGCTTTGGAATGGGCAACTAGCTTCATATTTTCTGACTGACCGACTTTTTGAGAATTCAAAAGTGCCTGTAAATGGTTTAATTGAAATAAATGCTTTGAGTTTGAGTTTGATTGTGATCTTTTTACAGTGTATCGACAGCAGGATACGGAAAATGCAGAAATTTGTTGCGAGTTGCGATTCACTAAAGGTCTAGAATCCATATTTTGGAACATTGAATCTTCATTAGTTATATAATGTTTATTACGCGTCGAGTTTCATGATGGTGGTAGGGCTGGACCACACGTATCATGAATTTCTAAGAATTTCGATATTGCAATAATATCTAGTCCATATTTCCAGTGACTTATTGGTAAAATTGATATGCTTTTACACGAATTTTCATGTCCTTGGTATGTTTCACTGCTTTCGTAAAATTAATTAAAAATAATGTTCAAATACGTCAAAATACTAAAAAGAATCTAACTTTATAACTATGAAACAAGTTTCAGAACACAGTGTACGACAATTAATGTAATATTTTATTAAAATAATTATAACCAATCAAGACAAAGTTTAATTTTGTCAGTTGTTTTGATGAGTTCGAGCAATGTGCTCGTACGTACTGTGACGTCGATGAACTTGGCGACGGCGCGCAGCAGGTCGGCGTTGACGGGCTGTGCAGCGGGCGCGTTGAGGTCCACGTAGTACAGCATGCAGTGCAGGATCGACAGCACCGGCAGCTGCAGGTTCGCAGACCCCTGCACACAACATCACACTTTGATGATGATGAAAGATGAGTTTTTCTTGGGCAAATATTATTTGGTTCATTATTTGTTAATTTTATGTGTATTATTCCGTTTTGTTATTTTTTCCTTATTGTTATGATTGTTTTAATTGAAATTTAACTGTGTAATAATTTGGATTTATGTCTGTAATGTTGTACATGTCTTTCCCAAATAAATAAATATAAGTCCACATAGGGATATTTTCGTGAGTGTTACCTTCTCCAGGACCTCGACGAGGAAGGCCAGCATCTGCTGCGAGAGGTGCGAATAGGTGTCCCACAGGTACTTGACCACGCACTTGGTCCACTGGAAGCTCTCCTTGCTGAACGTCCTGCGCGAGTACAGCGTCATCACCGTGCCCAGGTTCTCCAGCTTCTTGCTCTTCTCAGCTGTGAACTGATTACGTCACTGGTTTAGTATATATTTTACTAATAAATGGGTTCTTGAATAAATAATAATACCAGCCTATTATTGTCCCACCGCAGGACAAATGCCTTCTCTCATACAGAGCCGACATGAGAGCAATAAGGTAGCCCACGAACTTCAAATTTTCTTACGTTTTTTGCAATTTGCTGGTCAGTATTAAGTGGTACGTCAATCAAAATATGATTCGCGGCCGTAACAAATATATATTTACAGAATTATAATCATTAAAGTCATCAACACAACTCTCTCAGACCACGTAACTCCAAATAATGATGATTTCATGAAGCAGTTATTCTTTGGACTTACGTGGTCTTAGAGAGTTGTGTTGATGACTCGCTCACGCTAATTCGGAACAGGTGTAAGTACATTCAAATCAATTACAGCGCAATTCGAAATGTACCTATAGTCTGTTTGTAGATTGATTACCTGCGCGATGTGACAGGCCGCTCGCACGCAGAGCTCGTTGGCGTCTTCGTAGTGCAGCAGCATGTAGGGCAGGAGGGCGACCACGGTCATGGGGAAGGCGAGGGATTGCGTGGGGTCGATGACCGGCAGCTCGAGCAGTGGGATCATGTCGACCAGGACACCGACCACCGGCTCGTATGTGTTGGGGTGTGTGCAGCCCTGGAACGTGAACATAGTTGAGGAGATCATTGACAAGAAATGATGATACGTTAAATATTTTGAATGTAAAATTTTTTAAAGGCTAATAAAGAAGTTCTTTATGAAATCTATGGCACATATTTCCAAAATAGTTTAATTCTTTTAGAATTTAATTATTAATGAATTGATGACTAACAGAGAATTATGGAAGAAAGTATGTTGCGTGGATTCCAAAAAAATTAGGATACGGTGGCTGAGAATTTTATGAAACTCACGGCAATCATTCTAATTTATACTTTATTACAGTAAGATAAGAGTTACATTGTAATGGTTTACGTAGTTTAAATTTGATCGTGAATGCGCTGCCTAAGGGTAGAAGGACGATGATGTTACCTTGAGCAGCAGCGCATGCAGCGACGGCGAGGTGTGCGGCTGCGTGCGGTCGAGGCGCTCGCGCGCGTCGGGCCGGTCCAGCGGCAGGCGCAGCATCACGCGCGCCAGCAGCCTCACGCCCAGCAGGAACTCGTGCTCGTAGTCCGACTCCAGCAGCGCCGCGCCCACCCAGAACAGCGTCGCCAGGATCGTCAGCTTGTCGTCCTGCAACAACGCACTCGGGAGCTTGCACAGAAACAATGCGGACGTTAGTGCTTTAGAAATAACATGTTACAGTTCTATCTACGGGAGGAGCTTATGATTATTTCATTTGGTTATAAACAACAGGGTTTTTGACTGGATCTTTTTAAATTTGGTTTTTAGAAACCTTAAAAAAATTAAGACTGTAAAAAAAAAAGTTTTAATATCTCAATAAATCTATGCTAGGCAGAAACAACACTACTAGCCTCTGACGTCAGAAATCAAAAGCGCCATAGTAACTTCGTGTTTTTTTAGTACAATTAACGTTTTACGAGACAAACATAAAACAAAGGTTATACACATTTGTGTATAAAAACATGATGTTTTTCTTTTCCGAGCTGCATGGAAAACCTTCCCCGCGCGGGTGAAGAGGGGAAGGATTTGCTTCATTTTCAACCGACACGCGCACCGCGCACGTCTAACATTTAGCATTTTGAAAGCTTTATTCCAACTGACACAAGTTTTGAGGTTATATTGTCTTGTAAATAGTTGATAGTTCACATTAATCTAAAAATATTTTAATACGCAGGAAACACAGCTTAAGATGTATAAATAAGATTTTATTACTGTTTCACAAATTTTCTGTTTTTATTTTAGTAACATCTTTAAGATAAGTATTAATTTTTGTATATTTTTGATATTAGTCAAATACCCTATTGTGGAATAGCTTGGTTAGCAAATGTTACAAGCAAAGCAATCAATAAACAATGGGACATTGGATGTAATTTTCAAATACTATATTTCGCTAATTGAGCATAAGATAAGTACCTGTGTAGCGCTATCACCGAGCAGCTTGAGGGATTGCGCCGAGCGTGACCGGCACAGGTTCGAACACACGCCTTTCGCGGCTTCGCTGCACGGACGAGCGCGCTCCACTGGATTAACATATAATAACACAATCACCACAAATGCTGAGCAGAAGTAACGAATGATTAGATAAATATGGTTAAAAAGGTCGTTTGACATTTAGGTATACGGGATATTCATGTTTTTTTTTTTAACAAAAGAACTTACTGAAAAGTGTTTGATTGTGTGTTGCGGTGAATAATATTATAATACGTCTACTAGTTAGTGGTTCCAGGTTGATTGAAAATGGGTAGCAGCATAGAAACTGAATAAATAAGTCCAGAGAGGCAATTTACGTACCTATTATAAGAACGTTCAGTCTGATCTCAGTCTCTTGATCTGTCAAAATTACCTCGAAAATTCCTACATTTTTGACAAGTTTTGTCATTGATTGTCGCTGAGTAGTTTGGGGGAAGCTCAGCTTAATAATAAGTTATCGAAAGATATAAGAGATTCTTCATCAGTAAACATTAAATAAAAATGTTAAAGTTGTATTTGGCTAAGCATCATCATCTGCCGCCTTTTCCCAAATATGTTGGGGTCGGTTTCCAGTCTAACTGGATGCAGCTGAATACCAGTATTTTACATGGAGCGACTGCCTACCTGACTTCCACAACCCAGTTACTGGGGAATTGGATACCCCTTGGTAAGACTGGTTGTCAGACGGCTTCTGATTACCCGTAACAACTGTCAAAGATCCACGAATGACAGCCGGGTCCACCGGTTTATCGTGCTTTCCGAGCCACGGAGGGGTTTCGGTATATAAAGATGGTCATCCATCCACCAATTGCTGCAAGCGTAGCTTAACCTGATCGATCGTCCTGTGCAGCTTTTATTATTTAGCCACGGGCCCCTCACACACCTTGTATTTGGCTAACCAACGTAGGTATTAAGTTCATTGAATGTATTTATTCGACAGATCGAACGACCATTTTGTTTATAACTAAGGAATATTATAATGCTTTGTTAAGTGTACTATGTATGTTCTTTTGAGAAATAAATGATTTAAACGGAAAATGTGGATGTTCCTATTGTTCAGCTCTGGGGAATAGTGGCGTGATGTTTTTTTGTTATCGCCTCTGGGGCGTATTCTGGACCTCGAGCTCGCTGATGGGAAGCGTTGGACGAGGTCTACGATGAATAGATTGTGTAAAACATTTACCGTGCGGCTGCTTGTCGGCGTTGGGCGGCGGCGCGTTGTTCTTACGCAGGCAGTAGGACACGGAGTAGCTGGTGCTGCGCGTGTGGTTGCTCACGCAGCCCACGCACACGCCCGGGGAGCGCTTGCCTAGGAACAACAAAACACAGAAAAGACAATAAAAGACAACAAACTATCCTGTGGACATTATTTCGATATATTCAATACAAGTGGTTGTTGGCCTAAGGATTTGTTGGCGAACACCTAACTACACGGAAACATAGAAAACTGTTTGCGTCTAAACGGTCATAGGTTTGTATTATTCGTTGGTGATTGATCAGTATTCATTTAGTGTAGGTGATAAACACACACGCCAGTTACAAAAATGGCGTTTCATTTCATATTCTTTGCAAATGAATTCTGCAACTGAAAATTCATATAAATACGGACTTTCTACATTGCATGCCTGGATTCGTTGTATGGAAATGATATTATACATTTCATACAACCTCTCTTTGGTCAGCCACAAGTGAAGAAAAGAAGCGACAAAAGTTAGAAAAGAAAACTCTAGTTCAACAACGTCTTCGTGAGGAGCTAGGATTGATCATCGACAAACCACGACAAGTAAGTGGATTACCACTTCTAGCAGTATTACCGTAATTGGTATTAAAAAATGACGGTATTACTGCTAGAAGATTTTTTTACAATGCAGAATGTTCAGCTGAAATCACAGCAGTAGATACAAATTTGATTAAACGGCTTTACATAATTTTACAAGCTTTTTCATTTGGTGGTAAGTTTCATGTGATGGTAAATGCTGAAATATTTGATAATTATGCCATGGCAACTGCCAGAATCTATATGAACAATTATGATTGGTACTACATGCCATCTTCAGTACATAAAATTTGAATTCATGGTGAAAGTATCATTAAGCATTTTGCTGTGCTTCCCATTGGTCTCCATTCAGAAGATGCGCAAGAATCCCGCAATAAGGATAAAAATATATAATAATATAAAAATTTTCAGCTACATCATGCCATCATCATCAGGAAGTGCTCTCGTACGGCTACAAATGAGGATGTATTTCATACTCTTCTTTACACATCTAATCCATACATTTCCTGTCTTAGAAAAAACATTTAGCAGAACATTTGAAGTCACTATAATTTTTAGATGAAGATACCCTAGATCTTTTAAAAGTGAACGAACTCATTTTGGATCCCGAAGATCACCAAATATAATTAAGCAAGTGTACATTATGCTGCATATTAAGATACATATTTTTTATAGTATTATCTTTACTTAGAAATTTCGTAAGTTTAAATGTTTTATGAGATAAATATTTGTAATCATAATTTTCATAATTTGAATTACTTATTTAAATACTAAATAGCTATATTACTATTGTTTTATAATAAAATAATGTAATTATATATTTTTTTTACAATATAAATATGTTGTCCTTAAGGACAACACTAAATAAAAATAAATAAAAACCATTTGTAAAAGTTTATTTTTTATATATATTTTTTAAATATTTATATTTTAATAAAATGATAGCATCTGAACTTTATTTAAAGCCTTATTTAATACTCTAAGCATGTGCAAAAAATCAAGCGTCTTTCTTAAAAAATAAAGAAGTTATCGATTTTTGATCTGAAACAGACCTCGATTTTCCATAGTGCGCCGTGTCGAGAGAAGCGGGGTGCCGATGTCGAGACGTCTTCTTCCTTTGTTCTTGTTGATCGTGTTAACGTGAAAGAGCACCAAGCGCTTTTTTTTTTTTTTTTTTATAATATGGCATCTCGTAGTTGACCTTGAGAGGTCGTGACTACTTAACCGGACAATCCTGCGGCTGCCTTGAGAGAACTCAAAGCCTCCAGCCAGGGGCTTAAAACTAACTAAATAAACTAAGCGACTACACGCTAAGGGCACCCCCTGTGGGGTACGAGCCTCGGCTTAGGGCGTCGCTGGGGGAGGGCAGCTAGTTGGGACAGGCTGGATCGAATTTTGATTATTTAACGAACGATGGGGCCGGCATTTCCTAATTGACTACTCTGAGAAGAAATGCCGAAACAAACTCAGAGGTCAGAGTCGGGAATTTAAATCTACAGGCTCAGCTGCGGCGCGGGCTGGCACTACATCGAGCAAGGGTCGGTGGGGGGCATTTACATGGGGACGTCGCGAGGGACCTCGTCGGCGAGGCTGGTATTTCTTGTGTTTGTTTTTCCTAAGTGTACTGGTTGCCCTACTGCTCTCTTGGAGGAGGGTTATGGGGTCATCTGGGTCGGTGAGAACATGCCTTGGACGGCGGAATTTGCTAATTTTGGAGGGAGTATATCTGGCGGCCTCGACAACCAGCGGGTTTCGATGGTTGGGGGCGGAATCGAAGAAGTGCTTGGAAAGGCGCTTCATGAATTGGTGGATAGTGGGGATTTTGAGATCGACATGGAGGATCTCATTTCGGACGAACCAAGGGGCTCCCGTAGCCTTTCGGAGGAAACGGTTCTGGAGGGTCTGCATCCTATGGATGTGGTGGGGCTTTGCGTGTGCAAAGACTACGCAGGCATAGGTCATGATTGGGCGAATGCACGCTGTGTAGATGCGCAATTTGCACTTAAGTGACAATTTGCTTCGTGCATTGAGCATCGAGTGGAGGTTACCGAGAGCGAAGGCGGCGCGCGAGCGAACCGCCTTTATGTGCTCTGCGAAGGAGAGGTGTCTGTCGAGGATAACACCGAGATATTTGGCATGCTTCTCCCAAGGGATCGGCTTGCCGAACATGGTGATAGGTCGGGGGGGGATGGGTTTGTGTCTCGGTTTCGAATAGAGAACCGCTTGACTTTTGTCGGGGTTTACTTCTATTCTCCACTTCCTAAACCAGTCAGCGAGCTTGTTGACTGAAGTTTGGAGGATGTGGGAGATCTGGACTAGGAGCACCAAGCGCTATGTCGCACGTCTATTTATAGAAGTACGCGCCACGCGACCCCGTAGGCGTGGTTTAAACTTCCGCCCAAAAACTTTGATAAGGCGCGCGCACTCTATTCCTTAGCGGGGAAGCCTCCCCCCGCGACTATTGTCCGAAATATATAAATCGTTGATTGTTGTTTTTTATAACATTCCCATCCACCAATGGCGTGACCTACTTTAGGATCTCAAAAGCTTTCCAAATTTGAGAAACCATGTACTTACTTATGTACACATACAATAGCGCGCTCCTTAGATATTCCTATAAACTGTACACGCTTATATGCTTGACTCGTACTTAGGTTAAACGGTAACTAATGGCCCATAAACACGGTGGGCGAAGTTTCGAGTCCGTATCTCTATCCCTTATCAGTAAATAGCGAACGTTCCGAGTACATAACGAAGTTATGGATGTACTTGATATTTTATACGATTTTATATGAGCGGCTATTGAAGTACTCGATATTCTTATTATGTTGTAAATGCGTGTTATCTATTTAGTTAAGTAAACAGCTTACATACTCGTCGTCCGTAACAGCGTTAGTTACATATATACGCGATGAATTTCATACAATTTGTGTAGTTGTTGACAAGATAGTAAAACTCAAAACATTTTCTTTATTGGAACTTACCGGCAGTATATGGGCTCCCATTGGTGGGCTGGCCGCCATCTTTGTTGTTCAGATTCGGTGTAGACTTGAAGATGTCTCTCATGTAGTCGAGAGGTCTGAAGTTGGACTCGAGCGAGTCCACCGCGGCCTCCAGGGTCAATAGTAGCTCGGTGACGTAGCCCTGCATGTCCTCGCCCTGCTCCGCCACGGTCTCCACCAGCCGGGACAGGATGTCGGACACCATGCGGCCGGTCATGGCCACGCCTATGAAGCGGAACACCTGCAATCGAGAAATATGATAATATAACGACGAGAACGAGACGAGACGAGACAACGACGAGAACGAGACAGGGAGGAGTAGGCGCATTCAATACTCAATACTCAATACTTTTATTGCATTCCACATGTAGGTATTCTTAGGTGGTAAACTTATAGTTAGATCATATGGACCCTGTCGGGCACAGCAAAATAAGTGAGGTAGGAGAGAGGAAGCATTTGTTAATTTTATAACATAACATGATAACAAACTACTATATTATAATAATGATGTAGGTATTTTTAGAGATAAACTAATAGCTTCTATATAAAATATAAACAGAATAAATACAAATATTAAGAGATGCAAATAATCCATACTAATATTATAAATGCGAAAGTGTGTCTGTCTGTTGGCGCTGCTAGTAATAAATAAATAAAAAAAAAAAGAAAAGTATCGAGTTCTTCTTAAGTTATGACTTAAGTCTATCACTAAGATATTCGTTTACCGAGTAGTAGCTTTTATTCAGCAAGAATTGTCTAAGTTTTTTTAAAAATGTGTTAATTTTTTCTTCTTTTTTTATTAGTGCGGGTAATTTATTATATAATTTTATGGACATTACATAGGGACTTGTAGAGTGCATTTTTAGTCGAGAACTTGGTAAGTTTAGCCTAGATCGGTGTCTGAGTAGATAGCGTGTCTGAATGTCTTCACGTTTTGAATATATCTCTTGATGTTTCCGGACAAATTTGCATGTTTCTAAAATGTATATACAGGGAAGGGTTAAAATATTATGTTTTTGAAAGAAAGGTTTGCAACTATCTGTTTGCTCAATGTTAACCAGGATTCTAACCAATTTCTTTTGTAAGGTGAAAAGTATTTGTGCATCTGTGCTGTTTCCCCAAAGGGTGACACCATAGCTAAGCCATGCATAGGCATAAGCATAATAGGTGGTGAGAGCTGTTTGTAAATTGGTGGTCTTTTTTATTTCACGAAGGGCGTAAGAGAATTTAGAAATTTTTGAGTGAGTTTTCTGTATGTGTGATTTCCAGTTTATATGTGTGTCTATAACTAGTCCTAGTAGAGTAAATTCGTTAACGGTTTCTAATTTAGAGTCATTGAAAGTAAAATCTAAAGTTATAGGTGTTTTTTGGTAAGGGTGGAAAGTTATTAATTTGGTTTTGGTGTAGTTTATCTCGAGGTTATGATCGTTCATCCAGTTGCATGTTTTAGTAAGTATGGAATTGAGAGTTTCTCCTATATTTTCATTGTTTTGGCAGGAGACCAATATGGATATATCATCCGCAAATAAGACACATGGCCCTTCTATGATCTTAGGTAGGTCATTGATATAGAGTAAAAATAAGAGGCATCCTATGACACTTCCTTGAGGAATTGAGGCATTAATTGCTTTACTATATGATCGGATTTTTTCGATTTCATTATTTTTATGGTTAAAATATTCTAATTCAACTAATTGTTCCCTGTTTTTTAGATACGATGTTAGCCATTCGTGAGCCTTTCCACGTATACCTATTCCGTATAATTTGTTTAGCAATATCCCAAATTGTACTTTGTCGTAGGCTTTGGTCATGTCTAGTAATATTCCTATTGCGTATTTTTTGTTATTAATAATATTAAGGGCTTCTTGGATATACTTATACACTGCTAAGGTGGTGGACCGGTTTTTCCGAAAGCCGTTCTGGCATTCATCAAATATATTGTATTTTTCGCAAAAAGTATATATGCGGTCACACATGGCTTTTTCAAAGATTTTTGAGGCTGATGGTAAGAGAGCTATTGGACGATAGTTGTTTGGATCTGATTTCGTATCTTTTTTGTGGATTGGTTTTATTACAGATTTTTTTAATAAATCAGGGAAAATACCTTCGTCAAATGACTGGTTCAGTAGCAGGTAAAACGGTAAGGTAAGTTCATTTGCGCATTGTCTTAAAAGCATAGGTGGTATTTCGTCAATGCCGTGACTACTTTTGTTTTTTAGGTTTTTAATTATTTTGTTTACTTCCCAAGCGTCTATTGGGCCAAGAAACATCGTGTTCTCTGTGGGATTTAGAACAGAGGTGCTCCCCAGTTTGCTACTAGATGAATTGGCACTGTACTTTTCTCCAATGGACGCAAAGAAATCATTAAAGATGTTGGCTACTTGTTTAGGTTCGGATATGAGGTCGTTATCTATTTGCAATTTAATATTATTATGCTCCTTTTTATGTTTTTTGTTTGTTCTCTCATTTATGATACTCCACATGGTTTTAACCTTATTGTTAGATTTTTTTATTTTATTTACATATTGCATCTTTTTTGATGTAGTAACTAGTTTTTTTAATGTTTTTTCATAGTTTTTATAGTAATTTTTAATGATAGGATTTTTTGTTTTAAGTGTGAGTATTTTTAACAATCGTTTGTTTTTACAGGAGATCTTGATGCCCGTCGTTAACCAGTACTTTTTTAAATTGGTTTTTAGTTTGACTTTACATATTGGTATACAAAGGTTAAGGATATTTGTTAATGTATCATGAAATGCTTTATAGTTAACATTCAAACTTTGGTTTTTAGGTAGAATTTTATTCCAATCGTGTTCGTTTAATTTAGACTTAAACTTTAAAATGTTCATGTTGTTAAATAATCTTTTTTTAACATACCAAGTTGTTTGTGTAGTTAAATGTGGTGATGGCGTGGTGATGTGTATTATCGTTCCGCTATGGTCTGAAAGACCTAGTTCCTCTACTGTTGTGTATATTTTATTTGTATTAGTGTTTGTAAATATTTCTTTCATTGTATTCCATGTGCTGTTTATATTCTAAGGTCACAATATTCTGAATAATTATCACGTCAAAAAGTGTCAAATAGTTCTGAATTATTTATTAATTTTAGAATTCGATGTTCAGCGAAGTGTTTTTTTTAAAGCTTTTTCATCATTACGGTGGGATTTGTGTTATCCTCCCAATATTAAAAAAAAAATGTTTATTGCATCATCCTAAATAACTTATTCAATTAATATTAAACATACGAAATTGTGATTGTAGTTTAATATTAATGTATAATACACATAAAACTTCCTTATCAAAATAATGGTGAAAATCGCGCGAAAATTCGTTGCGTAGCTTCAAATAACAACACAGTCACACAGACAAGCATGAAAAGCGACTTTTAATAATAATGTGTATTTATTATGAATACTATTAAATATATGTATAGATTATTATTTATATGTATAGACTAGCTTCCGCCCGCGGCTTCGCCCGCGAGGTATGTCGATAAAAACTAGCCTATGTCCTTTCCCGGGATGCAATCTATCTCTCTGCCAAATTTTATCGAAATCCGTTCAGTAGTTTAGGCGTGAAAAGGTAATATACAGACAGAGTTACTTTAGAATTTAAAATATTAATATGGATTACTTTTATATGTATAGATTTTACAATGTGGTTCCTGTGGGAGAACCCACAGAAGTGACGAGTATATTCACCTGTAGTGACCGACCGGCATAGTGTCGTGAAGGACAGGACAGGCCCAGCTGCAGCGCGGTCTGTGCCCACCGCTCCGAAATAAGCGCGTGCGGCAGCGACTCGCGGAACACGCGTAGCACGTGCCGCAGCAGCGTCGACATTTGCTGGCAGCTGCGCAGGGTCCACACTGGACAAGATAAAGAGAAATTTTGTGGTGTATTGTAACAAAGGTTTAGTATTATTACAGAATTACAGAAAATTGTGTGAATAGTGATGAATTACTTATTTTAAAATCAAATGTTTATTTGCTAGAAATACATTGTTTTGGTAAAGGTAAGATCTTACAACCTAAGTGTCATTGTATTCTACCTACAAGCAAGCGTGCCAATTCGCTTTTGAATGTTCTTCTGAACGTTTTTACCTAGAATAAGGTTGGATGGCTGTTGTAAACCCTATTCCAGCAATGACTCGCGATAAAAGCTGCTTTTACACATCCCTTAGGTAATAGTTAGAATGTGTCGCATCGGTGATATGACATACCTTTAGCAGTGATGTCTTCGTACTGCCACAGCGGCATGAGCATGGGTCGGTTGGCGAGGAAGTGCACGAGCGACTTGATGACGTCGGCAACCGGGAGCTCGGCCGCCTCGAGCTCGGCCGGGACGGGCTCTGGCGCCGGCGCCTCGCTCTCTACCTCGCCTGTTACTATCACCGGCAGCGACGGATAGTTGTCACATTCACCTACAAACAGTCATTCAAGTGATAACAGATGATCCTGGTACCATTTATCCAGATTTTAATTCTGCCAACTTTTTCAGAATTTCCCGACTTTCATGAGTTTTACGACCAAGTGATAACAGCAGATGATCCCGGTACAAGTTAATCAGGTTGTGACTTTCCGACGTTCGTGACTAAAAGTCACGAAACGATAAATGATAAATGATTTATTTTGTAAGTAGGTTTGTACAAACACTTTTACACGTCAATCATGTTTTTTAAAACTAGATGAGGTCGTCGTTTCCTATCTGACTACTCTGAGAAGAAAGGCCGAAACAAACTCAGAGATCACAGTCTCTTTTAAAGTCCAGACATAATCTTGGTCAGGTTATATGAAGACAATGTATATCGATGTCTGAGATGGTCTTTTGAGGAAAGAACCACACAGATTGAGAGGACCTGTCCAGTCAGTGCACGCATTTGTCAGAAATCGTGCAGCTTAACTCAAGACTTAAGGAGCTCAAAGATTCGACGAACAATACCAAAGAAAGGAAATTTGGGTAGGCCACATAAATTACTCAAACTGCTAGATACCAAATTATGATTCCGGTATCAGATAACTATATTTTGCCCTTTCCGACTTTCATGACTCTTACGACCAAGTGATAACAGCAGATGATGCCGGTACAAGTTAATCAGGTTTTGACTTTAAAGACTAAGGGGTACTAAACAGTCTTGTTATCAATAAAGTATGGACTCACCTTCAGGCGTTATTTGCGGGTCTGAGCTCAGTGAGCGTGCGTGAGATCGTGGGGAGTGGCCACATTGCGGGTATTTGTCAAAAGCTGCATCGGGCTCTGTGGAGGAATAATATTGAATAATTAATTTTTAACTGGACTGTTGCACATAAATTATTCAAGACATTGTAAAGTAGCAGTTAACAAATATGTATGAATGTATTTACATAATTATAATTAATTATTAAAATCATCAGTACAATTACTCTCTAAGTTCAAATTGCACTATTGGATGAATATTTCCGGAAATCATAAATAAGCCAAAACTTTGATACGTTCACGAATCATATTTTGATCAACATACAACCTATTACCGACTAACAAATAGAAAAAAAAAGTAAGATGAATGTCGGGCTGCACTTGCGCTATTGCCGTAAACAAGGGGTTTACCAGTAAAGTTGTGTGGCACGAGCGGCAGCGTGGGCTGCGGCACGCCCAGGCCGAGCTGCTGGCTGCGGCTGGCCAGCAGCACGCGCGCCACCGTCAGGTGGTCATGGTGCGCCGCCACCGCCACCAGCAGGTTCAGTAGCAGCTGCCGGCAGTGCTGGTGCACGATCCATCTGCACACGAGCACCAACTGGCTCATTAGAGGCCATCCATGAATTATAATATAATAATAATAAATATTACCAACTCATATCAAATATGAGATTTTATTTACAATTGCAAAGTGTGATCTGGCCCCGGGGGTAAATACACAAATATGACGTGACGTGAAGGTCAGGACTTCGAAAATCATAAAAATTGTGTGACGCCAGAATCCAATTTATGTATACCTACACGAAAAAGTTTATTCTTTTCGAACCGAATATTTAAGATCTTTTTTCTTACAAATAGTAATTGAACAATCAACTTAGATAATATAGCGCCATAGTAGATAATAATAGTGGCAATGCAATGTGTTATATTTCTCCGCTGAAGGGAGCAGTCAGGCGATACTGTGTCGGGGTAAGGGGGTCCTGATGCACAAAATGCGCTATTTGTATAAACTACTCGTCTATCAAATGTTGCTTGTTCGATCTAAACGATTGTCAGAAATCGGACAGTACTGATATTGACTTGTAGTTCTTATGTGACCGTTGTATAGGCGTCGCTGCAGAACACATTGCTAGTCTCTGATATGTTGACAGGATGCACTCATCCAAGGCTCGGAGCACACTCGTTTAAATATAACAATTGGCATAGTTCATTGCTAACATAACAAAGTGCACTAACGATAATATTAGCGTCCAACTCCGTCTTGTGCGTCATAGCCGCAACACTGATCAGCGTCGTTTACAACCCATGTCACAATAAAACCCGCGGATTTATTTATACCAACTACATACCTACTCTAATTAAATTAGTGGTACGTTACCTGGTGTGGTCCATTCCCAAGAAGACGATGTGCAGCATGAGCGGCACGTGGATAGACCAGTCCAGCTCCACGCCATCCAGCACCACGTCACACAGCAGCATCACCGCCACGTTACATCTGCACATGACACTGGAGCTATCTCTACTGTAACCCGACTCCCGGACGTCTTATGTAACGATTCAATTTGGACAGCGCCTTTATTGGGCGGTTTAGTGTTACTACAGACGGAACATCACATCTTATAATACAAAAAAGAAACGAATATTTTCGGTTGGATAAATATTAAAAATAATTACTCAAGAATTTTGCTACGTTTATCTTTATTGTTGTAAATAGAGCAATAAAAATAATGAGTGCATTAAAAGCTCATATCCCTGCATTCTATAATATTAATAAGATTAAACAACCTGTCATCCGGCATTATAACAAGGTTTTGTTCACTTTTGGTATTAAACTTCCCTATTCATTAGTAAAGGGGAAGCAACTTAAAATATTAAAAGTAGACCCGAATACGCATCTATCATAAGCAAAAGAAATTACAGAATACCAACACCTGATACACCTCTTTGCTAGCTAGACGCTCCCCGGCCTACTCTTTCATTAATACGTACACTAAAGTCTGCAAACTCTGCGAAATTAAAAATACTACTTCGCTCGGCTGCAAAAAAATTGTAAAGGAAATTTTGCATAACACTGGCTATGATGACTCGGAACAATTAATATAAAGACCCTCACCTGACACCAAATTAAACGAAGCACAATGGAACCAACACGCACACTTACACACACACACCCCAGACGCACACACGCCACTTAGACATCACACATCACTTAGACATCACACATATACACAATATCACACATACACATACCATACCTGAAATCACCTCTCTAGTCTCCACTCTGGAACTCGTACTCCGAGCCCCAAGATACAGACTAACTGTCTAGTTTGGGGCTCACTAGTTAATACTATACTGTAACCTAGCTGTACGTAATATTTTAAGCTACTCATGTCGTCTTAACTTACTGTTCACACCTGCTTACTGTATTACCTGGACAATAAATATTTTTCTATTTTTTCTAACTGTGGAAAAGCCGAGAAGGAAGGCCCTAGAGGGACATAATAATGTCCTTATTGGTGATGTCCTTCAGGAAGGTCAGGTGAATAGTACTCGCAAACGGCGTGCGTGTATGAACATGACCAGAAGACCAATCCTCGTAATATTAAAATGTTCAAAATCTAGTCGCAGTCTCATCACGGCGACAAACAAATGTCAAAAACTTGTTAAAATGTAGGGAAATTAGACGTATTTTTGACAGATTGAGACTGTGAACATTCTTAAAATTACGGGAATTGCCCCTCTGATGTATGAACGTAAACAAAGCATAAGGAATATTTGTAAGGATAGTAGCAGGTGTAGTTCTGTAGTTTCAGCCTACCCCCATGGGAAGAAGATGTGAGTTCATGTATGTGTAGGAAACTGGTCGAGGTGATACGTACCGATGGAAGCCGGAGATAGGTTGGCTGGTGTCGGGCAGGTACTCGGTGAGCAGAGCGAAGAAACCGCCGTACTCAGGCATGGGCAGCGGGCGCGGTTGCGGCATGTCCATGCGCGCCTCCTGCGGCGTGGCCGGCGCACTGCCCGCCAGAGGCAGCAAGCCTGGCTCGGGGCACAGCCCGGTCTAGGGGACACGTCAGTCATGATCGCACGAACGTTAAATAGGCCCTATTTCGCACACTAAACAATAGCTCTTGAGCATCTTTTTAAGGTTGGAGCCTCGTATTACTAGTATCGAGATTAGCCAGGTACGCAGGAGATATTATAGTGCACAGATGTATTCATAGTCTGATGAGACGGCCATCCGTCACGACCGGGGAGGGATCAGGCGCTGGACCAACGGCGCCCCTTGCGCACCGAGGCACGGGGTATCACACCACCAACCTCCATACCTACTCTGGGCTGCTACTGAGAAATTCCTAATGGAAAAACCCAATAACACTTTGCCCTAACTGTACATAAACAGATTTTGATCAAGAAACAGTATGTTTATGATAAACTTCCAACAACAAACAAAACTTTCTTAATACGTTACCGGTGTGGCGTCCCCGTCTGAGGGTGGAGGAGGTTCTTCGTCAGCTGGCGGCGTGGAACATGGCGGCGCCGACGCGCGCTTGTCTTGCGCGCGCGCACTCGGCGTCTCCGGCGCTTTGGCACCGCTGGCAAACAAAATGTCACGATGAATTACGTAACAACGGCAAATTTTAAAAAAGACGTAGGTTTATCACTTATGGTTTATATATAAACTGTTTATGTATTTATATAAATTTCGTCCATAACACAAAAATCCATTCAGTGCAATTCTTACACAAATTTCACATAAATGGGCGCAATTGCTAATAACGTCCTACTCTCGCCAGAGGTGTCCACTAGGTATATGGCACCAGATTTGCTAGATACAGCACACAAAACGTTAAAATAAGTCAACCACTGCTATGCAAAGGTGAGCAAAGTCACAGTATAACAAAGTAATCAGTATTACGTCTTCATACAAATCGGACGAGACTATTATGCGCTTTGAAATCTCGGTGTACACCAGAACAGTCGCGCGTGCGCCGCAGTTAGAGCGACGCCACACGGGCGTTGCCAATTTCGTATAAACTCAAATGTTTCAAACGTCCCCGAGGCTGTTTAATATTTATATTAATAGGTAACTTTCTTGTTGTGCTCAGCAGCACACAAGTCGGATGTCATATAGATGACTTAGTTTAAATAACCTAAGCTACGCAGACGACATGGTGCTGCTGACCCCACAATCGGCAAAATAAGGAAATTAGTCGCTATTTGTGAGGGTTACGCCGAGTGGCATGGACTAAAATACCTACAAAGAGTACCTATGCTGTTGGTATTCAGAGGTAGAAATAAAAGTACCTGAAATGTCCCTCCCGTAGAACTGAATGGTTCACTTTTGCAGAGGGTAAAGGCTCCTTCAAAACTGGCGCGACACGCGATAAAATCGCGCGCGACACAAAGACACCGCAAGTTGCGTCAACGAGGGGTGCCTTTGTGTTGCGCGCGATTCGCGTAGCGCGTCGCGCCTGTTTGCAGGAGCCTTAACACTATTCAAATATTTAGGCCATACTGTTACGAAGCATGTTAAAGATGACTCACGTATGGAAAGGGAGCGAAGGGATGGCTGCGCGAGGAAACATGCTAGCTCGCACGTTTGCTAGTTGTTCAGTAACTGTTGAAATAACAGTTTTTAAGGCGTTCTGTCAAACATGTTACACCAGTAGCCTGTGGGCTAATCACACCCACACAACAGACAACATCTTGCGCATTCAATACAACATGCCTTCAGGGTGCTGTTGAGGCTTCCTCCTTACTGTAGTGCGTCACTGATGTTCGCTGAAGCGCACACTGACGATTATTTCGCGATCATGCGCAAGAAAGTGGCGTCAATAATACACATACGCGAGTGAGAGGAAGCGAAAATAGCAATGGATAGGTTTATCAAGCTACATGCCTACAAGACTTCGTTCCCTGCGGCTTGAGAACACGCGTGCACTCCTCCTAAGCAGTTTTTATACCCCGACGGCTTCTAAAACCTGACAGTTACATAGCGGTAGCTACGGTAGCCAGTAAAGCAAAACTATTTGAACTACAGTCAACAATTATTTTAGAAAATCGGTGGCAAAACTGAATGTTCCGGGAAGGACAAATTTTTTGATTTATGTTTTTTATTCTTTTATTTTTGTAATTAGGTTATTTTATTTTAACTAGTAACACATTAATTGATTATCATGGACCAAATAAAACCTTAAAAGAGGGATCTTTCTCACAAAGAAGTTAAGAAATAATGTAATAAACGCGTAAGACTAAGCAGGGGGTCAGCTCAAAATCACCCATTTTTCAATCGTTCTTTATAATTATTAACTTAAATTTATTTGAGATTATGTTACAGTTTATATTAAAACAACAAAATATTCTATACGTTTATTCACTTTGATAACGAATAAAAATAATTCTGCCAACTACTTCATAAATAAAATTTAATCAAATTCGAGGGATAGTTGAAAATCATTTTTGTGAAAATGCCCATCTACTACTATCATAGATATTTCAGTTACTTGTACTAACACGCTATGGGCCTATGATGCCTGCCAATATATACATATGTTATATATTTAATGAGAGCATTTATTTATACTTGAGAGTATTTTGTTGTGTAATTCTGACATTTCAATTTTTTTTTAAACTATCGGTACTTCTTTCTCGTATAAACTATTCTAAAATAATACTATAGGTACTTATAACAAAAAATTCGAGCTTTAGATGAAAAGCAAGCGTACATAGTGCTTTGTTTTCCACGCTCCGTGTCGACCTTTTGTATGAGTAGGTAATAAAATTATGAATATCCGTTTCCAACTAAATCAATCTGTGATGGTATTAAGGGTGAATTCGATTAAGTAGGCATTATTATTGGTAGTGTAGGTGCGTGTTAAGTGTTGCACACATCAGTTGCAGGGATCTGGGCAGCTGCTAGGAGGCGCAAGGCGAGCCTCAGTTCCCGGGCAGCCGTCGGGCCGTGACGTCACCGCGTGCGTGCACCGTGCGCCGGGAAATTGCATCGGTAGACTGTTCTCGTGCGAAAATCGTAACAACGATTCGTTCATTGAGACTTTTGGAGTTATCGCGTTGGCTCAAAAACTCTTTAGTGTTTACAAAAAACTCAATAAATACGTGTTAAGCTGTTATCTTGGTCATCAAAAAGGCACGATGCCACGGTTCGAGTGAAAATCAACCAGTTGCTTTTGCCGGCGGATGGCTGATCCGTTGATGAAATAAGTTGTTCTTGCATTCCTGCTGCACCAATACAGATGGATCAGCATGGCCAGAAGATCACACTTTAAGGTATTGTGCAATTATTGTAATAATTATTGTTTAGGTACTTAATTTAAGCGGCCGCGAGAACCTCCACAATACAGGCAGAGTATTTTTTAACATAGTCCATTTGGGCTGCTACATTCTGCTAACCGTGACAAAAAAAAGATTTGCTTGTAGAAATCCAGAGCTCAAAAGGGTATTAAATCAGCATTGGTCTAATATCAAATAATTTTCTTTTTTTGTGGCATTAAAAGTAGCAGAAAATGAGTAAACAATTGATAGGACATAAAGGGGTTTAAATTAGAATCTTCAAATTGATTGAAATCTTAGTCTTTATTAGAGGTTAATTAAAAAGGAGGAAATTTTGTTCTTGATGTTTATAGGTTAATTTTTCATTAATTCGTGGTGTTTGCCGACGGCATTGTTGGTGAATGGACTTGAGATCCAGAGTAATTACAGCAATGGCAACGGAAGCTGAAGAACGTTGGCTTGAAAATCAGCACAACCAAAACAATATAATTATTATTATGCTCTGCGATTTCGGCGGTCTCTTCAGTTCTGGAGCATAGTGCTAGATAGCGCGCTTCTTTCGCACTGCTGCGACTTTCGGTATCTCATATCCCTAACATACAAACTTACCTCTGCTATATTACCCCCATTAGGATTATTTTTGAGTCAAAAAGTAGCCTGTGTCTTTCCAGGAGGCCGTTTCTTTTTTATGGTTTAGGCGTGAAAGGGTAAAACACAGCCAGACAAAGTTACTTTTGAATTTATAATTATAAAGTATGCATGGATGGATGGAATGGATATTATAATAGTTTAACAATGAGTATAAATTAAAAACAGAGACACCAAGTAGATCTGATTAGTAAATATATAAGTAGGTACTTTAAGTTTTTTACAGCTAAAGTAAATGATCATTTCAATACAGAAATGGGCATAATGAAAAGATGGGTGGCTGTTAGTAGCTGGATGAGAGTTGCCGAGAATCGAGCTGAATGCCGTGCGATTGGAGAGGCCGATGCCTAGCAGTGGACTGCTGTAGGCTGATGATGAATGTTAGTTGATTGCTTTGAAGCCAATTAGTCACAGTATTAAAACCTAGTTGAGCGAATTCGAACTGTTCGCTACTGGTTTTAGCGGTAAATATTGTTTCGTCGGTAATAATTAAAGGATAAATAATTAAAGGCTCCTACAAACGGCGCGACACGACACGCGACTCAAAGGCACCGCAAGTCGCGCAACGAGCGGTGCCTTTGTGTCGCGCGCGATTACATCGCGTGTCGTGCCTGTTTGTAGGAGCCTCCAATCGGCATACGAAACGCATTGCGCCACGAAAAATGAACACCGGCTTAGTTAAGGGGCTTACAGAACAGGCAGTTTTAGAAACCATAAAAGTATATGATCGAATTTACTGTAGTAAACAAAATCAGAAAAATATGTGATATTCTTCAGGATATATAGGTAGGCTAGGTAGATAATGTGTCGAAAACATAATACGATTAATTTGATACGATAGAAAACAAATCATGAAGATACCTCTAAAAACTTCCTTTTCACAATAAAACCCATAGGTACTAATATACATACAATCATTATGATTTTTTGTCAGATTATTCTACAAGCATACTACATACCTACTAAAGCACTAGTGTTTTAATTTGTTAGTCCAAACAATAGATTTTTTTTGTAAATAGATAATTGCTTCATATTTTGCAATAAATTACCAGCGTTGTGTCATCGCGCTTCTCTTTCTTTTCTATGCAGTTTGACAAAAACCGCGCTTTAGATCTATTTAGTCGCCTGAACCTGATATTTGTATTTGTTTGAGTTGAGAACATTGCAGTTCAATCGACATCGGAGCCAATTTCCATGATGAAAAACTAAAATGTTCCAGTAGCATTATATGTCAGCAGTGTGCATAATAATTGATTTATAGATGATAACTGTGATATGAAATCACAGAAAAATAAATTTAAACTTTAATTGTTTCAAGCTAATGGCAAAGATCATACAAATACAACATACCTACTAGGTACATACAAAAGAAGGATCTGGGCGTGGGTGACATAACTACTCGTAATTAATGCGTATAATGTGTGTGTTTCATTTAATCCACACTAATACATATTATAAATTCGAAAGTAACTCTCTGTCTGTCTGTTACCTTTTCACGCCTAAACCACTGAACGGATTTCGATAAAATTTGGCAGAGAGATAGACTGCATCCCAGGGAAGGACATAGGATAGTTTTTATCGACATAACTTGCGGGTGAAGCCGCGGGCGGTGCTAGTATATAATAAAAAGATTACCTTTCTTTTTCGAGTTGTCTCTGTGAATTATAATAATCAGATCGTTCTGCAACCCTTCTATCATAGAAGTTTGAACTAATATGTTCAATGATATCTTCATCATGATCAGAAAACAACAATGAATTAATAATTGCGATATTAAAAGCTATCAAAGGGTTTTCTTTTATTCGTTAAAGCCACAGATGACAAATTTTGTAACTTTTATGACACCATATTATTACGGCATTAAAAGTAGGTAGTGTTAAAAGAAAAATTTTGCGATAGTACATTTAAGTGCGTACCATCGCCATTTAGAGTTTTACTGTATTCATGCAGACATGGCTAGTACCTACATACAACGAGACAAATGTTGTTCTTCTTGCTTATTGCCTTTTACCGTACAAAAATCAATGCACGCATTCCACGTTTTCAGCGTGTTACAGTAAAAAAATCCCAACTTCAAAACCCAAAAAAATACATGCCTATTATGAATTGGCGGCAATTAATGCATTGGATGCTGTATTTCCTTCAGCTCTCGTTGTGAGATGTTTTTTCCACTACCGACAATGCCTACTGCGAAAAACCAAAGAGTCGGAAATGACCCAAGAGTGTGGAAGGTTGACGTTACATTGGAACTATTTATTTTTGTTTTGGCATATTTTACAAATAAAAATATTCCTGACGGTTGCATGACGATTAAAGAGAAAATTAAAAAACATTGTTGGTGACTCTATAAAAGACGGACGTTGGCGTTTTGACTTGTTCCAAGTCGGTAAGACTTATTAACATAAATAGAAAGCTTCAATTCCAGTTGTCTCTAATCAGGCGCATCAAATTATTTATTAGGTTTTGTTTTGGTGAATACTTTAAATATTACCTATCAGTACGTGTTTACAAATTACCTATTTTTACCTGACTACGGCGAAGCAAAAAGGAGGGTTATGATTTTGACCGGTATGTATGTATGTTCATCTGTTCCCTCATAACTTCTAAACTACTTGTCATAATTTGAATGTCATAATTTCAAATGAGGTATCGTTGGAAGCGTCTTGATCGTCCGCTGGATAAAGGCTATGTGACGTCATATTAAATTGAATATAGCGCCTTCTAGCGGACATAAAGTCATGAACTAAAAAAGAAAAATTATTTAATCATGCCGTGTTGGGTATCAAATGAAAGGGCTTAATTAGCACATTTCAAAAATATATATATATATATATTGTCGGCTGTTGCTCACGGCTTTGCTTGCATGCACCCGATAATAATTAGGAATATAATAGGAATAACTTCTATAAAATCACGCCTCAGATTTGATTATGATGTAAGATTATTATGTATAAGTTGAGTATATTACCTAGGTACATCTACATACATGTAAAACAATAAAACCTAAACAAACAAAAAAATAATTGGCTCTGCAAAGCTTTTATCATGAAATTATAACCCCAAAATAATTTAAATAAAAAATAAGTTCAAAACTAAAACCGAACTACTGAAAAAGCACGCTCCAAAAATTATAAAAAAATAGTTTAAAAACTAAAACCAGACTACTGAAAAGGATGAAACAAGAAAGCACCTTCCAGTGGTCGCATACCTCTGTACTAACATACTTATAAGCTATGGTAGTATGCGACCATGGGAAGGTATTTTCTTGTTTCATCCTTTTCAGTAGTCGGGTTTTAGTTTTTAAACATTTTTTTTTGTTTTTTTTCCGTTAATTTATGGGGCGGCAAACCTTACAGGCCCAGGGCGCTACATCTTAAAATACGCCACTGCCTCCTTGCCATATCCCTCGACATACTTGCTGCGCCCTTTATACGCGGTAGTGGCATGTAGGCGTATCCAATGTGTGTCTTGTATTTTTAGAACGGATGTTACATGTTTTATCCTAGTCTGTTACTGGGCGTACATTGTGCAAATAAATAAATGTCAGTGACTTCCGAACAACTCCCTCGTCGCAATCTCAACGTGACTTGACAGTCAAGTCACGTTGAGATTTCTCTCGAAATACTTTTATTAGGTACTAGGATTCCTATAGGAATTCCGTATTAACCATAGCTATTATAGTATGATCTAAATGAAGTCATAGATATCAGGTGCTATGATTTATATGCTTCAATATTTAAAATTATTCAAATGCATTTTCGGTTTTCGGATTGACCACAAATTTGTAGCTTATTATTGCCGAGCAGTGGGACACAATATAGGTTAACAAAAAGAAAGTGTTAAGATTGACGAATAAGATAAGAATCCAGTTTTTACTAAACATCATTCATGAAAGCACAAGATAGCGCGAGGTTGTCAGCCGGTGCGTCGGGGTAGCGACGGCCAATGGAATAGAAGAATAGAATACTCTTTATTATGTACACCATAAAAATTACAGACATAAATATAGAAACTGAACAAAGGGTGACACAATGGGCGGTGTTATCGCAATATTGCTTCGTTTAGGGGAATCTAAACATAATAAATGAAAGTCGCTGGTCGTGTCTGTCTGCGTGTGCCTGTGTGTGTGAACGCGTCGCTCTTGTATGTGGCGGATTCTGCTAGGTTTCCACCGTCATCATCATCCTCCTGCTCTATCTCAGTTATTTGTGGCGCAACATGTCTTGTGCTTCCATACTTCGCTATTGGTATTATTGATCCCTGTAGTCGCCACCTGTCTAATCACATTCCCACACATTGATACTAAAAACGTTCCTCAGGACATATTTGCCTCACCGTGACCACAACCGATGTCCACATAACTTTTCAGTCACCGGTGCCACTTTTAGATTTCCTCTTATATACTCATACTAAATTTCTGGTTTTATCCATACCATCATTTAGAAAATAATTTGGAAAGGTTTATGTGTATTATACATTCATATTAACCCTACATAAAAAAAGAAAAACCGTCCGAAGCAGGGTTGGGGCACTAGTATTAACATCATCACTCGCGAGGTCTTATTCCAATTTATTTGGGGTCGGCGCAACATGTGTTTTTCTTCCATACTTCTTTGATTCCCTTTCTAACCATAATTATCATCATTCACACAGTTCATCCATCGTTTCTTTGGTCTTCACTAGTATTAACATAAGCACAGAATATCTGACAGCACACAACAAGTTCGATTCTTTGATTGATGAAAACACTCGTGTTGTGTGAGTTACTTGCAACGTTGTGTTATTTAAAAAAATACTGCCGCTAATAACCTGCCCTTCATTTATAACTTTATGGTGTATAAACGTAACATTCGGTAAAACATTACAATATGGGCTTGTTAGATTAGCTCACATTGCGAACATTGTCTTAGCATGAATGGTTGTAGTTTCAACAGTACTGCAGTACTCACTGGGTAACTCGATACCCCTGTGTAACACTGCTTGTCACACTATCGTGCTTCTGACGACCCGTAACCGCTGTCAAAAATCCAACAATGACAGCCGGGGTCAATGGCTTAACGTGCTTTCTGATGCATGGAGGGGTCTCGGTATGTAAATATGGTCATCAATCCATGTACCGGCCGCGGCAAGCGTAGCTTAACCTGATCAGTGGCGTGCATTGGTTTTCAGAATAGGTAGGTAGGCACTAGGTCGGGTGTAGTCTTGGCAGACGCGGTCACTAATTAGAAACATAAAACAAAAGTATCTACTTTGAATATTCAAATTATTTTCTTATCCACTATGTGCCTTCTACGAACTTTAACTGCAAAAAATCTTCATCGTTCGGACGAATGGAAACTCTTTTTGTACCACCACAGGTACCTATCTCAAAAAAATGAATGTTAGGCTAATGATACATTATAAAGCGTAATGTGTCACACAAACATGCAATTAGATGGAAATCTGTAGTGGCTTTGAAATAAATCGTTTTTGTGTTTTGTCTGGTCTCGCTTTACACTTTTTCGTTAGGTACGTACGCACTTTAAGGCGACTACATGACCTTAAAGCGCGGTCTTTGTCGGACTGCATATAAAAGAAAGAAGCACGATGACACAAAGCTGGTAATTTATTGCAAAATATGAAGCAATTATCTATTTACAATAAATCTATTGTTTAGGCTAAAAAATTAAAACAGCTTGTAGAATAATCTGACAAAAAATCATAATGATTGTATGTATATTAGTATCTTGCCCATTCTTCTCCATACAAATACTACCTTTTGGAAGGGGCGACTAGAATCAATTCAATTTTACTGAAAGTTTTGAGGTTCAAAAGGGCCTTTAATGTACCTATTTGAAATAAATGATTTGACTTTGAAAGAAAGTTTTTAGAGGTATCTTCATGATTTTTTTCTATCGTATCAAATTAGTTGTATTATGTTTTCAACACACTATCTATCAAATATCCTGAAGAATATCATATATTTTTCTGATTTTGTTTACTGTAGTCGATCTTATAGTGTTATTGTTTCTAAAACTTGCGTTTTTTTTGTGTTTAGGTCCTGTAAGTCCCTTAAGTAAAAACTTATACTGGATATAAAAAATGATGTCTGCCCGTGTATGTTTAGCAAATAGCTGTTGTAATAGGAAGACGTAAACAAGATAGGCACTTAGATCGTTTGATTAGTGATTCAATAGACTTCTATTGCTCTAGGGTATAAAGCACAAACCTATATCAGTTAGCTTTTTGTTCAAGAAATGAAAGAGGTGCTGTAACATTTATGGTCTCTCTCGGCTTATAAACAAGCCGTTCCGAAAAGGATAATTGAATAAATTAGAGAGATAGGTACAAAAACGTTAAAGTTACAAAGCTGCAATACAAATTAATGGTGCAAAGGCGGTCTTCCAGACAGCGATCGATTTTACGTGAGGACTTACCTACCCACTTGGTGAGGATTTACGAGGGCAATGCACATCATGCAGCTTATGAAACACTACGATCCCTTTTTATTTTCAGTAAATTTCATGGAACTGCGAATGAATTGCAAAAGGCTTAAAACTTCGTCCAGAGAGAACGCGCAGAAGCATGGGCGGTATGGGGGCGGACTATGGCCGACTAGTTCCCGGTATTCATTAAAAAATAAGATTTACATTTCAACTTATTTTTTCAGTTATGTGAGGCTTGCCAATAACCTATCCATGGATTGCGTTGGCATCTTTGATCACAGATTAAAGATTCACCCACTTTCAAAGATTTAAATCGTTAGATGTGTCTCAAGTCGCGTAAAAAATTTTCCATACTGATACTGAGAAGAGTGAGCTCACTCTACAATACTGGCGTGAGTCCCTGCGATATTGTGTGTGTCAGAGGTGACACAGACGATTGCGATTTAAATCTTTGTCCGCCTAATATTAGTCACATCAGTGTAACCGCACAACATGGCGTATTATTGGCATAATGAGTGATAGTCAAACCGCGCCGTCTATATTAGTGAGCGCTTCACTCTGGACGAGCGTTCTGCTTTAATGAACCCACTCAGGTGAGCAGTTAAGAGCCCTCTTACATTTCGGAACTGAACGCGCATCATTATTTGTTTTTTTATTTTTATTAATGGCATCTCGCAGTTCAACCTACGAGGTTGTCGTCTGCTTAACCGGGCTTGCCTGTGGGTGCCTCAATAAATTAAGACCTCCATCCAGGGCGAGCACGCATCCCCGGCGCAGTGAAATATAAAGTAATTTTTATTTTATTTATTAAAACATCAAAGTATAATTTTTTTATTGGAGAATATTTTGGTATAAACATTAAGTGAAAATGATGTAGAAGTTGCGGAGATATTCAGACTTGTTTCCACTAGTAAATTGAATTAGGTCCAGTCGTTTTTTCTTTATTTATTAGGCATATAACAAAAATGTATTCTATTATTATAAAAGTACATATATGAAATTTGTGATTGTGAAAAATTGTTTTGATGGACTATATTCAACATAATCTGCAAATTAGAGCTCTCAAATCAGTTCTTCATGCCTTTTTGCCTAAACATGCATCAGGAGAACGATTATTGCTAAATAAATAATAAAAAATCGCTTTATTATTATTGTAGAAGAGAAAACCAACCAATCTTTACCACTTAATTGTTATTTATACCAACCAACGAATACTATTCAATTTCAACGAGGAAATCGCGCATCTACGCGCATTTTTGTAATAGGCCTCTTAAATAGTGTTTGGTTACAACTTCTTGATGCTGCGTTAATCCATCCAAATCCAAATATTCAAATAAATGTAGCCTACCGTGTGTATAGATGTTCATCATTATGTATACAAAATTTGAAAATGAAAATATTATAAAGAATTTCATTGTATATAAGAAGAAAAAAAAAAAGAAAAGGTATTGAGAATAATAAAAACCTACGTATATGACATTTATAGGTTCTTTTAGTCTACTAATATTCCGTAAATACACCGACTACAACAAAAGTCAAAGCTAAGAAAAGTGCATTTTTTCTGAAAGGCAGCATGCACATGCGGATACATCAGTCATAGGAACTACACTCAAATGTGATTGATCACGAAAATACCTGGCTTTGGCCGGATCTTCGCCGCTGTGCCTTTTCGTGTGTATGGTGCCTTTCTCGACGGGTGCGAGCTCCCCCGTCCGACCGGCAGCGTCCTGCAGAACATACTCACACTTCACAGTAAGATAGAATACTGCACGTTCTCTTGATTAAACACAAATGTAAAGGGAGCGCCAGCAAACAGATGTTATGTTCATTAATGAACATCATGAATAAATAGAGTGGCGATTAGGTTGTCACATTAAGGTGCCACTAGTCGATATTTTTTCCATACAAATTTCGGGAGAGTATTACTCCACTGTTCGACACAGTGCATAAAAAAAATTAAACATGATATCGTTTTGTCTTATTATTAATATTGTCTGTACGGAAACAGAATAGTAAAATAAAAAGCCATTAAAAAGTTATGAGCTAACAAAGATTCGTTTTTCTTGCTATTTTTAACGTAACTTTGGGTGTAAATAAGTAATAAAAGAACTGTAAAATCTTCAAAATCAAGTCCGTAACGATAAAGCTCAGTTATCGAAAAGTTCAATAAACTTTATTTGTAATTGATTTATGCAGTGATTTTTTCATAAAACTCAATTTTCCAAAGCACTTGTCTAATTTTTTTACGTGCCTATCAGTTCGGAACGGTGTTTCTGTGCGTGAGAACTAGACGTTGTTCATGTAGACCAGCGTCTAACTGCTCATCACTGATACTAGCTCTGTCGGACACAAAGCCAGGTGAGACAGCGTGCTTTTTTGCCATGACCGAGTGAGTTCGAGCTCGCGACTAGTTTACTCTTAAACAGTACAGCGGTTATTAAAAGTTGATACTAGTCTGTTAAAAAAAAAATACAAAGAATAGAAAACCGAATTTTTTAAACATGACAACAAATTGTTTATAAATTGGCACGAAATAAACCACCCTTGATAATAAGGCACTAGACACGGCTATATACGCCGGCTAGGGCATTAGCAATTCAACACAAACTTTATGCTATTGTTACCAAATAATCACAAATTTTAAGTTGTAAAGTAGTAAATAATGTTGTAAAAAAAAGGTACAACGGCTAGAATGTTAATTGTTATGAATCATTTTAATTGTGTATATTTAAAATACGTAATTTAGAATACGTGGTTTCAATTATAGTGATAACCTAATCGCCACACTGTATATGAATAAAATCTCTTAACAAATCACTATTTATTTAGTTGTACTCTTCATGAAACTGAGTCCGGTGTCGATAATTCGAAACTAATTATAATTGCACTCTGTCCTCGAGATAAGTATCCTGAAATTAAGCATTATTGACACAATGTAGTACCGCATAGGTGCTACCGTTCATGCACTATGGTTGAAAGTATTTAAAAAAGTCAAATTCATTAACTGAGACTGTGATATTCCCAAAAAGTACTCCCAACGTCTACATTGTGTCAATTTATTTCAGGATACTTATCTCTTCGAACGGAGTGCTACGTATAATTATGATAGAACTTCACTTGGTAAGTTCGTTTAATCATAAAATGTACTGTATCCTGTTTCTGGATCAAATAAGGTACAACAGTTAGATTTCAATGTTTCTAATGGTTCTGTAGTGCATATGTGCATTCGTTGTTTAAAATTACACGGCCGAAAATAAAAATTCGGAAATGAAACAACTTTTTGTAGTTCGGAGAAACATTTTTATTAACTTTGCATTCTGCGAAAAAAAGTATTGCCTATGAAAAATAAAACTGGACTAATTTCGCTTTCGTGTTGCGGTACTAATTGAGAAGATTAGTGGTTAACAGTGGGAGATTATCAAGACTGCTATGTGCTAGATCTAATGAGGTGGCACTATATAGACAAGACTTTGATAAGCGAGTTGCTGTGCTCAAGTCGTCAAGAAGGTATTAAAACCTTCGTTAGTTTCAAATTCTTTCCTTTATCAAGTCAAGATACATAATACTTTTTAAACTACGACACTGAGTAGACTATTGCATAGGAAACTATATTTAATTACTTGATAACAAAGACTGAAATAGTAGGTATATACCTGGCCATTTTATGGAATATAAATCAATTATATTTCATGTAATTTTAAGCATCTGAAATTCGGTCTGACATGTAAAGAAGATGGCTGAATGCCATTCTGTGGTACTGACATTACGTCGCAGTATATAATGCAGAGCCGGTAACGCAGACTCTATCGTGCAATGAGCAGACAATATTAGCCCTTAAAGTGACGAAGTGTGTAAGTGAGGGTACCTGTGAGCCGGTGCAGGGCCCGTCGCTGTGGCCCGAGGTGGCCTTGCGCATGGACGTGAGCCGGTAGAACGGCGGCGTCTCGGTGCGCTCGATGAGGCAGTTCAGCGTCTCCACGGTCTGCAGCTCTGTCATCATCTCGTCCAGCAGCCGCTCTGGCCGCGAGCGTGCGAGGTACAGCACCACGCGCTTTGCCTGCGACAATATTAATCATCATCTCTTAATAACTCAATTTATTTGGGGTCGGTGCAAGTCTTCTTCCATACATTAGCTTGTCATCAAGTAACTTTTTAGACCTTTGTGTCCTACTTATGCGTATAATGTTTCATTAAAATCGGTTTATTAATTTTGAAAAACAAGGGCTTGAAAGTTAGTATGAAATGCCGTACGGCGTAAACGCTCTTAAGCATTACGAGGTCCACTGTACTGTAGCAAGGACACAAAGATTGAACTTGGTGTATAAAAAGGGGATGGTAGCTAAAACAGGTTGCAGGAATCCATCTTACCATACCAACAAGTACTATTTACTAAAAGGTTTGTTATTGTTCGGTATTAAGTTTTCAAGACGTCATTGCTACGACATCAGACGTTAGGATATTTTAATAACCTACGAATCTTGGGACTAAGCGTGCGCAAGGGACTACAATACATAGATGTCTTGGTTACAATAATAAGGTCCACTAATTATAGAAATTTATTTGATCACTAGCGGGCCTCTCCGGCTTCGCACGGGTAGATATTGGTATTTAACAAAAATAAGATAGGTATAAGGATTTTTCGGCGTTACTATTGCATATTTTAACATGGAAGAGTAGTTATTGTGACATAACTGTAATAGTTAGGCATATGGTATCGCGGACCCTTTGCTCGTGGTAGGTCAATTTGCTCTATTGTCAATAGTTTTATTTTTTTATATAATGATTATTTTGGTATTTATTCACACCTTGGGTTACATTATCGAAGTTTTCATACGAATCCCTACCTTTTTGAAAATATTCTATCGCCTATGTTCACTAGGGATAATGTAGGATTCTAATCGTAGAATTTTTCAAATCGGTCCAGTAGTTTCGGAGCCTATTCAATTCAAACAAACAAATCTTTCCTCTTTATAATATTAGTGTAGATTTACAGAAAGAAAATAGTATTACAGAACGTTCCTCAAGTCCAGTTTCATCGTCAATCAGTCGATCATTGTTTAAAGTATAGAAACAGTACTTGAGCATCGTTCTTATTTCAGAACGGTACCTAATCAATCTATGCTCAGCTGAAGCGAGACTCAACTCGAGCCTCAAGCAGCGATGTGTATTGTCTATGCGTCAGCCTGTATCCGTTTACGATTTATTTTATTTACCAACTATGTTCTGATGTTCACAGGATTAGAAATATTAAAATGTACCAGAACCTAAATATTTAGGAAATGAGCGTTATTTAATTTATCTCTGAATATATATCTACTTACTAATATAAACTGACCAAATGAATGTTACAAAGTTAGTCTACTTGTTGACACCAAGCGCGGTCTCGACAACACTTCGCTGATTACAGATCCAATCACTGCTTGGGTTCGATTCACGAACTGAGTAACTATCTAGAACAAAGTCAAACTAGACTGAACTACGAGTGGCGTTTAATGTATTTTAGGTATCAGGGTGATTTACTAATCATTTGGGTAATTTGCCTAATTCATTAATTAATGACATTATCTAATGGTATAAAGGTAAAATTTCATATAGTTGTGATCATTAGTTTGTACTGGAATGGCTAACGTGACAATGTTGAAGAAAATTGAGCACGATGCTGTTATTAAATTTCTTGCCAAACAAGGAAAAAGTAAAAAAAAATATTCACGAAGAAATGGTGGCGGTTTACAAGATTCTGCACCTTCGCTATACATATATGTTCAAAAGTGGTCAAGTGAATTTAAAAGGCGCGAAGAAAGTAATGAAGACGACACTCGCTCGGGCGGCACGGTTACTGCCTCTAGGAAGAAAACGTGAAAAAAAATGAGAAGCTTATACTGTAGTCTGTAGGATGCCCAAATGAATATCAAAATGATAGCAGAGATGACCCACCTCTCTATTGGTTCCGTGCATACTATTCTTCATGACATTCTTTACTATCAAAAGTCAGTGCAAGATGGGTGCCGCGAATGCTCACGGAGCGGCACCTCAAAAGCAAGTGCGAATCGAGTGCTGTCGAGTTTTTAGAGCTCTGTGGTGAAGTTCCATCATTCATCAAGTATTTTCAATCGAATTGTTACTGGAGATGAAACCTGGGTTCATCATTACAACCCTGAAAGTAAGCAAGAGTCCATGCAGTGGCACAAGAAGGGTACGGCGCCCCCTACGAAATTCAAAGTCGTTCCGTCTGCCGGAAAAATCATAGCCACAGTGTTTTAGGACTCAAAGGGAATTTTGCTGATTGCGTAAACAAACAAGAGCGTGTCGGGCCACGCTCAGTGTAGGGTTCCGTAGTTTCCCGTCCGTCACAATAAGATATGTAAACGAAGTTAAAAAAATGCTTGCATATACGATTATACTACAAACTTAGTCCAGAAATTATTTTGTACAACTTTTTGTCTTTTTTGTACAAAAACTGTTGTTTTCATCAAGTTCAAAATAATTTTCCTAGAAAGTCCTTATAAAGTTCTACTTTTCAGATTTTTTTCATATTTTCAAAACTTATGGTTCAAAAGTTAGAGGGGGGGGACACATTGTTTTTACATTTGGAGCGATTATTTCTGAAATTACTGACATTATCAAAAAATGATTTTAGTAAACCCCTATTCATTTTTAAATACCTTTTCAACAATATATCACACGTTAGGGTTGAAATTAAAAAAAAAAATCACTTCCCACTTTACATATAGGGGGGCTACCCTAATAAAACATTTTTTTTCCAATTTTTATTTTACCACTTTGTTGGCGTGATTGATATACATATTGGTACCAAATTTTAGCTCTCTAGTGCTAACGGTCACAGAGATACGGACGGACGGACGGACGGACAGACATGGCGAAACTATAAGGGTTCCTAGTTGACTACGGAACCCTAAAAAAGGTGAAACCATAAACGTAGCATCCTACACATCTACTTTAGGAAATTAACGGGAAGTAATTAAAGAAAAAAGACGGGGTAAACTGACCACTGGTGTGTTGCTTCTTCACGACAACACCCCGGTCTACACGGCGCGTGTTTCCAAGGCTGCTGTGCGAGATTGTGGTTTCGAAGACATTAACCACCCACCCTATAGCCCGGACCTTGCCCCGAGTGATTATTATTTGTTCTGTAATTTGAAAACACGCCGAAAAAAACGTTTCTTTTATACCCCTTTAAATTTTAACTTTATTTTATTATTAATATTTGTTGTTATAGCGGCAACAGAAATACATCATTTATGAAACAACTGTCTAGCTATCACGGTTCATGGGATACAGCCTGGTGATATACAGACAGACAGACGGACAGTGGAGTCTTAGTAATACTTTGGGTACGGAACCCTAAAAAAGACCTTTGTGGGAAACGATTTTCCAACGATGAAGAGCTCAAGGCGGCAATAAATGCGCATTTTTCAGAGAAAGAGGAAATTATTACAGGGTATTGAAAAGTTAATTTCGAGATGTAATAAATGCATTGGGGTAATGGGGGATTACATTGAAAAATAAAAATTATTTTAATTGAATTTACGTCTTTTTTCATACCGATACCGAGAATACATTGAACGCGCCTCGTATAATCAATCTATGCTTGAGGATCGTTCTAAAATTAAAACTTGACTCAAAATTAGTTTTAAACAGAGATCAATACTTGAGTTTCCTTCTGTAATACGGACCTAAGATTTTAGGGAACTCTTATTTACTTATCCCAATTTCATACTAGAATAGCTGTGATCATGTGCCTGTTTACTAAAAACTAGCCAGACAACGCAAAATATGAATCAAACAATAAAACGCATTAGTGGTTGTCGAATTGAAACGACAGAGACGTTTGGTTTTAAAACATACACGCAGCACAAACATAGTACCACACCACACGCACTTTTCCTAAGCCTTTGGGCATTATAGGTATGTTATGATGTGTATATATTTTTATATCCTATATGTTTCCCTCTGCTGGGCAAAAGCCTCCCCGTTTTTCTTCCAAACCTTGAAACCTTTCGTCTTGTGCAATCTCTGGCCATGTTGGGCTGCAATCGTCATCAATCGTCACACCACCTTCGCCTTGGTCTACCTGTATATTTGTTTAAAATGTAATAATGAATACAGCTTATTAGTTTTCTAATTGGCCACTTTTTTACAATAGCTTGTTGAACTCAAACCGACACTACGTACCTACTTATATAATCCTTGAAGGTAAAGTATGTGTGATTAATTATATCACGACGGTACAAATATTTTCAATGTGGCTTGGGCAAGTCGTCTAGCTTTCACAATCTTCGCTTTATACAATCATCTCTGCTCGATATCAGCCAATTATTGATACCCTGCAAACGAATTCGTACAGCATTTATTGACGCCATGGAGCTGTAGAAGAACGAGGGAATTGGAAAGAAGACTCAACAACGATAATTGTTTGAAATAAGACTCGAACTCTTCAAACATGGAAATGTCAAAGGTCTCGAAAGGTATTTTTACAGATACAGATCGTATGTTGGTGGAGCTTTTATAAGAATCTCAAATGACCGGAGAATATTATGTTCGTGCAAGTGTGACCATTTCGTAGTATCCGTGAGGCCCCGACACGCATCAAGAGTTTTAACTCGATTCTAAGAAGACTGCATTAGCTTCAACTATTGTAAGGGTACATACATACTATTTTAATTACTAAATAAAGTTATCGCCAAAATAATTTTACGTGTCGACTCGTGCAAGGCGCAGGCGAAGGTTGCTTTAGAGATTTAATTCAATGCCTAACATTGGTGAAAACAGCATCAAATAACATCAGATACAGTTTCAAAGCCTGCACTCGGACAGACAGCCTGGTGGGCGACTTCAATTTAATTATTTAGAAGTCGTAAGGCTTAAGGGGACTACATGACCAAAAACGCAGTCACTGTCGGACTGCATAGAAAAGAAAGAGAAGCGCGATGACACAACGCTGGTAATTTATTGCAAAATATGAAGCAATATCTATTTACAAAAAATCTATCATTTGGACTAAAAAATTAAAAAAACTAGTGCTTTATTATGTTGCTTGTAGAATAATCTGGCAAAAAATCAGAATGATTGTATGTATATTAGTATGGTTTTTATTGTAAAAATACAGTTTTTAGAGGTATCTTCATGATTTTTTTCTATCATGTCAAATTAGTTGTATTATGTTTTCAACACACCACCTAACTAGCATATATCCTGAAGAATATCATGTATTTTCCTGATTTTGTTTACTGTACTTGATCATATACTTTTAGGTACGGTATTATAAAACTAGCGTTTTTTGCGTTTAGGTACTGTATGCCCCTTAAGTATGTAAGGCATATATATTTCAATTACTTACAGAAGATTTGTTCGTAGAAATTCTATGTTTAGAACGTAGGAATACGAAAAGTTCTAGAACAAGAGCAATGTTTATTTTTAATGTATTACGTAGGTTTGAAGGGTGGTGGAGCTTCGTCGCTGAATCGTCATCTCTCGTGTTAAAATAGTCACAAAATTCCCACTTACCACTTGCCTTTACTTCCATACGGTTTCATGAAAAAATTTGATCACTGTTTTATTACGTGCACTATTTAACTCTAAGAAGGTTCTGGAAACGTGTAGAATCCGACGGTAAGTTACGTTTTATAGATAACATACTTTTTGTTTAATAAGCTCCATGTAATTATTTGAAATTGTTTTTATTTTTAGACGGTATCCTGGCATGAAAGTAATGACTGCATAAAAATGTAAAGGACTAGTTGTACAGTATCAAAAGACTTTACCCGAACTGATCTCTATAGGTACACTTAAGACCTATGCAGGTAGAGGATAACTCGGCCTCCTTGTACGTATATAAATCGGTGTCGGCATTGTTGTCCAGACAAGAGGGCTGCAATCCGCTCCAGGCTAATATTTCGATACATAGGTGTGGAAATCCGATTGGGCTGCCTAGATATCGCAGAATCCTGTGCTTTGAGTAGGAAGCAATTCCTCGGAAGAGGGATCACGTACGTTGCAATGTGTAGCGCCCAGCTCGTGCATGTATATTTAGTTGTATCCCTGTGTAGGAAGCTCGATACTCCTTCTTAACACCCTTTGATTCAGACGCAGACGTACATTGTACATGGAAAGTTGTTGTTCATAGTATCACACATATTATTTCTCAGATCAAAGTACAGTGCAGCCATAAATCGTATCTAAATGAACTTACAGGTTATTATTTATGTTTGTCCCTTGTCAAATTAGGAAAGATTTAACTGTAAATAATCTGATATTCTTTGTGTTGATCGGATAAAAATATTTGTTGTAGTTTAATTCGCAGTCTTGATTATTTATGGTTTAAAGCAGTATATTTACAACTTTACTCGATCATAAAAAAATAAAAAGACAGGTCGATTTTGATTGTTTTTCTAATCTTACTCAATTTATCAAACTTTTACTCCAAAGAAACATGTCGAAATATAGGCAGAGGAGTTTGGAGGAGTAGTTCGCTGGAGTTATACCGCAACTGAAGCCGAATGCAGCCGAACGCAGTACTAGTTATGGACAATACGCTTACCACTCCAGCATAGCTATTCACAAACAAGAGCGTGTCGGGCCACGCTCAGTGTAGGGTTCCGTAGTTTCCCGTCCGTCACAATAAGTGTTCCCACTTATGAGTTTAAAAGTAAAAAGTGCTTGCATATACGCTTATACTACAAACTTAGTCCAGAAATTATTTTGTACAACGTTTTGTCTTTTTTGTACAAAAACTGTTGTTTCCATCAAGTTCAAAATAATTTTCCTAGAAAGTCCTTATAAAGTTCTACATTTCAGATTTTTTTCATATTTTCTAAACTTATGGTTCAAAAGTTAGAGGGGGGGGGACACATTGTTTTTTACTTTTGGAGCGATTATTTCCGAAATTATTGGCATTATCAAAAAATGATTTTAGTAAACCCCTATTCATTTTTAAATACCTTTCTAAAAATATATCACACGTTAGGGTTGAAATTAAAAAAAAAATCACTTCCCACTTTACATATAGGGGAGCTACCCTAATAAAACATTTTTTCCCAATTTTTATTTTACCACTTTGTCGGCGTGATTGACATACATATTGGTACCAAATTTCAGCTTTCTAGTGCTAACGGTCACAGAGATTAAGCGAGGACGGACAGACGGACAGACAGACATGGCGAAACTATAAGGGTTCCTAGTTGACTACGGAACCCTAAAAAGAAACGACACATTTCGATGGCCAGATTTGCCTTGCCCCCGACGGTTATCGGAAGAATACAGACCGTCTGACAAAATTTACGGGTTTTGGAGTTGTGTACACCGTTTAGACCTACGATAACATTAATTGATGTTCGATACGGTACGGAAGCGTATCGTATAGTGGTTCTGAATAGTTATGCAGAAAAATTTAAACAATAAAATATATTTTTGTTTCATTTTTTACTCTAAAAATCCTGCGATTGGAATGTTTCCGACAGCCACCTTACTCTCCGGACCTTGCTCCAACAGATTACCACTTTTTCCGGAATTAGAACAATTTCTTGCAACGAAAGAATTCAATTCTGACGAAGCAGTTAAAACCGCATTCAAAGATTTTATTAATTCTCGCTCCCACAATTTTTTTAGCAAAGGAATCAATGAACTACCAATAAAATGGCGAAAGTGCATAAATAACAATGGTATATAGATACTTTGACTTTTTCCATTTAGAACGCAAATTTTATAAGTAGGTCCTAATTAAAACTGGCCCTTTTATTAAATCAATTTAACATTAATCGATTTTGAACTGAATGAAACTGTATGTGATGAGATTCTTTTGTCACAACACTATTTAAATTTCGTTAAAAGTAACTCATAAGCTGGTTCATTGGTGGCATAGGTGACATTTGCTGTCAAATCAATTCAATTGTCAATATGAGGGGTTTACAAGATAAAAAAAGTTTTATCATTTATTCTTCTTTTTTGAAGTCGGTAAAAACAGTCAACTTTACGGGAAGAGAGTCAATACAAAATGTTTCATATTTATTACGGGTACAGTTCAATTCTAATTTAGAACCGATCGAACGTGGAATACTTCGAGCACGCTTTTGCGCATAAGCGCGTAGATCAACTAAAACAAATAAACTCTGTGAGAGTGGTCTATGCAGTGCGTGCGATCGATGTTTGGATTACGCGGCTGCGCTACGGATTTTATTTGTAAAATTGATCTTATAAACAACCTTTAGACTATTTAAAAATTAGCTAATGAGATAAATAATTAATTAATTAATATTGGAAAGAAGTACAATGTATCGAACAATTTTGTGTCAATTTAGATGATGTGCAAAAGAAGTTTAGTTGGTAGTTAGTTTTTAGCTGACCGTACTTACATAATTTATACTAGCACTTTGCCCGTGACTTCATCAGCGTGGGTTTTGTACTTTCCTCAAAAATGTTTAACATCCTACTTGAAAGGTAACAAAATACCGTAAGACCTGATACTATGAAAGTACCTAACTAAAATAGACCAGTCTCGCGGTATCCACGCCTGTTAATTGGCAAATTTTCCAAACAGCGTAAGCGGCTGAACTTAGCCGCACTGCAAGTGATGTTAAGTTCGGACCTCACTGTAGCTTTGGGTCAAGCGTGATCCCCAGGAAAACCGTATTTTCGACGAATTCAATTCATTAGTGATTAATTCATTAGTTTTAATAGTTTTTTTTTTATGATTGGTCCTCTCAACCTAAGCACCAGCCATCCAATCTCTTCACCACCCTTGGTTGACTGATAGAGAATGCAGGCATTAAGTCCGCCTTTGTACCTTTTTGTGCGAAAAGTTTAAATAAATAAATAATTCAAGTACCTATCTTATTCAATACAACATGGCATTCACTACTTCTAACATTCGGCTAAGCGAATCTAATGCATTTAGTTTTTTTCTCATTTAATACCAAATTATTTACAGTAAACCAATTATGGACCATAAGCATAGCGTTATTTACGTCGTCAAGCTCCTGTGCACGTCTGCTTACTTTAAAAGTCAGTGATGTGTCATCAGCAAATAACACCGTTTGTGGTCGGTTTTTCAGTAAATGAGGTAAATCATTTATATGTACTAAAAATCTGAATGGCCCCAATATTGAGCCGTGCGGTACTCCCATTTTGAGTTTTAAACCAGATGAACTCACATCGTTGATTTGAACTTGCTGAAATCTATCATTTAAATATGATTTTATTAAGCTAAGAGCAAGTTTACCTAGTCCGTAATGCTCAAGTTTCAAAAGCAGTGTTTCGTAATTCACGCAATCAAACGCCTTGGATAGGTCGCAAAAAATGCCTATTGCATCTTGTGCCGCTTCCCATGCGTTAAAGACGTGTTTTAATAAGATGACACCGGCGTCGGTTGTACAACGTCCTTTGGTGAAACCATACTGTTTATCGTGTAGGATGTTATTACGATTAAAATGATTGAGCATTTGATTTAACATTGCTTTTTCAAACACCTTGCTGAAAAACGACAAAACCGATACGGGTCTATAATTATTAGTTTCTTTGCTGTCCTCATATTTGAAAAGTGGAATAACTTTACTGTACTTCATTAAATCCGGAAAATCCCCTTGTTCTACACACAAATTAAATATTAAAGCTAAATAGGGTGCAATTGTCTCAATACCATAATGCTTATAAAGATTCTCAAAGCAATAACTATATTTAGAAGAATGTCATTTATGAAATAATACTAGTTTCTTCATTTTCATTATAATATTTCGATTTACAATAAGTTTGGGGCTACAAACTTATTGTAAATCGCACTGCAAATCAATTATTTTGTCATTGAATCGGGTACTTACAATAATGTGTACAATGGAACGGCGGCTGCAAAGAATAATTTTTTCCCAATGGAAAAGGCCTACCCCTATGCTCAAATACCTAGTAAAGTTGAGAAGTGAGACTGAAAACAGAAAATAAGAGCAGAGCCAGCGTCGTCCGGCATCACAACAAAGCCTTTTCATAAAAAACTTTTCACCCGGTAATTTTTTACAATAAGCATATTTCTGAACAAGGAATGCAATCACATAGTTCGAAGAAAATTGTCGATCCACTTCAACGTTCAGTTATGATTGGTATTGGTTTCAGTTTGTGATTTATTTTACAGCAAGAGCACTCATAGTCAGATACTGGAATAATGTGAATTCCCTGGCAAATTGATTTTTATTACTTTATTCTTTGCCAGTTGTCATACACTCCCGAGAACAAAAGAGTAGGATGTGGCGAACCACTTCATGAAGCTTTTATTTAGTTTCACTTGTAAATTGTAAAGTTGAAACTTTTTGTAGATAAATAGATAGATCATTTATTTGTCCAAAACATAAGTATGCACATTGCATGCAAGATGTTACATAACATTATAGCACAGTGATGTTTTGCCTTAACGGCGTACAAATATAAACAGGTAGGTCATTTATACTAGTAGGTATTATTAGTAGTGTGGTGGTACTCACGTAGGGCAGCAGCTCGCTGGGCGCCATGCCGGACACGATGATAAGGTAGCGGATGATGACCTTCAGGTTATTGGGCCAGCAGGCGCACAGCGTCGACCACAGCTCCTCGATCTCTTTGGGGTGCTTGTCGGAGAACTGTCCAAATAACATGCTACTTTTGTACAGGTTTTCATATAAAATATTGTTGAACATTGGGTTGGGCTTCAAGGGCCAAAGTTGTTTGGCCCTAAACTTTTGACTGACCTTCGTGATCATCATTGTATCTTATTAACTAAAAGACTTTACGATTAAGGAAAATGGAACATTCCTAACCTTGAAGGATAAAAATAATAGAGTGATATTAGAAAGGCATGGCTACTGAGCCATACTTAGCTAACTAAGCTGGAGCAGCTGTCACCGGTTATGCGATGTTACGGGTGGTGTACGAATTAGATTCGTCATTGCGGCGGCAGGAAGTATGTAATGTGTTTGATCAGTCGAGCAGTTTGCGTAGGCGCGCAACCGGCAAGGTTGCCGCGTGAGTGATGGCGCAAACACGGGCGCGGCGCCGCAATCTCGCGCCGTTACACCCTTTGCTCTAAATCGCGACAGCCTTGCGCTACTAACTCGCGTCAACATCGCCACTTCAACCTTTATAATAAGGACACTAGGCAACTAGGTTAAAGCTTACATTGGATTTAAGTTGATCAATTTGTTTTTTAACTTTCTCAGTTTTTGTTCTATGCTACGATACTTAATATAATCAACTTTTGTTTCATTGATTGATTCATGATGTTAATGAACTAAAAGATGTTTTATAAGATTGCTTCATAATAGTTGGAGAAACTGCTTCTAAAACCTTTAGTGAGTACATAACTCGTCATCCCATAAGCTCTGTCCGTACGGAGGCGAGTCTCGCGCGAGTTAAAAGACTGAGACTTGTGATGGAGATAAAAGTAATTTTATTCTCAAAACGTGTTAGTAGTACAGTGGTATGTTGTAGAGTCAATACAATAATGTGCTTAAATTATAGTTGGGTTAGTTTATATACTAAGTCTTATCAGCTAACACAGTGGTGGGGACAGAATGGTTGTCACCACAATTCACTTATCTAATCGCTTCCGTTTATTGATGTTGTTTATTAGGGCGGTGGTGGTATCTCCACTGTCTGGTCTCGTTATCTTGACTCAATATTAATATCCTATTTATATTTATTACTTTATTTATAATCGACTCCGCTTATCCCGTTGTTATCGGGTAGTAGCGTTATCTCAACTGTTGACTGTCTGACCTCGTTATCTTGACTCTCCCCTCCTAGTCTTTTTGTACTCTGTCGGGTTTTTATGATTCGACGAGTTAAAAAGACGATAGTTAACAAGATTATGGTTACTATCGTTATGTAGGTCAGGATCCCTATGTCTTTGATCTTATCAGAGGTTAAGTCGGGTCTATTGATTGCTGCGATCTGCTCTTCTATGTTGTCCATATTTTCTGGTAACGTCATTGGTAACTCGTTTGCTGGTTCTGTGACTTCAGTAAAGGTCTGAATATCCACAGGATCTTGAGTGCTTCCGCATTTGGTGTTGTCTTCTATATATGAGTCTACGATGGTCACGCTTCTGTCGGCACATCTATCATAGATTGTTTGTTCCTTTAATCTGAACTGGAAATATAAGTCATTCTGAATTTTGTATGAGTATCGTGCTGGACAGTAGATTTTTATAACGCTACAGTTGTTGCGTTGTTTCAGAATGCTTTCTTCTACACATTTCTTTGTTGGTGAGGCTGTACATATATTGTTATTACATTTGTCTACTTTATACACATGATTGGTTCCCGTTAAATACTGGCCGTTCTTAATACTAGGCATTTGACAATATTGGTTAGATGGGGTGATTATGCTAACTACTGTTTCTAGATTATATTGTTCTTTAGAGACAATGGGTATAGCGAATTGGAATATTAATAGTTTGCTTTGTATAGCAACGCTTGGGACTATTAGGGATTGTAGTTTGCTTATATCTCGTACTACGTTAATTTTGCTGGGGATTTTATCTAATCCTTGCTGTAAATGTATTTCGTTAAATATTGCGGGTTGCAAGATATTGTGTTGGGCTAGGACGTAAGCTTCTTCGAGATGTTCGCAGATGTCTTTCAGTGTTTCGTATACTAAGATCACTTCTTGTAAGAAGTACTCTCTAGAGTTGAGTTTACGATTTACAATTGTTATTAACTGGTTAAGTTGATGGGTCACATTATTTATTTTGTGATTCATTGTGGTCATTGCGTTGGCTGCTAGACTAAATTTCTTTTCTATGTTTATCATGTCGTCATTATCTAGATTTCCTGAGATAGCTTTAATTATAGATCCTAATCCATTAATAAGTCCTCGTTTGGATCGTTTGATTTGCATTCGCGATAGACATTCACTTAAGTGTGTTTTTAAATATTCTGTTCTTTGATGTCGTATATCATTAGTTAGTCTTTCGTTGTTATATAGGTTCGTTATAGACTCATAATTTGTTTGGAGCGGTTCTAGATTAATAGGATAGATTAAGTTCCATTCGTCTTCTTGTATTTGTACCTTCCTTTGAGGTATGATACTGATCCCTTGTCCTAATCTGATGATGTTTGCGTCGCATCTGTAACACGAATTTGACTAATGTGAATTTGATGTTCTTTATGTCTGGAGTCATAGGAGAATTTATTTCGTGGGAGTATTTTTTTAATTACGTATGGGCCTTTGAAGGGGTTCACGTGTTTTGATCTATCATGCTTAGCGATATAGAATTTAGTTCCCGTGGTGATTTCTTTAGTCACAGGCGTTCTGAATTTATTACTCCTTTTGAGTGTGCTTTCTTTTACATTTTCTAATTTGTCGTTTATCTTCTTTAGGTAGTCAGAGGTTTGTTTGTTCTGTACGGGTAAGTTAATTTCTCGTAAAAAGTGTAATTCGTTAGGTGTTTTGTTAGTGGCACTATGTATAGTGGAATTATATGCTAGTACTGCTAAGTTAACATCTTCTTTCTTTAGTTCCTGTTGTACTCTTAATCTCTCTATTAGGGTGGAGTGAAACCGTTCTATGTCTCCATGAGACGTGTGGTGCAGGGGTGTTGTCACATGATGTTTGATTTTTAATCCTGCTAGAAATTCTTTTACTATTTCCGATATTAGTATAGTCTCGTTATCTGTTGAGATTAGTTCGGGGGTTCCTATTAGAGCGAAGAGTCGTAATAGCGTTTCTATTACTTGTAGGGAGTTGTTTTCAACTAGTTCTGTGGCGAAAGTCCACTTAGAAAATGTGTCTATTCCGGTTAAATAGGTTTTCTTTTTAAAGTGGAACGTATCTATTTGCCATTTTTCCATTGGTTTTGTTGGTGTTTTGGTTTTTTCAAAGGGCGGTTTAAATGGTTGTCGATCGTATTTTACTTTAGCACATGTTTCGCACTGATTCAGATAGTTTTGCGTATGTTTTTTGATGTTCTCGATATAGTATGTTTTAGAGATTTCCTTTATTAAAGCTGGGTTTCCTATATGTCTATCCATAAATTCATGCGTTGATCTAATTATTTTTAGGATTTCTTCTTTGTCTGTGATTTCTACACGTGGTTGTGTAAACCAAATGATTGTGAGTTCTTTATTATTGAAATGTTTCCTGTATATTTCAGACAGTTGTTCTATGAGTTTATTACTATTTCCTACTATAGCATATCTTTTTGATCCGAGATATTCTTTACAGAATTTTATAAAGTCTTGGGGATTGTTTATTTTTAGATTGTAATCGTAGGTGTGGTTGTCTTTTTTTATTACTTTCACTTGATATGGTTCTGTCGTTACAAATATTCTATTCATACGCCTAGGGGGATGTTCTGATTTTATTATAAATCCTTCATCTGAGTCATCGAAGTTGCTATGTACCGTTGCTTGGTCTGAGTTATGCATTAGTACGATTCTAGACAGAGCGTCTGCTACGTGGTTAGTACTTCCCTTTTTATGTGATATTTCATAGTCGTATTCTTGCAGTTTTAACTTCCATCTGGTAAGCTTAGCGTTTGGTTCTTTAAGTTTGGTTATCCATATTAGTGGTTGGTGGTCTGTTTCAAGTTTAAAGTGTCGCCCATAGATGTATGGTCTAAATTGTGTTAGGGCATAAAGTATACCTAGTAGTTCCTTTTCAGTCGCGTTATATTTTTGTTCCGTTTCCGTTAGTGTTCGAGATGTGTATGCTATAGGATGATTTTCTTGTGAAATAACAGCTCCTAATGCTATATCACTTGCATCAGTCGTTACTGTGAATATTTTATTAAAATCTGGATATGCTAGGACTGGTGGGTTAATGATTAAGTCTTTTGCTCTTTGGAAAGCTTCTAAAAATGGTTTATCATGTTTTATCTCTTTTCCTTTCTTTGTACACTCAGTTATAGGTTTTACTATTTTGGATAGGTTTGGTATGAATTTCCTATAATAGGATACTAGTCCTAAGAATGACTTGATTTCTTTGGTTGTTTTAGGTGGTGGAAATCTGGTTATTGCTTTGGTTTTTTCTGGACATGGACTGAGTCCCTTCTCTGTTAGAATATGTCCTAACGTAATCGACTTATTTTCTTGATAATGTAATAGTATAGTTATATCGTCTGGTGTTTTTATTTTGTTCTCGCTAGGAATTATTAATAGATTTTGTTTAATTAATGTGTCCCATCCTATTAGGTATTCATAGTTATTAGAGAAGTCGAACATATAAAATTCTATTGGATTACTGTGTTGTCCGAAGATATTTACCATGGGGTAGGTTATTATTTTACCATTATGTTTTGAGAGTCCGTGCGGGGTTTGGACTGAAAATGTTTCATCAACATAAATCGCGTATCCATCCGATATTAATTCTTTAGCTATATTGGGTTTAATAAATGAGCGTGTTGATCCGGTGTCTATTAGTATTTTTTCGTCTGTATTAGGTATTTTAATGTATGGTAGTTGGGTATGATTAGGTGTAGAATTTATGTTGGGGTATTCTGGGGTAAATCCGTCTGAAAATCCTCCGAGTTTGGGTCATATTCGTGTGTTGGTTCACAAATTTGATCATTGTTTTCATATCTAGGGTTGATGTTAGTAAAATATTCGTTGGCGCATTGCTGCATGTATTCTTCAAAAGGGGTATCGGCATAGTCATCACTATTGCATTCAGGTTCGTCGATGTTAAATACTCGGTTTCTTTTTAATTGAGGTCGTTCTGTTACAGTACGCATAGTCGCGTCTTTATCCTGTAGTTCGGCATTTTGTGGTTTTGGTTGCCAGTTGGGCCGAGTTGGTTGCCATGGAGGTCTTTGATTAAAATTATTAGCATTATTATTGAAATTACGCTTAGGGTAAGCGTGAGTTTGATTATTATTATAGTTGCCATACCAAGGTTGTTTAGCTTGTTCTGCTTGTTGCATCCGAATCCTAGCCGAGAAAGGTGAGATTGGATATGCGTGTTTTTGCTGAACAGGTCTATTACCAAGGTTTGAATTATACACAAGGGCGTTGTGTTGTTGGGGGGTTGAGCTCATATTATTTTTAACGAAAGGTTGAGTATGACCATTCGGTTTGTTTCCCGTATTTCTGATGTTAATTACATATCCTTCTTTGTCAAGAGTTCTAGCTCTAAGGCAAGTTTCTAGGAAGTCTAGTTTTTCACAGGCTGGTTTATATTCAGGTGGTAGGAGTGATATTAACTTTTGGTTAGCTATTTCCTTTAAACCGGTGTGTACATGTTGGTTAATTGTACATCCTTCAGCTATTAACATTTGTAACTCGTATATAACGTTAGTTAAGCTTGGTGAGCTTGGTCTTAAGTTATTAATTTCCTGAAACACATCTCCTATCGTTCTATTCCATGATCCATACTGTTGTTTTAGGATTTCTTTAATTTCTAACCAAGTGAAGTTATGGGGGTAGCTATATATGAGAGTAGCCGCATTGCCTGTTATCTTTGACAAGATTATATTGACTTTTTGTGCATCTGTGCCAGAGGTTATTTGAATAAAACGTTCTACTGCGGTGATAAAACCGTGTAGGTATCTTTCTCCACCTTCTCCAGAGAACTGGGGAATAGGAATATTACTTTCTGGTCTAATTTGAGGGTTGGAATCTACGGATGACGTCATAATTAACTTTGGGTTGTTTACTAATTTTCTACCTGAAGGAGTAAATGCCAGTTTGAGGTAGTTTTAACCGGGAAATAATCACGTGTACTTACAGTTGTGTTGTGAGAATGATGAGGGCCATCACTGTCTTCATCTGGATGTAGTAGAGGCTTCGTAGAGTCGGGTCTTTGAAGTCCGTCGATTTACTCCGATGAGCTTCTATACTGCGATGTACGAAGAGAAGTTCTTCTTAGCCAGCGTCACCTTGATGTGTACGGAGAAGAGTTTTTCTCTGAGTCAGCGTCACCTTGCAGGAGAAGTCTTGAATCTTTTTCTTTATTTGTAGGTTCTGGGCAGGTTTGATAGAGTAATCTTCTTGGTTCGGTGTCTGGTAGCGGAGATACAGCAATTCAGCACGTCGCCTTGATTGATAATTTCTTCAAGAAATGCCCGTAACGTTGGGCGCCAGTTAAAAGACTGAGACTTGTGATGGAGATAAAAGTAATTTTATTCTCAAAACGTGTTAGTAGTACAGTGGTATGTTGTAGAGTCAATACAATAATGTGCTTAAATTATAGTTGGGTTAGTTTATATACTAAGTCTTATCAGCTAACACAGTGGTGGGGACAGAATGGTTGTCACCACAATTCACTTATCTAATCGCTTCCGTTTATTGATGTTGTTTATTAGGGCGGTGGTGGTATCTCCACTGTCTGGTCTCGTTATCTTGACTCAATATTAATATCCTATTTATATTTATTACTTTATTTATAATCGACTCCGCTTATCCCGTTGTTATCGGGTAGTAGCGTTATCTCAACTGTTGACTGTCTGACCTCGTTATCTTGACTCGCGCGTCTACTGTTGTAATGATAGCATTGCACGCAACGACTCGCGCTAGTCTGGTATGCTTACAAAAATATAAGCCCCGAATACAAAATAAATAAAAATGATAATCGAAAGCGGTAGCCGTTGTATTTGATCTAGGTAGCGGTGTTCTATAGACAGCCAATGGCCACCATGTTAAATAAAAGTAACGAGATTTTTCCACTAACAACTGGTTGCCCTGTGTACTGTGTAGGTATAGGTTTCATGGTTTTCCGTACGTTATTGCGCACCGTTCCAATTGCTTATAGCTCGACTTCACAAATATTTGCGTTCGGTATTTGTTGCAGGTTGTTTCCGAATTCCTTTGAAAATGCGAAAAACCTAAAACAAATACCGAGCGCACTGCGCACTGCTGATAAAAATTACGCTTTTTCAAAGGGTTTTAAGAATTTAACACGGTTTACTGGGTTCGGAGTGTCCTCGCAGTGGGCGCATGCTGTTATTAAGAGTTCTTTGTAAAATCCGGACGTAGTCTACTGAGCTGTTTATTAATCTTCTTACGTGTGGCTTGTAGAAGGCACGGACTTTATTATTTACGTAATAGAGAGCTGCAGTATTTGAGTAGTTAATAACGATGGACTTTAGATTCCTAGTGCATTGTAATCTGTGGGAGCAGGTGATTCATCTAACCTTGGCAGTGATGTAGAACAGGTTGTTGAGCACCATCTCGGTGGCTTCAGCCGAGCCCAGCCCCTCTCGCCGGCCGCTGCGCCCCGCTTCTGCGGCGTAGTACTGCGAATAAAACATACAGATAAGTATCCACGTCACCAAGTAGACTGCTCGGTAGGTGGACAGTGTGGCAGCTGAGGCGGGAACCCCAGGCCGCGTCACACAGAGCGGCCACCCCCATAAGTACTTGAAAGCGGTCAAAATTATATTTTTTAACAAATTAATTCGACTTTGTCTCTGTCACCTCTGACCAGACTAGAGTCAATAGCAAACCCATTTCAAATAATTGAATAAATAATAATAATTATTATGTAGACAGGGGCCATTCAAGTATTACGTAAGCACTACAGGGGGGCGGGGGGGTCTTTCCTTTGCTTATTTTTGATGACATGGGGGATGGGGGGGTCTGGATGGTGATTACGTCAGCAGTATTTATTTTTTTACTTTTTCGGATTTTCAATGTGTTCTGGTTTCTTTATTGATTGCATGCATGATGTTTACGTAAGCATGGGGGGGGGGGGGGTAAGAGCTTTGCTTACTTGTGCTGACGAGGGGGAGGGGGGGGCTAATAATTGCAAAAAATCTGCTTACGTAATACTTGAACGGTCCCACAGAATAAAAACTTCTTAATTTGTTTAATTGACATTATTTTATTTTGTGGATAGTCAATAATAGCCACTATTGAGTAATGAGGACCACTATTGAGGTAAGAGAAGTGTTCTTGTGAACGTATTACCTAAGTAATCATTTTATTAGCGTTGTAAGTTTTATTATTTAACTGTTGGAAGAAGGTTAATTATTAGTAAGATACACTTCTTTATTAGCAGTACCTAGGTACTGTAATAGACATAGGCACCTAACGAGTACTAACATGAAAATATTAAGTACGTACGTATTTTTCACATAAATTTAAGCTAGCTTCAGCCCGCGAGGTATGTCGATAAAAACTATCCTATGTCCTTCCCCGGGATGCAATCTATCTCTATGCCAAATTTTATAGAAATCCGTTCAGTGGTTTAGGGGTGAAAAAGTAACATACAGACCGACAGAATTACTTTCGAATTTATAATATTAGTATGGATATTTGTTTAGAAAGGCAATTAATAAGAACTACAGTTTCATTCTAATTCTTCACAAGTGGCTAGCTTTTGTCTTCAAATCACGTAGGTACTTTCCGAACTTTCCTGATAATTCTTTACGTTTTCCCGGTGGTACAAGTTCGCATAGAATTTTGTAGGCCAGGAGGGCAATTACTTCTCAAATTAATTAATTCTTAAAAATATTCTCTCTTACAAACCCAACGTGCACCCCAATTACGTAACACACTTTCTTTTACAATTCCAAGGATTTTGAATGAAAATCCTAATCTATTGCTTCATATGTTTGAAAAATCGTGTACTCGACGGCGATAACAATGCAATTAATGAATGTTGTCGATTTGTCAAAATTAAAGACATTGCAATTGTTAGTGTGTTGCGCAATTACCTCGCTGTGAACGACGAGTACAATTCAGTACGCGCTCTAACGCGTAATAGAACAATGTTTTCAAAGACAGCTGGCAATGAATGCGAGTTTTGCGAGTTTCTAAGAGGATTGCAAAACCCTTGACTTTCATTTGAACGTATTTTCTTTTACCTTTTGCGGTCTCTCCGCTCTCAAGAAATAGAGCCCGACCTTGTGTTTGAACATGATTCGGAAACTAAACCATAGAACGTAGGTACGAGTATCTAATACTGAAATGTATAGGCATTCGTTGTTCTGTCTGTTTTAATTATGTAAGGCGGGATTTACGTTTAGGGGGTAATGCGTTAAAACTGCGGCCTATTAGATCCCCCGTGCAGGTGGCCGGACCTATCACTAGAGGTCAGAGAGGGTGACGTGACAGCAGCAATTAGATATTCGTGCACACTAATGTCCCCAGCGAATCGACGTGTGATGGCGAAGATCAGAGAGAGGATTTTGGACGATGTTACCAATATTTTGTAACAATATATTTGGTTTTATTTAACACTAGCGACCTGCCCCGGCTTCGCACGGAAACATTATTATTATTATACATATAAACCTTCCTCTTGAATCACTCTATCTATTAAAAAAAACCGCATCAAAATCCGTTGCGTAGTTTCAAAGATTTAAGCATACAAAGGGACATAGGGACAGAGAAAGCGACTTTGTTTTATACTATGTAGTGATGTTAACTGCCATGTCAGTCACCGGTGGCTGACAGACTCACTATCTGTTCAGGCCATGTCAGCATCTGGTGACTGACACCGAAGTATTAAATTCAAATGACCGCAGTGTGCCGTCTGGCACGTGTATTGAGAGTTCTTTTGTGTTAGAAATGACTGACATGGCCCCCCAAGCAAGACATATTCAACATGGCCTCTTACTTTTATATCTAGAACAAAAGTTATCAGGTATTTTGATGAAAATGAAATAAAACTCAATTAAATTTTAAAGTTATTAATATTTACTGAGCTAATCACATAGTTTTGGCGAATCATTACGTTTAACAAACAATAGATATAAGTACTTATTCAAAATTATTATTTATGTTCCATATTTTAACATTGTAGACAAAAATGGGGTTCATTTGTGCATTGAGGGCAGAAAGTTACAACTTGCTTGGTCTTTTTACTTGCATATATTCTGCCAACTCAGGATGAGGGGCTAGTGGCTAAATAATAACAGCCGCACAGTTGGGAGGCCAGTCTGTCCATCCCAGTTTTTGGCAATTTTGTGGCGGAGAGTTTTTCCAGTTACAGCCAATTTCGATTACGACCGACTAAATTCTCGAAAATAATAAAGTTCCGGCAAATCAATACTATGTACTTAATAATTCATTTTATCAAAGAATTTCCATCGTTACAACAAATAAAAGGAAGCAAAAATTGCTATTTCTTACATTTATGTACCTATATCGGATCGTTTATTAATAACAAGACAATCGCGATGGTATAATGATGGACTTCCGTACACACTTTCATCCACTATTTAAGCAGTTTAGGGGTAAGTGCTCACTTTTAGTTTATTAGGAACTCTTGTGCCAAATTTCAGGCTTCTAGACTGTGCGTTGCCTGTCAGTGAATGAAGGAATTTAAGATTTTTATTTAGTAAATTACGCTATTGAGGAAAATATAAAGTTTATTTTCGTGTGATTTAAGTCTCAACGGTTAATAATTAAAACATTGACCCAGTGTTTATTTTACATTTACCAAAAGAAAACTTTAAATTTCGGTCACCGGCCGAAAATGCAAATCAGGCCGGTATATCGCTTTCGGCCGAAAAAAATACAATTCGCGGTCGGAGTTTAGTTGATGGCACACAGAACTTGACAGAATAACGTGTGTTAAGATGAGCAGTGGAGTACACCTACCTGGATGTAGGAGAGCGGGTTGGCGGGCGGCACGTTGGGGTCGACGAGCTCGATGTTGACCAGCCACGGCAGCAGGTACTGGAGCAGCAGCTGCCGCACCTCCGTGCGCGCCGTCTGGAACCGCGCCGTGATCTCTGCACAACAAATACAACGCTTTTTATTGTTCATCAAACACAGGTAAAACAACTGAGTCAAACAAAAAGGTCTTATCGCAATTAGCGACACCAATACCGAACCATCAACGAGTATTCCACATCACATATCAATGGCTTAGGACAGTCAGGAATAAAAAATAGTAAAAGAGAAGTATCACCATCCCTATTAACTGCAGTCAAGCAGCATTTCTTTAATGTCATAAAGTTGAAGCTCATTTTAAATGTACAATCCATGTATCCTTAACCACGTTACTGTTTTAAAAACCTTTCGTGTGAAAAGCAGCAGAAGAGCTTTCATACAAAGTTTTCCCGGCTTTACAGCTATACACAAATATTTGGCAGGCGCTCTATTAAATTGAAGCTACTAGCCGCCCGTCGGCCTCGGGTGTTACCTTTCAGTAGCAATATTCATACACACATGTACAACATGTAGGTATTGACGAGCGGGAAATCAATAGGGCATACGAGTACCTATCAACACTTAACTAGATAATATATTGCGACGGTTAGCGGAGCGGGGAAATTGTTTTCATTGCATGATTATTTTTTAATAGGAATGATCATTTTTATAACATTGTAAAGGGTGCTTACACACTTGTTCGAGTGGTTCGGGCCGGCATGATTCGGCACAACCTGGCGGCAAAACATACATTCGATGATGCCGCCCGTCAGTGCCGAAACATGCGACACTCGAACAAGTGTGTAGCGCGCCTAATACAAACTAAAATAAACGCTTCTATTGTAGTGGCTACTCGTGACGCAAATCAATCGGTAAAAGGTATTATTGCAAGTTCACGTAGGAGGTATCACGTAATAGGTGATATATTAAGGCACATATTATTGCTCAACCATCCGATTCGCTTGCTTAGAGATTATATTTGTGGAACGAAGTTCGATATCGCACGTGATACTCTGCACACTTGGCGAATAAGAGCTAGACAGAAAAAGGAGTAACATTTTGACCGTCACGACACTATTGCTATAGTGCGTGTGTATACTGTAGTATATAGGCGTACGCGTCAGCTATATTCGTAATGTTCGTATTTATTTTATTTTTCACTAGCTTCTGCCCGCGACTTCGTCCGCGTGAAATTTCTTGTTTCCGACCCACGCCGTCGCATCGCATCGCATCGCCTGCCCGCGCTGTCACTTCGTTTTCGCTTAGCGATCTTTCTGACTTTTATTCTTTTTGCTCGGCTCCTAAGGGTTATAGCGTGATGTTACATAGCCTTCCTCAAGAATTAGGCTAGCATTATGTAAAAATATTTTTTTAAATCGACTCCGAGAAAAATCCGACCGATTAGCGCGTTCAGACAAACAAACTCTTCTGCTTTATTATTAGTATTTACAAATTCATCTTAAGATACGAAAATATGAAATATTATTTATTATCTTCATCGTGTGATATAGTCCATTGAACTGTATGGCGAGCGATATTGTATCTTAAGATAAAATATTATAGTATCTTAGCCGTGTGCAGCGCCCCTTAGTGACGTGTCCCTCCACTACGGGTGACGTAACCTACGACAAACTTATTATTTGCGGTTGGTCCAGTAATCGGGTCTAGGGATCGAACCGCAAAATTAAGTTTGTTTTTGTTGTATATACTTTTCCGGGATAAAAAGTACCCAGTGTGGTGCCCAGGATATTAAAGAATAATTATACCAAGTTTCATCGTAATCTAACCGGTAGTTTTTGCGTGATGCCTGAACAAACAGACAGACAGACAAAAATTTTTTTAATCACATTTTTGGGTTCGGTGTCGGTATAGTAACACCCCTGCCATTTATTTTTTTGATATTTTCAATGTACAGAATTTTCACTTCTACAGATTTATTATAAGTATAGATTGTTTGTATAGACCGTGGTGAGTTTCCTGATCTTATGAAAAACAGTAAAATAATACCGTTGTTTAAATCGGGTAGTACATCAGACTCTACTAATTATATAGACCTATTTCAGTACTACCTACCTTTAGTAATATTTATGAAAAACTTATTTTAAATCAATTGCAAAGATTTTTTAATAAATAGTAGTTTGTTGCGTCGAGCTCAAAGTGAGATATTAATACAAGAGAGTTATGTCGGTGCCCGAGCGCAAGCGAGGGCACTAAATTAACGCGCGTGCATTAATTACTCACTATAGCAAGGTGCGTAATCTACTTTTCTTTCAACTACCAATCTACCTACCGTGATAAAATATACCTACTAAAAATAAAAACTCAAGTTAATGAAAACAAAGTTTTCCTAATGTAGGAACTTCACCTCAACTCAGAAATGAAACAACGATTTTTCAGATATGTTTCGATGTAATTCTCACAGCAAAAATATCCACGTTCCGTTCGACGGTTCAATCTGATCTGCTCTCCTGTCTTAAAATCAGCTACCGTCACACTTCCAAAAAATAATAGTGGCAAAGGTCTCAGCTCTCAACAGCCAAAACGATATTTATTAAATTAGTCGATTACGCTTCAGTGACGGGTATCTGTCAATGTTACCAGACAAAAATACGAGACGGAAATGGAAGTGTCTATGACAGCTGACAGATACTTGTCACTGGTACAAACAATAACAACTGGATAACCTATATTTTACAATAATATTATAGTTAGTCTTACAGCTCGGCCATCCTTTAAATAAGAAGTGAGTCCCTCACTTCAGGAAAATAGATAATCATAAATAAACTTTAATACATATACAATAATAAATCTATATATTAATTTAGTTATATAATTACTATATCATACTTTCTAATACAATCATCTATGACATATTATAAAACTCTCATCTCGCATGATCCACTATGATATACAATCATCTGTGCGATATCTGTACTCGATATCATTCGTTTCTGCACTAATTGTTCATAGTCTATGCTCATAATAAAGACACATCTTGCACGATCTGCTACGGTCTACAATCATCTGTGCGATACCAATTAGTTGATACCATTCGTTTCTGCACTGATTGTTCATAGCCTGTGCTCAATCTATGATCATAATCTGTATGGAACTATGTCACAGGTCCATTCATTATCAGCACAAATCATTCGAAATCTCAATCTCAATCAATTCTATATCGACAATATTGTCGACAATTAAATAGTTACTACAATGCACAATCATACAAAATACGGTCAATTATCTTAATTCATATATTATTTTAATATCCTTACATTGTAATAACAATAGTAACGTAATAAGTTATTAAACAATACTTCAAAATTCATTTAATTTTGATATTACTGTCTAAATTAATCTCATTATTCATTATCGGTTTCACTATCATTATTATCATTTTCGTTGCCATCGTCACTGGAATAATCATTAAAATTAAGCCAAGGATGAATTTTATCAATTGCTATTATGTTTTCGTATCGTTTGTTTCCTTTTTTAGTTAGTGGGGTGTCCTCTACTAAGAACCTGTCGTTGGGTAGAGCTTTTACAATTCGGTACGGGCCGTGAAGTTTTGGTATAAGCTTTTTAGATTTACCTAGATGCTCTTTATCAGTTACAGTCCTCTCAATTCTAATAAGATCTCCTACATTGTATGATTTCGGTTTCTTTCTGTTCTTATCAAACCTGGCCTTCGCCTTTTCCTGATCCCTATCGATTTTCTCTTTAACATCAGACCTCAGCTGCATTAGGTCGTCACCACTAACTAATTGAGTTGTTTCAGAAATCGCGTCTCCCAATATATTTTCCGATGTCGAAATTAATTTGAACCCGAATAATAATTCTGAGGGACTCTTGCCCGTCGCTTTACTCACAGTCGTATTCATACCTAACTGAATATCTCCTACATAGTCATCCCATGTATTTTCATTGTTTCCATGACATTTGGTACTCAACGCATCAGAAATAGTTCGATTGAACCTCTCGACCTGCCCATTCGCTCTAGGAGTAGCTACCGCGTTCAATATGTGTTTTATGTTCAGTTTTTCTGTAAACTCTTTGAACTTACCACTAGTAAAACACGTACCTCGGTCTGTAATTAGCCTGGACGGAGCACCAAAGTAACTAAAGTACTCATGAAATATTTTGATTGCATTTGACGTTTTCGTATCCTTCACGGCACGTATATTAACAAATTTTGTAAACGCATCAACAATAACTAAAATATACATATTGCCCCTCCTAGAACGAACAAACGGGCCGAGATGATCCGCATGTAATGTATGGAATGGGATTTCTATTTTTGGGATAGGGTGTAATAACCCTTCCTTTTGGCCTGATGGTGCTTTATGGTGTGCACATTGTAAGCATGATGATACATATTTTTTTGTAAATCGTCGCATCTTTGGGAACCAGAATGTTGCTTTTAACCTACTCAGCGTTTTATCAAAGCCAAAATGCCCTACATGGTCGTGGTTCATACGCAAAACTTGCCACCTAACACCCCTCGGTACCACCCAACGAATTCCATCATCTAAGATACGGTATACGTAGTCACCCTTCAACTGATAATTCTTTCGTACATCGGCAACGAATTTCGTTTCATCGTCGAGAAGAATTTCTCGAATTCGCTTTATCTCTTCGTCGTTACTCTGTACAGTTGCAATCCAATCGGTTGTCTCTACTTGCAGTACGTCAATTACATGTGTATCAGTATCGTCAGTGTGTTCAGCCACCGGAGCACGACTCAGGGCATCCACATGAGCCATACGTGACCCTGACCTGTATTCGATGGTACAGTCGTACTCCTGTAGCTGCACCCACCATCGCGCGATTCTGGGTATGAGGTCACGTTTCGTCAAAGTTGTTCTTAAAGCATTACAGTCAGTTACTATTTTAAAATGTAATCCTAGCAAGTAAACGCGGAATCTACTCAATGAGGCAACGACAGCTAACGTCTCGAGATCAAAAGAGTGAAGTTTTTGCTCATCCTCTGAATTTTTCCGACTGTAGTAGGCTACAGTTCTCAACTGGCTGTCACTACCTCGTTGCATAAGAATACCTGCGATGCCCATCTTTGATGCATCGGTATGTAACTCAGTCTCTAACCGCGCATCAAACAAGGCTATTATGGGTCGTTCTACGAGTTTTTCTTTAAGCGTATTAAAAGCAAACGTACATTCTTCGGTCCATTTCCACTCAAATTTGGATTTTACAAGATTTGTTAATGGGCATGCTATTATCGCAAAGTTTTTGACGAATCTACGAAAAAAACTTGCAAGTCCTATAAATCGTCTTACATCATGTACGTTTTTGGGTACAGGAAAATTGGAAATTACAATTGTTTTACGCGATCCGGGACGTATGCCATCTCCAGATACACAAAACCCTAGAAAATCTATCTCCTTTTGGAAGAAATGGCACTTCTTTAATTTGAGAGTTAGCCCTGCACTGGCCAAATGCTGGAGAACTTCCTCTAAACGTGTTAAACCATCATTAAATGTACTAGCTGGAATCAGGATATCATCCATGTAAATAACAACGTATTTCAAGTCAGCGAGAACTTTATTCATTACCCTTTGGAAAATTGAAGGGGCATTTGCTAACCCAAACGGCATTCTTTTAAACTGGTACTGACCGTCGGGTGTTACAAAAGCCGTGAGCTCTTGTGAACCCTCTGATATAGGAATCTGGTAATACCCAGACGCAAGGTCAAGACTAATAAAAAGAGAATTGCCCGACAACCTATCTAATTGGTCGTCGATCAGCGGTAAAGGATAGTGCTCTTTATGAGTCTTGTTATTTAGGGCTCTGTAATCAACGCAGAGCCTCTTCTCACCCGTTTTCTTTTTCACAAGAAGAATAGGACTCGCATAAGGTGAGTTAGACTCACAAACGATATCAGCGTCGATCATTTCCTTTACCATTGTTCGAACCAATTCACGTTCCGGATATGAGAGTCTATAAGGCCGGTAAACCACCGGTTTCGCGTCGCTCAATTCTATCTCCATCTGTACTATATTAGTATACCCTAGATCAGCTAAACAAGAGGAAAAACAACCCTCGTACCTCTTTAGTAGAGACTTCAATCTAAATATCTCGTCATCAGATAAGTGACCGCCATAATTCAGATCGGAATTCGTATCATGGTTGCTAAAATCTAGCATGTTGATTTCAAAACTTTTTTCAGATCTGTAAACTCGACTAACCAATGTATCTTTATTTAACAAAAGTAAATGGTCGCAAAAATTTTGGACTAGAAGTGCTCCTATACTATTTTCAAGGTGGTATTCACCTGGCAATAAGTAAAACTCCTTACCAGGCTGACCTCTTAATGAACCCCTGACATACACAGGCCCAGAGTAGCTTTTATCGGAAAAAACAGGAATCATAGTCATTTGTTTTGGTTGAATTTCAACATCCGCCTTAAGAAATAGCCGCAATTTGACAATCTCAAAGTCAAAGTCAAAGTCAAAGCATTTATTTCAAATAGGCACATAAAAGGCACTTTTGAACGTCAGAAATTACAAAAAATAGAATTGATTCTAGTCGCCCATTCCAAAAGGTAGTTTTCGTATGGAGAAGAACGGGCAAGAAACTCCACCGTTACTCTTTTAAAATATTTTACAAAATTTTGCATACATTAATTATATAATAATAATATGTGAACACGATGCACCTAAAATAAAATTACTATACCACAATAGGTAAAAGACATAAAAATGAAACCATGACATATAAATAAATTATCTGATAGATACATGGTGCTCACATATTTACAAACATGGTAAAAGTAAACGATTTTCATAAAATTAAAAAAAAAAAAAAAATTACAAGTAATAAGTCAGTGTGTGAGTTGAAAGTAGTTACAGAATGTAAATCAATGTCAAAAAAAGTATAAATTTACAATTAAATTAGCAACCAGTTTGATTTTGTCTAGTCTCTTCCTTGCTAAAGATTAAGGAATTTGTAGTTTTTGTAATAATGATTCCGGGTTTTTCTGTAAAACTGTGACCTACTAACACGGGATATTTAATTATGCCATCTTCAACTACATAAACGTCAACCATCTCTACGATATTATTAATATCTATTTTTACACGCGCAAGTCCTATTGGTACCACGATATTATTACCTAATCCTCTCATAACGGGTAATTCGCCTACTGACCAACTAACTCCTAATGATTTTGCTACGCTAAATTGCATCAATGTGCACTGACTGCCTAAATCTACATACCCTTTAACCAGAATACCGTTAACCTTTAGCAAGATCATATATTTCTCATTACTAGTATCATCAACATCGACTTTCATAACTTTTTTTTCTGTACTAGAAGTATCTTTACTCTTTTCGTTGGACAGCTGCGGGCAATCGATCGTTACATGGCCAAGCCTTTTACAAATGTTACATCTGAGCAGCTTTTGTGTACACTTATTACTAAAATGACCTACTTCTTTACAGTTGAAACAAGTTATAGATGCACTAGATTGTGGCCTAGATAACTTTGAATCATTACCAACGAACTGCTTAGTATTCGAATTTGTATTGCTTGATGGTAAAGTCTTTTTATCTTGGCTAATCTTAGACTTGTCAAAATCGCGACTTTGTTTAATAGACTGAAAGTAATTAAGAACCTCTTCAGGCTCTTGACACTTGGCTGCTTTAGCACCAAGTCTCAAGGAACGATCCTCAATGCCATAGAGCAAGCAATCAACGGCACGCTTCCCGAAAATCTCGCATCGATTCAACAGATTTAATTTTTCATAATAATATAATTCTAACGATTCATAGTATTTCACACGTTTATTTAACATTTCAGTAAGTAGTTCTGCGTAATCGTCACTACTAGGAAAGGAATCAATCAATTTAATTTTCCACTCAGGCCACGAAAATGACATTGAAGGCAAGGCCTGGTACCATGTGCGAGCAACACCCGCAAGTCTGGGCAGTGCATAGTGAATAACCTGATCATCACCCCAACGGTACAGCTTCGCACATTCGTCGACCTTATTAAGCCACATGTGGACCGTCTGGCCCTTGGCCATGGGGTCAAATTCAGGAATAACGTTACCTAACATCGGAAACTTATTACCTTCTGGCTTCGCATTCGACAAAGATTTAATTAACTCGTTCAAAAATAACTGAGTCTCACTGTTAGCAAACATAGATTTGTTTACCTGAATATTTCCGCGTGGTTCATCACTTACTGCGGTGTTTGATGAACTGCTTCGGTCAGACGGCCGCCTACGGCGTCTGGTATGCCGCTGCTCACTCCGCTTCCTCGCCAGGTCTCGGCGTGAACGATGCTCATCTTCGCAGCTACGTTTTCGACTTCGCCGACGCCGCCCATCAGTCCGTGTTCGAGGTCGACTCCTCTCGTCCTGGTCACTCTCACTCCGCTTCCTCGTCAGGCTTCGGCGCGAGCATTGCTCATCTTCACGGCTACGTTTCTGACCTCGTCGACGCCACGCATCAGTCCGAGTTCGAGGTCCACTCCTCTCGTCCTGGTCACTCGAATCGCTAGGCGTACTTCTATGCCGCCTGTGACGTTTCTTCTTACTCAGGCGATTCTCATCGGCTTCATTATCACGGCAACGCTTACGTTCCATGCTCACAACGGCTGGAGTATAACGGGATCGGCTCCTATGCGATTGGTTACTGTCACGGTCCATATTAACTGATATTTTCCAAAACTTGTGGGTGTGTTGTATTTATCCCACTTCTGAGTTGTAGGAACTTCACCTCAACTCAGAAATGAAACAACGATTTTTCAGATATGTTTCGATGTAATTCTCACAGCAAAAATATCCACATTCCGTTCGACGGTTCAATCTGATCTGCTCTCCTGTCTTAAAATCAGCTACCGTCACACTTCCAAAAAATAATAGTGGCAAAGGTCTCAGCTCTCAACAGCCAAAACGATATTTATTAAATTAGTCGATTACGCTTCAGTGACGGGTATCTGTCAATGTTACCAGACAAAAATACGAGACGGAAATGGAAGTGTCTATGACAGCTGACAGATACTTGTCACTGGTACAAACAATAACAACTGGATAACCTATATTTTACAATAATATTATAGTTAGTCTTACACTAAGCTTTTAAATATTTATCCCGCGACTTTTGCGGCAAAAGGTTATTATTTCCATTTTTAAAAACTTTTTTTTTCTAAAGTTTTAAAATGGTACAAAATGCGCGCCATTTGTTTTTATTTTTATCACCAAGTCGGTTTTATTCAGTGGATTTTTATTTTCAACTAGTATCTTTTTGATCTAATGCATACATTTTATATTAAACGTAATGGGAGACATTAAACCTCTGCGGTAATTTTATCTATACAAGGGCACATTCCACCAAACTTTTATACCTAGAATAATACTTATCCTGAGAATAAATTTTGAATTTTTGACAGTTTTTCCATACTAGAACTGTCAGACGCCAATTTTATTCCACGAAAAAAAGATATCTGATTTTGGTAAAACCAGCCCTTTAATATTATAAAGCTGAAGAGTTTGTTTGGTTGAACGCGCTAATCTCAGAAACTACTGGTTCGAATCGAAAAAATCTTATTGCGTTGGATAGTCCATTCATCGAGGAAGGCTCTAGAACATCAACATCAGGCTGTAGAACATCACGCTACGACCAATAGGAGCGGAGCATCAATGGAAAATGTTGCAAAAACGGGAAAAATATCTGATAAATGCCATCCCATTTAAGTGTTTTGGATGTTTGTTACTCAATCACGCGTAAACCGTTAAACAGATTTGGATTTGGTTTTTTGAAAATTGGCACATAGATCATTTCCTGGATTAACACAAAGGATACTTTTTATCCCGATATTCCCACGGGATCGAAACTGACGCGGGTGAAACCGCGGGGCGCTGATAGTATCTAAATAAAAAATAAAAAACAGCGCAGTAATGAAAAACTGTGCAACCATGACATTTCATACAACATTTCTGTACTGTTTTGGTTCTAAGCAAAAAATACGTCCTTTGCGATCGGTTTTGTAGTGATTAATGATAACATTACTACGTAGTTGAAAGAAAAACAAATTATGTTTATGTTTTGAACGTACCAAGAAAAACAAATGCGGTTAAAAAAGGCGTGTAAAATATTATTTTTCTTTGAAGGGTGTCGGCGTAGTTACAGACAGGCACATGAGACATTTCGACTACATTCCTGAGAAAAACATCGCAAAACAATGCCTCTGGTATTGCAGATGTGTCCTCTCACCTTCAGATAGTAACCGCCTGCAAACCTGATCGGCCGGCTAGTTTTCCACCCAATGACATATCTACAATAGAGTTCAAAGCACTTGCTTGTATGATTAAAAAAAGTTAAATTAGATTTCTCATAAAAACGATGGACAGAAATAATGTTATTTTATGCTTCACTGAAACGATTTTTTGTTGAATTTTCTATATGCGGCTGTACTGAAAGCAGTTACTTACCTGAGAAGTCGGTGTACTGAAAGCAGTTAATTACCTGAGAACATGGGCATAGTGAGCTCTGGGTGCAGCTGCGACAGCTGGCGCGACAGGTACAGCTGCGAGCGGCAGTACGTGGTGCACAGCAGCGCGTCCAGTGTGCCGCGACCCTTATCCGAACCTGTGACAAACAAATTACACTACGTTAGAACTAGCTATAGCCACATACAATATGTATATATGGTAATTTAACAAATGGTAAGGATCATACGAGTAAGGACTGATGAGCAGTTAACGTTATTTACGAGTATTTGAATTAATTAAAACTGTAGTAGTACCCATATCACTAGCAACAATTGTAGCTAAAGTTCTGGATAGGGTGCTGGACGAACGCCTTGGCCAGTGTATAGATATACAGGATGCGCAGTTCGGTTTTAGACCAGGTCTATCAACAGAAAGTGCCATTTTGACGCTAAAACATACTGTTGACTACTACCTTAAAAGAAGAACACCAATATATGCATGTTTCTTGGATCTGTCTAAGGCGTTTGATCTAGTATCCTATGACAGGCTCTGGAATAAGTTAGGTGAAGTAGGTATCTCTCCAGAAATAATAGGCATTTTCTCATATTGGTACAGTAATCAGAAAAATGTAATAAAATGGGCAAATGTCTATTCGGACGAATACAGACTAGACTCGGGTGTAAGGCAAGGGGGTTTAACATCCCCAAGGTTGTTCAACTTGTATGTGAATCAGCTGATTGAAGGGCTGAGCAGCATGCATGTCGGTTGCCGCATAGATGATGTAAGTGTTAATAACATAAGTTATGCAGATGATATGGTGCTGTTGAGCCCTTAAATCGGCGGACTAAGGAAACTTTTGAAATGCTGTGAGACTTATGCTGAACAACATGGCTTAAAGTACAATGAACTCAAGAGCGAGTTTATGGTTTTTGTTGGTAAAAACAAAAAACCCAATAGTGTTCCTACGCTGTGCCTTAACGGAGTTCATTTGAGACAGGTGGCTCAGTTTAAGTACCTTGGTCATATAGTGACAGAAACATTAACGGATGACCAGGACATTGAAAGAGAGCGGAGGGCATTATCAGTCCGTGGAAATATGCTGGCTCATAGATTCGCTCGTTGTAGAGTTGACGTTAAATTAACGTTATTTAAAGCGTACTGTCAAAATTTCTACACGGGTGGTCTATGGACCAGTTTCAAACAGCGGACCTATAATGCACTCAGAGTGCAATATAATAACATTTTCAGGACTCTGGTGCGGCTTCCGCGATACTGTAGTGCTTCAGGCATGTTTGCAGATGCGCACATAGATGATTTCTATACAATTATGCGTAGGAAATTCATGTCTGTGGTGCACAGTATGAGGGGGAGCCGTAACGGCATCCTGAGAATGATAGCTGACAGATTGGACTCGGCGGTCATGCGTCGCTTCACTAACCTGCATGTGACAGGTGCAGGTTAAGTGAAATATTATATAATTTTATTTCCATTGTGATTGTTATTTTTATTGTAATTACTAACATAGTGTGTAAGATATCTGTTATACTAACCATTCACATTTGTTATTTTATATTTTTTGGTACCTACTAACATAGTTTATAAGATTTTCAATATTAACCTCTCTATGGACTTATTTGTCTGAGAATAAACAATTTTTATTTATTTATTTTTTTTTTTTATTCGACATAACGGCCAATTTTGTTTGCATACGCAAAGGTGCACTAGAGGTAAGACCGATAGTCTCCCCATATTAAATACTGGTATTCAGCTGCATCCGGTTAGACTGGAAGCCAACTCCAACATTTTTTAGGGTTCCGTAGTCAACTAGGAACCCTTATAGTTTCGCCATGTCTGTCTGTCCGTCTGTCCGTCCTCGCTTAATCTCTGTGACCGTTAGCACTAGAAAGCTGAAATTTGGTACCAATATGTATATCAATCACGCCGACAAAGTGCTAAAATAAAAATTGGAAAAAAATGTTTTATTAGGGTAGCCCCCCTATATGTAAAGTGGAAAGTGATTTTTTTTTTAATTTCAACCCTAACGTGTGATATATTGTTGGAAAGGTATTTAAAAATGAATAGGGGTTTACTAAAATCATTTTTTGATAATGTCAATAATTTCGGAAATAATCGCTCCAAAAGTAAAAAACAATGTGTCCCCCCCCCTCTAACTTTTGAACCATAAGTTTAAAAAATATGAAAAAAATCTGCAAAGTAGAACTTTATAAGGACTTTCTAGGAAAATTATTTTGAACTTGATGGAAACAACAGTTTTTGTACAAAAAAGACAAAAAGTTGCACAAAATAATTTCTGGACTAAGTTTGTAGTATAATCGTATATGCAAACATTTTTTTAACTTCGTTTACATATTTTATTATCCTGAACGTATCCCTTTGTGTTCGCGCTAAAAACCGTCACGAGTCGGAGCGCCTGCCGCGGAGCGTGCAATGATGCACGCTCCGTGTTCGCGCACGTACCCACTACCGGGAGCAGTTGCAGGAGCGCGGAGCGCTGCTGGAGCGCGAACATAATGGATACCCACTTTTAAACTTATAAGTGGGAACACTTATTGTGACGGACGGGAAACTACGGAACCCTACACTGAGCGTGGCCCGACACGCTCTTGGCCGGTTTTTTTATATATATATTTTTTTAAATGTGTTTGCTCTTGACTCTAATCTAGGTCAGAGATGACACAGATAAAGTCTACGATGGAGTGAGCTTACGGGAAAAGGCTATGCAGAGGATAACGCAAAAGTGCACTTAAAAAATTAGGCGTCCCACCGTACAACATCAAGCGAACTTTACGTACAGCGTGCACCGAGAGCCCTCCATGTCTCGAAAATTACATTAAGGCAAGGTTTTCCGGGCCTGTACCTCCGCCTCCCCAAAATGCAGCGTAACGTATTTATTTATGATCCACCGTCGAGCATTTCACGGAAAGTTTATGCCACAGTATAATTTTTTGCAGTTGATCAACTGAATTAGTTTTTCTTATGTTCGATTTTTTTTCTTAGACCTTTACGACTTTTATGGTACAGACGCTTGCTACCCGAAACTGTCAAATTTTCCCAATCAACCTTGAACCTAATGCTTTAGCGATAAAGTTGAAAATCTATTAAAGAAATTGACAGATTGTAGTAGCTTGATGTGCTGGCGTCTGTACCTACGGTGTAGTAAACTAAAATTATCTATAAATATAAAATTCAAAGTCCTGACTGACTGATATATCAACGCACAGCCTAAACCGCTGGTCCTAGAGACATGAAATATGGAGAGTGTGTTCTTTGCGAAGAGTAGGTATCCACTAATAAAGTGTTTTTCGAAATTCCACCCCTAAGAGGGTGAACGTGGGGAGGGTGAAATTTCACGCGGACAGAAGCTAGTTACTTATAATGTCCTTTATACCTAATGGGCGTTTTCCATTTTCAATTCGTCCGTTTAGTATTCGTGAAACGTTCTGTTAGAAGGCCGACCCTGTTCGTCTTTAAAAAAAAAAAACAAATTTCTACCGAACCACTTGTTTATTAACAAAACATCCACAGTTTTGTACACCTTTGATTTTACAAAAAATACACAAAGTACACCAACCACAAATTCTGACTTTCTGTAATCTCTACTGTATCTCTCGGGATGAGTTTACCGAATTTGGTTTTCGCGACGGCGCACTATGTGGAGATTGAGTCGGTTTCGGATCATAAATCCATAGCTTCCATGTTTTTATAGATATACAGCAATTTTTTTTTAGATAATCAAGAATAAATATACTTTAAAATAGTATTCAGTTTATGGATATAACTAAATATTTAATAGTCAAAAAATACAAAATATGAAGTATTGAAAAATGATCAGAAATTTACGACTATCTTTAAATAATGTGACTTAAACTGTTATAATTAATACAAAATAAACTCTTAAAATTACAGTTATTAATAAAAAAAAAAAAATATATTTTATATATTTTTTTACATTTTTTATTCTATTACCTCCAAAGTTTCATCTCTAAGTTCCATATACTTTTTAGTGGAAGGTTTTCTTAAATTTGTTATGTAAGGGTCCGACCTTCCGAAGTGTACAAAAGTGTATGTAGAACATCTTCATTTGTGGCTACTCTAGAGCATTATCTAGCATGATGAAGTCTGAATCGTCTATAGTCTTTGGTTCCTTAATTCCTGGGCATCTTCGGATAGTTGTCCAGGAGGTAACACTGAATAATGTGCCGAATGACGCTTTCCCCGTGAATTAGGAGTTCATGGAGAGATGATGGTATATAATACCACATATAATAATACTTATTAACTTATCGTTGTGCTGTATCGAAAGCATACTGTCTGAATTTCGTAGCATTAATTACTTTTCCGCTTGACATAACTTGAAGTGAAATATAAAATCGTTTTATTAATTCCTCATCCACACCAGGAATTTCTGCACTGCACTGATATTTTTTTTATCGTCTGGCTGTATTACCGTCATTGCTGTTACCAGTACCTTGCTTAGGTTTATCTATATTTAAACCAAGTTCTTCTCTGAACCTTCTTTGTGTACATATGTCTTCTTTTGTTTTTTTTTTCAATCTTTATTTTCTGTTGTTTTAGCAGAAAGAAAGAAAATACGTTTATTTGCGGCAAACATGACGCAAAAAATAAAAAACGCAAAAATAATAAAAACAAAATAATAATTTGGGAAAAAGTATGCGTCACATCTTATTGCGAGAAGGTAGGTGGTTAGGTCATTGATTTATATATTACTATTGGGTTAGGTACACATTTAGTAACGACAATGACTAACGAAAACTAACGAATCCGTAATTGGCTGTAAGTCTAGCTTATATATGTTTAAGATAAAATTTCAAAGAGCTGTGGATTTTGTGATTAATAAATAAATAAATAATAAATAAAAACAGTATGTGATTGTTCAGTATTATGCAGATATTTTATTATTTTTATATTTTATTTTATATAAAATAATTGATTTTAAACGTGTGCAAAATGTGGTAGAAAGAACTAATTATCAATAAGTGGTTATGCGGTTTCCGATATGTTTTATTGATAATTTATTGCGTATGTGAACTAAAACATTGTGAGAAATACTCCATACAATATCTAAACATAAACGGCAATAAATAAAATATCACAAGTATAATCTATATAAATTAATAAATCAAATAGCATCACCAACGTATTTATAAGAAATTTTTACTATTTCATGTTATAAGAAATAGATTAACATATGTTATGCAATGAAGTTGCAACGATTTGAGGTATTATACAAGTACTTGCGCCGATTTTTACAAAATGTTTTTATGACCAGCGGTGCTATTCTGTAAAAATCTCACCGTGAAAACCTTGGTGAAGTGAGCGTGGAGTGAGCTGTCAATAGAGTCAATTCCTAGCAAAAACAAACTCACTTCACCTAAGTTTTCACGGTGAGATTTTTACAGAATCGACCGACAGTCTCTCTTAGGCACCTCCACATAGTGCAGCGTCCAGAATCTAACTAACTAACTTGATATTAAAATCCCGCTAATGTGCGGTAATTGCAATCCAGCATTGGCTTTGCAATGAAAAATGAGGCTTTAACTGTAGAGTGCAGATGTCGACTTTATTGCCTTGTAATAAGGGTTGTAACAGTTCGTATTGTATTTTATGCTAATTTGTGTGTCGTGTACTATACCCGCTGTATTTAATCGAGAGGAAATCAAAACGGTATGATCAGCACAATAAGCCTTGAAGTTAAGAAAAAATTGGGTGCTAACCACACTCGCTTTAAATCACACTAAAATCAGAAGGCCAATTATTCTAGTAATTTAAAACGTTGAAAATCTAGTCGCAGTCTTATCTCGGCGACAAACAAATGTCAAAAACTTGTCAAAATGAGGGTATTCTGAAATGACGTTCGCTAGGTGGTAGCAATGACACGTCAGGTCCAGGCATCTGTCAAAGAGCCTATATTCTCTTTAGTCATGACTGAATGATGAACGAATGAATGAATCGAATGATGAACGTCATCATATATTTTATATTGGAAGACCTCTTGTCAAAGTGGTGCCAACTGGTGTCGTAAATTTTCACGAAAACCCCCATTAAAGGTATTTTTGACAGATTGAGACTAAGATCAGACTGTGAACGTTCTTAAAATTACGAATTTCCCCTCTGGCTACACGGTAATTAACCAACGTCTACGTCGTAGCACGTCTACGTCGTAGCACTCGTAGCCCATCTACGCCGTAGCAACAAGTATTTTATGGACACGGCGGCGGCGGCGTAAACAGGTAAGGACATATGTAAGTACTTTCTAATCGGTCACTCATTGCTGAAGGTCGTGACTCCATTGCAACTTGTCGTCACTTTTTTCCAAGATTCTATTAAAATATAGACACTTCTTGGGGCTGTCGATTTACGTAGATTCGTTTGTATGTAAATTCATGTTTACTTTTAGAAGGTAGTAGGTATGCGGCAGTATTTGGTACAAGAATAATATACATTTTCTAATTTCGTATTTTTTAAATTCGTTTTTCATTTTAACATACACATATGTACATATCATATCACGCTTGTTTTCACCTAAGGATTAGGGAGAGGTGTACCTATGGGACAACTATATTTAGCCGTAGCAGTATTCTTTGTTTTCTCATAGGATTTTTTTTTCTGTTTGATTGTTAATTTTTACTGATATTAAGTCACATTATAAGGAGGGGTCCGTGGCTCAATAATAACAGCCGCACAGATTTATCGATCAGGTTAAGCTACGCTTGCCGCGGCCGCCCACGTGATTCAAGGACGCCAGCAGCGATCAAAGCCGTTGGTGAGCAAATTCGCCGAAATCGTCTCCGCAAACAGAAAATCATGGTCAGACAAATGAAAATTCCAGCTAGGGCCCTGTCTCGCATCATTAAACAAGACCTAAAGCTTGGGGCTTATCGACGAAGTACTGGAGATCACTTGACAGCTGCTTTAAGCAGCATCAGAGTCACCAGAGCAAAGAAGTTGTGGAGCACGCAAATAACGGATATCGACAAATCCTTTTTACGGATGAGCAAATCTTCACCGTAGAGGAAAAATTCAACCGCTGAAATGACCTGAAAAGGTTGTCAAGGTGAAAAGAGGCCTTCACCCGGCCTCAGTCACGATTTGAAGGAGCGTGTCATACGAGGAAGTCACTAAGCTTCATTTTTGTCAACAAGGAGTAAAAACCAAAGCAGTTAACTACAAGACTAATTTATTTTGGAGCCTGTGGTTAAGCCATTGACCCAAATGCTATTTTCCAATAATCATTGGATATTTCAACAGGACTCGGCACCGGCACACAAAGCGCGAATCTCGCAGCGTTGGCTAAAGGGCAATTCTCTCTGGAAGTCCCGACCTCAAACCATTGGACTACCGACGATGGGAAGTTTTAGAGGAGAAAACCTGCTCGAAGCCTCACCGTAATACTGAGTCATTGAAGCGTGATTTGGTGGCAGCAGCAGCATCGATACCTCTAAAAACTGCGTGCGGCGATAGACGAGTGGCCGGTTAGATTGAAGAAGTGTGTCAAAGCAAAGGGCCCTAGGGCACTTTGAATGATTTTAACTTTTATTTTATATAAAGAATGTATATAATGTATTTTCGTAAACCATTTTCTTTAAAAAAAAAATTAGTGACCATTTTACGAGGGACAGAATTTATGGCTATACTACGAGTAGGTATACATCATAAATTGAAGTCGCTTTTCGTGTCTGTCTGTGTGACCGCATTGTTCTCTTAAACTATGCAATTCATTTTGATGCGGTGTTCAATATAATTTTTAAAACCGATTCCAGAAGGTTAGTGTGTATTTAGTATGTTTTGAAAAAATCTTGTAAAGCAAGCGGGTAACTAGTAATAAATAAAAAATATTATAATGTGAAAGTCCTTATGTTTGCGAGTTTGTCGATGTTTGTTAACCGGCTGAAAGGATTTGGATGAGCACCCGGATAGACCATAACCAACCGGTGTATTGTCAAAATCTCACCGTGAAAAATTAAACTTTATCAAATAAAATCAGTTAGCTAGCTGAATCAGAAAGTGCAGATAATTTTTTAAACCCCAACGTATTAGGATACGTTGTTATAAGTTTGACGGTGGTGTCGTCCATATCTGTTTCTTTCTGCGGCATCGTGGCTCCCAAACAAGTGGTCCCATTTTAATGCAGTGTTTCTTCTTAGAAGGCTATAACACTACAATAATGTGGTAACTTTGGCCTGATGCTGCAGCCAGGAAAGTCTGCGGAATACCAACTCCTCAAAAACTTACAGCAGACATATCGTGTTTGGGCAATTATTTTAATTGTTCTTGATGCGTAGTTCAGATGTGAACAGTGTGATGATAGAGGAGAAAGGTGGTTTCGAGAACTAGGCATTATAAATCGTAGACCAACTGAATTAGGACTCTTAAGGTAGTCTGTAGTAGATGAGTAGTTGGTAGACAGACAGTGAGTGGGGTATTTGGCCAGAGGGTGACAGGGGTGGGCCTTGTCTTTAACTCAGCTAACCCAAGTGCCAACCTAAACCACTTTTTTGGACGGCAGCGCGGTGCACTTGACTGTGCCTGGACATGAGATTCCTTACAAGTTTACTGATAAGTGCCGTGAAGGAGGAGTATATTTAAGATATAAGCACGTTAATCTTAACTTGTTGAGCAAGATGGGTGGTACGTGACAGTTGGGCGGCAATAGGCGGAGCTAGTGGGAGGCGCACTTTGAGGTGCACGACGCACGATGCATCTCGGCAGGAGCGGGCGCGTGTTGGAGACCGAAGGGCTGGGCCTGCCTTGAGTTCAGCCCCTGGGCGGGGGGGAGCGCCGGGCGCGGGGCGCGTCTTCGGTGTCAGTTTCCTCGCGGCTGTAGGTCTCGCCGCCCGCTTCTTAACTCGCGATGGCCTACGACGACTTTACGGCTTCGCCGGCGCCCGCGCTTCCGGTCACACGTTTTGATTATGCCATAGAAGCACTGGCTTACGCGCTTAACACTTATTACACACCATTGCTAGTCTTTTTAGGCTGTATTGGCAATATAATAAGTGTATATGTGTTTTATGCAAGCAAGTTGCGGATGCAATCCACAAGCTTGTACTTGTCAGTTTTGGCAATATCCGACACGATCTTTCTCCTACAACTGCTACCGCCATGGTTTAAATCGATGCAAATTACGAACCTTTTCTACCGAGCCGGCTTTTGTCAGATCTTCGTGTACAGCACATACTCGTCTTGCTGCCTGAGTGTGTGGCTTGTGGTAGCCTTCACAATTGAGCGGTTCGTAGCGGTCTTGTACCCGCTGCGACGGAATAGTATGTGCACAGTCACGAGGGCAAAGACCGTCATTGCTGCGCTGGTGCTGGTTTCGATGCTAACCAATCTGCCGGTTATCAAATATGCGTCGCCGTCGCGGAAGGGCTGCAACATAGCCTCGGAGTACATGGCGGCCGCGGCGCGGTTTAACCTGGTGGACACGGTGGTATCATTCTCGCTACCGCTGGGCCTCATCGTTTTGCTGAACATCCGCATCACGTGCCGCTTGTGGCGGCGCGAGTGCGAGCGGCGCGTGATGCAGGCGGCGCTGGCGGTGAGCCCCGAGATGGGCGAGCGCCCGCCGCCGCGCGCACTGCCGCCGCTGCGCTCACAGCACCGCGTCACCAGGATGCTGCTCATCGTGTCCACAGTCTTTGTCGTCTTGAACCTTCCGGCGTACACAATGCGGCTACTAGCTTATGCGTATGATATGGTGAGTATTTTAATTATAAAAGTATCTTTTTAGGTTTCTTTCAATCATATTATTATGTATAGGTACCAACTTAAAAACAGAATGCTCAAAACCAACATTCTACCTTTGTACCAGCAAGCGAGCATTACCTAATTTTATTAGCAGCTACATTTAAGTATTCCAGGCGAAAATACCTACAGGTCTTGTCTGTACTTACTTTTCAGGGAAAATAGTGCCTTGAAAACTTATACGAGTAAGTGAGCTTAAAGTAAAATTTCAGTCCCTAGCATCAGATGGGGAGACAAGTTCTGTAGAATAGACCGGCTTGTGTTAACATTGAATGTCTAGATTTCTAGAACATTACAACGTTCTGGATATATTTATTTATTTATTTATTTAAACTTTTCGCACAAAAAGGTACAAAGGCGGACTTAATGCCTTAGGCATTCTCTACCAGTCGACCAAGGGTGGTGAAGAGATTGGATGGCAGGTGCTTTGTGTGAGAGGAACAATGACTACTATCTTTATTAGAAGGTTTACCCGCAATGTTTATACATGGTGTTTAACATTTATACTAGGTAGTTGCTATTTTGCAACATTGTTGTCTTCACTTGGGGTTCAAATTGGGTTGTATTCAAGTTTGTTAATTTTTTTTGTTTGTTGCTTGAAGTCAATATTGAGAGCTTTGATCATTTTTTAAATCGCGCACCTACTACGTCAACTAACAAACTAAATAAAACAATGTTGTTTTCAATATAAACATTTAAATTTAATTAATTATGGGCTGATTTTTCCAACGCCAGATAACTTATCGGAAGAATAATTTTGAATTTTTGACAGTTCTTCCATACAAAAACTGTCACACGTCAATTTTATTCCACGAACAAAAATAATCGGTCGATTGAAAAATCAGCCCTAAGTCATATGGAGTTTAGATCTGTAACGTTTACGAAGCAAGTTTATTCGAAAAAAGAAAAACTTAATAATGCTATTGTGTAAAAACATTAAACTAATGGTTTCATTTCTTTAATGGATCACTCCAAGTATATTTTATATTTAGTAGCACTTAAGTTATATTGCGAAATACTTAATAATAATAACATCCGTACTTCTTAAACAATATCTACCAAAAACTACCATTTTGTAGCTTATCGTTAAACGAACATTACAACCAAATCCAGCATCGAATCGGATGGTGTGCAGATCCGCTTCTAGGTCTCTTAGAGGACTGCAGTTTAGTTTTAACTGAGACACTGTCCACGTTTCCCTCTCACTGAGAGGAGGCCTCATGTGTGACTGTGTCCCGGCAGTGGAAACATTACGAGCTGATTATGACTGTCCACGTTTAATACATTGTTCGTTAACATAACAATAAATACTCTCCAGTTCCTGCTATAATTATTAAAAACTGGCCAAGTGCGAGTCGGACTCGCACACGAAGAGTTCCGCACCACAAGGCAAAAACGCTGAAAAAAACACGCTTGTTGTATGGGAGTCACCCTTAAATATTTATTTTATTCTGTTTTTAGTTTTTGTTGTTATAGCGGCAACAGAAATACATCATCTGTGAAAATTTCAACTGTCTAGCTATCACGCTTCATGAGATATAGCCTGTTGACAGACGGACAGCGGAGTCTTAGTAATAGGGTCCCGTTTTACCCTTTGGGTACGGAGCCCTAAAAACCAGCAAATCATTGAGAGATAAAACTGACAGTGTTCACCGACAAGCAGCGCCACTTGTAGCTTTGCGTCTTCTTCTCCATTACGAGTTACAACAGATTTATAATTATGCGGTGACTATATAAGATTAATAACACTTTTGGCACATTTTAATTAAACCTATTAGACACATTTTTGAACTATCAAGGAGACAGTCAGAAAGATGAAGCTCGTTGCCCATTCCAAAGCGTAGCAGGATCCTATGGAGTAGAACGGGTAAGAAACACTAAAATGTTTAGAAGAGCAGAGTTCAGTGGAAACATCGAAAATCAATAATTTTGTTTTTGGTCTATAATCGGGTTTTTCATAAAATACCTAGGCAGGTACTTAATAGAGATGTTGTTCCCATGGATTATAACTATTATGACACGAATGTTCATTTAAACAGCGTTTGTAGAGAGCGGTTTAGGCTGTACGTAGTCTGTTATTCCCCCACTCCACACCCTTGCAGATACAATTTATAAAAATCCTTTCTTCGTGCTCTCTTACGTTTTAAATGATATTTCTTGTACAAAATTCCATGCTTCTAATTCTAAGCCCAGCGGATTGGTTTAGGCAGTGCGTTGTCTGTCATGAATGAATTTGAGATTTTTATTAAGTAAATAAGAGAGACAGTTCAAGTTTTTGAAGAGATAAACAAATATATAGGTTAATAATTGATTCGTACTAATAATAATGGAGTGTATAATAAGATTGCCCTGCCCGTGGGATAATACAGGGTAGCTAGATTAGAAAAAGATTAGGTGACCACGAAACTTATTTTCCAAGACTGAGGGTCTTGGAAAATCAGTTTCGTGGTGTTTTGATGTTGCCCCGTGTACTATGCATGTACGTACTGTCAGCAACAAAAGTCGATTAACACTTTAGTATTTTTAATCTTATTTATTGAGCAAAATATTTGTTGAAAATTGCAGCAGAAGTACAATTTTTAGAATGTAAACTCTTTGCTATTATGTGAAAAGCTAAAGAGCAGTTTATTGAAAAAAATTGTAGTCAAATTAATCACATGAAAAATGACAGTGTTGATGGAGTTTTGTTGCCGACCGTACCTACTTTGCTTAGCGTCAAGTTTTTTTTTTCGGGAAAATTTTTTGTGATCTGTGAAATACCTTTTTCTTTGACAAGGCGAACTTGATTATATTCCTAGTACCTAATAGAAAGGTTTTGCCTACATGTGTTTAGATTTCAACATAAACGTACTGTTTATCATCTGATGCGATTGTTGTATTTATTGTATGCTACAGCTTGGTGCACAACTCCGAAAGTTTCTGTTGATGATTAGGTTTGAGGAGACTAGAGTATGCCTGTGGCGGCGGCGGTGGCGGGTACCAATTTGTCGTTATTTGTGCTACAGCGCACTGCGACCGTCTATTGTCCATACCTCGCGCTTTCAATCACACCATCACAAGCTTGCAAGTCTTTTACACGATTTAATCAAAATTTGTATCTCTACTGGTTGGTTGGTCCAGATCTTCCTTTACTGAAGTCAATGATTAACTTGCTTACCAGGGCTGAGCTAAGCAGGCCAGAGACAATACATTTGTCCGGAGATTTTGACCGCTCTAGAAAAGATTTGGATTATTCTCTTTCAAAGAAAAAGTAAGTCTTATAAAAACAATGCTTATTATACAAAATAGAACTAGCCAAGCGAATTAATTATTACTAGAGCAGTGCGACTTTCAACTTGCGACTTATTTGTCGAATAAATTATAATCCATACTAATATTATAAATTCTAAAGTAACTCTGTCTGTCGGTATGTTACCTTTTCACGCCTAAAACACTGAACGGATTTCCATAAAATTTGGCATAGATAGATTGCATCCCGGGGAAGCACATACTAGGATAGTTTTTATCGACATACCTCGTGGGCGAAGCCGCGGGCGGAAGCTAGTACTTAATAAATATTAGAAATCAACGCGTACAAGTCACATATTTATGCCCATATGAATATGTGACTTGTGGTTTAATACTTATGTTATGGATTCATGGGAAACAATTTTTTTTAGAATACGGGTATAATATTTTTCTTTCACTTGGCTTTTAAGAAATTATGCTAATTAGTATCGAAGTTTGAAAATATGCAAGGAATTAATTCCGGGTGTATTTTCAATCGCGTGTTGTATTTTGCTCTTGTATCTAATAATAGGAGGTTTTGTTATTTTCATATACTGTGTATAAAGTAGTTTTCACTAGTTTGGTGCACAAAATCTTACACCCAACGGATCTATCCAATAGAGGCAGGCAGAGTTAGGGTTACTCATCAACATCAAGTTGCACTGCGCTGTGTTGTGCTCTATTTAGATCATTCGCTGTTCGTAGATTAAGGATATGTAATGAGAGAACAAACAAACCATTCTGCGCTGTGCTTTGTACGTTCATATGTGCGTGGCTACTGTGCTCTGTTTATAACTGCTCTCCCGATAATGTGCTGTCACCGCGCGCACTTAGCAACATGTCGCGTTGACGCGATACGTGCTGTAATCAGCACCGAGCTACTGCCTTGTGCTGTGCTGTGGTCTATTGATTTAATTCTTTCCTGATCTATATAAATCAAACGTCGGGTTAGTTACACCATATATTACTCAAGAACGGTTGGACAGATTTTTATGATCTTTGATTTGTTGCATTTGTCTCCGCCCCGAATAGCGATACATATAAAAATATGGGAAAAAAAATCATGAAAAAAAAAGAAGTACAACATTTATTGATTCTGAGGTGGTACAAACTTCGCCGGATCAACTAGTAGTTTATAAAAAAGAGACGATCTAAAAGCGCTTTCCTGCGTACCCATGCGGCCATGGCAACGCTTTGATAAAACGCAGCAGGGATGACGCCTCGCTCCCACGAGGGAGTTAGTTTAGCACACACATCATCACAGCCACAGCACATCACATATATGTATATAAATAGTAGGTATAATACGGCCACTGAGAAAATGCGTTCCTGACAACTGTCCGTTGGAAACAATTAAGAACTGAGTATTATAACTAAATTAAGATTAAATTCGAAAACACGTTTTGATTTGTACTCAGTGTTTTGCAGTCCTTCTTAAAATAAGTGACATTTTAAAATGCACAATTTTAAAAGCTTGAGGCACTGATATACTACTACTAAACAATATCTGTGCCTCAAGTGTTAAAATTATAAATATTAAAATGTAACTTATATTTATTTGTTTGTTTTTAGTTCGCGTTATTCTAAGTTTTCATTTAATGAAAGCATGTTTTTAATTTTTTTTTTCATTTTTTGAGCAATGAGTAGTAGTGCATCAACAGCGTACACTTACGTATCAGTTCCATCGTGTTGACTCCTACCATTCCCGCAACAAACAGAGACGCCGTTTCGTTGGAGCCGTTCTATCATAAGCTTGTATTGTTGCTCATGTGGATCCCATACCAGCGCATTGTATTCAAGTATGCTACGTACAAAAGAATAATAAAGAGTGAGAATAACATTCCTCTTTAAATCTACTCGCATAACAAAACCAAGTGATTGAAAGGCTTTGCCACAGATATTATTAATGTGCTGATTTAAAGGTCATATTCGCATCTAAGGTTAGTCCAAGATCTTTTATTTCGCTGACGCGCTCCAGAGGGATCCCCAATATGTGATAGTTATGTTGAATGGGCGAACGCGTAAAATACATAGTTTTGCACTTAAAAGTGTTAAAATCTAAGTGATTGGCTTCACTCTATTTTACTACCATATCGATGTCGCTCTGCAGTGCCTCATAGTCATGCTCGCTATTAATAGTAATACCCAAGAATAACTTCAGGTTATCCGCAAACATGAGACATCTTGCCGTCCTGTCGACCTTCGGCAGGCCATTAGCCATAACAAAAAAAAAAATGCGTAGGCCCCAGATTGCTACCCTGGCTTACACCAGAGCTAGTTAAATATGGGGCAGATTTATATCCAGAGATTTGGACATACTGAAAACGATCAGTGAAATAACTCGAGAAGAGTTGAAGCAACTATTTCTGTAATTACTACTATAATAAGTGAGAATGGTTCATGAAGTGACAGGTGCTAGCGAAGCTGTCGGCGCAGGGGTTTTTATCACGACTACAATCAAAATCGGGAATCTTCCTTCAATCTCAGAATCAGGGTTTACGCTTTTTAATAATAATAATGTCTTTACTACAGAATACAATTCCATAATTACAATACAAATTACAATAGGTACCAAGATGTTAGTAACATAAAAACTTAAAAACTATGTTAGTAGACATTACCAATATTTAAAGGAGCATGTAGCTTAAGTACCAGATGAAAGGACAATCCAGTTTGTTGGCAATGACACTCAGGAGACTGTTGTTACTGGCACGCACCCTGTGCAACAAGGTCGCTGCTCGCATGCGCCTGATTGCATTTTTACTGCGTTTCCATAAACTCAACTTCCGTAATGCCCAAGTTTTTTTAAATCCTTTATTAGTACTGATCACGTTTTGTGTTGACGCAGAGTTCCGGTGAGTACAGCGGCCGATGGGCAGCGCTGCAGCAGCTGGCGCTCATGTTCTTCAACACCAACTTCGGCATCAACTTTATCCTGTACTGCCTGACGGGGCAGAACTTCCGGCGCGAACTGTGCCAGTCCATGCCCTGCCTACGCCAACGCGCGCGTCCCGCTGATGACATGCAACTCGTCTGCCGCAACGTTGGCAGAGCTGGCAGTGTCACCAGTAAGCGTCTAATATCTGTGTAAATCTGTACAAGGATGTTTAGGCATATGGCCAAAAACGGAACTAACGCCATAATTCCAATACAATTTACCCAAGTGCAAATGAAAAGCGTGCTCAAAGTTGCCAGCACTCATGTAATTATTACACAAACATGCTTTATGTTTACTTTCGGTGTACATTCAGTGAATCCGTCTTTTGTTAACATAATAGACAACAACACAATCAACGCATCAATAGCCTCCTAGCAACTAGTTCATGTTTCATTTACTTCTGGTTGGCCAATTTCGATACAGAATGCCAAAGCGGTTCTCGTCGGTATGAATTATACTAATTTCAAAAAGAACGGTAGGTATGTAGGTCATGTCTATATATATTTTTTTTGCATAATATAATATGTACCTACTTCTTCTTGGTCGCGTACTTCATTACTGAAGGTCGTGTCCCTGAAAGGCCTTCGTGGCTTTATGCACGATGTTCTTCCACTTCGTTCGGTTCTCAGCTTCTCTCAAGGCGGTCGTAACAGAGACCAGTGAGGGCGGTTACTTGGTCTGACCAGCGGTTAGGTGATATCCGCGAGGTCTTTTCCCATCTACCTTGCCCATCACCGCCAACTTTTCTAGATTATCTGGTTCCCGACGGCAAGGTGATCAAAGTAACCGAGAACCCTTTGGTAACGGATCGTGGACAAAATATGTACACAAATAGGTATTTGTTAGTTTTACCAACAAAAATGGTCGTAAATCTCTCAATTGCAGCTGCAATGCGAGCTGTTTCTTTGTATCCAGTTTTAATTAAAAAAACAGTTACATCTCCGCGCTCAGCCCGCTATTTTGTTGAGGTGTCGTGTTTGTTTCGCACGTGTCCGTAGCAGTCAACCAGTTTAAAAAGCGAAACTTCAATGCTTTTGTAAAATGGATGTGTATTTTCCGGAAAAAACTAATCTAAGAGGTCCGAAGTCCAGATCGGCGAAATCACGCGGGAAAGAGATAGAATCATAATCAAATCTGTGCGTTATAACAGGCAGTTTCTCTTCTGTTTCACATGTCGAACAACGGACAAGTCATGAAGGAACTACTGCGCTTCCGTGGATATGGTTTCGCGCCGGAGATGACGTGATACCCATCTTAACACTTTGCAGGACACTTAACGCCCCTCGACGTAATAACAATAAAACTTCTATTGTGTCTCATTCAGTGTCCTTCAATGTGTTAATCTTAATGTCATCATTGTTTCAGTGCAAAAAAAGGGATAGTACCTACTATTCATTCTTTATATGTGTATCTCTTTTCCTGAAGCTTGAATAAATTTACTTGGCTTTAGCAAAAATTCACTCTACCGCATAATTAATGAACTTGTTTGCTTCCGTATTTGGAAGACAAATCGATAATATGAATGAGTTATGATGTTGGCATATGAGACAGTTTCCGGGGATTTTATGCAGTGAGGTGACTCGCAACACTTGCAATCGTAGTTCTTCTAGAATAGAGGATTTGATTAGATTATTTTTGGTTGAAACATTTAGCTATTCTTCCTTGTGCGCTTCTACTATAATATTTTTAGTTTTTACATAAACAATAAAGAATAGCTTCTGATGAGTTAACATTCCGAGTTTATGCTCCTCCCGTCCCACCCCCATTTTGCCGCAAAACATACCACACACCACCCCTTCACAATTCCTAATATATTATTACGAAGTACCTACTTTATTGTATCGTGTGCAGCATATATTTTGCACGGAGTGTCAGGCCTGTGCAGCCCTTATTTGAAATCTACTAATAAGTTAATCAGTTTTGGTATAGTCGTGTAAAACAATGCTCCAAGTGTAATTTGTTTGCCAACCGTCTAGCAATAAGGGGTCGCTTCGTTTGTGCCTATGGTCCGGCCATGTAAAGCTCGCACGCTTTATAAATTATGCTGTTTAAACAAGTGCATTACGATGTATGACATTATGTGTGTACGATGTATTAAAAAGGTGGCGCGGTGTACGGCGTGCATCAGCCGGGTCGGCGGCGCTTCAGGGACGCAGGTATTTATGGACGCATTTCAATAACACTGGGGTGCTTTACCAAAAGGCTAGTGCAGAGTTTATTGCCGTTGCTCCTTCATTCCCGAGTAGCTTTACGATCACAATACAACTGCAGTGTAGATCAGACGCCACCGCCGCGCCGCCGCGCGCGCCGCGCGTCGGCCAATGTTTGTCACATATTAGCTACAGACAAGTGCCTTATTTAGGTAATCTTGGAAACATTGGCAATTTTGTCAGTAAATTGAATTTGAAAAAATACTAGTAACGTTGTCATTTTTCTGTGTTATCTATGCCAAATTTTATCTAAATCCAGCAGTTTAAGCGTGAAGAGGTAACAGACAGACAGACACCAGCGGAGCTTTTCAGAGCGTGATGCTCGAAAACTGATTAGAATTTAGAAAAAGTGTATAGGACAATGCTGTTTAGCTGCGTTCTCAGTTGGTGGGAGGGAGCTGAAAGATTAGCTTTCAGCTCAAAATAAAAAATTTCTACACGCCTGTTACAAAGGCATATCAAAATATTGTTGTTTGTAGGTATTCATTAATTTGTGACTGGTATAATGTAACACAATACTGAGTATTTTATTGCAAAACGGGAATGACGTGATTTCAACGGATTTTATTTATTATTTGGATGTTGCCATTTTTGTTTCACATTTCGTCGCTTTGTTTTCGAACATCAACGCCGCACGCATTATTTTGGGCGTATGATTTTTTCAAAGTTTATTTGAAATGGAGTGTCTAGTGTACAGGATAGCGAACAATGTGTACACGCTCGATTTATTCCCAATATGCGGATGTTTCAGAACGTTCGGTCTTCACTTTGATCCACGAAATTAAAAAGCAGTGAATACTTTAGGAACACATTTGACGTTCAACTCAGTTAAAAACCGTACTTTGTAATAAGCTTTTAACCCGCGATGGACTTGGTTTTCCCGAAATTGAGTTTATCCTTAAATATGATCTATCATAACATTACTTATATCCTAAACTTGGGTTTGGCCGCATACCTTATACAACAAACTCAACTCGGTGACTACTAGGTACCACAAGGAGCTTGATCGACTCGACATATTCAGCTTCCGGTATGATTTCAGAATTAGCGTTACAGTTGATGAAATTACGGAACGGCACCCTAATTGCGTTACAAACTATCAATCTCAATCATTTTGAAGGATATTGCTAATCCATTGCTTCATGTTGTTGAATGTTGTTGAATGTTGTTGAACTGTCAAAATGAAAACCATTGCTACTGATAGTGTGTTACGCAATTAGCCCGCTGCGCGCTGGTTTGCGTAGGCGCAACGTGGATGGAGTTAAACAGGGTAAGAGCGTGCCCACAGCCCGACACCGCCATTGTGAGTGGATCAGTACAAAAGTAGCTCGCTTCATAAAATTTGAATTTTAGCTGTGATAATATAGTAGACAGGCCGTTCAGACACACACGCATGCTTGCATTGGTAATATAATGTAATATATTAAATATTTGAATATATGTATTGTGAATATAGTTGGTAGTAGTGGCAGAAGGTATGGTGGCGAGCTCTACTTGCATGTTAGAGTTCTTACCGACTAATGCCGAGTAACAGCCCGCTTAGTTATTTTATAGCTTAATTATTTATTTAATTACCCATTTAAATATTTGTTACGACTCATTTTATTTAGTTTACTGCTCAGTTTTTACTGCGGAACTTGTTAGTAATCATACATTTTGTCATTTTTAATTTATCAAAACTAAGTACATACTATATACAAAACTGAAGCTTTAAATCAGTGCCTTTTTAGGGTTCCGTACCCAAGGGTGCCAGCAGGACCCTATTACTAAGCCTACGCTGTCTATCTGTCAGCGGGGTGTATGTTATGAACCGTAATAGGTAGACAGTTGAAATTTTCAGTGTATAAGCTGCCGTAACAACAAAAAATAAAACAATTGTACTGTGGTACGAAACCCTCCGCCGGCCGGTTTTTTTATAAAGAGGTATGTTCTATTGTCCGTTACATGCTCGAGCTAGGCTCGAAGAGCCTCAAACTCAAGGCATATTTATTTCAATGAAGCCATTCACAGGCTTTTGAATAGTTATGGAGGTACTTGTGAAGTGTTTACATGTGATACAGACCAAACATAGCTAAAGTGGATCGTATTGTTGCATAAAACTTCCTTGACAAAAAAAAAAATCCGGAGTACGCTCAATTTCACACAGAGTTCATTTGAATATTGTGATTTTGTGAAAACTATGCAAATTATTTTCATGCAAATTTTTTCACAGATATGTTTCATGTGGAAAGAGGGTAGGCAGGCCTTTGCCCAGAGGTGGCACACGAAAGGCTAAAAAAAATTAAATATGCGTTTGAGATATTATCTGATTTTTGGCTTTACACAGTCGTGTGTGTGTTGGAGTTATGAATATCAATTGCGTAATGAGGTCATCTCGCTAATAAGCCGATTAGGTAGCTGGTTTATGTTTTCGCTGTAGTTTCATAATGTACCACCGAATGTAGCGCCGCAAGTTATCTGTAGAACACGTATTTATGAACATTTCGATAATTTCGTAGAAACAAAATAATAAATAATTATTTATATAGCTAGCAGATTTATTGAAGTTCGTTTAATTTTATAACATAGAATACAGTTGTATATTATACTCTTGTACAGTTGCCGTCTGATATATTGTAGCAGACAAGGTGACCAAATAATTCTGTCCAATTATAAATGTCAATAATTTCCATACACTACAAGTTAGGTACCTACCATTAATATCTGAACATTAATTACTTCATTAACCTTTTGACCGCCATAGTCATGTATAGATGACAAACCAAAATGTGCCCAGCACACAACCGTTCGACTACATGACAGACTGACGCCGAGGGCACGTTTTTGACGTGTGGCGGTGAAAACATTAATATCCGAGCAGATGCTTATCAATAATTTCTATACACACAACTAACCAAAAATATCTGAACACTTACAACGTCAAGTATATCTATCCAGATGGGGTGGTCTTAAATATCTGAGCAGTTGAGGGAAAATTGCAGCAGGAAGTGCTTCCAACTTTACTATAAATACAATTTAAATAGGAACTCTTTTGTAAATTTAATTAATTAATTTTATTCGAATTTATTTTGCGAAAACGATTACAGGACATATTAAATGTAGAAGGAGGTTACACAAAAAACTAATGTTTTATCGATGTTGTCAAATAAAAAAATATTTTCAATAATTTTTAATTTCATTACAAAACCAAGATCTATTTTCTTTCAATAGTTTGACATTAACATATCAGTTGTATCCTATACAAATGATTTTCTAGACAATTTTTATTCCCTTTTTATCGTCTTTATACCACAGATACCTAGTTAGTTGTTGTTGTTTATGTTTTTGGTTCGTCCTTTAAACATCACACAGTAACGAATTAGGTAAGCTCAGTGTTTGTATGCGTAGATACACTTGACGTTGTAAGTGTTCTTATAGGTATTTTTGTTTTTTTTTTCTCAGATATTAATGAAGTAATTTATGTTCAGACAATAATGGTGCTTTGTAGTGTTTAGAACTTATTGACATTTATAAATGTTCAGAAGTATTTGGTCACCTTGCCTGCTACAATACATCTGACGGCGACTGTATACCAAGTAAGTAATACCTACTAAAAGAGTAAAATATACAAGTGAAGTGAATTAACTTTAGCGAATGTTTGTTCTGATGATCCAAAACGTATGTTAATAGGTACGATGGGCGTCTTAACAGTTGTTTTGTCGGTAGCGTCTTATGTGAGCGTCGGAGAAGCCAGTACGTCCGCGTGCGCAGACTGCGCGGAGGCAACGAGCCGCGTGCGCCGCCAAGTCTCCGAGCCCTTCATCGAACGCTGGACCTTTGACAACAGCCGCGCGCTGCGGACGTTGACGCTGCCGACGTCCGCGCAGATACACGCAAAGACACACGCGCGTCTCGCCTCTGATGAAATCGGAATGCAGGAGCTTGCGCCTGCAGTGTCCGCCTTCGCCCCCGCTATCTCAATATTTCGCGACTCGCGGCCCGGTGAGGAGGACATGGAGAGGCCGTTCACACACGCCCTTTTTCCTCTGGGACGCCTTAACGCTTCGCGGAGCAGGAGTCCGAGCTCTGAGACCGACGGCGGCGGTCCGTCAAATAATTAGATGTATCACCTGGGAAAGGCCGGTCGTAACGCAGGCCGCGATCTGGGGGGGGAGGAGGGGAGGGGGGAATGTTGTGCCAAAGAACTAAGATGAAGTTGAATGTAATATGTTTTATTTGATCTGCCGTCATCTACGATATGTTTAGTTAGCTGTTTAGCGCTCCCAAACAGTGCGCATTGAACTTTACCATAATTACTAAGTACTTTAACTGTTGTATCAGGTTAAGAGCATTTGTATTTTATGTTACAATCTGAAACCATATTAATAAGAAATTAGCTGTGTAAATTTACCGTAATAGGACGTATGGGTATATTTATTACAATTCAATTCGTAATAATTACAATTTTAACCGCTAATGTCAATAAAGCTAAGATTAAAATGAGACATTTTATGTGTGTAAGTACTTATATATTTTTGTTAATTTAGAAGTTGGTGTTCAAAATGTGTTTGGTTTGTTAACATTTAACTACAAACCTGAACAATAGACGAGTTTATGTTAGTTCAGCTGCGCCCACTTCCCCATTATTGCAATTAAATGAAAACTGTAAATTCACAGGTCTTCAAAAATAAAGCCTGGGTTATTTTAGAGAATGTTTAAGTACTAGCTTAGATATGCACCATGTTTAGAATAACAAGTACATACTTACTCGTACAACCTAATTGATGGTTGAAGCTCATGTAAATAGCATACACACATACACATACAAAGGCAGGAAAATAGGGTAGTTGACAGATATTGATGGATTAGTAAAAAAATAATAATTAGAAAACAAAAAACAATAGGTTTATAAGATTTTAAATTAGTAAGTGAAATATTTACTTATTCGGAAAGTATGATGTTTTTAATATAAAAAATAAAACACAAAAATAAATAGTTTACTTACTTGATATTAGGTACATAAAATAAGTAGGTAATATATCAGAAAAATAGGAGTAAATGTAGTTTTATAAAAAAACAGAAAACAATAGCTAAAATCAAATAAATATCAATTTGGTGGATGTATTTTCTGTAAATATCTTTAACGAATAGATTTTGATTAATAGGAAATAAAGGTCGACTAAAAATAAATAATTACCATAAATAAACCTCGGAGGTTCCTATAAAAAAAAAGTAACGAAGAAAGTAGTTGGTAAAGCGAAATATCATCTATACCAATCCATACTAATATTATAAATTGGAAAGTAACTGTCTGTCTGTATGTTACCTTTTCACGCCTAAACCACTGAACGGATTTCGATAAAGTTTGGTAGAGAGATAGATTGCATCCCGGGGAAGGACATAGGATCGTTTTTATCGACATACCTCGCGGAAGAAGCCGCGGGCGGAAGCTAGTACAAATATGAATCACAGAAAAAAACTACAGGTCACTACTGAGCTAATACGACCGCATACAATTAAAACAATTAATAGGTTTTAATACCCTTTAGTGGATTTTGTTTATAATTTAATCAAACTTTTGGATCAGATTATACCTACTATACTAGAAGTATTATATTGTTTCTATTATCGGTTATTTTCGACGGCACATATCTCTCTCCTCCTATTGGATAAACCGAAAGAAGGCAAATGGCGACGATTGGTGACCTTAAGTGTACGGAGTTTCATAGAAAGAAGAATCCTGAACGGCTCGAGTTGAGGCGATGTTGATCCCGTGCAGTGTTTATACGTGAGCTTCGACACATTTTCTTTCAATTATCAACTCTAATCAACTATAATCTGCCTCGTAAGTATAAGGTGTTCTTTTATTCACTACCTACATCTACAGGGTCTGCCACTTTTCGTTATGGTTGCCAACATTTTCCCAGCTGAGTAGAACTCATTTTAGTCTGAGCTCCGCATTAGTCAAGTGTGTGTCGCCAGCCCTGAGCCCGGGGCTACCTAGTGTTGGCTCGGTGGGCATTCGCATTGGTGCAGGGTGTCAGCTCAGGACAGCGGCGGAATAATGTCCTACACATCAACGGCGGTGTCCACAGGTCGAGTTAGAGGACCTACTGCACACTCACTACACCCACAACCTTCCAGCGTGGGCGTTTGTTCCACTTCACTCATTTTATTTATCAGATAAACTTATACTTTTTCAAATGCTAAGTATATTGCTGAACAACGCCCGACTGTATTACATATTGGTTTTTAGTACCTATATATACTGCGGAATATTTATTGTGATTTTATTTACAGCGATCCTTTGTATTGCATTTCACCCAGTGTATGTATGGGTATAATTCTGCGAACGCCCCGCAGCGTGCGTCGCAACGAGACACAATGAATTTGTTTCAATAAAATCGCGCGCTTGGATGCTATACTTGAATACATAAAATAATAATAAATAAAAATATAAAACTTTAAATAAGTATTTTTTTCACATAAACTTGTATAGATAGACTATGCCGTTTATCATGGAGTTTAATATATTCAGAGTTGAGGAACTATATTTTAAGAACTCGCTCTGGTCAAGCTTGAAACGGTTGTGATAGTTATTTTAAGAATAGCCATGCATAAATTCAGGAGTTCGTCTATTGATAGTTGTATAAACTAGCATTCTATTTATCAGTAAGATATCTAAAGCATAAAGCTTACTGGGCAGAAAAGAAGACGTATTTAGACACGTACATTGATTGTGGCTCGCTTATGAAGTTGGAGTGGCTCAAGCAGGGCTTACAGCGCTGCAGCGGGCAATAACACGTAGCCCGCGGCCACCGCGGCTCACCAACATTGAGCGACCCATTGTCCAAGTTCAGTGACATCACTTAGCTTACGTTTATTATTATTTATTTATTAAACTTACACACACTATCTTTACAGGATGACCCCAGTACAATAGTGGTTTGCAAACACACACATTAATTAAATTAACATTTAATTAGATACTTAAGTAATTTAATTGTTTATAAAAACTATATTTTAAAGCCTGCACGGGGTAAAGCGAGAAAATTGTAAGTTAACATAACAGGTAGGTGTGCGTGTTAGATTACGATTATTTTATGACTCATCACAATAGGATACACACACCATAATGATTAAAAATATTAGAAGTAGTTAGAATAAGTAAGTAAGTTGTATTGCCAATTTATTTAGAACCTATGAAGGTAATCACGTAGCTCATTCCACATAATATACAACGGTTGACTACGGCTAGTGCGCAGGTCTCTGTGATACAAGTGAAATAAGATGGATATTTGTATTTATAATCATCGCCTCGATAGATCTCATGTGCGAGTAAGGTTTGTACAATTTATACAGAATTTTCATTCTAATATTGATTAAATAGTATCTGTCTCCTTCTTTCACACATCTATCTATATCAGCCTTCCTCTCAGCTATCTCTCACATTCTATAGCTTCATTGTCATTTACCGTGGGTGTATTCAATGAGCCTCCACAAGTGAGGAAACTCCAGTCTATGCGACACACCTCAATCACCTCACACGGTCGGCCCCGTAACAACGGCTAAACTACACTGGCTAAACTATTAGTACGACTTGAGGTCCTTCCATACAGCTCAGAATCCTTGAATACATCGACATATCCTCAGTTTTGCGTATCACATGATCATACGGAACATGTCAACTGCTGTCCACACAATGTCTCGGTCACCGACGCCTCTTTCAAACCGGATCTGTCATACTCATATCTAATTCTATGTATTCTACTAACAGCACACATTCTCTTAACATGCTCATCACAGCAGTAGTGGTGTTATTCAACAACCATACAATATTATATAGGTAACTTTGATATGGTTTGGTCGGAGAACGTCAGAAACGCAAAATGACAGATTAGCGATTAGTCAGGCGTTAGAATTTTGTCACAAATGGTCATAATCGTAAAAAGACAGATTAGCAAAATGACAGGTTCGCAAAAAGACAGATTAAAAACTAGGGAACTTAAGGGCTCCTACAAATAGGCGCGACGCGTGACGCGAATATCGCGCGACGCAAAGGCACCGCTCCGCTCGTTGCGAGACTTGCGGTGCCTTTATGTCGCGTGTCGTGTCGCGCCTGTGTGAAGGAGCCTTAAAGCTTTTACAACATATTTCGAAGGTCATTTCGCCAGACTTATTGAGCTGTTCAGAAAATATGCATAGAACAACAAATGCATTGGAGGGCTGGCACCATCGCCTTGGCGTCAAATTTCCTAAGAAGCCCCAAGTACATATTATGTCATATTATACGTTATGTTGGATCTTTTAGCTCCCTTCAAAATGGTTGAGCTGAATGGTGCTGATCTATGCGTCATGTTCGTGAACGGGCGCCGTCAGTTGGGGCTGGTCATCTCTTAGCTGCCTCGGCTTATTTTTGATTATTTTAATTTTGAATTGTTGTTTTGTTCTATTTGCTGTACTCTGGACTCTTTTAACGCGTACGTCTTTTTTACATCGTTCTCACATACAGGTAATTATAAATTCACATTAATGATGTAACTAATATTTTTGTAAAAATATGATTTAAAAGAGTGTCCATGGAGTTTCTTGCCCGTTCTTCTCCATAGGTACCTACGCTTTGGAATGGGCAACTAGCTTCATATTTTCTGACTGACCGACTTTTTGACAATTCAAAAGTGCCTGTAAATGGTTTAATTGAAATAAATGCTTTGAGTTTGAGTTTATACAAAAATTAATAAAAGAATGTAAGCATTATAACTAAAAAACACTGAACACTGAATTATTAAATCAAAATAAGATTTTTTTCGCAAGGTTAATTAAGACTTAATGTATTGACGATTATGTATTTTTTAAAGGGAGGACGTTACCGTCTGTTATGTTGATTTGATTTATTGAAATTTATGTTGATTTATACTGACAAATAAAGATTTTTTTTAATAATCATTACTTGATGATTTTTATTTAATTCGAGATTGATCTTTCATTCTGCAAATCTGTCACTACGTGAATCTGTCATTACGCAAATCTGTCATTATCAGATCTTGTCATTTTGCGACACCTGGCATTATGCGTTTCTGACAATTCGCTAATCTGTCATTTTGCATTTCTGACGTTCTCCGCCCAAACCATTGATATTAATTTGTACATTATATAATGTACAAATTTTAACATAATTTTAATACTAGAAATAAAGGTAAAATACATCAACCATTTTTCAGATTAGCCAAGGTACATACATCTTTTATGGGCTACTGTGTTAAATGTTACAATGAAATTCCTTGTGATATATTGCAATTAAATGAAAGAAAATTTAACTCACATTAAACGTACACTTAGTAAACAAGCATACTATAAATTAGAAGATTATATCCAAGATTAAAGAAGAGAACGCTTGGAAACATGCTGGTCCTGCTCCATAGGACAATCTAGAGTCTAGACAAAATCAAACGGGTTGCTAATTTAATTGTAAATTTATTCCTTTTTTTTTAGTTTAAATTGATTTATATTCTGTAACTACTTCAACTCACACCCTGACTTATTACATGTAATTTTTTTTTATGAAAATCGTTTACTTTTACCATGTTTGTAAATATGTGAGCACCATGTATCTATCAGTTAATTAATTTATATGTCATGGTTTCATTTTTAATTCTTTTACCTATTGTGGCATAGTAATTTTATTTTAGGTGCGTCGTCTTCACATATTATTATTATATAAATAATGTATGCAAAATATTGTAAAACATTATAAAAGAGTAACGGTGGAGTTTTTGGCCCATTCTTCTCCATACGAAAACTATCTTTTGGAATGGGCGACTAGAATCAATTCTATTTGTTGTAATTTCTGACGTTCAAAAGTGCCTTTTATGTGCCTATTTGAAATAAATGCTTTGACTTTGACTTTATAAATATATAAGAATAGAGGGACGTACCAGAGAATGGGCAGCAGCGTTCTGTATGCATTTTACCACCATACTGCGATCGCCAACCCGCTTGGACGATTATGACAAAAGAATGACAAGCACAATAAATACTTGGCCCGTAGTGCCCGGCGGTCCGCCTACCCTTGGCTACGGGAGCGGCCACGGTCATGGTGAGGTAAGGGATGATAAGTATCCCCGGAGGAGATCCGGCTACCACAATCACCGAAAACTGGACCTGGCAACATACGAGTACAACACGCGTACACTCCGGACCGACGAGTAAATAACCGAACTCGAGGAAGAATTGAGCAGGTTACGATGGAGCATAGTGGGGTTATCTGAAGTCCGAAGAGAGGGGGAGGACTCGATAATCCTCAAATCCGAAAACTTGTTCTATTTCCGGGATGGCGACCAGCAGTCCCAAGGTGGTGTCGGGTTTATCGTCCATAAGTCCCTGGTGAGTAACGTGGTGAAGATCGAGATTGAGTCGACCAGGTTGGCGTACCTTATACTCAGAATATCCGCAAGGTATCTATATACCTTGTTATATATATGAGGATATATATATCTGCTGAAGGTCGTACAGGTTTACGCCCCGACGATGAGGTGAAGACCACGTATGAGGATATTTCCAGATCCATGCATGGCTCTAAAACTTACTTCACTGTCGTCATCACTTTAACGAGAAACTGGGCAAACGAAACGATGATGAGCTGCGAGTGGGGCAATCTGGAGTTGGACGCCGGAACCACCGGGGCCACCTACTGGCCAGTTTTATGGAGAAGGAAGGCCTCTTTATGATTAATTTCTTCTTCAGAAAACGTAAGCAGCAAGATAAGCTTAAAATAAATAATAATATTATAATTATGTAGGTAATTATATTAAATTGCTTAAGAAATGTAATTCAATATTTATAACGTAGTTAGATAAAGGAAACTTGTTTGAAGTTGCGGCCTGATCGCTATACAAGATCAGGAAAACATCTGGCCCGCTATCAATTAAACCGATCTAAAAAAGATAACAAACATATAGGTTGCTGATTGGACACGCGACCACGCAGAATTTATTCCGCGTGTGTTTTACAAAAACATTCAATCAAAAAAATATCCTCTTGAAAGTACCCGCGCTGATAAATTCAGACAGATATTCATTTCACAATTCACACAAACCAACCAAAGATAAAAATAAAAAAAAAACTGGTTTCCGAGCTCACTGCGCGGCCAGCTACATCTGGCTATGTATGGGTGTAGTCTCGCTACGCCGTAGTAAGTTCAGGCTACGAGTGTAGACTCTGTAGCGAGTTCCTGGAAATAGTAATTAAAAACTGCGCACCCAAAGAGAGGTGTGATGCAGTTTCAATTCCAGGAAATTCAATCCGTAGTGTGCTTACGTGTAACGCATGTATGCGGGCCGGAATGACGAACGTATTTCAACGTTACATTGCAGATAGAAAAGAGCGTAACTGAATAAAATTGTATGAAGTTTAAATAATTCTGGACAATTTAATAATTATAGTTTAGTGTAGGACGTGTCGATTTCGCGCGCTACGCAAGTAGTGATGCGCTTATCGCTCCACAAGCACCCTTAAGGCGAAAGCGCCAGGATAGCCCGCGAAATTCAATTTTTTTTAGGTTTTTTGCAATTTGCTGGTCAGTATTAAGTTGTACGTTGATTAATATATGATTCGCGGCCGTAAGAATATAATATGTATTTACAGAATTATAATCATTAAAGTCATCAACACAACTCTCTAACCCCAAAGAATAACTGTTTCATGAAATCGTCATTCTTTGGGGTTACGTGGTCTTAGAGAATTGTGTGTCTATTAACTGCTCTCATTTGAGAGCAGTTAATAGACATTTACATTTCGTAATTTTACGATGTTTATTTTTTACATACTTCTTTGACATAATCTTTTATTATTTGACATTATATACAGACAATTCTAATTTTTCACCTCTTTATTAGTGGATGTAATGGCAATCATATCACTTGGTTTTAGTAGGTTTTTATATTTTATTTTTCATTTATCCTTTCGATAGATTCTTATTTTGTAAATTCGAGGACTTTGTAGGCCTTGTGTAGACTACATCTACATATAGACCATTTTTTAATTTATCAAGTAACTGGTACTTGTTGACAGGCCTACGCTGTCCTCCTATACCTCTGTAATTTGAAAACATTGTAAAAGCCAATTATTTTTAAAAAGAGTGTAACTGTGGAGTTTCTTGCCGGTTCTTCTCCTGAAACGACCAATTATTATTGGAACCGTGCACCTAGCTTTTGACATTTCATAAGTGCCCATGTAAGTTTATGTGAAATAAAATATTTTGATTTAAATTTTTAACAATCATGATAATGATATCCAGCGATACTGAGTTGTGAGGTATTGCATTTTTGGCTTCATACCAAAAAACCTACCTACGTAGTAGGTATTGGTACAAACATAATAGTTATTTATGATACTAGTGCGGTAAGTTGGTTTTTACAAACGAGTAGACGAATGTAAGCCCGAGACGAAGTCGAGGGCTTACCATAGTCACGAGTTTGTAAATACCAATTTCTGCACGTGTGTCATACAATGTTTTTCAACACATTTGCGAGAAAACAGTACAGTATATAATTAAACAAACTTTTTCATTTGACTATTTTTTATAAGCAAATAAGAAAATAAACAGATAGGTACTAAACACTACTCTTGGAAATTAATAGTAAAATTTGAACAATTATTGAAATTCAGTGAAATTTGCTGCTTTGGAAGCTTAACTGACTGACTGACATTATTAATTTCACACTTAGTATGTTGAACTCATATTATTATTTTGTTTATTTAACAGTGGGAAAGTCGCAACAATTTTTGTAATTTCTAATATGAAAATGGCGCGAATGAAGAATGTTACCTAATTTTGATTATTAGCACTCCATATTCTCTGTCAAAAATAAAAAATACTAGTGAAAGAATTACTTCGATACGTCAATTAGTTTCCGATTTAGAAATAAAACAAGTTGTAACCGCGCGACGCGGGCTGCCGGTGACGGTGTGACGTCATCGCACAACACGCTCAGTCTGGCTCACTCAGTCCGCTCGCGGTCGCGCGCCCGTGCCGTCGAAATTATACCTAAATACTTAAAAAAAAATGTCCAATCCAAATACTAGGAAATCATGCGTTGTGCCTAAATGTAAAAATACAACTACCAATTCACCGGAAAAGTTGTTTTTTATAGTTCCAAAGGACGTTAAAATGCGAAAAAAATGGATAAAAGCTATGAAGATTGTTCGTTCGATTGAAGCGGTGTTCTGGCGTGCTTCTACATTTAACCGTACATACATCACCTACTCTTTTTACTTGAACATAACCAATAGCATCATCGCCATAGCAGTATCTTGCCGATCTGAAATAAGTTTCAAATAAAAATAAATGACCTTACGTATTTTGTTAGTAAAAAAAATACAAATAAATAAAAAAGGTTTAGTACATCCGTTCGAACATCTACATTTGCAATAAAAATTTAATTAAATAAAATAGCCTTACGTATTTTGTTAGTAAAAAAATACAAATAAAAAAAGGTTTAGTACATCTGTAACGTTCAACCCACTACATCTACATCCTAAGTACCTATCCTACTTCCTACTAATATTATAAATACGAAAGTTTGTGAGTGTGTGTGTGTTTGTTATTTTTCACGCAAAAACTACTGGATAACGGATCTAGACGAATTCTGGGATAACACATAGGCTACTTTTAATCCTGGGAAAATGTACAGTTCCCGAGGGAAACGGGGGCGAAGCTGCTGGCGGAAGCTAGTTTGCAATAAATCAATGTATGTATTCATTTAAATTTACTAAGAAGAGCAGTACCTACCTATAGCTACAAAACTATAATACATAAAAATTTAATGGTAGGTAGGTACTTCTACTATTTGAGTTGCATTCTTCCATTACGACATTAGTTGGGTATTTTGTTTTGATAAAACAATTTAGAACAGATAAACTATTAAGCTTACTTTGCATTTTTATTCCTCGCATTTCGACGGCAACGAAATCACTAAGTATTTGTAGATAAATAATGCGCAACCATTAATCCATCTATTTTAGGCAGATTATCCGATTGCCCTTTTTCGAATCCTTCATCCATTTTATTAATCGAATAATATTTACTATTATTAGACTATTAACGGACGAAAACACAACAAAATACTGCGCAAGCTATTACACCTATTATAACCGCTGGCGACTTGATACTAAGCGGGCCGCGGCCCGCGCTGGGCGTTGTGACATGACATCACAAGCGGTCACGTGACTGTTAGCGGGTCTCGATATTTTTCGAAACTTTGAATGCCTATAAAATCAAAACTACTAGGTATTTTTGACTACAACAAAAACTATTGTATTTGTATACATACAGGCTTTACTGTGACAAAATTTCAAGCGATTTGGCATACCTAGTAACATTCTTCATTTGCAAATGGCGCCACATGCACGTGGTGAAAATTAGAACTACATCTTTCGTCTCATTTACTCTTTAGTATTAAAGTGAGACAACGTATTGAGCAAAAGCGCTTCCAAGGAGGTTCGATCAGTCAGGTTGTTTATTCTCATAATGTAAAACTCTTTGGTGAAATTCTTATATTTTTTTTATTTTTTTTTTTTTTTTTTTTATCCTTTATTAAAAAGAACCAGGTTCTTAATAATTAATTACAATCTAGCCTATAAGACTAATAAGCAATTTTAATCTAACTTAATTTTTTACATGATAATTATTTTAAAACTTAGAATAGTGTTTATTGTACTTTACACAAGTCCGTTCCACTTTCTTAGAGTCTGATATGATGATGTAAACACTTTGTTCATGTGTTATTATGTGTGTCATTAGCACTATTATTTCTACACTTTTTACACTACACTAACTCAAAAGGTTTTGTCCGTTTTAGTCTTCGCACTATATTTGTTTGGTCTAACAGCTGAATTGCCTCGATGTTCACATGTCGGTGGAGTCGGTGTTCATGGGCCTCAGCAAATTTTTGGATTATGTTGGTGACGGGCTCCATTTTTAGGTCACGATGGAGGCCGTCATTTCTTATATACCAGGGCGCATTAACAATACTCCTGAGTACCTTATTCTGGAATGTTTGTATGATTTTGATGTTGGTCGGCTTAGTACAGCCCCATAATTGGATGCCATATGTCCTTAATGGCATAAGGATATGCTTATATAATAGGATTTTATTATGTATCGATAGGCAGGAATCCCGTCCAATCAACCAATACATGTTTTTAAAGCGCATTTCTAGTTCCTGTCTTTTCTTTTTGACGTGCTCTTTCCAACGCAGTTTTGCGTCAAGCGTTATGCCAAGGTATTTGGCTGTATTTGCGTATGGCACTTGTTGACCATTTATGAAGATTGGGTGGTAATCACAATTCATGTTGGTGAAGTCAATGTGAAGTGACTTCGATTCATTTAATTTAATTCTCCATTTTTGTGCCCAGTCATGAACTTTATTTACAGCGATTTGTACCTTTTTGATTGCTTCCGTATGGCATGACCCTGTCGCCATAATAGCAGTATCGTCCGCAAAGGTTGCAATAGTATTATTTTCCAGCTCTGGTATATCATGCGTGTACAGCAGATAGAGGACTGGACCCAGCACACTACCTTGAGGCACGCCAGCTTTAATAATTTTTAATTCGGAAAAGGCATCCTCGTGCCTTACTCGAAACATTCTATCTGTAATGTATGATTGCAGGATATCGGCAAAATCATTGGGCAGCATTAGTCTTAGCTTATATATCAAACCCTTATGCCAAACTCTATCAAAAGCTTGTGCCACGTCTAAAAATACGGTGGAGCAGACTTTTTTATCTTCAAGTGTTCTCTCAATGATGTTGGTAATTCTATGTACTTGGTCTATTGTTGAGTGTTTCTCTCTGAAACCAAACTGATGGTCAGGGATCAGATTTCTCTCGTTTATTACAGGTTTTAGGCGTTTTAAAAACAATTTTTCAAACAGCTTTGATATTATAGGCAACAGGGAAATGGGCCTGTATGATGATGCTTCGTGAGGTGGTTTACCGGGCTTTGCAATCATAATCACCTCAGCAACTTTCCATGGCTCAGGAACATGCTTTAGCACAAATGCAGCATTGATGAGCCTAGTAAGCTTAACGATGGCTTTACGCGGGAGATGTTTTAGGATTTCTCCCGTAATAAGGTCATACCCTGGCGACTTTTTTAGGCTAATGTTTTGAATTTCCCTTGCAACTTCTTTTGGGGTCACAAGCTTAATTCTTTGATCTTGCAGAATATTAGTGAACTGCAGGTTGTCTATAGACCTGTCATTTGGCTGAAAGGTATCTTCTAAGTGATGAGCAAATCTTAGAGCTTTTTGCTCATTGCTTATGGCCCACTTTCCGTTACCATCTCTGATAGGGGGAATTGGTGTAATTGGCCTTTTGAGAGTCTTTGTCGCTTTCCAAAGAGAGTATTGCGTTGTATGGTCGCTGCTTAACTGACGTAGGTTAGTATTGAAAGCCTCATCTTGAAAAGTTTGTATTTTTCTCTTCAGTCTTTTCGTAAGGTTATTCAATATAGTTTTATCTTGCGGGAATCTAGTTTGTTGCCATCTTTTTCTTTGAGTCCTTTTTTCATGTAATAGGTCTATTATTTCCTTTGGGTAGGTATTTCCTTTAAATTTCTTTATAACTTGTGGTGTGTTGTTCCATGCACATTGTTGGATATTGTTGCTGAACTTGTTTACTTCAAAATCGAGCTGATCTTTGCTTTTTAATGAAGTTTTTAGGTCAATAATATTTTGCAGATCTATGCTAAAACTTTCCCAATCTGTAAACATATTGACTAATGTCAGGTGGTTTTCTCTTAGTAATATTTTGTGACTCAATTGTAATAATATCGGAGAGTGATCAGAGTTCATGTGGTACCCCTCTTTCACACTCAGATAATTTGTTGATATGTTTTTGACGATGAAAAAGTCGATAAGGTCTGGTAGTTTCTGTGGGTCAGTCGGCCAGTAAGTAGGTTTTCCAGTACTTATGACCTCACAACGCATGTCTTTCACTGCACTTAGAAGCTGTCTTCCCTTAGTTGAAGTTAATCTCGATCCCCAGTGAGTGTTCTTAGCATTAAAGTCACCGCCTAATATAAATCTCTGCCCAAGGAGTCTGAAGAAGTGTACATATTGTTCTTTGTTTATCGTGTGTCTTGGAGGACAGTATACAGCCGCTACTGTAACATGAAATTTATTTGTTTTCACTGATATCGCCACAGCTTGCGTGTCTGGCTCCTCGTATTTACACTGTTCATAATGGCAGATATTTTCTCTAATAATAACAGCGCTACCCCCTCGGGCCGTGTTGTTAGGGTGCAGCGAGTGATAAACCTTATAGCCTCTAAACTTTACAAAAGACTGTTTAGTGAAATGCGTTTCAGAGATCAAACACACATCAATATTTTCTGTGTCTAGAACTACTTGCAACTCATGTTGGTGTTGCAGCAGTCCGTTGGAATTCCACGCCATTATTTTTAATGTGTTATTCATGATTGATTGTACTTGATTCTATTTTTTCTAGTCGCTTGTCAAATGATGATAGGCACTTCAAGATCTGGTTGAGCTTGTCCTCCAAACTTGGTGGTTGTGTGCTTGGTTTTACTGCTTGTGCATATGAGACACTTTTAGATGTGTGTGCAGTTTTCGCGGTTGTCTGTGTAAACTGTGCACTTTGTTTTGTTGTCTGTTTGTCGTTATTTCTAACAGTTTGCTTAACAACAAGGTTATTTGGTGACTTATTTTTGGAGGTTTTGTTCTTCATCATTTGCATCTCCTTGGCAACTAAACACCCTCTGTAGTTGGCTGGGTGAGGTAAGCCACAGTGGACACACTTAGGTTTTTCTTCTGCAGGTTTGTTGCATTCAGCTGTGAGGTGTTTACCTGTACATTTAACACATCTTGGCTCTTTTGAGCAATACCTTTGGGTATGACCGTAAGCCTGGCATCTCTTACACTGCGGTATTATTTTTGATGTTCTAAGCGGGGTTATTTCAACTTTACACCCTAGGATATATTTAATGCCGTATATTTTACTTACATCTTCGTCATTCTTAAATGATAATATGAACATGTTCAGCGGTTCTTTGGTTTTCCAGCTTAGCTTGTTAATTGCATTTTCTATCTGGAATCCTTGCGACATTAAGTCATCTTTAATCCGATCCGGTAGGCAAGAAGAATGCAATTTTTTCGCCACTACTCTTATTGGCCTGGTCTGCTTATCCTCATATGAGTGCCACAAACAGTTTTTTTCCGTTAAGCGTCGAGAAATCACTCTGTAGGATTCTTCAGTTTTGGCGTTTATTTTGACACTATTACCGCTTAACATTTTGGCGGTAAAAGTTTCTACTGACTGAGATTCTGTCAAAAAGTCGTAGAATGTTTGGTAATTCTTAACACCGTCCACTACGATTGGAGGCGGTGCTAGAATTTTTTTAAAGCTGGCCTTCTCTTTTTTGTTGAGTTGCTGCTGTTGAGCGCTAGTGCTAGCTTGTTGTAGTGATGGTGGAGTAAGGGAGGTGTTCAACTTCCTTTTCTTCCTATTTTTAGCCCTAATCCACTCAGTCTATTTGGCGAGTTCATCCTCGTCCGTGCAGTACTCAACGTCACTTTTAGTAGGCTGAGCAGGTGTTATGGTCTCACTGACCTGTTTATCTGTGGGTTCTTCTATTTCTTGTGCCCTTAAGCATTTTAACTGACTTTGAAGATCTTGTACCTGTTCCTGTAAGCTTTGTATGTGGCCGTTCAGTTGTCGTACCATTTGTTGCAGATTTTCTCTGTCCGTTTTCTCCTGGATGTAACAGTCGTACAACTGCTTTTCCAGATCAGTTTTTATTTTTATAGACTGTTTTGCAGCCATTATTTAGTTTTAAGGCGAGCGTGACACCTAAACAATTATAATAAACACTTCATGATGATTTCCGCACTTGTAACTGGGTCATCGCGGTGACCCCGATAGGTCGACGTACACCGCGACGACGGTGTTATGATGCGTCTGCAAAATACTCTTAACTAGAGCACGCGCGCGCGATCGGTACGTCCGTTTACAATAGTAGTTAAATTTTTTTTATGGAAATTAAAAAAAAACCGTAAAGAAAACGCACGGTGCTATACAACGGAACGTGCGGTAAAATAGGTACTTAGGTGAGAGTACCTATTTTACCGCACGTTCCTTTGTATGGTGCGTAATTTTTAACTTTCGAACAATGTATACAGGCTTTGTAAATGCATTTTTCGAGCAAATGTGTTGAAAAAATATTTTATCAGACTGCGCAAGGAAACCATGTACTCTAATTTAAATTAAATGTATATTTATAATTTGTAAGCCGACGAAATAAAACCCGAAAAAGCAAACAAAACTGTATTTTATTTAGAGCCGGCGCACTCGACGTTTTTATTGTTCTTGAAGACGCGACTTTTTGCTGGTACCTACTTATAATGTTGTACTATTTTATAGCTTTAGAAAGCTGAGGATCCGTGGAAGTTTTTAAAACTACTTCGGTGTCCTAATCGCTGAACATCCATGGCAGTGTTTCGGGAGTTTCTAAAATTTTACTTTGGACCTCATTTCACGGACCACCCGGTTTAACTTTCTACAGCATTACTTTGATTCTGTTGTACCTACATACTTCCTGTAGCCGCTGTTCCAGTGCAAAAGAAAAGTAAGTATTATCTGTGTTAAAACTGGAAACTTGCCACCCTACGAACTTGCCAAAACTATTAATAGAGTTCATGTTATGACACGAAGGTCGCCTGTAATACATTGCTAGTTATGTCATCTATATATTACAAGGACACTCATGAAATAGATCAATTTCTTAATGAAATTTCCGTTAAAGCCAATCTCGAGTCACCATCTGCCTAGCCTTTTCCCAACTATGTTGGAGTCGGCTTTCAGTCTGCAGCTAAATACCAGTATTTTACACGAAGCGACTGCCTATCTCTCGTGGGTTGCAGCTGAAAATCAGCGTCAGGTGTTGGTTGGTGGCCTTGTGTTGTCATCTGACATTATGCTGAGCTGAGGCCCTTTTGGCATTATAATCTTTGTTTCCTGTTTTTATAGTTTTAAGGTGTATTTATTTTGCTATAATGCCAATAAACGCATTTTTCTTTCTTTCTATCTGACCTCCACGACCCGGTTACTGCGTAATACGATACCCCTTGGTAAGACTGGTTGTCAGACTTTCGGGCTTCTGACTACCCGTAACGATTGTCAAAGATCCACGAATGACAGCTGGGACCAACAGCGTAACATGCTTTCTGAGGCACGGGGGGGTCACGGATATGTGGTCACGGTATGTAAAGATGGTCACGCATCCACATACCAACCGCGACAAGCATAGCTTAACCTGATCGATCGACCTGTGCGGCTGTTATTATTTAGCCACGGGACCCTCAAAAAGTCGATCTCGAGTAATAGAACAAAAACTGAACTATCTGCAGGATCTAGAGGCCGAGTAACTGTCACACAGACGTGCATAGAGAGGTACTGAAGTAACACAGTGCCTGTGCCATTGAAACACAGACATATTGCATTTGACCACCACGTGCATCATCATCATCATGTCAGCCCGGAATCACTGGCCTCCCCTTTCTTCTGCCACACATGTGCATGGTAAGGTCAATTTAATACGTCTGTGTTTCAATTAATCAAAGCTAATAGTAGACGCTATAGACGATGGTCAGGCAAATGGAAACAGTTAATGCAATTGTAATTTATTCTTGCAGATTGATAAACATTTTAGATTACTTCATTTTCTTCGCCTCACAAAGAGCAGCTCTGGTGGGGCTAAGCGCAGGCGATTTATTTTTATATAAAACTGCCAAGGCCAAATACATTAGTTAATGTCACAAACACATTATTTAATTACAATACCAAAAATTATACAACTACTCCACAGTCATACGTTCATTTCAAAATACTGACAAGATCTCCCACAATTCACCCGCAAACTTATCACAGTCAGTCTAGCGTCCAAGTGGGCGAACACAGATGTCTTGTTTATACAAAACTAGCGAGAAACATCCCTCACGCACATTCCTCGCATACATACTGCAATTTTGTTTGTTTACACAAAAACGTACAAGAGCTCGCCTCCGTTAAGCTTAAACAAGCGACTTGGATCATCTGTGCGAACGACCCGACGTGCGTTGCAAACTTCTCTAAGTATTCTTTCTTTAACACAGATAAAACCACCACATTTCATAGCTAGACTAACCGCTTCCTAACCGTTTATATTAAACTCGAGAAGCGTCTGTCGGATAAATCTGTGCGTTATGGCTAGCTATTCTATAGAATTGACGGTGGGTGCGAGATCGCCGCCTGCAATTCGAAATCGGCGTATATTATATGAGCCCGGAGCTGTCCACGCTACCTGGATTGATTGTTGAACCATACTGACCAAGGAACATATGTGAAATTGGTACTTAGAAATATGCCCTTCTCTATGAAGAAATATATGTACCTAAGTATGTTCTTAAGAAGGTAAACAACAATCGTACAGTCGGCGACATTCACTATCCACTGAGAAGGCCTACAGAACTTGTTACGGGCCAATTGATATTATAATTAGAAAAACTTTACCGAGAATTTAAAAAAAATATCTCGAAGTAAACAGGCGTAGGGCCATTTTTTTATATACAGATCATCGACAGAGCTACGAGTATAAATAAATGTAGTCAAAAATATTTTAGCTAACCAATGACCAAAACGATTCAGGGAAGTTGTGCAAATCAAATTCCTTACAAACCTATAGAGGTATTAGAGAACATTGAAGGCCAAACGAATTAATTCCATGACTGATTCTGAAAACTGAATGTTTGAAATAGCCAAAGAAGACTTTCCAAGATACGATACAAGGTTAGGAGTAGAATTAAGTACAACATCTTTGGTCGCGACTACATAATTACCGTCATCAGTACCGTCGTACAAAAATAGCGTGATATTAAATTTTAATACGTCCTGGTACATTGCCTACGTGTTATGATGACTGAAATAATATAAGAGATAGATCGAGATCCTAGAATGCATCTACTTTGCTGTAGTACCTTTCAGCGTTTCAAGTCTCTATTACCTAGTCACAGATCTAAGTTATTTATGTTCTGAAGAAGTGCGCCCGGGCAAAAATTACGAACTTCCATACAAACTTTCACCTCCCCCCTATTTAATCCCTTTAGGGGATGAATTTGCCTTTATTAGTGCTCACTTTCGTTATTAAAGGAACCCTTGTGCAAAATGACATGCTTTTAGAGCGTCTGCGGTGTGTTGTCTGTGGGTGAATGAATCAATTTATGACGTTCATAGAGTAGATGTCATTAATTTGTATTAATTTAATAAGCCTGCGCTACGTCTAGGCAACGACCAGCCTGCGATGGATTAAACCATTACTACAGCTAAGGTGCAATCTGCGTTATGAGATAATAAATATGAATACTTACCCTTGTTTAGTACTTGTGCGGTGATAAGGTCTTCCGATACCTCTCCGCGATCCGGAGAAAAGGATCTAGACCGACTGACAGACAGGCAGACAGACAACGAAGTGATCCTAAAAGGGTTCCGTTTTTCCTTTTGAGGTACGGAACCTTATAAAAACTAGGTACAATAAAAAACTTAACTGAACAAAAACAGGGTGAGCTTACACATAATTAAAAATACGTTCAATTGAAATACTTAGTATATTTTATTGTTCTTAAAAGACAAAGTGTGTTTTAAACTAACATGTCTTAATTTAAATACGTATATCTATTATTATTTTAGCTAGAAACTAACTTATACGTTTACGAACTACCTTATTGTGTTCTACATGCTAGCTTACGAATACAATATGATGTAAGCTTAGCTTTATCGCGGCACTGATATGTCAACACAGCGGCAACAGCGACTGACGCATGACGCGCTGTGAACACGCTGTAAATACTGCACACACATCGCTTACACTCATGAACCAGTTATGTCAAGGTAGGTTAACTAGGACAAAGATGTTTACTGACCCATTACATTAGCGATTATGGTTAAGGTTAGTAAAGTGAATACAGTGGCATTATTAACAAGCGTCTTATTATTATAAGAACTTTGAGACACGGATCCATTTCACGTTTACAGTTAGATTAAAAGCTTATCCTAGTCCTGACTTTTAGTAAAAAAGATATAGCTTAATTTAGGACCATGAAAAAGTCTCGAAGCCCAGTGCTCTGAAGTTATTGCAGTGTTGATTAAAAAGCTTTTATTCTCCATGGGACTAAGTCTATTAATGCGTGGCGCGAGGGGTGCACGATCCAAACAAGCTTAGCTGAGTTAAAAGGAGTCGGGGACAGTCGGCATCAGCCGAAATGGGTTTACGTAGTTAGTGTTAACCAGGTTTTGACTCTTCATAGTACCTCCTAACAAAACGAGTCACATATATTCCGCTTTTTGCATAAAGCCCTTCGTTGAACTGCTCAAAGAGCATCTGAATAAAGATATTATCTAACTGTATTGTTCTAACAGCTGCGAGGTTTAGAACTCACGAGTTTATTACGTATATGTATGGGTAGGAAACCTTTTCATTTGCGAAGGTCAGAGACATAAATCGATGGCGCAGGCGCAGGCGGCTAGTTTGAGCTCACGAACAAATAATGTCAATATGGTAATTTTTATTACGTAACAAAATATAAGAGACGACAGTTTAAACCTAATTATTAATGAAGACAGAAAGTGTAGATCCCGAGAGTGCGATGTGAGGAGGCGTGTTCGTCGCCTTGATTTGAACTGTGTAGGTTTTCCATCGTCACTTATTATTGAATACGTTTTTGTAACTACCTTATCATAATATGTACTTGTACATGGATTAACGCCAGCAAGATAGCCAAAGGAGGATGGGCTTTTTGTTACCCGAAAACTAATTGCAACCAATAAAAATAATTTATATACATAATATGTAAAGGTCTAATTATGTAGAACAATAGTTGTTAAGGGGGATAGTCGCAGTTCGCTGTCCGTTCAGAGATATAGGTAAGTGTTTCTTCTCACGAAGATTGCATAGATACTAGTTGAATAAATAGATATGATCGCGACAATTCTCATGTGATATTAATAATGTCACATAGAATAGGGCTAAGAATAATTTATTCGTTCTTGTTCCAAAATAAATGTCATAAATATATATATTGTATGCTTACTATAACTAGTATATTTAACAAGTTTATTTATAATTGGATGCAAAAAATATATTGAGTATATATTTGAAAAGTGATGGATAAACTAGACAACTGCATCTTGGGGGCTTGAGTTGCGTTATCTTAAATTTTAATTCGACACAGGTTGGCGTTTACACATAAACACATATATATTAACATTAGACTTTAAAAATAAAACTTATTTCAGCAGCCTCTAAGACGAGTCATTTTAGTTTCTATATTTCGTGATACGTTTAACATAAGTAGCAGAAAGTATTTTGATATGAAAAAGAAATAAGTACTCCTACATATCATAAAATACAAGTGTCTCAATCCGTTAGTTCGCTTCACTCGAGAACCACATAATATTATACCCTTTTTAAATTCATATAAATACACACACACCTAGTATTCAACTTATTAGTAAAACTTATTTCACTTGAGAAAAAAGGAAAGCTGATAGAGTTCTGATCAAAGATTTAGAGAAGAAATACGAAATATACCAAAACAAAATGACGAGACAAAGGATACACTATGAGACGAGATTATGCGGTTAGGGAAGACGCTGAATGTCGAAATTGATAGCTCGAGAATAGAGGACATCTACCGGTTAAAGTCAAAAGACTCCTAAAACCCGGTTATTGTGGACTTTGAATATTCATTCGTCTTACTGGATACCTCTGAGGATGGGGTAGAACGCCTTATCCTTGGTTTGTCAAACTGTGCCAGTGGTTGGGATGATATTAGTAGCGATTTTTTTCCACCTTTAACAAGAATATTTAACAACTGCCTGCAGTCGGATGTGTTCCCGGAGTATCTAAAAAAGTCTAAGGTTTGCCCCCATTCACAAGGGCAGGCCAGCATCTTGGGGCCTACGTTATTTCTGGTATACATTAATCAACTCACAAATCTTAAGTTCTCCCAAGGCGAACTAATTCCCTTCGCAGATGATACTGCCCTCTGTTTTGCAGCCGATACCTGAGATGAGGCTTTCAGTGCTGCTCAGCTTGGTTTTGATATGGTTAGGAAGTGGCTGCAGAGTAACATTCTTACTTTAAATGTAGACAAGACGAAACTTACCTATCTGTTTTGGCATTGGTAATGTAAGAGGAGTCACTAGGAGCCAGAAAATCGTCTCACACGAGTGGGATTCTGACTGTAATACAACTATACCTACTTAATGTTACTCATCTACAAAACAGCAAACAAACTTATAATCCGCTAAACCTACGAAAACGAAGAAAAGATAAGGCTTATGCGTCAGAAACTAAATAAGGACAACTAAATTTAGCTCAAGATTTATTTATTTATTTATATATACTTTATTGTATACCAGAAAATACATAACAAAAAATACGATTATGAATACAAAACATACAATGGGCGGCCTTATCGCTTTCTGCGATCTCTTCCAGGCAACCATTTACCAACTTCATTGAACCTTATATCCTAATAAATATAAATAGAGCAATCAATATTTACCTCTTAACGAAAACACAATGTAAGTTATTACTTACAAAAACTGACTTACGAAGAGACTCAATTGATACCTACTACATAATTATGTTATTTATGACCAATTTTTCAATATATATTTTTTTAATCTACGAAATTTTAACACCTCTACGTGATGGCTATTTTCAAATGTTTGTTATTTGAGGGTTTGGGCGCTGATAGCCGAAATACAAGCTTTCGCCTAGTTCGGCTACAGATGTCTCATTCATTTGTAACAAGAAATTATAGCCTATAAGATATGTGTATCATTGTAAACAATTATTGAATAAACTTATTTTTTTCGTTTATTCTTTTGTTTTCTCGGCCTAGCCGGGTAGAACTGACGGCACGGGCCTAAGCTAATTGTACATCAGTTGGGTTAAGTGTGGGCGTAATATGAGATACTGCTTGGTTTCTCGCAGTAGACTGTATGGTAACTGAAACTATATATTATATTTGAGTGGGAGTAATGGGGCACGTTGTCCGACTCACACAGAGAAATTTTTCTTACTGGCCTGCATGTATTAATAATCACTGCCTTCTGCTGCAGGTGGTAGGTGTTAGGTGGCATGTTGAGAGAACTAAGGGACTGATGAAACTATTGTGACTTTATATCATCATAATTGATTTCGGTTAAAGTTATAAGCTGCACAGAGCCATTTAGTTTGGTGGGCAGCCACAATGCTGAATGTTTCGTGCCCCGTGAAAATATAATTTAGAGGATTTATCCTTGATTCTGTAAATAAGTACGAAGCTTTATAGCAAATTTATTGACGTAGGTATATTTCGCAGTTGTCTGCACACTGACATATGCGTATAACACGCATTAATTTCACATTTTCAGGCTCGTCGCGTAACTTACCTCACCTTCATATCACTTACCTCTTCTGACAGCTTGAAGAACGCTGCTAACTACCGGAATCGTTGTGTCGTTTTTATCTAATCTAATTGATTATCTCGACAGTTTTTTACGGATTTTAAGAACGGCAGGTACACTCAGGCGCAAATAAAAATAGAAATCTGTCTCAATGGAAAAGTCAGGAAATACAGTGCAGTTTAAAAAGTAAGCAAGAAAACATATGTATTTTTTTTGAGCTATATAACTGTCAATGTCGTAAATAATAAATAACAAGTTGCTAATTTCTCTTTGTAAAATACTTGGAAAATGAAACTGTACTATTTCATAATCACGAACTAGTACGTAGGGCGCTTATAAATTGTTATGAACTATTCCTATTAGAGCTTGCCGAACTATTGTACTAACACGTTTTCCCACGTACAAAATCTGTAAGCTGCGCATCCTTTCTCGGTATCTAACGGGGCAAGCAGCTTACAAAACAGTTAATCTTGTTTCATCCAGCACCCCAGTAGCGTAGTACGCTTTCTATCTCAAACTGAAGGATTTTGGAGGAAATCCATAATCCATTGCATCATATGTTTGAAAAACTTGTCTGCTTGACAACGTAAATACCACGCTGATCATCAACATCCCACGCACTGTTGTCTTGATCATATAGGAGTTCATTGTTAACCTGCACTATTGGAGCATTCGAAATGGAATCGGCAGGTACTAACTATACAAGATCAACCAAGGATCTTTTCCGAATCGACAAATTGCAACAGGGTAACTGGAATCGACTATTCATAAGGGCCTGCTATTGTCTTAGTAATGTGAGGAATGGACTTACCGTCATCATCAGTGGAGAGTGGCCCCACAGTGCCGAAGAACCTCTTGTCCAGGAGCTGCAGCAGCTGCAGCGCGCTCTCGTGCACGGGCGCACGAGGACAGCCCGTGCACATCAGCGTCACGTTGATGATGGCCGTGTAGTGGTCGCACGGGTACTCCCTGATATGGGAAAAAAAACTTGCGTTACAAACAATTTTTTTTAAACCTTTTGACTCTACTTGAGGATGGCTCAATTGGTAGGTTGTGAATAGTCGAAACAGCTGTGTCGGAAGTCAGACAACATCCTAAAGTTAAACTATCGATCAACTCTACTATTCTAAACACGACATACCTCAACCTTGTCAAAAGAATTACACAACAAAAATAGTACAAATAATAGTTTTATAACATTCATAATCACTCTATAGAATAGAATTTTATTTTGCAAATATGGGTAATGTTCCCATCCCACTGCTGGGTCTCACGCCTGCTCTGTGTGAGAGGGAGTGGGCCGTAGCGCGTGCTCAGTGAAGGTTGGCAGCAAAAGTTCAACAATAACAAGGATAAATATAATTTTGCTTATAATTAGCTTGACAAAATTCTATCGATAATCATGTTTTATTTCCACTAGTCTTTGTTGTTTTCTCAGTTATTGACTAGTTTAATAAGCTACCTACTTATAAACTCAGACCATAGTAAAAACAAATAAGAAAGCCAACTCGAGCCCCGAGCGAGCGATAATAGCCTAAACACGTAGGGCTGTCACTTACAGACCAGGAGCTGCCTGCATTTATTTCATTACCTAGGTACATCATGTAAGCTACGCTTGCCGCAGTCGCTCTGTGGATGGGTGACCATCTTTACATACCGAGACCCTCCGTGCCTCGAAAAGAACGTTAAGCCGTTGGTCCCGCTTGTCATTCGTGGATCAAGAAATATATATATATATACGTACATACATACATTCGAAAAACATAACCCTCCTTCTGGCGCAGTCGGTTAAAAATTCATGTATATTAGTGGTTTTTATTGTGAAAAGAAACGTTTTAGAGGTATCTTCATGATTTTTTCTATCGTGTCAAATTAGCTATTGTTCAACACACTATCTAACTAGCATAATATCCTGAAGAATCCATACTAATATTATAAATTTGAAAGTAACTTGGTATGTTACCTTTTCACGCCTAAACTACTGAACGGATTTCGTTTGACAGAGAGATAGATTGCATCCCAGGGAAGGACATAGGATAGTTTTTATCGACATACATAGCTCGCGGGCAAAGCCGCGGGCGGAAGCTAGCATCATATATTTTTCTGATTTTGTTTACTGTAGTCGATCATGTACTTTTAGGCAATATAAAACTTGCGTTTTTTTGCGTTTAGGTCCTGTAGTCCCCTTAAATTAACAAGTACATTGACGACACGTGAATACTAAAGGGACATCGACATTCCATTATAGAGCCTACGGCGCACTATGGGACGAAATTGACGCTAGTGAACATTTGATTTTTGAAAAATCAAGTTCTGTTTATTTCATATTTATGTATCAGATAGTTTTCTACCTTCCACAATATGTATTAATATAGCAGTTTCAACTCGGTAGACGCGATAGGAACTGAAACAAAAAAGTCTATGGAAACGGAACTTTCGGGTCGTGTTTCTCAAACCTACTCAGAACTGAAGCGCTAAAACCTAATATGTATTATTACTGGGTCAACCACCAACACTGAGCAACAAATATTATGTTAGATGTATGAATCTGAAAGGCTTATATGAAATGATTTTTAGTGTCGACGGTACGGTGCGGCGTAAGCCTGTCGTAGCACCGTAGCACTGCAGGTTGATTGTAATAGGATTTAGCTATCGCAGTTATGCATAAGACGCACAAAAACGCATTATCCATTGTGCACCGTCTTCCTAACGCATGTTGGTTTAACTAATACGGAGCGACATTATTTGGGCTTTAAAACAGTACGTGGAATAATACGAATAGTGTTAATGGCTGCTTCCAATAACCGTTGCAGTGTTTAATTAAGGTATAGACAGTAATCTCTCGAACGTTGGCAGAATGCTCAGTTTAACACCTTCTCAAACTAGGAGTGCTGCATGCGGCACATCCGTTTTCGCAGTATTTGTTGAACAATAGACTCGAACTGACGCAACTACAACACATAGGTATTCGGCTTTCATTTGGCTCGTTCATAATACCTATCTAAAAATATTTCGACAGTCGTCGAAATATTTGCTGTTACATATATTTTGATCGTTAAGGTTGCACTTTTCAATGAAATAGCAGATAATTTTTTTGCTGACCGTCTATGCTAGCGACCCTAGCGGACACGTTTCTCTAAATCATGACTAGAACCATGTACCGAATTCAAGGTTCCAGTTCTTGCGTCGATGAGGGATGCCACCCTGGAGTCGCTTGAGCTCGAGTCGGCAAAGTATCCATGTTCAATCTTCCTAGCCTTTTCCCCTTACTATTCCAATTCAATGAAGGCACATTAATTTAATATTCTGCGTCTTTTCATAGATATTATGTAGCTAATAATGTAGTTCCACGAACGCAATGAGACAATGGAAAACTCATCATAATGTCATCTTAATGCAGCAAGTTTTTAAGCCCCTCAGGTAGGGTTGTCAGCACATTTCTGAGACAATTCTAAGGGACAGGCCGTTGTAAAATATATGAATATAAAAAGGTATAACTAAGCTTCAATGTTTTACTTGCAGTATTTTTTAAAAGGAAAAGAAAATTGCAAGATATTTTCACATATGTATGTATATGTCGGAAATACGTCATTTGTTTGATTGATCGGGACGCCAGCGCCAGCTGGTGGCGCTTGACAGAGTCTAGCCCGAGTTCGTCGGAGCCCGACAGCGGGCTTGGACATTGGACATCGTACGTACAACATGTGCTCAGAAAATGTCCCGCGTTCCGTATTTGGTTGTGTCGTGTACCTATACTCTACATTGTGTGATTTGCTGGTGTGATTAATTTGTTTGTGAGATTATAATCTGATATGAACTGCAAACGGTTTTTCTATTGCGCAATAACCAACACTTCCCATAGTACACCCACAGTAGTTAAAATATGGCTGATGATAACGACACACACATACCTTCTCCGTCATATATTACGTATTTTTTTCAGGTAAAAAACTTAATAGAAATCAACACGAGCATTACATTATCTTATAACAAAAATAAAAAAAAAACCTTTTTAGCTTATTGTTCACGCAACGAACCGGTCCGCGGGACCAGAGGGGCCTGAGGGGCGCGCGGGAGAGGCGCGCGGCAATGGACCGCTACGACGAACGCGCAAACGAGACCACGTCTCGTCTAACTAAATACGGATTATGAAGTAACTATGCAGAAACGTATTAAAAATTATTATTGTTTGTATGGAGGCCATTTATATTTGTGAAGATCCCGACCAACTCAAAACGAGCAGCTCGTGTTGAGTGCTTATCAAAACTTGTCGCCGCCGCCGCGACGCCATTTGTTATTTTCCAACATTTACCTTGTATCTAAATATAAACCGGTTTATTAAATCAAATCATAAAGGGCCGAAATGAACAACTATTACAGATAATAAATCATTCACCCTCTATGTCTTCGCCGGTAAATCTAATGGTTCACTGGAACTTCTAAGAAAAACAAGCTGTTGCGATGTGTTAAGGCGAAGCGCCAGGGTAGCCCGCGAAATTCAATTTTTTTTAGGTTTTTTGCAATTTGCTGGTCAGTAATAAGTTGTACGTCGATCAAAATATGACTCGCGGCCGTAACAAATATGTATTTACAGAATTATAATCATTAAAGTCATCAACACAACTCTCTAAGACCACGTAACTCCAAAGAATGATGATTTCATGAAACAGTTATTCTTTGGAGTTACGTGATCTTAGAGAGTTGTATTGATGACTTTAATGATTATAATTCTGTAAATACATATTTCTTACGGCCGCGATTCATATATTAATCAACGTCCAACTTAATACTGACCAGCAAATGCCAAATAACCTAAAAAAAATGAATTTCGCGGGCTACCCTGGCGCTTTCGCCTTAAAGAACATATTAAATAAGTATGTGGGCGTCGCAAAGCAAATATTTATTGAATCACAATTATTATTTCAATAGGTTGTCCTCGCTCTAATTACGAGCGAACAATTTTCCAGGTTCTAACGACCATAGGTAGTTGATTGCCAGACAGAATACTATCTAATTGATAATACTATCGAACATGATTGAATTGAATATATATTTCATGTTTGAATAAATAGAAACTAAATATATGCGTCCTAAAAGCTTTAAGGCTCCTACAAACAGGCGCGACACGCGATAAATCGCGCGCGACACAAAGGCACCGCAAGTCGCGTAACGAGCGGTGCCTTTGTGTCGTGCGCGATTCGTGTCGCGCGTCGCGCCTGTTTGCAGGAGCCTTTATCCTTCAGGTGATTTTTTAAGTCGTTTAAAACCAAACTGGTAGGTACTTACTGTTGTATATGTGTACTTGTGTGGGTATGTCGAAATACTTATACAATAAATCAGTCTGCTTTGAATCTCGGTGTTACATCGTCACGAACACAACACTTCCTACTTATTTCTACAAATATTCGTTTACGTTTAGGTAGTTATTATATCCTGCAATTAAACAATGCAATAATGAAATGTACATTACAGCGCGGGCTGCCGAATTCCCGAATGTTAAAATTTATTGAACTATTTCAATATTGCAAATTTGCAATTAACAAAATGTTCCGAGAACTTGTTAATTGAATTGTTAATTGAACTAGGATTTATTCCAATCGAAACAACTAAATATAATATTTGTCTTTATTCAAACATATTAATTTACCGAATTTAAATACACAATTTGATCAAAATTGTTTATGATGACAGATTGTGCTTAATTTAATTTGCAATACTGGTAACCGCAAGAGACAATTTACAATTTCCACAAACCCTAACTTTTTTACCAAAGCAAATGCAGCTTGTTGTTGTTTGTGGCTGCTGACGCGCAGACCCTTTCACGTATCTTTAATTATTCTTTATACAAAATGTATCAACGCGATCTGCTGACACAAAACATGCAGAAAGGACAGGAGCCAAGCGCGGCGCTTTTCAATGTGCATACTTTTGCCGCGTCTGCGTCCCGTCCTCGTGTCACGTCTCTTCAGTGAGGCCCGCGCCTTAGGCATTCCAACGTTCACGACGCTACACAAAAGGAACGTGTTACAAACTCAAATCATCAAACACGAATGAGTAGCCAGTCATAGCGCTAGTATTTCAGTTTGGATTTGACGATGGGACTTAGTGATTTACAAAATTGCGTTTTTGGAGTAATTAGGGCGTTGTTCTGTTCTTTTTCTTCTGTTGTTCTGTTCTAGATCTTCGTAACATAAGTATATCTATACTAATATTATAAAGCTGAAGAGTTTGTTTGGTTGAACGCGCTAATCTCAGGAACTAGTGGTTCGAATCGAAAAATTCTTATTGCGTTGGATAGACCATTCATCGAGGAAGGCTCTAGGCTGTAGAACATCACGCTACGACCAATAGGAGCGGAGCATCAATGGAAAATGTTGCAAAAACGGGGAAAATATCTGATAAATGCGCATTTTTATGATAAAAACGCAAAAAAATTGATAAAAACGCATTTATCTGCCTAACATCTCGCATAAGCTATGGAGGCAATTTAAGGAAACAGCCATTTTGAGGACAGCCTAATGGGCCAGTAGGCGGTAGGAAGTGATTTGTCGATATCTATGAGATATTGCTATTTTATGTCCAAATACTTTGACCTAAATAGAGGGGCCCGTGGCTAAATAATAACAGCCGCACATGTAGATCGATCAGGTTAAGCTACGCTTACCGCGGTTGGTCTGTGGATGGGTGACCATGGCTGGCTGGCCCTGGCTTATTACTTAGATTTGTGGGCAACAGCTGTCTATAAATTCTCTCTTTCAAACATGGTGTGCTAATAAACCTCAAGAAGTCAGAGATATTATTACCGACACGTGTGAGACAAAATAATCTCATTAAACTTTGTGTGCCATCACGTGATGTTATATGAGTTAAACAAACAACATTATATTCTATTGAAATTGTTGCCACATAGCCATTGTAAAGTAGTACTAAGTTTTTGGAAATAAAATTATTATTATTATTATTATTCTGATTTCAAGCTTTTTTATGGGGTGCATACTAATAAGTGGAAGTTACAAATCCTGATAGGTGACATCTCTCTGTCTGTCTGTCCGTTGGTATGTTTATCTATACTAAAATAAAGCTGAAGAATTGGTTTGTATGTTTGAACGCGCAAATCTACTGGAACTACCAGTCGGATTTGAAAAATTATTTTTGCATTTGATAGCCTAATTTTTGAGGAAGATATAGGTCATCATATTTGACATCACACTAGGACTACGAGGAGCCGAGAAAAAACAAAAAGTCAGATAGAACGCTAAGTGAAAACAAAATAATAGCGCAGGCAAGCCATGCGATGCAACAGGGTACTTCGGGGGAGCAAGAATTTTCACGCGGACGAAGTCGCGGGCAGAAGCTAGTCATTATATGATTAATAATTATTAATTATATGATTAATAATTATTAATTATATAATTATATCATTGCTATTAGACAGGTACTACATTATACATTTTAAAGGGACACAACACCAGAAACATACACCGAGAATCCGGGTTCCGGAGAACATATTGTAATAATATAGCATAAAAGAGCAGCAGCTAGCCAGATTTTCTTCGAAGACCCGGCGCGGTTGCGTTGCATCTTGCATCAAGTGTACTACGTGAGCTCGACAAATGGATGTGCGAATAACACTTGTGCGACAAAACTGTACTGCGACTCACAATAGTTCGAATGCACGCTTGTGCGACACACTGAAGCTCGACATCACGCTAGTGCGACATGAAGACACATTATTATTCATAATCATATGTATATCTGATGACCTTGAGTTAGTTAGTTACAGACTCTGAGTAATTAATGTTCCCGGATTCGTTTCCGGGTTACAAAACTTGTTAGCACTTTTAACGATACCTATAATTCTGAAATGTTCGTGGGAACATTTCATGATTTTCTTCGTGATGGCATGTTTTTTTTCAATTCTAATTACAGATCTGTTAATCACATGTAATAACGAAAACTTTACAAATACAGATAACATTCCTAAACAATACATTCGTGGATGCCACGTATCAATGATATTATAAGTAAAAAGGTGTAGACACTAGACAGGTTACCTAAACAAAATTCGATCTTCAGAAACGGCACACTAACGCACACATAAATAACTTAATATTACAATAGCACACTACATTACGTTCAGACGTCATATTTGGATGGCATGGTGCATGATGCATGCATGCATGATGGTCTCGAGAACTAGCAACGATATAGAATAATAATCAATATGACATTTTATCTCAAACCGTGATTTAAGCCTAAAAATGCGATTCACTCATGAGTTCATGTAGTAAAAGTAATAAAGTAGTAAAATTGCATTGAAAGTAGGTAGGTAAATAAAACGTATTGTTGATTTTATAAAAAAATATATAGAATAATAATCAATATGACATTTTATCTCAAACCGTGATTTAAGCCTAAAAATGCGATTCACTCATGAGTTCATGTAGTAAAAGTAATAAAGTAGTAAAATTGCATTGAAAGTAGGTAGGTAAATAAAACGTATTGTTGATTTTATAAAAAAAAATTATATCAGTTGTTATTTTTTTTTTACGTTCGTTATTTAGGTATAAATAATGTGCTACCATTTGTACAGCGCCAGCAGATCAAGCTACCCGAAACTGTCAAATTTTCCCAATCAACTTTGAACCTTATACCTTAGCAATAAAGTTGAAAACCTATTAAAGAAATTTGACAGATTGTAGTAGCTTGATGTGCTGGCGTCTGTAACTACCTACTGTCAGGCTGACTTTTCTGTTCCTAGCACTGACCTCTATCATACAAGTACGCTGGACTAACGATACTCTACGAAATGACAGGTGGTTTTTTTGCCGATTCAAAGCGCCCCCCGCTCGAGGGTCTCTGATGATTTAGGTATAAATCGTGGAAAACTACTTTTTTGTGTATTTTGTGTTTACTACGTGATTTTTATTATAAAAGCATGCTCATTTTGTAAAACTAGCTATCAAAAAGGCAGCGGAACAACCTTTAACAAGTAAGTGAATATCATGACTATAAATGTTTCGATTGCTTGTGTGAGCATTTTTAATACTATATTATATATTTAGAATAAATGTTTTTATTAATATGTCATCATATTTAAGTGTAATTAGGGCTCAGTTTTCACATAATATTGAATCCAATAATTAGAATAGGGTTGTAAATGTTTCATGTCGATAATTTTCTTCAGACAGTTAATAATTTTAAATTCACGTCTTACAAATATAAAATTTACTGTCGCCTGAAATTTCTGTAATTTGATTAGCTAAAACAATAAGCAAATCCAGTTTCTAATTTCAAAAGATAAATCCATACTTACTAATATTATAAATTTGAAAGTAACTCTGTCTGTATGTTACCTTTTCACGCCTAAACCACTGAACGGATTTCGATAAAATTTGGCAGAGAGATAGATTGTATCCCGGGGCCTTCACCGGGATGCAATCTCTCTGCCAAATTTTAAAAGACGAAAGATGTCCTTGACATAATCGTATGTCAAGGACATCTTTCCTCGCCCGCGAGGTATGTCGATAAAAACTATCCAGTTTTTATCGACATACCTCGCGGGAGAGGCCGCGGGCGGAAGCTAGTATTATATATGTACCTAATGTGTACTTGTTTCCGAAGTAAAGACCTAACATCGAAATAAAACTTGCCATCTACAATGTACTGTATACTTTAGTAATTTTTACTTTAATTAAATACTTAATTTCCCACCAACTCAACTAAGCAGGACTGAAAATCATGAATATGGAAAATTGGAGTCCTAAACCTAATAATCATTTTTGTAGTAAACATTTTACTGCGGACTGTTTCGTTAATAACTCTACACGTACGCTCTTCTCCGAACACTTCTGGAAGACTAGAATCAATTCTATCTATTGTATTTTTTGACGTTCAAAAGTGCCTTTAATGTATCTATTTGAAATAAATTATTTGACTTTAACTTTGTTATTTTTTGTGTTTTTTTTTTCATTAGTATGCACGCTATTCAGATACCCAACAATGAAAATGAAATCACTCTCCTTTCCGTTAGTAATCACTACATGGTAAGGTAATGTTACACGGTTCACTTTTGGCATTCAATTTGAGTGAATTCGATTGAATTTGTATAGACGCTGTTTGTTGAATGGTTAACTTTTTTGTTTACATGGTTCAATTCTTCCAAATTGAACACCAAAAGTGACTATTATTTAAGTAATAGCTATTACATTAATGTAGTGCAACATAGCTCCATAACATAAGTACTAAACCACAACGAGTCACATATTCATGCCCATCATACACGTTGATTTCTAATATTTATTAAGTACTAGCTTCCGCCCGCGGCGTCTCCCGTGAGGTATGTCGATAAAAAATATCCTATGTCCATCCCCGGGATGCAATCTATCTCTCTGCCAAATTTTATCGAAAACCGTTCGGTGGTTTAGGCGTGAAAAGGTAAATACAGAGGGACAGACAGAATTACTTTCGAATTTATAATATTAGTATGGATGAAGTTTAGGAAATGTCACAGAGGTACAGGATTAACTTTCAAACTTTCGATAAACACACCTTTTAAACTCATATAACGGGTGTTTATCGAAAGATTGAAACGCAACCGAGTTTTGTATATGAAAGCCGTACGACGACGTAGGATTAGTAACAAGTAGCTTCCAGAAAATTTTCGCTACAAAGGCAAACCTTTATACGGAACTCCCAGCGCCATCTATAAATGACCGAAAGTAAACAAAGTAAATTCGAACAATAAAATTCACATTCAGACTCTAAGCCGAATCTGTACAATGAGATTGATTAGGCCTACTCACTGAAAAGTTCCTTCAGTCCACCTTCAACAGCGCCTAGTAATGCCATCTATATTCGGCAACATCCATATTTAGAGTACAGTCCACCTTAGACAGCGCCTAGTCATGGCAAAGCGCCATTTACATATGTTGGGCAATGTGCGGTAAAATACGGCAGCATCGACAAACGACGCCGCCCATGCCGCTTACAGTGTGAAACAACAGGTTTAACTAAACGCCGATAGATGGCGTGAATCACCGCGCTCACACCAACGACGACAACGGCGAGATTGCGAACTAATCCAAACTATACTGAATTTGACACAAGCTGCAGTAAAGTTCGTTTCACGAAAGAATTCCCTTCGCCGTAATGTTGGCACCATTGCTTTTCATTGAAGAATTGTTTTACCTTCAATGAAAAGCAATGGTGCCAACATTACGGCGAAGTGAATTCTTTCGTGAAACGCACTTTAGTATGGTATTAAGTTACTATGTATGCATGTGTGTAGAGGCGGCTGCGCCCGCCGCATAAGAATTGAGCCAGTCGCAAATAAACGTAGATCACTATAACACGGATATTCTTTCAGTATTTATTACCTTCCTTCATAGCTCACTAATAAAATCACCTAAACCAGCAAACACGGGCAGGCCACGGCGGCGCGTCGCAAAGATGTCAATAACAATGGCCGCTCAAAATATAATATCTATTTTATTTGGTTTAGTGATGTGGTTGTATGAATTTGAAGTTCAGGGGGTAAACGATGTTACAATTGTTATGTTATTTCCGTACTAGGAGTAAATTAAATGATTTGAATTTTGATAATTTCCGTTTTTTTTATTATGAAAAATTGATTCCAAATTAGTAGATCACTTTATATCTAAAAAATATTTTATGAAAAGAAAATTGCAACATTTCTACGCCAAAGGTATCTTCTCCGCCCTTTTTACCCTACTGTTTTTTCCAGACGCTGATATAATCATCCGTTATACACTAACGACATTATTATTTTCTCTATAAATATGTTTCAAATACTCTTTGTACATATTGTCGATAGTTATTTTGTCACATCACATAATTCGCGTTCTATTGCTAGGCAAGTTATTGATTTTCAATGCTATTGGTTTTGGTTCCTGGACACCACCTCTTGTACAAGTTGGTGTGTTTTCCAAGAGTGTTTTTTGACATGCTAGAATCAAACCCCGCTTCCATCATGTTCATGGCAGCCGTTAGCCACGCTGGCACAGCAGCCGCACCGTGGCGGCCACAGCTCGAGTCCGTCGCGTCGGAGCAAACCGTAGCTTCCCATGCCCAACTTACCTTGCGCTGAATATAGTGGCGAGTGCCATGTAGCAGCCGTCGGCGACGCGCGACGAGCCCGTGAAGCACGTGTCAACCGTCCAGTCTAGCAGCGGACCGATATCGGGGTTGCAGTCCAGGAGAAGGACTATCGTCTCCCGCGCCAGCTCGAATATCTGTCGGGAACGGTGCTTGTAAGTAAACATATCAAATTCAAGTACATTTATTTAACTTATACAATAAAAGTTACATGGTACGAAATTCTAACTGAAAAAGACAAATTTAACTCCGGGTTCCAAGTCAGACACAGCCTGTATGTTGGTGAGCCAACACTACACAAAGTTAATAATTTAACGTGCTTTGCCAGCGCAGGATTGTAATTCATAAGTTACAGTTTTAAACATCCCCAAAATTGAAGCTGCTATAATTTCATCATGCTATGCTGTGCATGCATGCAGATGAACGTTAGATATAAGTTCGATTTAAACTAGGACGTGTCACATTTTGAAAAAAAAAGAAAAATCCGTCCATCAATAGATTTTTAGCTTTTATAGGACATACGCTAAGTTGTGCCGCGAAATTAAAATTTGCTTACGTTGTTTGCTATTTGTAGGGCAGCGTCAGGTTGTATGCTGATTGAATATTATTTTACTATTCGCGACCGTAATAAACATGTATTGCAGAATTATAATCATTAAAATCAGCAATATAACTCCTAAAGTTAGAATTGACCTTAATGTTGTGTGTAATTCTATCAATGAATATCATTCAATCAATAGGGTGATATGAATTTAGAGTTGTATTGATGATTATAATTCTATAAATAGTTATTTGATAAGGTCGCAAATCATATTTAGATCATACAACCTGATTTTGACCGGCAAATTACAAAAACGTAAGAAAATTCTAATTTCGCGGTGTACTTTGGCGTTGCGGCTTAGTCAAAGAAAATATTATGAAAAACAGCATTGAATTAGTTAGCCACACAATGGCACTTAAACATATATTTACTTTAACAAAACAGTTGACCGTGAAGTTACGACATACCTTATCATTGGTGGAGGAGAGCATCTCGCTCAGCCACGGATACAGCGAGCCATCCTCCGCCAGCGCCGAGGGGGCGAAGCACGGCCCACAGCACACCACGGCACTCATGGCCTATACACAACAACATAACCAAATTTTGTGAGAAGCTCGCTCATTGTTACACAAGATTGAACGCTGGATAATGTTGATGCGTGCGACCTCTTGAACTGCGGGGTCGCGAGTGCAAGTTAGCCAGCCAGCGTCACCCTACTCCCGCTCCCGTGTTGGCCGGGCCACCCTCAACCCCCCGAGCTCACATGAGCGCCTGCCGCAATGAAACTGCAGGAGCAACAAGTCGCCGGGTGTGCCGAGTGATCACGTCATACTTAACAACAGCACTTTCAAGGCCGAAAATTGTGTTTCGCCGTTGTAGGTCACGCGTACAGTAGGCCGCACGTCAGTAACACTTTGACCTTGAGCTGGCCTAGCTTAGTACAGTTTCAATAGAATAAGAGGCCAGCTGATACTGGGTTCGTTACGCAGACGTGCGGCCTACGCCTTGTATTACCGCAGACGTGCGGCCTACGCCTTGTCTTACCGCAGACGTGCGGCCTACGCCTTGTCTTACCGCAGACGTGCGGCCTACGCGCTTGTCTTACCGCAGACGTGCGGCCTACGCCCTTGTCTTACCGCATACGTGCGGCCTACGCCCTTCTTACCGCAGACGTGCGGCCTACGCCCTTGTCTTACCGCATACGTGCGGCCTACGCCCTTGTCCTACCGCAGACGTGCGGTCTACGCCCTTGTCTTAACAAACTAGAATTTGGTTTTTTGCCACTCGACGCTGTCATTTGAAGCGCAGAGCGAAGACGCAATGAGCGTTTCTTTCGTGGCCCTCTTCAATAATTTCATGCAGCGATTTTGAAACGCGACCGCTGACGGGAGCCCAGCTAATTGCGACCGCCGCATATATAAAGCTCTTCGTAAAAATGTCTACTGCTTATCCACGTTCTAAAGGGGTCGCAGTCCCCCACATGCGGTTGTTTGCAGATCCAATCTTAAGGCTAGGTGGCCCCGAATTTAAGTTTTTTAAAACAATCTGAGACAAAGAATATAGGGTTTTAAATAAAAAAAAAATATATCTGTATTAGTTAAGGATCTTATCTAGACAAAATCGCATTCAGTTGCAAGACCTGATGAACTTCACACGATAGAAAAAAATCGCAAAGTTACCCCTTTTTAAAACGTTTTTTCAATATTATGACTATATTACTGACTTTTTACATTTAATTTTTGTACTATATTAAAGAAACTAATTAGTTATAGACAAATTCGCAGAGTTTGACTTGATAAAATGATTTTCTTAATTACTAAGTTTAAATATGAATTAAAAGCGCCCGCGGCGGCTCCTACCGGGCCGTTCAGTCGCGTGCTGGCGCTTATGGACGACGGACCTGTGTCAGTTTTTTCCGCGACAACTTCGCGAAACTTATCATCTGTTTTTGAGAGTTTGTTTGTTAGTTGTAATGGGCAATAAACAACGCAGGCGAAAAAAGTCGTGTAAAACAATAAAAGAAACAAATAGAAAGAATGCACTCCAAAGATATGTGAAAAAGTAAGTACCTACCTAAATGTTTTATTTGTATTGTAATTTGGTCTCAAAATTAAATTTTATTTTACTTCAGTCTCTGATTGGTAAATGTCTAAAACTTACGATCATCGTACCATAGTATGATATTAGTACCGAAGATCGCTACGATTTTTAATAGGTAATTCATATTTTTTCTTTTCGTTCGGTATCTATGCCTCTGCCTGGCGAGTGGTGAGCCACAGTATAAAAATATCAGTACTACTAGAGAACGCTAAGATTTTTATAATAAAATTAAATCACATTTTGTCTATATCGATATCTCAGCCTGGCGTTTGCAAACGAAAAGTAAATACTAATACTATATCTACCTATCAATTTCATCTGTGAAATAGGTACTTCATTTACTTTTTGTTATAGGTCAGTGGGGCAGCCTCAAGAAACTAACATGGACACTGCCGCAGCAACAAATATACTCGAGGATTCAAACGAAAATAGGTATGTAATATCAATAGATCAAGATAGGTAATTACTTAATGCTTTTTAAACGGTTTTATTTACGACTTAATGGTATGTCATAAATGAATTGCAGAATTAGTTTTTTTTAAACGGTTTTTAAACGGTTTTATTTAGCTCACCCCGTTTGTTTTATTTATTATTTATTCTTGGGTCATATTTAGTAATTCAAATTTCACCCTCTTCCTGTCAACCGATTAATCTGAAATTTTGTATACACTTTGGATTTTGGTGACAATACAATTATGTTTATTCATTATCATTATAAATTCAAGATGGCCGCCGCTACAAAATGGCGGATAATTTATGTTTTATTAATCCCATCAATATGGGTATCAAATGAAAGGGCTCAACAAGCAGAATACAAAATACTATAAAAAATTGAAATCCAAGATGGCAGCCGCTACAAAATGGCGGATAACGTAGGTTTTATCAATCCCATCAATATGGGTATCAAATGAAAGGGCTCAACAAGCAGAATACAATATACTATAAAAAATTGAAATACAAGATGGCGGCCGCTACAAAATGGCGGATAACGTAGGTTTTATCGATCCCATCAATATGGGTATCAAATGAAAGTGCTCAACCAGTATAATACAATGTACTATATAAAATTAAAATCCAAGATGGCGGCCTCTACAAAATGGCGGATAACTTAGGTTTTATCAATCCCATCAACATGGGTATCAAATGAAAGGTCTCAACAAGTAGAATACAATTTACTATGCAAAATTGAAATACAAGATGGCGGCCGCTACAAAATGGCGGATAACGTAGGTTTTATCGATCCCATCAATATGGGTATCAAATGAAAGTGCTCAACCAGTATAATACAATGTACTAGGTATATAAAATTAAAATCCAAGATGGCGGCCTCTACAAAATGGCGGATAACTTAGGTTTTATCAATCCCATCAACATGGGTATCAAATGAAAGGTCTCAACATGTAGAATACAATTTACTATGCAAAATTGAAATACAAGATGGCGGCCGCTACAAAATGGCGGATAACGTAGGTTTTATCGATCCCATCAATATGGGTATCAAATGAAAGTGCTCAACCAGTATAATACAATGTACTAGGTATATAAAATTAAAATCCAAGATGGCGGCCTCTACAAAATGGCGGATAACTTAGGTTTTATCAATCCCATCAACATGGGTATCAAATGAAAGGTCTCAACATGTAGAATACAATTTACTATGCAAAATTGAAATACAAGATGGCGGCCGCTACAAAATGGCGGATAACGTAGGTTTTATCGATCCCATCAATATGGGTATCAAATGAAAGTGCTCAACCAGTATAATACAATGTACTAGGTATATAAAATTAAAATCCAAGATGGCGGCCTCTACAAAATGGCGGATAACTTAGGTTTTATCAATCCCATCAACATGGGTATCAAATGAAAGGTCTCAACATGTAGAATACAATTTACTATGCAAAATTGAAATCTAAGATGGCCGCCGCTACCAAATGGCTGATAACAATTTTTTTCAAGCACTAAATGAATTAAACAGAATGCGAAATAAAAACTAAAAACTAGAAAATAAAAAAATAGGTAAAAAAACATGATATGCATAGACTAGACTAAAATAAAACCGTGGGGCACGTCAATTGTCTACAAATTATCGACTTAATGTGACGTGCCCCACGGTTTTATTTTAGTCTAGTCTATGCATATGTTTATAATTCCCACTACTGTATCTATTTTATTATTTTTTGGTTTTTAGTACATTTATCTTAAACATTGCAATGTATGTTTAACATAAAACCGTTTAACTGAAAAAGTTTTTTTACCTATTTTTTTTTAGGGTTCCGTACCTCAAAAGAAACCCTTTATAGGATCACTCGCGTGTCTGTCTGTCCGTCTGTCACATCCAATTTACTCCAAAACTAATGAACCGATTGAGTTGAAATTTGGTACACATATATGTATCGGTAACCCAAAGACGAACCTGTTACGTAAATTAATGAATTTTAAGCATGGGGGACACGTTGGCGGGGTAAATTAGAAAATGATAAAAAAAAGTTTTGCTATCTATGTTGTGTTACAATATCAAATAAAATGTCTCATTGTGAGCATTTCAAATATATTTTGTTCTGTACTATTAAGATAAATAGTTTTGAAGTTATTTAAGAAAATAGGCGAAAATTTACCATTTCCCCTTAACTCCGAAACTACAGGGTCGAAAACTTTGAAATTGGCAGCAAATAAACGCTATATATATGCTGTACGTACGCACTCATTGGCTGTATGTAGCATACAGCCAATGAAATTGCTACGCAGACACATTGAAACTCAACACAACATTGGAAAACCGTTTAAAACTTGCTGTCTGCCTAGATGTTTCTTTTGCTGACTGTACATAAACTAACTTAATGTGGTTGGTTTTCAGGCACGTGGATAATGCATCATGTAGCAACACGACTGACGTGTCCAAAACCTCGTTTATTAGATTGGATCTTGTCGATACACAGAAAACTGTAACATTAACGTAAGTACCACATTTTATGTTCTTACCGCATTTCACTTACAATGCTTTTACTCGGATGTGTAAGACAAACTAGTAAGACTTACCATATTATGTGTTCTCTTTTTCAGAGATACCGAAGACACAGAAGACTTCCTCGTCGTAGAGAAAGTACTCCAAGAAGATGAATTCCAACCTATTTCGGGACGGCGAATTATTGATATAAATTATGTTTTACAGGAGTTACAAGAAAAAGCTCGTCATAACGGTTTATTTAACTGCACATTAGGTAACTTCCGTTTAATTAGTGAAAAACGACGAGGACTTTTATCGGTATTTCGTTTTGAATGCAATATGTGCAAACAAGTTTGCTTGATTAACTCGGAAGACCAAAACGACAAGGAACAAGTGAATATAAATATAGCCGCCACTACTGGAATTGTGGCTTCCGGTATCGGCTTTTCCCAATTTGAGGAACTATGCTCAGCTATGAATATTCCAGTTTTCTGTTCAAAATACTATTCGAAATTAGAGGACCAAGTATTTGAAAAATGGAATAAGACGGCAAGTGCTACCATGGAAGCTGCAGCTCAAATGGAGAAAGAGATTGCTATCGCAGAAGGTCGAATTAAGAACGGCTACCCTGTGGTTGATGTTTGCGTTGACGGCTCATGGTGTGCTAGATCTTACGGCACCAATTATAAAGCGTCATCAGGCACAGCAGCTATAATCGGCAGGAGAACAGGTCAAGTTCTTTATATTGGAATAAAAAATAAATATTGCTTGGTATGCGCTCGAGCTGAGCACAAAAATATGTCACCAAAGCAACACAAATGTTTTAAAAATTATGAAGGTTCTTCAAGCTCCATGGAGACGGAAATAATTGTAGAAGGTTTCAAATCGTCGATCACAATGTATGGCATCATATATGAGAGAATGATAGGAGATGGAGATGCTTCTACTTATGCTGCAGTCCTCAAAGCCAGACCATATGAGACCGAAAATGTGACCGTCGAAAAACTTGAATGTCGGAACCACATATTAAGAAACTTTTGCAAAAAACTACGTAATCTAATTACAGACACAAAATATATTCTAGTGCACCGTAAAATGCTCAACAATGCCAAAATTTTGACTATGCGGAAATCAATTGTACAATGTATCAGACATCACAAAACCTCTGAAAGTCCTCGTAATGTAGCAATATCAAATCTTCATAAAGATATTATTAACTGTGTAGCACATGCTTTCGGCGACCATAGGATGTGCCAAGAATATTATTGCACTAAAGATAAAAATGACAACGAAGAGCTCAAAAAGATCCAGAATTCCACATTCATTTTCCGAATAAACGCCATTGTTTCAAACGTTGCTGCAAAATCACGCAGCTTAATCGAAGACGTTGACACAAACACTGTTGAGTGTTTTAATAGTGTCATCGCAAAATTCATTGGTGGGAAACGAATCAATTTTTCTTTAAAAGGAGGTTATCAAGGGAGGTGCTCCGCAGCTGTTCTTTCGTTTAACAGTCAATCCGGACTTTCAGCCGTCCAGAAAGCTTTTTTAAATAAAAGTCCTAAAGGCAGGGTTAAAATAATTGAAAGAAGGAGAGCACAAAAACGAAAGCTAAACTTTGAGCATCCCGTAAAAAAAGTACGAAAATTAAAAGAAGCCAATCAAAAGCAACATGACTATGGTCCAGCAAGCACAGCACCAGACATGTCTCCACATGAATTAAAGAAAGCTGAAGAAGAGTTCATAAATAACTTAAAAATGCTTACTTCTGATAGGCATGCCATCGAGAGAGCTACAGTTTTGCAACGAGATAGCAGTGAATGGTTAGAAATACGGAAAAACCTAATCACCGCATCAAATTTTGGGCAAATTTGTAAAAGAAAAGTTAGTATAAATACTGCTCCTTTGGTGAAAAACATATTATACCAAAAAAATTTGACATGTGTAACTGCTGTTGCATACGGAATAGAGCACGAAAGGCAAGCACTTCAACAGCTTGAAAAGCAAGAAAATATAAGTATTATGCCTTGCGGTTTGTTCATTGATAGGACTTATCCATTTATTGGAGCCACTCCTGACGGATTAGTAGGCGATGATATGCTAATAGAAATCAAGTGTCCTTTAACTGCAGTAAAAAAAGGCCTAACAAATGCAATACAGCAAAACAAGATACAAATTTTAAAATACGACAAAAATACTTGCACCAGCACAATAAATAAAAAATCGAACTGGTTTTATCAAATACAAGGGCAGCTTCACGTCACTGAAAGACGATTCTGTCTGCTCGGCATCTGGGCTGGAGAAAATGAACCCTTGCTTACAGAACGTATCGAAAGGGACGATCATTTCTGGAAGACGCAAATGGAGTCAAAACTGGTCAAATTTTACATGAAATGTTTAGTACCGGAAATTGTGGACAGTAGACACGCACGTGGAATGCCAATAAGGATGTTAACCTTACAAGATGACAAGGAAAATTTGAATTATATAGACTCTCCGACCATGCCATCACCTTCGCAACAGATGGGAAATTATGTACAGTCCATAGCCCTATCATCTTCTGAGCCACAATCAGAATTGCAACCGGCCATCAGTTCGAGAGAAATAAACTTTGAAGAATTTTAAGATGACTAATGTACATGAAAATATTTAAAACTAGCTGTGCCCGGCATGCGTTGCAATGTGCCTTTTCGTACTACCTACCTACCTACTACCGACCGCCTACCTACCTACCCACTACCTACCTGCTACCTACCTACTACCTACCTACGTACTACCTACCATCTACCTACTACCTACCTACTTCCTACCTACTACCTACCTACTTTCTACCTACCTACTACCTACCTGCCCACTACCTACTACCTACCAACCACCTACCTACTGCCTACCCCCTATTTTTTTAATCTTTTATACAAACCTTGACCTATTGTTGAGTTTTAGCGAGACTAACGTACAGCAATTCATTTTTATTTTTATATTATATAGATTTCTTTTATAAATTTTATTTGACACCCTAGGTTCTTTTTATGCAAATCTATCTTTGAAGTAAATAACCGTAGCTGAAATTTAAATTCTTTCCTCAAATACAATTATTGTGAAAAAAAAAACAATAATACAAAAACATAAATAAATCAAAATTTTATCTTTACAGTTCTCAAACCTGCGAACTAGCTGTTATTTTCAATTAATTAATCCAACTGCCCCATTATGACTACCTATTTTATATTCTAATATTTTATAGACAATTATTTTATATTTTACTAACGAAGCTCTAATTTATCGCTACTACGAGTAAGAAATTTTGATCATAAAAAATTATTTCATAAATGTCAAGTAATATTACATACCTAACCTACTGCATATTTCTATACTGTTTCGCTTTTCGCTCGAGTTCGTGAACTCATGAGCGGTGCGCTTGGCGCGCGCGTCCCCGCGCATCGTAACTTATTACGTATCGCTACTCCTTGCGGGGGCTGAGGTATGCGTTAAATACCTACAGCGCTCGGAATACCTGGCCTTAACCCGCATTCAAGAACAATACCTACGTATCGGAGCGATAACGTTATAATAAATAAGATGTTCCTCAGTGCGTTTGTCATGCCGAGGCATTCATTATACACATAAACGATACTCAAACGACTTTTTGCTGTGCGTATGAATAGCTCTGCCTATGCCTACTATTAGCCAAGGGCGTGCCTTTTACTAAAGCCGAAAAGCCCGGCTTTCAATCAAACGTGAAACTAACACAAAAAAAAATTCACAAGTAAACTTGTAAATTAACCAACTCTATCATGTCGCAAGAATTGATAAGAATAATAAAAAATAAACTCCACGCGTCCCGGCCGCCCGCTATACCTACGAGGCAAGGTTGCCAGGTTTACATGCTCAAAGAATAATATTTCAATTCCGCGCATCGTTGCCAAACATCTCCAATGCCGCTTCGCGAGAACGCAAGGACAAAAATCGTCCCGTCTCGCTCGCACGAGCTGGCTTCATATCAGGCTTCTAGACCTCCGACTATTTGTATAGAAATTGTTCATGTTGTTGATAACATTAGTATGTACTTATTTCGCAAATTGTAATGATTTTAAAGCCTGGCTTTTGATGTTTTATGAATGGAACGTGCTTTTTCATGTTTAATACATATTTAAGAAATACTCAAGAACAAGAGCGGGTTTCTGAATTATCGATAACACAGGTCAACAAAATTTGACGAACACTCTTTCAAAGAAACCAGACTATACTTTTCCGAAGGATTTTGACGCGCTGGTTATGTAGCACGGCCGATCCTATTTTCTTATAAAAATTATTAATAGCATCTCAAAGGACTAGTCTTCTTCTTTAAAATGACGTTGAGTTTACTCAAATATTTTTTTTTTTCGCTGAGAAATTGCATTTTGAAATTTACTACATAACCTCAAAAATGAGAAAAAACGGTATTTTTTGCACTTTTAGGTTAGGATATCTCGAAACCCTGACCTGATAGAGCAATTTTGAGCCAGATTCGAATTCAGCGCGTCAAAATCCTTCGGAAAAGTATAGTCTGGTTTCTTAGGAAAAAAATTGTTGACCTGTGTAATTGTAATAGAAAAACAGCTGTTGGTAGAATTAAAACGTTCACCAACTTTTTACGCTGATGTAATGAAATCATTTTTACAGAAAAATGAGACGTTTTGAGTTAGAATACAGAAAGTAATTTTTATACTTTGTAAAGTCCGCTTAAATTATACAAATCAAAGCAAGCGCCAGAATCATGTTCTCTAATGAATTGACAACAAACGGCTTTTATCAAAGCCACTGAAGGTATGTCATTGCTGATATGTATCTGTAAATCTATCTAGTAATACCATGCCTTCCGTGTGCTAAGCGAAGAATGAAGAGTTATGGCTGTTCGCATTGTGAGTAATTCAAATTATAAATATTATCAACATCGTAAACAATTGAGTAGTAAGAAATCAATCAATTATTTGTGCGTCATCTAGTGGCCACTTGGTCAGATTGTAATATTTTGCGTACAGCGACTGTTGCGGGCGAGTGAAATATGAACTAATTCGAAGAGCTTTGTTGTGCCAATAATGTTTATAGATGGCTCTTAAGCATCTTATCATATTTTACGCGAAACTGATAACTCGAACATGAAAAGTTACGAGTTTGTAAAGGATTACCAATATTCTTAGTAAATGTATAATAGAAAAAAATTGTGCTATTAAAAACAATCATTTTAATAGATATTAGCAAAAACCTACAATTATGAAATACAAATATTAGTAAGAACTAAAACGACTCAGTCGGCACAATTTTGACAGGCGATACGGTAGGTTTTTTTTTAAAGTATGTTGGCTTGCCCTAAGTTTGACCCCTAGGCACGCCACTGCTACTAGCTTGTGTTGATTTGTTGATTTCTCTCACTACGTGGAGCGTGAAGTAGCTAGCCACCTACTATGTGCGTTCCTTAATGCATAGTGTCGTTCGTCTCTCAAATATTGTTTATGGGTAGGTTTTTGTACCATGTGCATTCAAGTGCACTCTGAAACCTCTTAGTTAAGTTTGTGAATACGGGTGTTAGCTTTAAGTTCAATTAATATAATTCGTGTTTTTTGCCGGGTGACATACAAAGAAAATGAAGCAACAAATGACTTGTAACGATTACACACCTTTAAGACGGTGCAACTTTTATGGTTGCTTTATTGTATGCCACAGGCAATTAAATCGCACCGTGTAAATTAGAATTATTGTCATTAGCTCTCACGGGTGACAGACCAAGTTGGATGTAGCTGCTGTCGCACGTACCCTGAGGGCGGAGAGGTTGAGTCGCTCGTCGTTCTCGTGCTGCGGCGGCTGCGGCACCAGCGTGCCCAGGTGCCTGACCAGCGGACCACACCAGCCCGAGAACAGCGAGAACAGGCTGCGCAGGAGTTCTTTTTTCATCAGCGACCCGTACTTCTCCACTGTAACCGGAACGTTTTCATGATATATTTTTTTTTAAAGTAACCTTCATGAAATTCCACGATCTATATATAGGAAACGTTCATGTAAAATAAAATATTTTGATTTTCATTTCTAAAAGCAGGTTGCGGGTTCGAACTGTGCAAATATATTAATATCGTTCATTTACGAATACCTTGGCTAAACTTAGCAAATGGTGAAGTCGATATGACTCTTTAGGCTTGGTTTTTTTCTTAAGAGTTAAGAGATGTTTAAACATCGAAAATGTATGATTAAACAATCGCTAAGCATTACTTTTAAGCAACATTTATAAACAACAGTATAAAGTGACAAAAGTGATGAGTGTTTTCGTAAGTATACTAACATGGGAAGCTCTTGATGAGCTCAGTGACGAAGTCGGCGAAGGTGATGCGCTGTTCGCGCGCGGCCGGTGCGTCCTTCTCCGCCTCCACCTCCAAGCACTGCCGAACTCCGTCCAGGTACTCGGTCAGCGTCGAGTGTAGGCTCCCGGCCTCCAGTGCAAACGCACTGTGCAAACAAGGACAACTTAATTTTTTAGAGTTTATTTCCTCCTCCATCAGAGAGATATGAGGAACAGGCAGTGGCGTGCACAGGGTTTTATGCCTGGGTAGGCAGCTTTTTTTTTTTCGCAAAAAAAAAGTTTTCGCAATTGCACCAGTTAGTAAAGATAAAACTCACCAGGGGTTTAAAAGGTTGTAACTTGTAACAACGATTTTCCAATGATGCAAATAAAAGATTTAGTTACATTATTACCTCTTCACTGGGTTAATTCTCGTAACTCAGGTACACATCTCCCTTTAGTTACAATTTGAACCTTTTCATTAAAAGGTAATTGCGAAATATTACCATTTTTAACCCATTTTCAACACAAATCTCACAATCGAACAATATTTTGAATAAAACAAACAAAAAGTAATTGTAAAAAACACAACACACAGTTTGTGTGTTGTATTGTAATAAACTGATTGAAATTAGCAAAAATTCAACCTAAATATTTACGTTTCAAAATTAATTAATCACAAAAAACAATCAAAATATAAACAAACTTTACATGAAAAACCGGCCAAGAGCGTGTCGGGCCACGCTCAGTGTAGGGTTCCGTAGTTTCCCGTCCGTCACAATAAGTGTTCCCACTTATGAGTTTAAAAGTGGGTATACATTATGTTCGCGCTCCAGCAGCGCTCCGCGCTCCTGCAACTGCTCCCGGTAGTGGGTACGTGCGCGAACATGGAGCGTGCATCATTGCACGCTCCGCGGCAGGCGCTCCGACTCGTGACGGTTTTTAGCGCGAACACAAAGGGATACGTTCAGGATATTAAAATATGTAAACGAAGTTAAAAAAATGCTTGCATATACGATTATACTACAAACTTAGTCCAGAAATTATTTTGTACAACTTTTTGTCTTTATAGTACAAAAACTGTTGTTTCCATCAAGTTCAAAATAATTTTCCTAGAAAGTCCTTATAAAGTTCTACTTTTCAGATTTTTTTCATATTTTCTAAACTTATGGTTCAAAAGTTAGAGGGGGGGGACACATTGTTTTTTACTTTTGGAGCGATTATTTCCGAAATTATTGACATTATTAAAAAATGATTTTAGTAAACCCCTATTAATTTTTAAATACCTTTCCAACAATATATACGTTAGGGTTGAAATTTAAAAAAAAATCATTTCCCACTTTACATATAGGGGGGCTACCCTAATAAAACATTTTTTTCCAATTTTTATTTTACCACTTTGTCGGCGTGATTGATATACATATTGGTACCAAATTTCAGCTTTCTAGTGCTAACGGTCACAGAGATTAAGCGAGGACGGACAGACGGACAGACAGACATGGCGAAACTATAAGGGTTCCTAGTTGACTACGGAACCCTAAAAAGCAATATGGACTCTAAATTTTGACAAGTCAAACGTTGACAAATAAAATAGCATCATTGTCAATCGAAATTTTACTTAACTAACTACTTATTCGACTTGGTCGTATAATACTTGAGATGAGCCCATACGGAGACGCCGGATTCACGAGCTGGCCCGTGATTGGGTTTCCTGCCGCAGGAGATGGCCTTGTTACCGCATCGTTGTGTGCAGTGCACAGACACGAAATTGTACCACTACATGCTTACATTTACAAATGAATTGTAGGCAGAGTCGCTCGCTTCCTTTCGCATTGTCCGAACTGATGTGTTACGAACGCCTGTCGTAGTAAAAATAGTACGAACGGTATGAACGTTGCTATTAATTTACATTAGGAGTTTGAATAATTTTTTACTTAGTATATTTTATATATTCTTGAAAATATTAGTCACTGGTCTAGATCTAGATCTACTAGGTCTAGGGTCTGCAGTGTCTTTTTGCCTATACAGACCGCACGCCACTGGGAACAGGATGTTAAGTTCTTCATCCTCCATAGAAAAGAGAGGGGACCCTCCGAACAGACGGGTTTACGTGGTAGCATGCCCCAATCCAAAACGTGATGATTATTGTTAATTTATGAACCTCATATCTCGCTCTGGATGTTTCCCGTACCCACCTGTTAGCGAAAGTTTTCTTCTGTGCGATGAGCAGCAGCATCTTGTTGAGATGCAGCCGCAGCGCGTCGCGACGGCGCCTCCGGCGCATGTTCTCTTGCTTACGGTCGACCGCTTCACGGAGCAGCGGAAGTAACTCCTCCATTAAATCTCTGAGCAGAATAATGAGCTAAAAATTTGCCGTTTTGTAAGTTTTTATTTAATGGCTGTGCCCAGTTAATGTATACTCGCGGAATGAAATGAAAAGCATGTAAAAATGTTGACTATGACCAATATTATGAATGTAATATAAGCCCAAAAACGCAAAGGCGATTTTTAACGCAATAATCGTGTCCTGTACACAATTATTGCGTTAAAAATCGCCTTTTAATTGTTAATTGTCGGTGTTGAGCCGAGCATTGAGTACATCCCAGCGCGTCAAAAAAACACATTGTCGGATATTCAACTCTCGGCGCTAAACAGTGTGTTGCAAATCCATTGCGAATCGGCATTTAGTAGCTTTACTCGTCCATTCCGCAAGAATACACATGTACAGACGCCTTCATTACTTAATTGTTTATAGGTACAACATATAAATGATGGCGTCAGTACGTGAAACGCATAATGATAGTAATGTGCGTTACTTGAGTGCGTCCGGGTTGATGTTCCCTATGGCCGCGACGGCGGCGTCGCGCACCTCGGGCACCTCGCAGCGCGCCAGCGGCACGGCCAGCTTGTGCAGAGAGCCCGGCGCCGCCGCCGCTCCGCGCGCCTCTCCGCCGCTGCGCTCGCTCAGCGAGTCTGGCGATGAGCTACGTTCACACACAACGTTACCAACACATTCACACTGAAATATAGCTTGAATTGAACTAGGGTCAATAAATACTTGAACAGTGATTAAGGGACTCAGTTTTAGACAATTACTTCATTTGTTTACGCTCAGATCAAAATGTAATAGTTTGAGATAGACAAGCTAATCAACTGCTGGCAGTAAAAAGTGCACAATGGAATGTTGTATCGAACGACAAATTACACATCTGTATACAATCTCAAATACAATCAGAGAACACATAACATCTTACAACGAAACAGTTAAGCTTACCTAACTACTTCTATAACTAATAAAAGCAAGTATAAATAATATTGGGTCGACATTATAAAGAAGCGTTATCAACATAAAATAATAAGGCGTCACCAACAAAGCGCTGCAAATGCCAACAAAATAATGAGACACACGCGTTTGTACATAATTCTAACATATTCTGTTAACACGTACGAGCTGCCGCCCTCTGACACATTTGCTTGCAAGTGCGCGCTCGAGATCCAGGCGACAACTAACATTCTACCATTCCATGATGAGTCGATGCCTGTCACAATATGATGCTAAGAGTGAATGTGACTACAACAGATGATGCATTCAAGAGGTTCATACAACAAGGCAGAGTTCACAGATAGAGGAATAAATCAAAACGTTAACGCGCACGTTACAAGCAAACGTTACATACACAATGCTATTATGAATTAGTTACTTGTACCCAATGACTGATTATGTTAACTCACACAATTGTGATGTTGTATATTCGTGCATACTATGGATTTCTCAGATGAAATGGCGATTCTAACTTTATAACTTCAATTAATTAGTTGTAGCTATTTAATCACTGCTAGTTGTACACTTGCGCTGCACTGATCGGTTAATTACTGCTAATTGTACACTTGTGTTGGACTGATAGGTTAATTACTGCTAGTTGTACACTTGCGCTGGACAGATAGATTAATTACTGCTAGTTGTACACTTGCGCTGGACAGATAGATTAATTACTGCTAGTTGTACACTTGCGCTGGACTGATAGGTTAATTACTGCTAGTTGTACACTTGCGCTGGACTGATAGATTAATTACTGCTAGTTGTACACTTGCGCTGGACAGATAGATTAATTACTGCTAGTTGTACACTTGCGCTGGACTGATAGGTTAATTACTGCTAGTTGTACACTTGCGCTGGACTGATAGATTAATTACTGCTAGTTGTACACTTGCGCTGGACAGATAGATTAATTACTGCTAGTTGTACACTTGCGCTGGACTGATAGGTTAATTACTGCTAGTTGTACACTTGCGCTGGACTGATAAGTTAATTACTGCTAGTTGTACACTTGCGTTGGACTAATAAGTTAATTACGGCTAGTTCTACACTTGCGTTGGACTGATAGGTTTATTCTATTCTTTCTCTATCTTTCACAGTTGGGAACCAGGTTTTAACATTGAATTTATACTAAGTATGGGTTATCATGTCAACTATGGTACTAGAGCACCTAACTATACATCGAATTTGTTGAGTGGCCGTAGCACTAAGTGATGTGTACTTGTAACTTGTAGTATCTAACAATGAGTAGCGGACGAATGCTGTTTGTAATGATCATGTTCGAGTAACAATAGCACATTCGTGATGAAGAGTGTAAAATGCTTACGTTAATTCTATTGAATCAGTGTAGAAATTAACATAAAAGGACAGAAGAAATGAAGTCATACAATTTTCTCACTAATATTTTGTCTAGAACATAATTATTGTGAAGTGTTCGCGATGAGATACTCTTCGTCACAAATAGCAACTGCCGCCACGACTCGTGTGTAGCAATCAATAGGAAAATAATAAGTCAGAACATGTACAGCTATAGGCGAAGTAATATTACCCCCACAGGGTCTCCGGACACGCCGAGAGGAAGAGCGCACTGTCGGGGCAGAAACAATACTTTATACAAATCAAAATAAACAAAACCACGTGATAGCCGCGTGGTGCTAGCTCAGTCAGTCAGCCGCGAGGACTACTGCACACATCCACACGTACTAACGGGAAGGAGCAGCACAAGAAGTTCCAACTGTGTACCAAACTCGATGCTGATGCGGACCAAACAATGAGAACCAAAAATATGTAAGAAACAATTTAATGTCTGTACGAAGAAGAGACAGAGGAAAATAATTGTGAAGAACATTCATGTTGATAGCTCAGAGCGGTGCATAGAACGAGAAGTAATTACTTTTATAAATCCCACCATTATCTTTCATTAGTTTTGAAAAATTTAGCAAATTGGAAATTATCCATGTCATTAACAAATGCCCCGGCTAAATACACAATTCCCAATAAAGTCTTATTATACGAGGGCGACACTGAAAATTTTTAGATCAGGCCACTTGTAAACGATATAATGAAAAAATAAATTCAAATTTTGAAAATGGAACTCTTTGCCAATATTATTGTGTATGTATTTTATTAATTTGTCATATGTTTGCGATTTGGCGGCAAATTGAAAATTGTCTGTGTCACGTCACCATGAACTTAACGCGAGAAAATTTTCGTACAATGATTTTTTATGACTTTCGATGTCATTTATGTCAACAAGAAAGTTATGATAGACTTCGATAGGCCTTTTACGATGAAGCCCCATCTCGTGCCACTATTTACAACTGGTTTAACGAATTTAAACGTGGTCGCACTAATCTCACCGATGATGTGCGTGAGAGACGACCTTCTACGGCGACGACTGAAGATAACATCAGTGTTGTGCGGCGTATGATAGAGACTGACAAAAGAGTTACTTATCAGCAGATTCGGACAAGCTTAGGCATCGGTATGAGTCAAGTACACAAAGTCCTCCATGAACATTTAGCGGTCAGGAAGCTTTGTGCCGGTGAATACCTCATAATTTGACAGAGGCCCTAAAACTCCGTCGTGTTGATTGGTGTCGTGAAATGGTTCAAAGATTTAACGGAGCTGAGGTGACTCAAACGCTGTGTTTGACATACTTACGGGTGACGAAAGCTGGATTTATTGTTATGATCCTGAAACTATGAGACAGTCTGCTGTCCGAGTGTTTCCTTCCCAGGAGTTGCCAACTAAATTGAAGAGAGGTCGAAGCGTGGGAAAAAAGATGGTGGCCTCGTTCTTCGGAATGACAGGACGCAACAATTGTTTTAGGGAATCGAAAAACAGTTACTGCAGAGTGGTACGTACAGTGACAATTGTTTGCCACTTGTCTTGGAAAAAGTTCGGGAGAAACGACCTCGCAGTAGGATCCTCCTTCACCACGACAACGCCTCGTCGCACACCGCCAAGCAAACAACCGAATACATGGCGACGTCAGACGTAGAATTACTGAGTCACCCGTCCTATAGCCCCGACCTCGCAGTTATTTCCGAAAATAAAAGAAACACTTCGAGGAAAACGTTTTATGGACGCCGAGGAAGAAGTGGCAGCGTTTCAAAATGGCGTCGAAGAGACCCCTAAGGACGAGTGGGCAAAGTGCTTTTCTCAGCGGTTCCATCGGATGCAGCGATGTATTCATGTAAATGGACACTATTTTGAAAAGATATAATAAAACTAATAACTTGCTAGTTTGTTTAGTTTTTGATTTACTAAGAACTTTCAGTGTCACCCTCGTAGCTGCCAAAGACAAGAAACATATTACGTCGGGCATACAAGTTACTCGGCAGAAATATCTGTAGCCTTCGGCTTACCCTCCTGGCTGCTTGAGTGATTGAAGAAGTGACAGGTCCACAAATATTTCCGGCTACAAACACAAATATCTCCGACGAGAAGCAATTTCTTTTTTCAAACAGTTGCTGACAGGGTTGTTAATGAAATATAAATTATATCATTTAGTTACAACAATTATAGATTGCAGAACACGCTCTAGGTATTACAGATATAGTGCAAACTGTCGGGGCGACCCTGTGAGCTGTGTGCTACACATAGGTGCACAATACACACTGTGTTATTGGGAAATTTGTTTGTTTTTTAGGTACCTATGTATATTTAGTTTCACTGTGTATATTAGAACGGAGTCCGTTCAAGTAGCTGCTTGTCATATGCATAACTGTATGCGCACTTTGAGGAGCAATCTATCCTAAGTAAGGTGCCACATTTAAGTTTTATATGCAAGGGTTGGTTTTCAGTCGAGTTCTCTAGGGCAGCTATGCTGACCGTTGCAGATAAGAAGATCGTTTCTTGTACATCCAGCTCGAGTTTTCGATTAAATTGTTCATTGTCAAAAATAATTCACATTCATTGCAAATATCAAATAGAAAGTTTTATAGACGTATTGAACAACATTGCCAATACAACTTTTATTTGTTATAAATAGCAGTAAAAGTAGAAATGTATATTAGTAAGTCATATTTTTGTCCGAAAATTATTAGATACAATTGGAAAACCGTTCAAAAACCTCTTGTGAACTCTAGTGGACTATTAAAAACACATCTTCCTATTTCTTACGATGAGCTGCAATGAACGCATCTAGACCTATTTGGTAACATGCGCTGCAGAAACTCCTAGCATAGTATCCAAGCTGCGTCCAATGTAACTATTGCCTTTTACAAATGATTTATTTATATTGTAAGTATATCTATATCTAAGCGCTATATTAATACGATTTGTTTCGACCGTCTCGCAAGCAATCCTTAATTTGCATCTAAACTAATCGCATCATTAATTAATTATAAGATAGTATTAACATGTTGTCAATTACAAACATAAAACGGAAGGCTACATGTTATATACGCATGTATGGTGGTGACTGTGAGGTGTACTGCGCGTGACCACCGACGTACTGCACAAACACATCGCAGTGCGTCGCCACCAGAACGCGGGCGGCGCGGCGCGGCCGACGAGGGACACATCGTATGGAATGCGCTAGCTGTGCTTTGACCTAGGCGTGATTGATGAGCGATGAGATCTACAGTGACCTTCGATTATCGTACACACCCCGCAAGGCCACTGCATTGAGTTACCCACCATGAGGAAATGGCGTGTGTCGATTCCACCCTAAATATTGTAAAGCGCTCAAGTGAGATAAGTATGCAACTTAAAAATAATACCCGCGGTGTCGTCGAAATACTTTCAAAACTAAAAGAAAAGAAATTGCGGAAGTCGCCCAGAGCTGTGTGCTTGCACAATGTGCGAGATGATGCCGGGCCCGGCCGGCAGGGTCTACAGTGAACTGAGAGGTGGAACCGACACAACTAAGTAATGATCAAAATCGAATGCGACGTGCACATAGCGAGCGTCAATGGCCACCTCGTTCGTTTGTGTTGTCTGTGCGCGCGCGCATAGCTCAAGGGCAGCGTGAAGAAGCCGCCGGGCGCGTTGAGGCTCTCGCTGGACGAGCTCAGCGCGGCCAGGCCGGCCCAGCCCTCTGCCTCAGTGCTACGAAAGACACACGTCGATACTTCTCTGCACTAGTGCACGAGTGGCCGAGCTGCGCCACCGGGCACGGTACGCACTCACCCCTTTCTCCCTAAACTCGCCCCGCTAGCTTACATGTATACGAACACATTTCTTGTTTCATTTCTCTTCAACCAATCCAGTGAAGCTTATAATATGGTTGACCAACAAATAAAAATAATTTAATGTTACAACTACGTCATAAATTATTTGAGCTTTCATCCCGGTTTCTAAACAAACATTCAAGTTTGTAACCAGGTAACTTGTAATTGTGAAACACTAGATCATTAACATACCTATATAAAAAAAAATCCTACGAACTAAGAACCTCCTCCTTTTTTGAAGATGGTAAAAAAAAGTTAACACAAGGTGCATTTAGGAATGCTAATTATAGAAAACTAAAAAGAAATTGTGTGGTAGAGAGGGTCAATCGTGTATATAATGGACAGTGTGGGTACTTCATACGTAATGTCGGGTTTTGTCAAAATCTGCGTACAATACGTCTCGCCCTTAGACCCTCATCAATAAACCATACTCATTAGAGGTCAATTTTCAGGGTTTAAGATTTGATTGAGGCGTCATGTCATATGACAGCAATACTGGTTTATCAATACAGGCCTTAAGAACATCAACTTTAAAGTTGGCAGGCATAGTGTAGATAAAGTATTGTACACAATAGAGAACTAGAAACTGTTGTTCGCTAATACTGTAAGTGTCAGGTCTGGTTGTTTTCACATGCGGATACAGTGGTTGTCGGGAGTAGATGGCGCGTCGAACACGCTGGTGACGAGTTCGAGTGTCGCACGCGCACTTGACGTACTAACGCCGTTTAGTAAGCTGCTGACATCGCCGAGTAACAGCGCGGGCAAACCTTTACTGTTACCATACATAACATTTAACAAAACAAACAAATAATTGATGATTATACTTACTAATGCGGATTTACATTACTTGATCGTTTTGATTTTATTAAATACAACTAACATAACTAAAATAAAGATAATGTTTTAATGTCGGTCAATCAAATTACGTAAGATACGAGTCAAGTTAGCAATTTGCTCTACATGCACCAGCAGGCCGATTTAGAAGCTCGCGATAACTCAGTTGTCGACTTGTTACGATATAAATCGGAGTATTATACTTGATACTACTTACTATATAATATGTATTAAAATTGTAGTATCTTCGTAACTGACGGAGTAACCGTCGTGGTACACAGAACTTTCTCCAGCCCGAATGCGAATGCCGTTCTTGTGCGTTTTATTGCCAGTTTTGTATCTATTTACAAATCTCTTGGTTTCAGAGGATTATTTTTTTTTTTATATAAATTTTGTTTCTTTTTGGACGTTGCTTTGTAAAATATGAGTGGTGGAAAGTATCAAGTTTTCTGGATTTTTTATACAAGACAAGTTGTATAACCCAATATGAATCTATAAACATTATCGACCGTATCAAGACTGAATTAAATACTTGTAAACGGTCAATATTATAAAGGTATCGGATCGTACTGACACAGTTCGTTATAGACAACTTGTGAATCGGCCTGCAGAACCGGAGACAGACCAGTCGACAACACATCGGCGATGCCAGCTACGAAACTAAACAACATTAATATACAGAAAATTTGGACAGTCAAAATCTAATATATTTGCACATATACATAAACCGTACGTTACATATTACTTATATAGAATTGAATGCCAATCCATAATTATATTTGGAAAAAAAATTTGAACATATCAAGCCAATTTGCTAATTAATGATAACGGCAATGTGGTTTTTACGACAAATGTCGTGCCGAGACTCACTGGCGTACGATGATTACTTCATGGAGGAACTTTAGAGCATATCATATGAAGGTAGCAAAAAATGGAAGTAAGTAATATTTCGAATGCGCAGTGGTCTCGGCACCGTTCAGAACTAGGTGGCGCTACTGCGGCACACGTACCTCAGGCTGAGGTCGGGGCTGGCGCAGCGGACCACCGGGCTGGGCACGGCCGGCACTACTAGGTAGGCCATAGTCATGTAGTACTTCCAAACCTGCCACAAACAACGACAGCATTGTAATCAAGAACTTTAACGAACAATCGTAGTTTTTGAAATTGACACTGACTTGCATATAGCCGTCTCGCTCTTTCTCTGGCTTCCTGGGCAGGGCTGGCCCACGTGACAGCAGTGAAGCGCGATTGTCGTTTACGGGCCTGAAATGTTACACGATTCATTTAATCCTACTAATAATCTACTTAATTAAAATCATTCGTTCAGTCAACACACGGCCTAAACCGCTGGCTCTAGAAGCATGACATTTTGCACAAGTTTCATAAATAACGTAAGTGAGCATTAAGGAAGGATTTTGAAAATTCTTCTAAAGGAGTTAAATAGAGCATGAAATTTGTATGGAAGTTTGTATTTTTTGCCGATAGGAAAAACTATTGGCCACACCACGGCTGGGATAAAATAAACGTGCAAGTGTTTGTTTGTACTTGTTTCAGGCAGCAACAGTGAAAAATATCGACGTCAGTATTTTCAAAGAAATAGATTATGTGCCGGAGGGTGGCATGGGCTACTTCTACGGCAAAAGGCACAGCTATGGGATAGAGCACTGTTAGTCAAGAATGTGTTGTATACTCACGCTGGTTCAATAATGGTGAAGAGCGCGTGTATCCTGGCGTGCAGCACGGGCCACGCCTGCAGCACGGCGGACGGGACCCGCGCGGGCACGCGGCTTCGCTCCAGTAGCCCGAATAGCACCACCTGGAACAAATCACCATTCTTAAAAAAAACCTTCATACATTTAATTCAAACTTAAAGCATTTATTACAAAAATTTATAAAAGGACTACAACTGAAAAGTTCAAAACAAAAACTTCAACTTCCCTTTTCAACCTTTTATTTATTTAAAATTTTCGCACACAAAAGGTACAAAGGTGAACTGGAAGGGGTATTAATGTTTAATATTTTTATTTAAATGTCAAACCCATTATGAGTATATTGATACCCTACAAGGTTGGAAGGAAAAGTGTTTTTAATACTATGAAGTATTAATAGGAGAATAAATGAAATCGGGGAGATGGTGAAAATAGTAAATGATAAATGATTTTATTTTTGTAGAATATCAATTAGAGTTGACTAATTTACCTCCCAAGGATCAGCGCCGTTGGAAGAGCTTCCACTCCAACTGTTTCTGGTTGAAGATTCATCGTGTTGAATACCTGGAAACATGTCAGTAAATCATTCCATAAGATGTTATCATTCCATAAGATGTTATCACAACTCGATGCTGATAGGCCTATGCCTTTCAGCAGTGGCGTGCGGTCTGTATAGGCAAAAATACACTGCAGACCCTAGACCTAGTAGATCTAGATCTAAACCAGTTACTAATATTTTCAAGAATATAAAAATATACTAAGTAAAAAAATTATTCAAACTTCTAATGTAAATTAATAGCAACGTTCATAATACCGTTCGTACTATTTTTACTACAGCAGGCGTTCATAATACTTCGCGGTCATCGTAAAAGGCAGGCAGCCAGCGATTTTGTCTATAATCCATTCATAAATGTACGCATGTAGTGGTACAATTTCGTGTCTGTGCACTGCACACAACGATCCGGTAACTACGCAAAGACTGCCGCAGGATATCCAATCACGGGCCAGATCGTTGATCGTCAATCGGCTCAACTCAAGTATTATCCAATCACGGGCCAGATCGCTGCTGCACGGGTCAATCGTCTTGGTATTGGCTCATCTCAAGTATTATACGACCAAGTTGAATAAGTAGTTAGTTAAGTAAAATTTCGATTGACAATGATGCTCTTTTATTTGTCAACGTTTTACTTATCAAAGTACAAAAGCGTTCACTCAAACATAACACTCACTCAATATAAACAAGTTAGTCAACGCAGTACACGGCGAGCAAGCTTGTTAGTTTTACCAAAAACAGGAACCAACTATGGCAAAAAAATGCTAACTTTTGAAGGAGCACAGCTTTTTAGCAAATTACCGTCTTGTATAAAAAATGTACACTCTTACAATGCATTCAAAACTCAACTTAGCCAGCACATAATTGCGGATCGATCACTTCTGGAGAAATGAATGCATTGGATGGGTAACTATTATTGTAATACTGATGACGAACATAATTGTAATCTATATTTTTTTTTTAGTATTGTTCTCAAGTAAGTGACTTATGTCTTTTTTGGGAATAAAGTTTCTTTAAACCGAAAATTATGAAATTATAGTTTTTTTATAGAGTCCATATTGCTTTTTTTCATGTGAAGTGCGCTGTTAAGTGTAAACATAAGTTTATATTTTGATAGTTTTTTGTGATTAATTAATTTTGAAACGTAAATATTTAGGTCGAGTTTTTGCTAATTTCAATCAGTTTATACAATTACTTTTTGTTTGTTTAATTCAAAATGTTGTTCGATTGTGAGATTTGTGTAGAAAATGTGTGTTTGTTAAAGGTTAAAAATGGTAAATTTTCGCAATGAGGGTTTTCGTGAAAATTTACGACACCAGTTGGCACCACTGTGACAAGAGGTCTTCCAATATAAAATATATGATGACGTTCATCATTCAATTCATTCATTCGTTCATCATTCCGTCATGACTAAAGAAAATATAGGCTCTTTGACAGATGCCTGGACCTGACGTGCCAGTGCTGCCACCTAGCGAACGTCATTTCAGAAAACCCTCATTACCGTTTAATGAAAAGGTTCAAATTGTAACTAAAGGGAGATATTGTGTACCTGAATTACGAGAATTAACCCAGCAAAGAGGTAATGTAACTCGTAAGTTTCATAGTAATAATTATGACACATACAACTGGGTGTGCGGGTCTGTACACACAATTAAATTATTTTGTTTGCCTTGCTTATTGTTTAGTAGTTCGAGTACAGTGTGGAATTCGGGATATTCAGATTTACATAATTTCTATTCTGCAGTTTATTGTTGCTATCCCAGCAAGCAGCGCATCGACAGAAAGTTCATTTTCATCGTTAAAACGTATGCACACGTATTTAAGAAACACGCAAGATCAACAACGACTCACACATCTTTCCATGATTTCGACAGAAAAACAATTATTGGTCGAATTAAAAAAATCATATTTGAAAAAGGATAGGCGCGTAGATTTAATTAATAAATAAGTTGGTTTACTTTATTTTTTTAACTGTTACCAAACCAGTAGTTTATGTACTTATTAAATATATTTATATAATGCAAATCACATGAAGAGCCTTTTTCTAAGCCACATCGAATATCTTTCAAGTGACGTGTTTTGTAATTTTCACTCACTTGGATTAGATATGAGGTGGCCGAAATCTTCTATTTGCATCATTGGAATCGTTGTTACAACTTTTTAAACTCCTGGTGAGTTTTATCTTTACTAACTAGTGCAATAGGGAAGATGCAGATGTAATATTCTTCAATATTTTGTGACTAAAATATTAAAAAAACATAAAAGAAGTACTACTGCAACGTTTTTATTTTAGTTTATATTGATTTTTAACAATAATTACGAATTAAAAGTAACGTGAAACGGAACGTGTTTTAATCCACCAATCAGCGTCTAGTGACGTCACTCCTGTTACGATAACTTATTTTAGGTTATAGTTGTGAACGTAAACATTCTTTGATTGCGAGAAATAATCGCATTTTTCGAATAAAAATGGAAATTGGGTTCATAAAAGCAGATTCCAGGAATCTGCTGAATTTATTCCAGCTTCATCAGGCAAATTCTAAGGTTAACATCCCCGTCCATTTTGACAATGTCAATTAATTTAATAAAACTAACGAAACGTTGCGCTTTCCATGATTTAAAATCGTCATTTTTTGTACCAAACTCCCAAGAATCCTTAATTTAATTATAATATAAGTATAAGTACATATTATACTATAGCACAGATTATTACGACTAAAATCTATCTCCAGGTGGGTGTAAACATGCTGCTGCACTATTGCTATGGTTGCACAGAAGATCTGAGGAGCCTCTGATTACATCCATCACATGTTATTGGAAGAAATCGAAATTATCTACATGTTCTTCTGGAAAATCCTTTATAAAAGCCAAAGAAATGGGTCACATTCGCATTCTAGTCACTAACAGTTTCTCCCAAGTAATCAGTTTTATCAACTTTTTTTTATTAAGAGAAATTATCAAAAGTACCTACTTATGTTATATACCTACTAAAATAATAACTGTACATTTTTAGGTGGATATTTTAAATTAATTTGTAGATGCTGTCAAAGAAAAAGATTGTGAAGCGAATATTATTCGCTATTATCGAGAATAATAAATGTTGGATAGTCCATTTTTTATAATTTACAGTATCTTAATGTATTTATTCAGAAAATATCTCGAAAGTGGAAAACTATGCAACTATGAAAGCCAGCAGCGAACAAATATGCCGCCATCGCCAGTGACAGACAGGAGTGACGTCAACGTAACTGTAGATCGTTTTCGCGCGAAATTTTAAATTGTCAGTTTGAAACCACAATTTTTGACAATAAATAATAGTATTTAAATTTTTTACTATACTCGTGGTTTATTCTACATGAAATTCATTCAAATGAAGGCAAAAATAAAAATGTTGCATGTTGTCTATTGCGAAAGACTTTTTTTTTGCGAAAAACAACAGCTGCCTACCCAGGCTTAAAACCCTGTACAAGCCACTACCTATCAGCATCGAGTTGTGATAACGTCTTCTTCGTCAATCGGTAACAATAGTGTTACCGATTATTTAACAACAATGCACTGGTGACTGGTGGCAAGAAAATGAAATATTCGTTTGATCATAAAAACGATTGTTCGAAATTGGAAATAAGCCCTAAAATGCAGAAAGACAGTGACACAGACGCTATAGTGTAAAGCGACCTACTGAATGTCGCAAATATGCCTCGGTGCTGGAAGCACAAATGCAGCGTTGGTGAATAAGGTTGTTTTTTTAAATGTTTAATATAAAACGGCAATTAGACAATAAAACCATGCACCATCACACAGAACTCCAGACATACTGACGTGATCGTCATCTCACAGAACTCCAGACATACTGACGTGATCGTCATCTCACAGAACTCCAGACATACTGACGTGATCGTCATCTCACAGAACTCCAGACATACCGACGTGATCGTCATCTCACAGAACTCCAGACATACTGACGTGATCGTCATTAAATGATCTTATTGTTTTCTCATTCATCCGTGAACACATCAGTCAGGTTTGTCGCGTGTGTAGGGTCCAAGAGAGCGTTTAGCGCGGAGAGAGAGCGAGAGAATTGATGATGGTACTGACCGGCAGTCCAAACCGCGTGGCTCCTCTCAGCGAGCCACACCAGGTCGATCTGTCCAGCGGTGAGGATGGCGGCTTTCTCTGCAGGTGGCAGCAGCGGCAGGCAGCGCTCTGCGAACTGCGCCGTATGCGCGTCTGCCGCGTCGATGAGGGCCGGCTCGTCGCGGGTCAGCTGCAGCTTCTCCAGCAGATATTTAGCCTCCCTGCCCAAATAATACACATGTTGTATTTCAGAAACCAAGTAGATCCGTGAATGGGTGACCATCCATTACATATCGAGACCCATCTGTGCCTCGTATTTCGTGTTAAGTCCCGGCTATCATTTGTAGATCTTTGACGTTATTACGGGTAGTCAGAAGCCTAAAAGTCTGACAACCAGTGTTACCAGTGGTACTGGTATCAGCTGCATCCAACTAGAAGCCGACCCTAACATAATCCTTACTAAACGACCCGTCACGGTTTGTACAAATTGATAAAACATCAAGATTCCTTTACTATATGTAAGTTTGATATTAACGTATTATAATACACATGAACCTTCGGGAATAAATTCTTTGAATGTTAGTCAAAACCGCATCAAAATCCGTAGTGCAGTTTAGAAGAACAACGCGGTCACACAGATACGGACACGAAAAGCATCATAAATTTCTAACATATTGTCATAGATAATTATTTCGAAGATTACAATGGTATAGAGTCACATGACGCGCGCTCGAGTTGCATTATCTATACGAATCTTCCTTCTCTTTTGTCTGTATTGCACATGATTCATTGGTATTATTGTGACAGTACATTTTACTCATTAGGGCATTATCAGTCATTTATGTGACTCATACATACATGGCTGTCATACACAATGATGCCATTTTTCAACGATAAATGAAAACGTAATAGTTAGTGGTCGAGGTGGTGGGAGTGTGTCGAGGAATAATTTTGAATGTTTACAGTACTAAAAAAATCAGACATCAATTTTATATCACGGATAAAAGATATCCGACATTGGTGGAGTCAGATCTGAAGTGTTATATTATAACTGTACCTAAGCACATGCACGGCGAGGCGGCGCGGGTAGGCCTTGCACTGGCACAGCATGACCAGGCCGAGCGCCTCCGCCCCGCGGATCACGGACGCCAGCGGCTCCTGCTTGGTCGGCACGCTGACGGCTGTTGGCTCACCGTTCTTCCAGCTCGTTAGAAGCTGTAGTAGCATTCGGAGGCCATTCTCAACTAGTTGCGGTGATGTGTCCTGTAACAACAAAATAAACCGTAATTTATACCGTATTGTTATTTTACAAAGCAACGGCTAGCCCCTGACAGTTTACATAGAATCAGTCATTTGAGTCCCACTCAAATGCACCACAAATTATCCAATTAATATTATTACCTGTACTTCCTTGGCTAGGAACTGCGTGAAGCCTGCAAGCACGTCTTGGCGCCACTCGGGGAAGTCCACGATGAGGGTCTGCAGGCTTTGGAAGGACAGGCCGCGCAGCTCCTCGTCCATGTGTACTGTCAGTCGGCTCAGCAGGTCCACCAACTCGCTAGAGCTCATGCCTTCGGGGATCAGTCTGTGATAAGAAAATATTTTGATAATTAAGAAGTTAGGCGACCTGTTCAAATTTGAAGAAAGCACGATGTTACCTTGGTATAGCAGCAACACAAGTCCTGAACAGGTCAATCCTGGGTTTCCTCTCTCCAGTATTGATCTCCTGTTCCTTGGTAACGTTCTGTGTATTGGTGAGCATGAGCGGGCGGCCGTAGTGTGCGTCCAGCGCGCGGAGGATGTCGACCAGCACGCGGCGCACGTACGGGAAGTACGGGCTCATGCCGATGGAGCGAGCAGTCTCGTCCGTGAGCATCTTGTTCAGGAACGTCTTCTTGACGCGCAGCGTGTTCCCCGACGGCAGCGTGCCCGATGTGCGCGGCATCGGAGGCTCTCCTTCCTTCTGCTGCAAACTGTCAGCGACGACCAAGAAGGCCCGAAGACCGATAGACATCCTCTCCGGTGTCAGGATTATTTTGATCGGCCTCCCCACCATGAGGAGGTCGAACACGATCTCTCTCATGGCGAAATCGAGTCTTTCCTGTGCAATAAACTGTATAATTTTGACGAAGATGTTGAGCGGCATGTCACGCGGCACCACTCCCTTCGAGCCCTTGGGGAACAGTGAGTTAACGATGCTCTGAAGCCGCGACTGTGTTGCGGAGTTGCTCTCGCATTTGATTCTGATCATGTAGACCCACAGGAGCCGATACAGGGATTCTGTGAACAATAATGTCATGTCATGTCCTCGGAAAACAAGGGAATTAAATTCTGGTTTATGTATAATGATTACAGTGAATTAAAACATTTTATGTCTTACCTAAAGCCACCCGGCACATCTTGGGGTCTCTGTTCTTGAGATGCGATAGACACATAGCTAGGAAGCAATGCCAGTTGGCGAGAAAGAACTGCTTCTGCGAGACGCACAGTAGGCACGTAACGAGCGGGAACAGCGCGAGGCGGTGTTTGGACTTGGTGCTGGCGTCCAGCGTGTGGCTGTACAGCATCTCCACGAAATTCTTCAGGCAGGGGACGTTTACCTCGTTCTTGACGGTCTATAGGACAAAAATGGGAAAACTGTTTGATTTGTACGATAAGGTTTCGTAAAAGACCAATGACTAAAATCCACACGAAAGCAATCTTACTAACTAAATTATAAATGTTAACTGTTTGTTGGTTTGTCCTTCTTTCACGCAACAACGGAGCTACGTATCGACGTAATTTTTTTTGCATAGAGATTTTTTTTTGTCTGAAGAGTATTTTGGGATTCGTTTTATCTTGGAAAAAAGCATGGTTCCTGTGGAGCAAAAGTTATTGACGAAGAAAGTAAAGAAGTTACCGCTGCAACTGGCACGAGTATCTCAACGAAGAGTCCAGCGAGAGCATGCCTGATATCCTTGTCCTTGACCTCCAGGAAGTACTGTGCGCACTCCTGCAGGAACTGGAACGACGCCTCGAACTCCTCGATGGGTACCATCTTCACGCGGAAGAACTTCATGCCCATCAGCAGGGAGATGATACTTTGCGTCGTGTGGGGGGACGGCTCGCGGCTCTTCAGCTCCTGTAGGTAAGAAAACACGTATAGGAATCTATTTTGTTATAATGTCTAGATTTCTATGTTGGCAACTCTTTTTTATATATTCTTGTAATTTGTTATCATTTAATTATGCTTTTGTGTACTCAATTAATGATTTATCTTTCTATCTATCATTAACCGACTTCAAAAAAGGAAGTTCTGTATTCAACCCGTATGTACTGCATGTTATGTTTTCAACATTCCATGCTTCTTTATGATTTAAGGAAACCTTTCTGTTTTAATTTTTCCTGATTTTATTTAAATCAAACTTTTGAATAATGAACTGCTTCTCTCAAGTGATTTTTTTCTCTTGAAGTTTGTGTCACTTGTTGATTGAACACCACTGCCGACGGGTTAAACAAAGTGTTTTTCTTTCGCCTTAACGTGATTATGGTCGTAAAATTGGTCTAATCTCATCGTCTGTGATAATAATATGTTTTACATTGCGCGTTATATTTTTGAAATGAGGTATGTTTTTCTGTCTCGATTATTCAAAGACTTACCATCTTTTTTATTTTGTTTATCCAATTTCTTTTCATTGTCTTAGGACAGCCTATCTCAAAAACCTAAGAGACGCAACTCCTGTTGGAGAAACTAATATTTTAATTCCATTATTTACCAGGTATGTGTAATTCTACTCGCATTTTTTTTGGTATAAGAGGTTCAGCTTGCTACCCGATTCTTATTGTGCGTTATTTGTCTTGAGGATCTGACAAGCCGAGTTTTCGGCCCGACCCTACCCTCCTACTACTATTCATTTACTGAATGAAAGACAAATTGGAGAGAGCAGATTCGAGGGAGCAGCGTTCTGTATTTAACCTTTTAATTTCATTAGAATACTTGATCAAGATACCGGAGTTACAGACAAACACGCCGAAACGACAAAACATCCAGGATATCTGACATATATTTTATATATTTTGTTTCTTATCTTAGTAGACTAGTTTGTTCCTAACAACATTCCATTAAGTTTGATATATTATTATCAATCTATATTTTTTATGTACTTGTAAAACGCAGAATAGTGCAGGTTTTAAATAGTACATTCATGATTTCGTCGGCCTAACTAGAGTTACGCGATCACAGGGATTACGGTTGCAGCTGCAATTTAAACTATACATGTAATCTTTCTAATTTTAAAACATAATTTATAGTACAAAACCTCAAGTATTAATTCCTGTTTTTTAATTCATTACCCACCCGTCAGTGTATCGTCACAAGTTTCTACTATTTTATACTATTTTTGTTATTTGTTGTTATATTCGGACATATTTATTTAAAAAGGAAAATTATACGTTTTTAGTGTCTCTTCGACACTAAAAACGTATAATTTTCCTTTTTAATTGTTTCATTCTATTTCGCTACAGTATGTATGTATTTGTGTATGTCCGCGATTTTCTCAAAAACTAATTAACCAATTTTGATGTTTCTTATATTAACGTGATCTACATAATTTCAGGAAGGTTTTAGTATATAATACATTAGGTTATTATTGTTATGTACGAAGTTATATGCATAAATGTACTGCATCTCTGGCATTTCTATGCGAATTTTGATGTTTCTTCTAGACAGTGCCTTCAATTCTTCAATGCACCTTAGCTTGGCACCGCTTGGCTGCAATTGTATATCTTTTAATGGATAAGTTATGCCTCGGGGGTGGTTCCATATAAATTTAATTAACTTTGCTTGGGTAGTTTTTGAGTTAGCATCAATAATACGATTTTTTTCCACTTAGTTTATATTGATGATCTTTTAACTGATATTTACATAGCAAGTAGTGTTAATTGAATTTGTGTGAAGTAGGTATGTCCAATAAAAAAGTGAAAAAAAAAACTTAAAAAAAAAACAACCGACTTCAAAAGAAAACACTACAAAGTGAAAAATATCTTTAATTTCGGAAGTTGGTGTCAAAAAACCGGTCAAGAGCAAGTCTGACTCGCGCACCGAGGGTTTCGTACTATGTTTTTAAATTTTCATCGGCGAGGCCTTTAGTCGTCAGAGAATTTTAACACTGCGGTGTAGAATATTGGAATTTTAGGTCAGCGCCATATCTTGACCGATAGAAGAACTAGTGTAATTTTTGTTGATGATTTCTGAAAAAGTGTGCTATTTAGAGATATTGTTTTATTTTTCCTGTAATCTTTACATAAACTTCTATCTCATCACTGACCTCTATTATACAAATACGCTGGACTAAATATACTATGTATACGAAATGACGGTTGTTTTTTGTGCCCATTCAAAAAACCCCGCTCGAGGTTCTCAGGAACTAAAATTCAAATAAATAAAGTTGTGAATGTTCCATGTCGATAATTTTCTTCAGACAGCGAGTAATTTTAAATTTATAAATAAATAAAATCATTTAATTCAGATGTCACAAGATCCATATTCATAATTATTCACGTCGTCGTCGTCGTTCGTTATGTCTTTCCAACACTCGTAGAAAATTAATGTCGCCAGAAATTTCTGCAATTTGATTAGCTAAAACAAATTAGCAATTACTAGTTTCTAATTTTAAAGGATAAATATTCCGAAGTAAAGTCCTAACATCGAAATAAAACTGGCCACCTATAATATACTGTATACTTCAGCATTTTTAATTTAATTCAATACTTAATTTACTCAACTAAGCAGTTATGGCTCAACCATAGTAGTTTTTAGGCTAAGTTTTAAGCCTAAGTATCCTCATATTTAAAGCTCACTGATCTGACCGTCATGCGCTATAACTTTACTAGGACACTATCCACTAGTTTATAGCTTGCGGTCTGACCGCGCCCTAATGAATTTTCAGTTAATCTTTGCAGCAATTTTTCTATTACGTATAAATAAAGCATAAAAATAACTGGGAGAGAATCGATTTTTTTCTATTAAGTAATAAATTACTAGCAGTGGTTACGTCGATCGATAATGTTCATAAAAGTATTTTATTATCGAAGGATATGTCCCATCTATAATATTAGTTCCACGGACACACGTTGCCATCAGCGCCAAAATGGAGAAAATCAAATGTCTTCATTTTGTCATCGATAGTATGAAGTCAAGCATACTTGTATAATAGAGGTCAGTGTATCTCACAGAATAATTTCAGAATTTTCTCCATGCAAACTTCGGAGATAAGGCGGAACGTTATTTTTTTACATTTTTTGTCAAATGTCGAATGCTATGCGGCCAAAAAAGAAAGAAAATGTTTGAGAATGCGCAAACAGCGCTCTTTCATATGATACCCCACATGCCCTAGTAGCCTGAATTCGAATTTTTCAGTCCCTGTTGCACAAAATATAAGTACCTATATATGTTTTTATTTCTTTCTTATTTGTAAAATAGTTGGGCAAACGTCATCTAAAATTAATCCAAATTCCAAGTTAATAGCATTAGTAGTTCTCGAGATATCCAGCTGTGACAGACGGACAGACAGACTGAGTCGCACCATAAGGGTTCCTTTTTACAATTTTGGTACGGAACCCCAAAAATGATATTGCGAAACTAACGACACCGACTTCTCAATAATATGATCTACAAAATTTACTAAAATTTCAACCAGTTTCTCGTGATTGCATGTGTAGCAACATTGTCGCATAATTTTGCTAGTGGGGAGCATACAAACGAACAAAGAACACTACTTTTATAAAGGATAAAAGTAGTGGTCTTTGTTCGTTTTCTTTTCCAAAAAAGACAGCGAGATAACAAATATCAGGCCTTACCTTCAGTTCAGCTGTAAATCGCTTTCTAACAGAGGCGAACCGTGACTGTGCGAGCACGGCCACCACTTCAGCGTACAGGTCCGCTATGAGGTGCACGTTGGCGGCGTTTGGGTTTGACTGTAACCTGGAGATGACATAAATAGGAAGATAATATCATTTTACTAACGATTATGAACAAGTAGACTGTACGATGAAAAAAGATCACGTTTTACGCTTTGTATGAATTGAATAAAAACTGTCCCAGATTTTCACTATTATCGATGAATATATTTAATAAGTAAAAATATATAAATATTAAAACACACACACACACATTACCTTACACATCACATTCACTTTTTCAATTGTGAATTTGATGTGTTAAATTATGCAACTTAAGAGCGTGTATACAGAAAGTGGGCAACGTCGCAAACAGCTGTCAAATATTTCCCTGTTTTGATTAATTTGTCAATATTACTCCATGAAAATAAGAAATATGGCTAACTAATGAACTAGAATATTAATAATGAATTGCAATTAAAACACTGAATTTGATGTTGTAACCGTTTTAGGTGTAAAAAAGGCATTTGTAAAGTTTCCAAATACTTTTTTACATCTAAAACTAAATATTCGGTGTTACGATATTAATTAGGATTGTATTTCATAATCAATATTCTAGTTCATTAGTTAGCCATATATCTTATTTTCATACAGTAATATTGACAAATTAATCTAAACAGCGAAATATTTGACAGCTATTTGCGACGTTGCCCACTTTCTGTATACACGCTCTTAACGTGTTTTTAATTACAACGCGCAGATATCGCGATCTATTCCCAGGCAAGTTGAATAATGTTATCGCTTCTGATTCGTCAGGTATACAACTCACCCGTCCTTATAATTGAATCTCTTGAAGGCGACGTTCTCGATGTACTGCACTAGATCCTCGTGGCCGGGGTGGAAGGGAAGCTGCTTCAACACCTCAATGAGCGCCAGGCAGAACAAGAACTCCACCGCCAGGTCGCGCCGCTCCAGCTGCAGCTCCTCGCAGCTACGCTCCACTGTCTCCGCGCCCGCGCCGCTGCCCGACACGATGTAGATTATGCTGCTGGACAAACAAATACTATTAGCGTGGATAACTACAAAATGCTGTATTGTACACCATCATTGTATGACAGATCATAATCATATGTACATCCTCAATTTGATTTTTCATAAATCCTTCACCTCTTGTTTCTTAGATCCTGGTGTGGTTTCTTAGCCTGTTCGCTTAATTGTGGCGAGTCTGCCATCTGCCTCTCCAGCCATCCGAAGAGTGCACGTAGTAAGGACGGCAGACAGTGTTCAGCGACTGTGCCAAATGCCTGGAGTATCTGGTCTAGTTGAGGGTCTTCACCGCGCTGTAAGGTTTTGGCTAGTGGCTTTTCCTGCAGGTTATAAATAAAGTTTTTTTCATATTAAAGCATAATAATACTAATACTAACACCAGCCAATTGTTTCTCACTGCAGGGCAAAGGTCTCTTCTCATACAGAGAAGGAATGAGCAGTGATCACCATGCTTGCTCAAAAGGGGTTGGCGATTTGAGACTTATATTAACAACGGGGTTTATTTATAAACGATGATTAAAGTCAAGTGACATTCAAAAGTCAAAAATGTATGCTTAAACATTCTCTAATTAGTACTTAACTTTAAGCAACGTTTATAAATAAAGGGGTCCAAGTCCAAGTTTCTTCACGACGCGATGTTTTTCCTGCGCCAATGACAGTAATGTCCGACATGAACTCAGAAAGTCTATGTGAATTGAAAAAGTTACATGGTACATGGCTGGATTTGAACCGACAAACTCTGTTCCACCAACCAACCTTCAGACAACATAATGAAAGATGTAATTTTTTAAGTTGGTCTTCTAATAAATCCTTTGTGTTCTCCAGCTTCAAATTTAGACTATAAATGTTGATTCAATGTTGACATACCAGTGGCTCAGCCATGACGGCCTCCATCTTCCGTTCGGCCTGCACGGTGAACTCGGTGAAGAGCAGCCGCATCACGAACTCGCCCGGACGCAGGTCGGAGTCAGCCGGGGCGACCGGGCCTTTGTGTCCGCCCCATGGCAGCATTGAGCCTGCATCAACGACCAAACAAAGTGTCAATATACTGGTTCGAGATTGCATCTCAAATCTAAAGACTATATTTTTCGTGTGCAGGCAGCGTCTAACATATAGGGAAACTTTTTAAAACGATCAAAATTCAAGTCGCAATCTCATCTCAGCGACAATCTTACCTTATCAAACCAATAGCTTGCCAAAAATGTTGGCAAATTAGATGTTTCTTTTTTGACATTAATCGAGATTAAAATGCGAACAATGTTCTTAAAAATACGCGAAAGGTCCAAACTACTTGCAACATTATACTTTATTCAATTGGAAGACTTTCTTGTCAGAATGGCAGTTGTTGATCACTGTGTACGTTCTGAACGACGCGGCGAGTGGTGTTTCATTTCCCTAATACAATGTCCAATATTTTTGACGTTGAATGTACAATTCTCTTAACAGTCTCTCTCGACAGTAATAATAAATCCTTTATTTACAGTCACCATGGTGAGGAAATAGATGGGTTACAAGATCTAGATATTAATAAATAAGAAAGTATAATAAACCGACCTCTAGAGGCGACGTAGGCAGCGACGCCGACGCCGACGGTGGTGCCAACCGACCGCCAGTCGGTGATGACTGGCACCGGCTTCTCGTGCAGCGCACCAGCCAGCTCTGTGGTGGGGTCGCTGACCAGCGCACCGGCCTCGACATCGTGGCGCGCGTCCAACAGCACGCTGCCTTCCGACTCCGCCTCACTCGACACCATCGACGATGGAGGCTCCTCCGTGCCCGAAGCTGCTATTATGTAACCATATTTTACTATTATTATTATTATTTTCATGATAATTTTAGCTATTTAAATTGGGTCAGTTTTAAAATATATTGGCTGGAAGTATGAGTCACGAAAATAAATAACACCATTGTTTCCTTATATTACTGGATTCGTGTTAAAATTGATTATGTAATAAGTATGCATATCATTTGTATTCAATGGCGTAATACATGCTTAACCATAATATAGTTAAAGTTCAATGAAGGAACAGAAGTTCTCTATTTATTGATTGGTGACCTGAATGTGACCTAGTGAGGGAAAGTGGAGGTTAAAGCCAGATTACTCAGTATTCTGGTCAAGGGCAACTCTTAATAATGAATAAAGTAAGCATGCTTCTAACGTTTGTATATTCTATTCAATTAAATAAACTCACGCTTTTTCCCGTGAGGATAAGTAATAACTACAGGACGCCACTTGCTACGATGTTTACATACTCCTTTTGCTTTGCTCACCTTTACAGTCACTACATCTTGTTTTGTACCGCTACATTGCCTTACAACATCATTCTTCAGCCTATCATTCATAGTGTCAGCGCACATGCTTGGCAAGGAACGCATTTCCACGGCACTTATTCTGCTTTCATGCCCATTATGCCACACCTAACATTCACTTCCATACATAAGCATAGGTACAGCACACCATTGTGAACAGCCAGTCCAGCTTTTTTGTACATCAACTGGTAGTTAACAATCACATGTATCTCTCCTTTCCACATCTTCATGAATATATCCATAAGACTAAAATAAAGTAAAGGGACTCCCTAAAATATACAAACTCATTCACTTGCTCCACACTCTTTGTAATTTTTTTCCACATTACCGTACCTTCGTCTTATTCACATTTATAGTCATCCCTTTCATCTTATATGCTTCATCCAACACATTGCAACTGTTCTTTATAATCTGCGGAGAGATGGCATTTGACAGGCAACTCATTTATCCTCAATCGGCACTCACCCTCTTTCATACCTGTCAGATAACTATCCATGTAAAACATAAACAGCAACAGTGGTGCTATACAACCATGGGGTTTTAGACATCCTTGAGATGCAGAACCAGGCCGTCTATGCCCGATTTATACTAACACGAGCACTAGCTTATGTGTTGTAAATAAATACAAGCAAAACCTATAATAAAATATGTAATCATCTTGATTAATTGGGGCTAGTGCAATTTCTTTACCTTTTCATTGATATGAAGAAAATTCGCTATTCAGATACTCATATTCATTGATTTTACTGAACAGGAAATAATAGCTAAATTTAAATTCAAGTTGTATGAAATGATGTAAGTAAGATACATCAAGATGATGCTTGGTCCCCGCCTGAAATACAATGTACTGACTTTTCTGAGCATTATACAATAACTCATTCTGTTGTGGAGCGTTCACATGTGACAAATAGTATCCGAATGCCGCGCTGACGCTCAGTAGCACTGTGTCGTCGTGTAACTTAAATTATTAACACGGACAGCATCAAGATGACTGCTAAGTGCAAAAGTTTAGGCAGTATTTAAAATCTTTTTGGTTTAGCAGTAAGTACTAGGGAGCTGTTTTATTGCACCATTGAATATAAATCAATGGAAAGTCACTAAACCCACCTGAGACATCCTCGGCATGTCCTTCTGATGGGACGGTGCTTAGGGAGTCTGATTCCTCTGATGTCATCATTCTGATTGTTTTCTAGTACCGCTGTCCTATATGACTACAAACAAAGGATGTTGTGTTATCAAACAATCTACATGTTAAGTATGTCTTACACACAGTGTTATGAATAAAACAGAATTTGTTTATTACCTTCTTGTTCTTCTATGTTGAATCAATCATCTTCTCTCATCATTCCTAAAACAAAACACTATAAAGTTGCATCTGTAATGACAATATACTAAAGAAAAAAAAAGAGAGAAAGAGAAAAATTATAAGATAATTCCTCACTTATCTTTTATAAATCTTAATTGATGTTGAGCTATAGGTTGCTATCTAGTACTTCTGTTTATTATATTCTTTTATAAAGAACAGAAGTACTATATAGCAACCAGCGGTGATATTCTGTAAGAATCTCACCGTGAAAACTTAGGTGAAGTGAGCGTGGAGTGAGCTGTCAATAGTATCAATTCCTATCAAAAACAAACTGACTTCACCTAAGTTTTCACGGTGAGATTTTTCAGAATCGACCGGCTGATGTTGAAATTTTACTCAAACAATAATGCAATGCATGAAATGTTTCAGTCGCACAAGCAGGCAAAGGCATGTATACACCTACATCTACTACATGAGTAAACTGCAGTCATGTTTAGGATAAATATATACAAATGAAGGAAAAACAATCATTTGCTGTGTTTTTAATTGATTATAGTTACACAATGAGCTGTTTGAGTAGTAAAATATTGTGCAAACCCTTTGACCAGCACTTACTTCTTGCAACAATTATAGCCCCAATTCATGTTGATCATCAAATAAATTATAGGTATCATACCTTAGGCAATTGTATGGTTGGCAAATGGTAAAAAATCACTATCAAGGAAATAGAATACAACAATTAATAACAAATGAATTAATTCCAATGAATGTACACGAATAATAATAATGTATACTCATATAACATTTTATTGATGTGTTTACATTTATATACCCCCAGCATACAACATTGTCATATGAATACAATTACTTTAAATGAGACAATCGCTTTGCAATCAATACTACTGAGCATGACCAATGTACTTAGCTGTAATATTATACTATGTGGTCTAGTTATAATGAGGTCTGGAAGTTAGTGAGATAACTATGTGCAATGACACACACATACATAGCAGTACACAGTTCACACATGCAGATAAGGATGCCTATAGCAGTACACAATGATTGTATGCACACAAAGCATTGCTGCATGTTACCAATAAAAAATCAAAGCAAAGAGTAAACTTCATGCATTTACTGATGCCTGAAGAATGGATGCAGAAGGTGGAGGACAGAGTATTGTGGTGCGGCCTGGGATAGGGCTATGTCCAGCAATGGACTGTGAAAGGCTGAGTCCATGATTGATTGATGCATTCACTGATGTAACTAAATGCTTAGTAAATAATATGTTTGATGCATTCACTGATGTAACTAAATGCTTAGTAAATAATATGTTTGATGCATTCACTGATGTAACTAAATGCTTAGTAAATAATATGTTTGATGCATTCACTGATGTAACTAAATGCTTAGTAAATAATATGTTTGATGCATTCACTGATGTAACTAAATGCTTAGTAAATAATATGTTTGATGCATTCACTGATGTAACTAAATGCTTAGTAAATAATATGTTTGATGCATTCACTGATGTAACTAAATGCTTAGTAAATAATATGTTTGATGCATTCACTGATGTAACTAAATGCTTAGTAAATAATATGTTTGGTTGTTCCCCTATTTTATAATAGTGGCCTGTTACTTTATTATTTCATAGTTTTTCCTAGTAGTTTAGTAATGAAGCTGGCAGTAAAAACAGCTTAATTCAACGGTGAAATATCAAAGCTAGATTATTACCTCTATCTAGTAGAAATATAGGTCTCATAGTGCAGTAACCCCAGTATTCATTATTATTATTTTCATAAGTCTAATTATACACTAATTGCTGTGAATGTGTGTGAATATTATTACTCTGTACAAGTCGGTACAAAAGGCTTTCTTATATATTTGTTGATGCATGAAAACATGGGTTATCTATTTCTGAAATAAATCATAATATCATGAATTGTATGTCAAATAGGCAGCTAGCTTCTGAATAAATAAATGTATTTCATAACAGTTATTAATAGTTTGCTTTGATGATATATCTATAGGATTTCAATCAAATGAAGAGCATTGCAGAAAATGTGTGAAGTAAATTCGAATCGCATCTATAAAGACTACCTTTAGTGAAATATTTTATCTGCCCTACAGAAGCCACACAAATGTAGGTATAAAAATCTGGCCTTATAACCTTTAGCGTTTCATATGAACCAATCGATATAAAACAGAAAATGACCTGCTAAACAATGAGTAACACTGTTTGTGATGACACAACATGTAAAGTTGCCTTCAACAGTATTCAGTAAATTATGAAAAGATTGAGTATGGTCCGTTCAAAAGGTATACAAACAAACCATTGAAACCAGTGCAGATTTTTGTACAGTTCATCCAGTTCAACTTAAATCCAGTCTACGAGTTTAATATCACAAACAAGGCAAATTAAAGTCAAAATTACCTTTTAGCCGCAATGAGTATAAAAATTATAGTTACGACGTTTGTGCGAAAACCCCCGATCTTATCTGCTGTCACTAAAATAGATTGTCTTTATTACCAAGTATATTGAAAACAGTAATTCGTTAAAAATCTATCGTCATTCCTGAATCACGCAGAAATCGTCAGAAATACACACCAGAAATACAGCTAGCGAATTACTCAAACGTCAGTTGGTATTGCCATTCCCCAAATTAAATAAAACACCATCTTTTTTTTTTTTAAGTTTAGGCTTTGGATGCAAAGTCCTTAAGCCAAGTCCTTTTTAAAACACCATCTATCCACCAGAGTTGCCAGTGTTGCCCCTTTCTTTAGCCATGCAAAGATTTTCTTCGTTCAGTCAACATCGAGTACAATGGGTAGAAACTTAATGGGGCAGACCTCACACGAGATCAAAGTTTTTTTCATCCCATCTATTCGAAAAGGACGACTTGGTTCGCCTTTAAGTGCACCCAAAGGTGGTGTTTTCTATAAGAAACTTTTAGCGGGCAGTAATGAGTTTTTAATCCTCTTTATAAGTGCGCCGCAATTATCTTTGCCGCGCACTTTTTGAATTTGGAACATCATAGTGTTCAGCGCCAAAGAAATCGAACGCAATGTTTGAATAAAGACTGGCTGGTACGATGGCTCATAGTCGATCCGCGCGCCGCCGGCTGAATACAAAAAAAAAAAAAAAAACAATTTAAAAACGCGCGAACTATAGCCCGCGTTTTCGTCAATTTTCACGGATTGTTAGGGTGCGTCCACATCTGGCGAATGCGCGGCGAATGCGGTTTTGTTTTGAAATAAGTTTTTAGTTGTTTTTTATTAGATACTATTTAATTTCAATTTAGTTGTTACTCTATGTTTTGTCAAATAATAATATTACAATAAAATATGAGGCGCCTTTTATTTTCTCATAGTGGGTGATGAAAAGTAGAGTGTATCACTCGGGCGCAAAATATATTTTTGGCTCGGGCGACGTACTTTGAATCCCTCGCTACGTTCAGGATTCTACTAAAGAATCCCTCACTTCGCTCTGGATTCAAAAAAGCGCCCTCGCCGTAAAAATATTATTTTGCTCCCTTATTTATGATACAATCTACTATTTGCATCTCGTGCCTTTGAATCCCCCGCCACCTTAGAGCATTTAACCTAAAATGCTCTAAGCCCGCCACACTCAGGATTCAGCACTCGCAGCAAAAAACTACTTTGCTCTCTTGTTTGCACAAGTAACTATTTCAAATCCGACTGGTAGTTCCAGAGAACTTACAAACTTTTCTCTCTTTATAATATTAGTATACATAGATTTTCAAACATTTGATTCGCGCGACCGCGTCGTGTTTTTGTCAGTTGGGACACCTGTTCGTTTTCATCGCGCGGACACGCGATGGTTGCGTCGCTTACTCGCGCGATGATCGCGCATTCGCGTTCTATTAGGACGATGCCTTAGGGCATATTAACCTAACTCGAAACAGCCATGATCAAAAGCTGCATATTGTACATTATAAAATGCATAATTATGTCCTAGATTCTAATTTTTTTCTCTTATTTTTAAAAACCTTTGTTTTTTATAGCATGTGTAAAAATTACCCATACCTAACGAAACGAAACCAAGAGTCACTTGTTCAACCCGTTATTAAAATCGCTATTTGCGCTGGAAATACCTGAAAACTTTCTGGTTACGGAGTTATTGAAGTTCCAACTATTTTTGAAAGTGAAAAAAAAAAGTGAAAGGCGGGCGTTTTGGGGGACTGTCTATTGTAATTTTGACGTTCGAAAAGTGCTGATTCTCAGCCTAGTTTGAATAAATGACTTTTGATTTTGATTTTTTTTTTACGAAAACAGTTAGATACTTATAAATATCAATGTTTTGCATGTGTTATACCTACTTCGCATTACCGTAAACGCAACACAGCGAATTTTCAAAAATAAAAGGCGTCCTACTAGCAGCTATTTTCGCACGGTCACTTAGTATGCTCAGTTAGTATGATATACAGAATGCGTAAATGACTGCTTCGATGGGTCTTTATACACCCTGTTTAACATAACAAAAAAACTACTTTCCCCAGAAAAAAATCATAACCTGTCAAAAAGCGATATGCTATTCGATATTGTCAGGCGTTTTAAACACAATGACTATCGAATTTCGATATTATTATAAAAATGACAATTAGCGTAAGCTAGTAGAGCTTCGAGTAGATTACTACCAAATATTTATAATATACCTACTGATAAAAGTAAATAAACTTGAGCGAGCAACACTTTTAAACAAAACCAGCGGATTTGACAGAATGAACATCACAGACCATATATTATCACAGAGTACCTACTGTGACACTTGCCCTTTAAGAGGGTGTCAGCAGATAGGTAGGTAGGGGTTCGAAATAAGAAGCGAGGTAGGTTTCACTTATCATTTACTCTCCTAAACTTCCGTGGCCGTCTCACGTCTCAATTACAGAGGTTAAAGGTGGTAGGGTACACTGGCCTGAACAGACTCCCAGGATGATGGTCCTCCTGCCTCTGGTGTCAGTCCGCCACCAACGGCTCCAATTCTAGGTTCTGTTCCGTCGTCAAACTCAGCGTAGGGTAGGTAGGTGTCACCCGGCAGTCTTCCGCCAAGCGTCCTTGGGACCACAACGTGGCGCAAGGTTGATGGGTAGACTATAAATCCTGGAAATCCAGACAGAAATGGAAGCGTAAGCAGAGCTGTGGCATCACGGTTCACGGTCCAAAGGTCACAGTGTCCCAGGTAGGAAGATAGGAAGAAATACAGCAGAAACTAGGTTTAGGAAATTATAGAACACCTTACAGAAAGCCCTTCTAATAAAATACATGGAAACTTACCCTACAGGGATTTCGCGAAGTATGTAGTAGAATTATTTAGATAATTTCGGAGCGAGGAACACAGCCGTCACCCGTGGTGCTCTCAAAACGACTCGTCATCATCCGCCGTACCGAACTCACGCGAATCGCGAGTCCCCGGCAATGCTCAGTAAATGATCGTTTTGAAGATGCGCGGGCGCATAGATGTGTGGACCTTCACAGATTAAAAGATTCGTAGGTTCCGTACTATATTATTTTAATTTCAAAGGTTTATTTAAATGTAGGTTTGTTTTATAGTGTTATAATAGATTAGTTTTTAAAGTTTTGTGTAAATATAGTATAGTTGAGTGTACATAGCCTAAACTTTTTTTAATTCGTTACATGTAAGGTGCAACGTTACACTACCTACCTACATTTTATTATAGGGTAGTGAAAACAATAATTATTTTTAAATTTTGTAGTAAGTACATTGCATGTTCACCGAGGGGAGAAATTGACCGATTTTTAACGAGGGCCTTAAATAATACACACGAGTTGGGAATCGCACTTTCTTTCGAATGATACATAGTGCTTTACCAAGTAATGTATCACTCGAAACGTATTTACACATTGTTACAATTTCAAACAAACATTTTTAATTTCCTTAAATGAATAGCATAAGACTTATACTATTAATCAGGTCGATCGATCAGGTTAAGCTACGCTTGCCACGGTTGGTCTGTGGATGGGTCACCATCTTTACATACCGTGACCCCTCCGTGCCTCGGAAAGCACGTTAAGCCGTTGGTTCCGGCTGTGATTCGTGGATCTTTGACAGTCGTTACGGGTAGTCAGAAGCCCAAAACTCTGACAACCAGTCTTACCAAGGGGTATCGTATTACCCAGTAACTGTGTTGTGGAGGTCAGATAGGCAGTCGCTCCATGTAAAAACACTGTTATTCAGCTGCATCCGGTTAGACTGGAAGCCGCCAAACATAGTTGGGAAAAGGCTCGGCAGATGATGGTAGTTTATGTGTGTACGGCCGCTTTAGGTTAGCTGCTGTCCCTCAATTCTTCTTCCACTACATCGACAGATGTAGGTCCGTCAAATTACTACTATTAACTTACAAGACGTAGGTAACTAAGTATTTCATTTAATAGAAGTTTAACAATTTTTATATCATTGTTTTGAACTCCTTTCAGGAAACCATTGTCATTATACTGATACCGATTTAACAGATTGTGAATGACTGGAATAATGTAAACGATATTACTTATATAATGATCCAGTCTACCACTGGACTGGATTGACTTACTGGGTATTGGGATTGACTTACTGGGATTGGAATAATGTGAAACGCCCGGTTCACATTATTATTATGCCCATAACGCCACATATCGCGCTTAGTTCTTCGAACAATAAAAATTTGTCTATATTGATGGGGGACACGGATGCGGTAGACAATGCTGCCAGTCACACTGCCAACAGTGCTACCAACTTACTTAAAAATCAAATGCTACCGTAGGTATCGATATTTTATATTCCTTCCTTTATCGATAGGTACTCGATATTCTTCCACCCGCTATTCGGATCAAACAAACACTAGATACCTTCCAAGTATGAAAAATGAATTACAAACTCCAAAAAACAACGACGAAGATGTCCGCCTACAGCTGAAGCAATAGTTGCGAAGGCGGCGCCCTGCATGCCATCTATGAGCGCGACTGTAGGTACCGCAGTCAACGAACTGGCAATTTTATGTGTGGTATTTTGTAAATAGTGGTAATAAAAAGTAACATGGGACAAGGTTTAAACGTAAATCTATAGACAAGGGCATCAGGAAGATGATGGTGTACCTAAGTACTTTTATTGGACACCTCGTACTCGACGACGACCGTGCCGTGCTGTTGAATGTTCCTAATGTTGTAATGTTTGGTCGAAATAGTCTAAAACCTCACAGAGCAGCGTCAAGCAGAAAATTTGACAAAAGCTAATTAGGTAGGTGCCTAACTGTCTCAACTTTCTAGGAGTTTCCCAGGTCTAAGCAAGAATAGATTGGTATAAGGGCGGAGTACAGAATCTATACCCCTATCAGCTATCACATAAACTATATATAAGTAATGTCCACTAAAAACATTTGCCCTAATTTTATATTTAGTGACTGGGCAACTAGAGGTATTCGGAAAAGTAGGGAAAGACTGTTCGAGCTGTATGGCCTTAACTTACATCAATACTGAAATTTTCAGCAAGTATATTGGCTACATATTCCAATTTTTTTTGAAATACTTGTAAAATAGCCAAAGCCCTGTACATTAGTAATAAAATCAAATCAGCAGAAAATAAAATAAAAACGGTTTGGAAAATTATAAATAACGAAACTAGTAGGAATAAAAAATGAAACACTGATTACACATTGGGGACTTCACGTGGTGCCATAAGCTCTAACTTAGAAGTAGCTCAGGAATTTGTAAATTTCTTCACTAATATTCCATCAAAACCGACGGAAGCCTTAAATTCCTCATCCGACGTATCAAAATTATTACGAGAGAACTTTCCAGCCCGGTAAATTTCAATTTAAACATATTAACCCCGTAGCAGTAATAAAAACTTTTAAGCAAATTAAGATCAAATTGATCGAAGATCTTTGGGGAATGTCCATTAAAGTCTGTACCTCTATAATTGAGACTATTGCACCTTACTTAGCCTTAGTATTTAATTCGTGTGTTGATCAAGGAGTCTTCCCCGATTTAATGAAATACAGTAAAATACCATTTTACAAATCCGGGGACAGTAAAGACACCAATAATAATTATAGACCCATATCCGATTTGCCGGTTTTCAGCAAGGTGTTTAAAAAGATAATGCTTAATCAAATACTCAATTATCGACGCTGGTGGACGCTCAATCGACGCTGGTGTAACTTTATTAAAACACATTTTTAACGCGTGGGACGAGGCCCAAGATGCCATAGGATGTGTGACCTCTCCAAGACATTCGATTGCGTCGATCACGAAACCTTGCTTTTGAAACTTGAGCATTACGGACTTAAAAACTTGCGCTCAGTTTAGTTAGTTCTTATTTAAATGATAGACAACAGCAAGTTCAAATAAATGGTGTCAATTCACATGGTTTAACAGTAAAAATGGGTGTGCCGCGAGGCTCTATATTGGATCCTTTCCTCTTTTTAGTGTAGGTTAATGATCTACTCCATTTATTAAAAATGTGTTATTTGCTGATGACACTTCAATAATTTTTAAGGTAAACAATAACGTAAAAAAGGTAAATAATAACGCCCTACTGCAGGTCCAAAATTGGTTCACTGCTAACAATTTAGTATAAATGAAAAAAAAAACTAAGTGCATAAGATTTTCTATACCAAATGTGAAGAGTGGTGATTGTGAGATAATATTGAATCAAGAGAAACTAGAATTCGTCGATGAAACTGTTTTCCTAGGGATCACGCTCGACTCAAGGCTAAAATGGGGTCCTCATTTAATATCTCTTGCAGGACGACTAAGTTCAGCAGCTTATGCTGTTAGAAGAAACCGCCAATTTACTAATGTAGATACCGCGAGACTAGTCTATTTTAGTTACTTTCATAGTATCATGTCTTACGGTATTTTATTTTGGGGACAGGCTGCAGACATCGATTCTATGTTTATTCTGCAGAAAAGAGCCATCAGAGCCATTTATATTCTCCGCAGGCGCGATTCTCTAAGGGAACTGTTTAAGTAAATTAACATCATTACGGTGCCTTGCCAATATATCTACGAAAACATCATGTATGTAAGAAAAAACTTACATATTTTTAGTAAAAGAGGTGAAAGACATTTATAGTACTAGAAATAGGGACCTATTAGTTCAACCAGGTTTCAGACTGGCTAAAGTAGACTCATCTTTTATGGGGTACTGTTTAAAAGAGTAACGGTAGAGTTTCTTGCCCATTCTTCTCCATACGAAAACAACCTTTTGGAAGGGGCGACTAGAATCAATCAATTTTACTGTAAGTTTTGACGTTCAAAAGTACCTTTAATGTGCCTATTTGAAATAAATGATTTGACTTTGATTTTGAAAATGTTATAATAAAATATCTCCCCACATTCTACAAACTGAATGAAACAAAATTCAAGTCTTGTATAAAACGCACACTATGCAGTCAGGCATATTATAAGTTAGGGGATTACATCGCTGATAAAAATGCCTGGCTCAATGCTGGTCCTGCTCCACAACCACAAGTAATTGATTAACACTTGAAAATTCTGTTGATGCTGCTGAAGATTTTAGGACTATCTTTGCATTGTCTAAAATCAATTTCCTTTGTATTGTATAATTTCATAGCACAGATGTGAGTTCTATGTACCCTATAGCTACCATTTGCCGGGTAATAATGTCTTTCATTGACTCGAATGTGCCCTGGCAGCTGATAGTATATCATGCTCACACAAATGTCTCGCTGACGGTGGCGTGTGTGTTGGATCATTTAGTTCCCTTCAAAATGGTTGAGCTGAATGGTGCTGATCTATGCGTCATGTTCGTGAACGGGCGCCGTCAGTCGGGGCTGGTCATCACTTAGCTGCCTCGGCTTATTTTTATTTATTTTAATTTTTAATTGTTGTTTTCTTACTATTTGCAGTACTCCGGACGATTTTAACGCGTACGTCTTTTTTACATCGTTCTCACATTTAATTATAAATTCACATTAATGATGTAACTAATATTTTTGTAAAAATATAATTTAAAAGAGTGTCCATGGAGTTTCTAGCCCGTTCTTCTCCATAGGTACCTACGCTTTGGAATGGGCAACTAGCTTCATATTTTCTGACTAATCGACTTTTTGACTATTCAAAAGTGCCTGTAAATGGATTAATTGAAATAAATGCTTTGAGTTTGAGTTTGAGACTACTTATTACCTATAGCAATTACTAAATTAACAATATTATTCAATATTTCAAATTATTGTTGAGCATAATTATCATTCCCGCCACTCAAGCATCAACTAATTACTCCACACTAAAATAATCACCTCAACATTCAACCGACAGGAACTAGCCACAGCCACAGCCCACAAGAAACCTACGTAGGTACATAATGACCTTTAATATAAAAACAATAAAGTTCATGTTTAGGTAGAGTAGATTTTGATACAGAAATATTCTAAGTTACCTGACTAGTTCATAGTTAGCAACAGTTGAGTGGACATCGTCGCGCCGACCGGTCGTGATCGTGCGAGCGCAAGGGTACTCTGTGAGTAGAAGCCGTACGATCTCACCAGCCCATTGACGCACCGGAAATATTGACCCACGCATAATTGAACAAATCGACCCTTTTAGACTATTGGACACAAAAGTTGTAATGTCGTCCACAACTATTTTGGTGTAACCGGTTCCTGCATGTGTACCCGCTACAGACGAATAAGTAGAATTGTGTAGGTGGAGCAGTTGACGCAGTGATTTTATATTAATGTAATTTTGTTTTAGAAAATGTCGAAGAAAGTACTGGAGTCGAAGCCGAAGGCGAGCGTGAGCGCCAGCGCCGACAATGTGTCGGAGACCACGCCGCTCGTGGGCAAGAAGGTAAGCAACTGTTCGACGGCATCATGTACCTAGTATCAGTATGAGGCACACTACCATGCAACTCAACATGTATTCAACGTTACCACTAATTTCTAATGTGTTTCAATTTGAAACTCTCCCTTCTCGACATTAATCTTCTCTATCATAAGATACGATAAACAGAGAGAGTGTAGTTTACTGGATTATAATTCCTCCATTCCTGTGGAAAATTAATTCGTGGTATAATGTTGCCAAGTTCAAATACACAGTAGCACCTGAGAGACAGGTGACACTGGAGCTGGCACTAAGTAAACACGCACTATCTTATGTCTATTATACTATTTAATTAGTCTAATCAACAGGTATGCGTATTCTCAAAGTGTGCGTATTTATTTAGGAAAGTGTTTTTATATGAATACGTTTGTAAGTTAGTAGTAAAGAAAACGAAAAAAAAAAACAAACGTATTGAGAACCTCCTCCTTTTTTTAAAGTCAGTTAAAAATACTAACTATAACTTAAATTGACTGAAAACAAAAGGTGTCTATTGATCTTCCTGAAAGATCAGCATCAGCTTCAATCATTTTATTAAACCTACATCATAAGCCGTAATTTGAGCGTTTACGCCGCACTGCATTTCATGCAGGTGGGCATGGGCTAAAATATAATGTTAGCAAAAGTCAATGCATGACTTTTGGAGCTAGTGGTGCCAAAGGCCTGGAAAATGTACCACCAGTTTTTCTCAATGGTGTTCCCCTAGACAGAGTAGACCGTTTCAAATATCGGGGGCACATAGTCACGGCTGACCTCAGGGATCATGCAGACATCGAACGGGAGCGAAGGGCTTTGTCGAAAAGAGCAAATATGCTGGCCCGCAGGTTTGCACGTTGTTCAAATCAAGTTAAGATCACCCTTTTCAAGGCATATTGCACCTCACTGTACACGTGCAGCCTGTGGGCTCGCTACTCACAAGCGAGCTACGGCGCCCTCCGCGTCCAGTACAACAACGCGTTTAGGGCGGTGATGGGGCTGCCCCGCTTCTGCAGCGCCTCGGGCATGTTTGCGGAAGCGCGCACCGACTGTTTTCACGCCACCATGCGCAAGCGGTGCGCGTCCTTAGTGCGCAGGGTGCGGGCCAGCTCCAATACTGTCCTGGTGATGATCGCTGAGCGAATTGACTGCCCCTTCATTAGGAAATGCTGTAGCAGACATGTATAGTCAGTACACTTAGTTCTAATTGACATTGATGTATTATATTTATTAGTTGATGTATTATATGTATTAGTGACATGTTCTGTATTGCTTTTATATTGTGAATTTTTGTTTATTTTGATTTAATTTTTTAATTTTGTGACCCTGACAATTTGTATCTTATAATTTTCCTTTACTTGAATTGCTTTGACATTGTATTTTAATTTTAATTCCATTACCTTTTAAATGTTTTCGTTAATTTATTTTATTTGTATACATTGAAATTTTATGTAGAGGCATTCTATTTAGAGAAATTTTATTCTGTGGCAGTAGCACTGTGAATGTGATAGCAGCATTGTGATATTTGAATTTTTAAGTTTATGTAAATATGGGTCTTGCCTGAATTAAAAAAAAAAAAAAAAAAAAAAAAAAAACTTTCAAGCCCTTATTTTTCGAAACGAATGAACCGATTTTATTGAAACTTCATACGCATATAAGCAGGATACAAAGGTCTAAAAAGATAGTAGAGAACATTTTCGAAAAATAGTGATACAGCCAAACTAGACTCTACTAACTTTTAGACCTTATATCATCCTGCTTATGCGTATGAAAATTCATTAAAACCGGTTCATTTATTTCGAAAAATAAGGGCTTGAAAGTTTGTATGCAATGCCATACGGCGTAAACGCTCTTAAGCATCAGAATGTTCTGGGATAATATTGTTTGATTGCGTTATCTAAGCCGAGTTGTGTGTCTGTGGGTCGCCGTCGAAAGTACCTGACGTACCCAACTCATTATTTTGATTGCTCAATGCAGCCGTGAGATGTCTCGAACCATGTTAATGAGATAAACTCGTCAGTTTACTTAACTAACTGCATATACAAAATAACTTTTTCGAGACATTAATTAGACAGCAACAATAGGAAAACAGATGTCGTAAGTGAACAGACAGACGAGAATATAAGTGAACAGACAGACGAGAATATAAGTGAACAGACAGACGAGAATATAGGTGTTTTTAGCTTTCTAGATTATTATTTCACTTTTACACGCGTCCAAGGATGATCCTACTATTAAATAATAATATTATGTATAGCTTTATTATGCCGGCCCCAAAATGTCCCCAATTGTAATCGTTCTTTTATTTGATTGGGTGACCGGTCTTCATTGGCCGGTAGAGTCACAAACCGTCGCGTTATGATAAAATTCGACTGTCGCGCATCTGTCGCGCCGTAAACAGCGCTCTAATAAAGAATGTATTTGATTCGTGAAACAAGCCGATCTTTCTGCCCACCGTTCAACAGTCTTTAGTGTAATATAATTATTTAAAGTAGGTATTGCGCAATATTAGACAATTTTTTTTGGTTAGAGTTATACCTAACCAAAACCTACCTACCAAACGGCATGAACAACCAGTCTTTAATTAAGTCTGTAATTAAGTACCTATAGACTTAATTACTTGGACATTTTCTTGGGTCAGAGGAAACTTATAATATACGTAGTGACAACAAGCGGGCTCGAACTAACATCGCACGATGATGATTCATAGCACCATAGTATTTTAAAGTGCTTGCATATTGCAGTCTTCTCCATAGGTACCTACGCTTTGGAATGGGCAACTAGCTTCATATTTTCTAACTGACCGACTTCTTGACAGTTCAAAAGTGTCTGTAAATGGTTTAGTTGAAATAAATGCTTTGAGTTAGAGTTTGAGCAGTTGCAGCGCTTTACTCGAAGTTGACAAAGAAACCTTGGATAGCTTTGCAGAAACTCAATGAAAGCTCTCTGTTCTTCTTCGTGTCGCTTATTGAATAAATCTCGTAAATATAGTTTTTACATAAGACTCTTTGAATAACGCCAGGATGATGGTGATGAGGACCGGCAGGGTCTGTCGATGGAGCAGACGGCCATCCTGATCGCCGGCGAGATGGCTGGCAGCGGGGTGCTGGCCCTGCCGCGAGCGCTGGCCAAGACCGGTAAGTGACTGATGTCATATGTTTAGTTTGAACATGTTTGAACAAAACTCCCGTTTGCTAAGCGTTTGCTGGCGTTTTAACGTAGTTATATTGAATTCCTAGCCCCTTGTAGTGGAAGGTATTCAGTTTGCCATCAATATTTTAGTTTTGGGCAGATCACTGGTAGTTTACACCAAGTTTATTGATCGGAACCTACACTACTACGCTATACCCATATGGGTACGTAGTCGAACTGTCGATCAATAGAAGTGCCGCCGCGCCGGAGCACTGACGCCAATACTACTTGACGGTTCTATTTACAAAAGGCGCCAGATTTTTTTGGACCTAACATTTAACGTTTTTATATATTTTATAGTTGCTGTGCTGCGCGCGCAATGTTGGGTATATAACCTACCTTAAGTTGTACCTACCCAATGACGATAATTGGAAATATTACTACGCAATGTACAGGCGCCAGCACATGAAACTACTACAATCTGTCAAATTTCTTTAATAGATTTTCAACTTTTTTGCTAAAGCATAAGGCTCAAAGTTGATTGGGAAAATTTGATAGTTTGGGTTAAACAAATAGCGTGCACACTATTTATTTATTTAAAAATTTCATTCATTGATGTGTGTCACTGTACACCGCGTACAGTGACACACACGTCAATGAATGAATGTTAGCTGTACCACGTGGACATGGTCCGTTTCGGACGCTCGACACAAGAAAACAATCTCCTGGTCGGATGAATTACTTTGGCCTTGGCAGTTTACCTTAAGTTATTTTACATTTAAATATATTTGAGACAGATTTTAGAATGTGATACTTTAAGACTGACTGATCAATGCAAATGTAAGAGCGTCAAAATACGAGATAAGTGATCAGTTCAAGGCCCAGTTGATATTTTCCTGATATTTACAAATCATGTGAACTACAGTAGTAACCACACAACTGTTAATATTTTACTTATTAGCGGTTTGTTTGTCGTATATAAAACCTTTATAAAGTAAATTAGTTTGTATATAATATAATATGCGCCCGCTGTTTCACCCTCATAAGTCTCGATCCCGCGGGCATATCGGGATAAAAAGTGTTCTATGTCCTAATCCAGGTTATGGTCTACCCATGTGCCATTTGGAGATGGATTTTTGTCCAATACAAGCTTGGCTCAGAAATGGACACAAATAAAACAAAATGTATTATGTAGCAATTATAATGTTTCAAAACCCTGTATATTTTTGTTCGTCGTAAAAGTTGGTGAAGGGCTATAAGACCATTCCCAAATCTAATGACATCGAATCTGTAAAAAAAACTAAATTCAAACCTGTCGATCACGGATTAATCTACTGTCTTCCAACAGATTGAATTGTACTCAAATCTAACAACTGTATATCAAATGATTATTTCGCTATGCCCCAGTTTATAGAACGTTGGATCTCCGTTGGAAACCAGGCAAAATCAGAGTTGTCCGAGATGCAAGTTATAGGGATTGTTATTGTAGCCGAGGTAAACTGTTATGCAAAAATCCATAGTCCAAGAAAGGCGAAGTCACTCAGAAATGCAAAAAAGATAACCAGACACAGCCAATTATATTTTTGAACAATTCATAAGAAATCACAACAAAACATTCATGATGCCGTCACATGTGGCACCTCAAACCTCAAAGTTATAAATAAAATAGAAAGGACCAAACCCGGCTGACAAGAATGGTTATGTTTTAGCAAATATCTTTGTATGGTACAGACGCCAGCACATCAAGCTACCACAATCTGTCAAATTTCTTTAATAGATTTTCAACTTTATCACTAGAGCATAAGGTTCATATTCATATTCACATATAAGAGGTATATTCAGGTTCAAAGTTGATTGGGAAATTATGACAGATTCGGGTAGCTTGATGTGCTGGCGTCTGTACATAGTTATGCTCCAGTGTAGTTATTATTCAATACGCTTTAATAGTACATTACGATATTAGTGCGTAAAGATGGTTATAACATGCGAGGCGGAATTTCAGCCCGAGCCGAAGGCGAGGGCGTAATTGAGCCGAGCATGTTATAACCATACGCACGTATATCGTACGACGTTTTTTAACACATTTGCGAGGAAACAGAAAAAAAAACATTTTATATTTTGTTCATTTTTAATTATTGAAACAGTTAGTGAAATTACAATTGTTAAAATGATACGTAGTTGTAGTTGGTTTTTTAATTATGTTTTTATTATTATTACTATTCATAATGTCATTGTTTTGTGTTAGGGTAAATGTTGGAGACGACGAAACTTCTTGAAAGGCGGCAGAAGAACATTGTAATTCGTCATTAGTTTGTAAATAAAAAAGTATCATCAGTAGAAGAGGGGCGCGGCTCAGGGCAAAACTTCTTCGTTTGTGGCTCCAAATTTATTGTCTGAGTTATTTTGGCACTTATATTTGCTTTGTTTTGGATGGAATCTTTAAATTACCGAATAAACTGTTTTTTTTTTTATTTTAAATAAACTCAGGGCCCTCGCCCACGGGCGACTTTTTGTAGCGATGCAGTCGCGATGCTCTCGCGCGTAGCATCGATACAGACGCGAAGCAGTCGCTAGCTGTGTGCCCGCGCCCACGGGACCAGATTCAGTCGCGCGCGATGCAAACTGCTTTTACGTAAGCAGCCGAAGCGTAGGCAACGGAAGCAGCGTCAATATTGGATGCATCCATTTAATACCCAGAGATTACTTTGTGGACATCATGTAACAACATTCAAACAACTCAAAAATTATGATCTTAAATTCAAAAGTTGTTATAGAATGTCATATTCGACGTTTTGTCGCGACGCGGTCGCGCGTTTGTATCGATATAATCGCGATGCAGTAGCGCGTTGCAAATGCGACTAACACGCGTTAGAAGTGATGCTGTCGCGCGTTTGCTAAACGCGCGACTGCATCGCTACAAAAAGTCGCCGTGGGCGAGGGCCCTCAATCTGTGAATGCACACTGTTGCTTTCCCGCCATTTTAACAGCGCGCTAGCGCTGCCTACTGACTGGCGCCGCGCGGCGATTAGTTCGAAATTTGAATAGCAACAGCGCGCTGCTCACTAGCTGGAGTCACAGCTGGAGTCGTGCGGCGGCGATCAGTTCCAAATTTGAAATGGCAAATAATGCTGTTATGGAATTTGTATGGACTATAACTTAACTATTTGCTTTGGTAACACACGCGTTTTTTATGACCCTCTTTACATATTTAAAACCGGTGGAATTACATCAGCTTTACGAGCAAGGGTGTTAAAATAGTACATTACGATATTAGTGCGTAAAGATGGTTATAACATGCGAGGCGGAATTTCAGCCCGAGCCGAAGGCGAGGGCGTAATTGAGCCGAGCATGTTATAACCATACGCACGTATATCGTACGACGTTTTTTAACACATTTGCGAGGAAACAGAAAAAAAACATTTTATATTTTGTTCATTTTTAATTATTGAAACAGTTAGTGAAATTACAATTGTTAAAATGATACGTAGTTGTAGTTGGTTTTTTAATTATGTTTTTATTATTATTATTACTATTCATAATGTCATTGTTTTGTGTTAGGGTAAATGTTGGAGACGACGAAACTTCTTGAAAGGCGGCAGAAGAGCATTGTAATTCGTCATTAGTTTGTAAATAAAAAAGTATCATCAGTAGAAGAGGGGCGCGGCTCAGGGCAAAACTTCTTCGTTTGTGGCTCCAAATTTATTGTCTGAGTTATTTTGGCACTTATATTTGCTTTGTTTTGGATGGAATCTTTAAATTACCGATAAACTGTTTTTTTTTAATTTTAAATAAACTCAATCTGTGAATGCACACTGTTGCTTTCCCGCCATTTTAACAGCGCGCTAGCGCTGCCTACTGACTGGCGCCGCGCGGCGATTAGTTCGAAATTTGAATAGCAACAGCGCGCTGCTCACTAGCTGGAGTCACAGCTGGAGTCGTGCGGCGGCGATCAGTTCCAAATTTGAAATGGCAAATAATGCTGTTATGGAATTTGTATGGACTATAACTTAACTATTTGCTTTGGTAACACACGCGTTTTTTATGACCCTCTTTACATATTTAAAACCGGTGGAATTACATCAGCTTTACGAGCAAGGGTGTTAAAAAATACAGTTTTGATATTCTATATTCTAAAAATAATGATAAATGATTTTATTTCTGTAAGTAGGTTTGCACAAACACTTTTACACGTCAATCATAAATTTTTTAAACTAGATGAGGTCGGCGTTTCCTATCTGACTACTCTGAGAAGAAAGGCCGAAACAAACTCAGAGGTCATAGTCTCTTTTAAAGTCCAGACATAATCTTGGTCAAGTTATATGAAGACCATGTAGGTCGATGTCTGAGATGGTCTTTTGAGGAAAGAACCACACAGATTGAGAGGACCTGTCCAGTCAGTGCACGCATTTGTCAGAAATCATGCAGCTCAACTCAAGACTTAAGGAGCTCAACGATTCGACGAACAATACCAAAGAAAGGACATTTGGGTAGGCCACATAAATTACTCAAACTGCCAGACCATAGAGAGAATAATAATAAATATAAAATGCCTAAATTAAATGACCCACATCATCTTCACATTCACAATAATTAAAATAATATAATACTTTAAAAAGTAAGCAAATGTCGGTAAAAAAAAATCATTAATGTCAATGTGTATATAAAAAAAAAACATCAAAAACACTCAAATTGCAGAAATTGGAAGCAACTCAATCCCAAGCCTTTGTATCCTCAATATAATCTTTAACGGTATAAAAGGCTTTCTGGCACAACTTACGTTTAATGAACGATTTAAATTTATTAAGGCTTAGATCTTGAACGTGGCTTGGTAGTTTATTATAAAAGTGTATACATTGGCATCTGAACGAGCCACCTATTTTCTTGAGCCTTGTTGTAGGTACAACATATTTGTGTAATGTGAAATCATTCAATTCTTACAATAAGCATGACCCAATTACCATCTTATTACAAACTGGCAACATAAAGACCTCCTCGAATACTTGAATCAAAATAATAATCTTTTAAAATGAAATATTTTCTGCGAGCCTTTGCCAAGTAACGAAAGCTGTGGTGGGATTTCAAATATTATCAGTTATTTTTTAAATATTATTAACTTTTTGTCAGTACTAGGCCACAAAAAATCCATGTCAAAACATCCAAATCCGTTTAGCCGTATTAGCATGAAAGTGTAAAAAAAATACAAAAATATAACAAATCAAATATTTTCTCTTTATTAGGTATTAGTTTAGATTACACAGAAAATCTATGACTCTCCCGTGGGCCTGAAAATGGTCTGAAACTACGAAATACCACGTGATATTATAAAACTTTGTATTTCCATAAATATATAATTTCATAGGTTGTTATTTCATAATTTGCTATCGTATCTTCTCGTATAGATACATTCTCCCAACTCAAGCACGACTGTTATGCTAACGAGACTACCTAATAAAATTATTAACTCATTAACATTTGGAGATATTCACTGGACTGTGAAGAATTAAAATACAATATCAAATAAAATAACCACAGTAAATTCGTATACCTAACCTTCAAGCCTCGAGTATAGTGTTTCAACTTGGCAGCACAGTCTGTGGTGGCAGTAGGTAGCTCCAGCTTGTGGTCGTGTTGCCCACAGATGCAGAGACGTAGCCGCCGGTGACAAAGTAGCCCAATTAACAAACAAGTTCTACAACTTTTTGTGCATTTTCCATCGTTCAGCTAATACGTTGGAATTATCAGATATTTTGTTTTTGTCTTACTAGCAACATTACTATAGCGTTAGCTCAATGTGCTATGAATTATTATGAAACTATGTACCAAGCTGTATAGAACTAGAATGTATACCTAAATACCTAAGTATGTTAATGCTATATATACATGGTACCTACTGTAAAAGCCCGAACTGCGGTAAATCTTAGGATTTACCGGTAAATCCTAAGATTTAGCAAGTCTCACCGGTAAATGTCCGAATTGTTCTATAATAATCATCAATTTCTGACTTTTACGTCAGTCGGTAAATCTTAGGTTTTACCACTGATACCGGTAAATTATAGTTTTCAGAGTTAAAAAATGCAGTTAATAATCAGAAACTATTTATTCAACATTACATACTATCATTTTTATTGAAATATTTTTTTTATTTTTAGTCAAGTCTCAAAACATGTTTAACATGCTTTAGGAAAATCAAATGCAGAAAATATTGTGATCTTCCTGTGAGTCGCAATAAAAAGACCGGAGGATTAGGATTAGGATTTACCGACTGACTGCTGGCAAAAGTTTGAAAATAAAGATTATTATAAAAAATTCGGACTTTTACCGGTGAGACAATCTTAGGGTTTACCGGTAAATCCTAAGATTTACCGCAGTTCGGGCTTTTACAGTTTCATACAGACACTGCTCTGGTAAGTTTGGTTTTAAGGTTGCATTTTTATTTGGACCTTTTATCGCGATAATCTTTATGTACCCTATTGATAACACTCGTACCTATACATGCAAATGATGTGTGGCTACATAATGTAGTGTAGCCTCAGCTACACTAACTTAGCTTCCCACCTACCCAGTGTCGGCTACCTTTACTTAGATTCCTACTTACCCAGCCTCGGCTACCCAAATTTGGCCGAGAACGAGTACGTCACGATTGTCCGAAGTTCACTTGTCCGCAAAACGTTTGCCCAAATGATTGTTGTTAGATCGATACACTATGGTTATCGAAAGAACATGCCCGAAGAACGTTTTATACCAAAAAGTTCACCAGGTTTACTAATAGTCCAAGATATTCGTCCTAACAACGAACATTTCTATGCAATTACAGGATGGGTTGGCGTCCCGCTGATCGTCCTGGTATGCTTCGTCGCTGCGTTCAGCGGCAAGCGGCTTGGCGACTGCTGGTCTATCCTGGAGGCACGGGACCCCGAGATGAGGACCCGCAAGAGGAACCCCTACGCTATCATCGTTGAGCAGGCCCTTGGCAAGGGGTGGAGGTACGGGAACCTATTTGATTGATGGTTAGCTAGATGGCCGTGGCGCACATGAGACATGAGATGCATAATGACGCATGTGGTGGACATGATTAGACATAGTACATGCATACTTCCAATAGTGTCTAAACACCACGTATTCAACAATCCACGCTAACAAAGAAAGAGATTCACATTCCGTGAATTCTAATGGCATAGATATTGCAGAAGTGCCTGGCAAAATAATGTTACAGAAGTGCCTGGCAAAATAATGTTACAGAAGTGCCTGGCTTAATAATATTACAGATGTGCCTAGCATTATAATGTTACAGAAGTACTTGGCATAATAATGTTACAGAAGTGCCTGGCATAATAATGTTACAGAAGTGCCTGGTATTATAATGTTACAGAAGTACCTGGCATAATAATGTTACAGAAGTGCCTGGCATAATAATGTTACAGAAGTGCGTGGCATAATAATGTTATAGAAGCACCTGGCATAATAATGTTACAGAAGTGCCTGGCATAATAATTTTATAGGCAACTTATAGGCAGCTTTAATTAGCTGACTAACTGATCGACCTTGACCTTGAGACTTTTCCTACCATTCCCAGCGTGGTGGTATCGATGGCGATGATCGTGACTCTGTTCGGCGCTTCCGTGGTGTACCTCCTGCTGGCGGCGCAGATCATCGAGGCAGTGCTCCTGTCCCTGGTACCCGCGCTCACCATCTGCACCTGGTACCTCATAGTCGTCGGCGCCATGACCCCGCTGATGTTCTTCGGAACACCTAAGGATTTCCAGTAAGTAGTATTAAAACTGACTAAGTTTAGATGAGAATAAAGAGAGAAAGATATACGATGGGAAGCTGTACGTACCAATTTTGCTACAACTTCGAAGGTTGTGGGTTGACTTACTTAGCGGCCAATGGGAGGACCATACCGTCCTAATTCGCAGTGAATCATAATTTGAAAGGTTACCACAATTTATGTCATTCCATGAACATCAACCTTGTACTCATCAATTTAACATTAAAACTTTTAGCCTGATGGGTCTCCTTGCGTTCGGCTCGTCGCTCGTCGCCTGCATTCTGTACTTTATCGAGATGGTGAATGAGGCGTCGCCGTTCACATACCGCTACGGCATTCACGGTTTCATGGACTTCTTCCTGGCCACCGGCACCATCATGTTCGCCTTCGGGGGAGCCTCCACATTCCCCACCATCCAGAACGATATGGTGGACAAGTCCAAGTTCGGAAAGAGTTTGCAATATGGATTTTTCGGTAAGTTTTCATTGACAACTTTTTAACAAGTATGTACCTAGTTCGACATCGTTAGTCAAATAAAACTTTATATTATATCTTCTGCTTCTTTAAAAAGAGAAATTTGTTACATTACGTTTTAGCTAGTCCAGAGTTTTGCAGAACCTGGGGGCCTAAAAAGGCCACTTTAGCAGAATCATAAAAGGATATCATCATGAATTATAATATGGCGAAGATAGGCCGTGTTTTTCTTTTTTCGTTGCACTACGTAGGCTATATAATCAAAGAGATTGGGATTGGATTTGGATTGGATTGATTGGTTTTTTAGCACAGACAAAATAAAATAACTGAAAAATCCTTCACCAATGGGATTTGATACTATTAACGTAACAGTTAACTGTCCATTACGATTAATTATGTTATCCTTTTATGATTCTGCCAAAGTGGCCTTTTTAGGCCCCCTGAATCAAATTCGCAAGAAATGCTTGAATAAATGTAACTTGGTTGAATGTACATTTCTGCCACCTCTAGCTGTTCTAATCCTGTACCTGATGGTGGGTATCGGCGGCTACGCGGTGTTCGGGGAGCGCGTGCTGCCCAACGTGGCGCTATCCATGGCTGCTACCCCCCTGACCCTGGCGGCCAATGTGCTCATGGCCATCCACCTACTTTCCGCGTTCATCATCATCATCAACCCCGTTTGCCAGGAGGTCGAGGAGCTCTACAATGTGCCTAGAGGTAAATTGACACAAAAACATGATTCTGAAAAGTACATAATATATTATATTTTATGTAAACCAAGGTTGGTAAAATATTGCCTGATGTTTAGCGGGTAACTTTGCTTATCCATTATTAGCTAAATAATGTTTTCTGTGACTTATTCTCCTGAGTGAGCAAAGTAATCGTCACACCTAACTGGATTGAAGTAATCGTCACACCTAACTAGATTAAAGTAATCGTCACACCTAACTGGATTAAAGCTATTATGTTTAGCTGTAATTATTATAGTTTTAGAAGGTACTTCCCAGGTATTTATTCTAGTTCTTCACAGATTCCACAGGCTGGCGCATGACGGTGCGCGTGTCTATCATGGTGGGGATCCTGTTCATCGGCGAGAGCATCCCACGGTTCTACACGCTGCTAGCGCTCATCGGCGCCACCACCATCGCGCTGCTCACCTACATCCTGCCTTCCGTCTGCTACCTGAAGCTCATCAGCCAGCCAGTGCCGGAGGGGCAGACGCCCATGTGAGTACTCGCGGACACTATTATAGCGGCGGTTTTATTTGCTATTTGCCAATAATTTAGGGTTGATGATGTTGTCCTTCATTTTTTAAAGTTTTGCTGTGAAAAAAATACCATTGAGGCCACTGACCTCTATTAAACAAGTGTATAATACAGGTCATGGATTGGGCTTAAAGATTCTTTATTTATTCTAAAAGAACATACATAAATACATCACTTAGCGAATAAATACATAACTAAGGTAAGGCAGTCCAGCCGGTCGGTCAGTAAGAGTCTGACACTGCCTTCCGCTCCACCCAGAGCGGGAGGGGTCATTGGATGATTTGAGATATCCTGAAAAAAAAAAGGCACTCCAGCCGGTCGATTCTGTAAAAATCTCACCGTGAGAACTTAGGTGAAGTGAGCGTGGAGTGAGCTGTCAATAGTGTCAATTCCTAGCATAAACAAACTCACTTCACCTAAGTTTTCACGGTGAGATTTTTACAGAATCGACCGGCTGCTTGAGTTTAGATTTGAATATGTTAAAAGAAGATGTGCTCCTAATATCTGCCGGTAGATTATTATCATATTGTACACCTTCGTATTTTATGTTTTTCCTGCCATATTACGACCGCGGGGGTGCGTGTGTATTTGATTGGGGTTTCTTTGGCTGTATTTGGATGTATTTATGTTAAAGGATAATAATTACCTATTGTATATGTGTGGTTTTGTTAAGAATTTTTCTAATAAGGATGCAAGAATTGAAAGTGTAAAATTGATGAATGCTCATTAGCTTGGTGTGTTTGTAATTTTGTATATGTAGTTCGGATGTAGTTGTGTGATAATTATAGTTGAATAGAAGTTAATTTAATTTTATTTTATTTTGCGCTATTTGTAGATCTTTAAACGTAGATTTAGTTTCGCATCGCCAGATTTCGATTAGGTAATTTATGTGTAAGCGAACTAATGAGTTGTAGATATTGTAGCGGATTTTTTTTTGGAATGTTATCAATGTACCCGCGCATTGATCCCATTTTTCACACAAAAATAGAAAAAAAACAATAAATTTTGGGGGTTCCCCATACTTAGAACTGAAACTCAATTTTTTTTTTTCATCAAACCCATACGTATGGGGTATCTATGGATAGGTCTTCAAAAATGATATTTAGGTTTCTAATATCATTTTTTTCAAAACTGAATAGTTTGCGGGAGGGACACTTCCAAAGTGGTAAAATGTGTGCCCCCCCCCCCCTTGTAACTTCTAAAATAAGAGAAAGATAAAACAAAAAAAATATATGATGTACATTACCATGCAAACTTCCGAACCGAAAATTGGTTTGAACGAGATCTAGTAAGTAGTTTTTTTTTAATACGTCATAAATCGTAAACCGCAATTTACCTTTTTCGGCGTTTTATGCCTTGTGGTACGGAACCCTTCGTGTGCGAGTCCAACTCGCACTTGGCCGGTTTTTGTTTTTATGTGATCAATATTGTACTTGCCAAGTGAGTATGTTGTCTAACCTAAATCCAAGGTATTTTTCACAATTACTTTTGATTGAGATTGAGGCCCAATGAGAAATTTTCTGACATATTAAGTTCGAAACGATTTTTTGTCTCGAATAAACCACAAACAACATAAAGGGCGGAAAATTTCAGGAGTGTATAATGTATGGTAGTCTAAAAAACAAGTGATAGTAAAATTACTATGAGTAACACTGTTACTTATTACACCCGTTTCATTAATCATTATTTAATCTTTTATCACATTTCTTGTTAAAGAAAAAAGCTATTTGATTTGTAACATGGCACAGTCAGTCATTCAATGCAAGTTAATGTCCTAATGAAAAAGCGTCATCTTTTAATAATTGGTATCATGTTAATTAAAGCTAATAGTCGAACTCACTTTACACAACTACGACTGCATCTTGTATGACAGCAACAGATGGCACTCTGGCTTACTTTTGCCGGGTTCTACGCCGATCAACTAAAACTAAAGCGAGAAAACCGTTCTAACATATGTTACCAATAAATATGCTTGTTGTCCCCAGCGAGACGCCCGGCTGGAGGAAGATGGTGTGCTACGAGGTAGTGGCGCTGGGCGTCGTGGGCTGCATCGCGGCCTCCATCAGCGCCATTGGAGCCATCTTCGGCACCTCTATGGCCATGCCCTGCTACTTGTGATACAACACAAGGCTCTCTCGGCTCTGAGGTCCGCATTAACAAACTATTATCTACGTCAATCTCAAGACTTGTCGCATACGTGGCTTTTTTTAAAACGGCTTCTATAATCTATCAATATCTTTAAGGACTTCTTGAAGACATTAGAGACTAAAATGGTTTATTATTGCTGGCCCAAGGGTTGCAAACTCAGCTGGTGGGGTTGTACCATCAAACAACGCCCTTTAGCGATAGTTCAGAGCATGTGATGGTCATCGACGAACTTATGTTATCCTGTGATCCGACCGATAGTGTAACGTAACACGCTTATGTTTTCGCAACAATAATATTGGAATCTACTAACTCGATTATGAGCGGAAGGTAAATAGAAATCAAAAATAGATAATAAATAACCATGTTGATAGATATAAGTAGGCTTTCATCGTACAGATTTTCAGTTAGTTTAAAAGTGTTTAATATAATTATTTTATAAGCCATACTTATGCCATAGATTTTAAGGAATTTGTTTAAGGGGATTGCAGGACCTAATCGCAAAAAACGCAAGTTTTAGAAGCAATAAAAGTATATGATCGACTACAGCAAACAAAATCAGAAAAATATATGATATTCTTCAGGGTATTTATGCTAGGTAGATAGTTTGTTGAAAACATAATACAACTAATTTGATACGATAGAAAAAAATCATGAAGATACCTCTAAAAACTTTCTTTTAACAATAATAAACATACTAATATACATACAATCATTCTGATTTTTTGTCAGATTATTCTACAAGCAACATAGGTACTCAAGTACTAGTTTTTGTTAAATTTTTTAGTCCAAACAATAGATTTTTTGTAAATAGATATATATATACATATATATGTACCTATATGTATATAATATAATATATACCTATTTCATTCTATATATTTCATATTTTTGCAATAAATTACCAGCGTTGTGTCATCGCGTTCTCTTTCTTTTCTATGCAGTCCGACAGTGACCGCGCTATGTCATGTAAGCCCCTTAAATACATTTGCTCAAAAATGCACATCTTCGACGTACTTTTTGTACACGAATTAACGTTTTCTCGTTTAAGTCATGATTTTATTTTATGTAAGTAGTCTATTTCATTCACTGTTTTCCATATACATATATATAATAATATTTCTGATAAATACGCAAATTGCTCAGATTTCATCACATCGAATCACATTCCCGTGCATTGCCGCCCGCAAGCATTCGTACCGATACGCATTTATTGACACTGCGCACCATTAATTGAGCAAAAGCGTACTTATGTTACAAGTATGCTCGTAAGTGTTTTACACAAACGTAAACCATAGAAGAAACCACAGTTTACTATAAACTGTATTAATTTAGTTAAATGTATCTCTCAGAACTCTGGCTCGCCTTATTATGCTTTAGGATGCAACAAATCGTCATCGTCCAAATAAACGGTTTAAGTTAAGTTTAACGAGTGTTTTTATTTGTTTGTTACTGTCCTAAGGTTACAGACCACTGCTAGTGATCATTCAGTATCAGTTGTTATCTACACGTAATTGTTTACGTCCGATCGAGAAGTATTACGCATTTTAGTGAAGTAAAATTGTGATTTTCCTTCAGCATGTAATAATAACAACAATTTTCGTGGCTACATTAAATAATTACGCACAGCTACGATATTAAAATGTTTACACTAGGGTTTCATGTGTTTCTGAGTAAAGTTGTATTCTTTGGAATAAAGGAATTGTATAAGCGACTTTCCTAGGTCTTCTGAATAAATCTGAAGAGAAATACTAGGAATATAGGTTGGTATTAATTGTTTGAACATTATGCTAGGTAGGTACCTACTGCAAGATGATACAGTTCCGAGTCTTTCTTTTTATCCTGTAGGTCACAAGGTCTTCTTCAAATAAATTGTCTATGTTACTATTCCCAAGGTAAGATACTTGCCAACCTTTAATGCATCGACCAGTGCATACCTATTATGTGATATCACGTATACAGAGATACATATGTGTACACCGCGACCCCCAGCAGGGTGACGTCATACTGATAACACTTATCTCCCGTGGACGACACATTGTCAAAGACATCTGTGTCACTCGCCACTAGGATGAGCATTTCTTGTAAGACGCTACTTAAGATACTAGCCTCAACTGGCTGAAGTAATTGTGCCATATCAACGGTGGATTTATTTGGTCAGAATGAAAATTAAAACAAAAAGCTGTTTTGACTTCGAAATGCAATCGATAGGTGACATAGGACCAAATGACGAAGAGATAGCTTTCGTTCGGCCTAGTTTGATGAAATCAAAAGTTCCGTTCAAAAACTAATCATCCTCATGTTTAGTTTATAAGAAATAGTGTAAAATCACAGAAGGTAATTATCCATCATTAAGAGCGAGGCCCAGAAGTGTCAACATCCCCAAACGATCAGATGAAGGGACATAGCTAGCTAAGGCAGTTTGTGATAATGGCAACACTTTTGAGTGCAATTGCACTGACACCTCGATTTGAAGCGTGCAGAAGGTTCAATATGACCACTTCATAAGTAAATAGCCGCCATGTGGCCCCGCGGACACGAGCGACACGCTCAAGCGACACGCGTCTTGCGGCAGCACTTGTGGAGAAAACAAATGAACGTAGTTGCTTGGAGTATGCCACAAGTCATCGCGACGTGACTTGCGGGGCGGCGGCGGCGCGGGCGGCGCGGCGGCGGCGGCGGCGCACTATGGGACCAAACAGTATTTTCCGTCTCAAAAATGGTTGAGACAAAAGTCGTGTTACTGAAACCGTTTTGATTGTTTTACATTCATAGATAATAGAAGTATCCGAAACCAAAGTAAAAAAAAATAAAAAAAATGTTTTACTTGCATAAAATTACATTCAAACTTTATACTTTAAAAATTTCATATTAACTAGAGTACTCGTTATAGAAGTTCAACTTAAGATATTTTCTATGTCTTTCAAGGGAATATATTAGTATTATACATTTTTGAATTGTTCAAGATCTCTAGTTTACGACTACGTTATTTTTTAATGACATATATTTTTTTCTGTTTTTTTATTTAATTTTTAAACGTCATAAGGAAATTTTACGTCTTTCTAATTTTCAAGTGGAGGTTTTGTTGTTATCGATGGCTCCCGGTGTCGAGTTAATGACATTTTAAGATACCTTACTTAATCAGTGTTACAGGGAAATAAAAAAAACCTGCGTCATTGCTGCGCCATTTCGAGCTAGAAGCCGAAATGTCGACCGAAAAATATTTTCTCATGATATTTTTTTTTGCGGTGAACTTTTTAACCACACGTATGATAAAAATCATGTTGCATAGTTTTTATCTATTGTGGTAATTATAATCAGTATTAAAGTGAGAACTAGGACTGCTATCCTCTTGCGTCAAGCACATCCGTTACGAATATCAGTGCCACAGTGAACCTTCAAGATCTCTTAGATCACACTGCCTGTCGTATTTTAAAGATAAACCCGGTTTCTAAAAATTTCACCCAAATCGGGTTGTGATGGATCTTCAGGACAAAGTGAATATAAACAAGTTTTATCTGAAGAGAATTTACAAATATCGGATGCTAACATGTTTATAGTTTCACTTTTACCATTGCGACTAGTGGATGAAGAAAGTAAAGAAGTTATATGGCAAAATCCAACACGTTCTTCAGTAAGATATTGCAGACCCATTTCTTTGGAATTAGCAAAAGAGACTCCTGAAAAAACTATCACGGTTGTAAGTGATCTTGAAGCAAAAATTAATGAATTAACTCCAACGCGAACGCCTGCAGCAATAGAAGGTAATATTATAGAAGTAAGACATGAGCTGTTTATGACTATGATCGACGGGAAAGTTTCTCAAGTGTTAACGCAGATTCCATCGAGTGCTTCATGTACTGTTTGTGGAGCAACTCCTAGACAGATGAACGATCTAACAAAAGTAACTGCGAGAATTGAGAATGAAGATGCGTTTAAATACGGACTGTCTACCTTACATGCGGAGAAAAGATGTATGGAAATGATTCTGTATATTTCTTATAATCTAGGATTTCAAAAGTGGTCTGCATCGTCTCTAGAGAATAAGAAGAAAAAAAGAAGTACGTTCAAACTCGTTTCTGGGAATTGCTTGGTTTACACATTGATAAACCTCGTCAAGGTTCTGGAAATAGTAGTGACGGAAATACGGCAAGGAGATTTTTCCAAAACTATCAATGTTCTGCAGAAATTACAGGTATCGATGAAGAGTTGATCAAGAGATTATATATCATTCTGCAAACCATGTCATCGGTACATGGTGCCAAAATACTAGAGCATTTTGCTGTTTTGCCAATAGGCCAATTATCGGAAGATGCTCAAGAAGCTCGTAATAAAGACTATAAGAAATATCGGTTAAATCACGCTAGAAAGTGTTTCAGATCAGCCACAATGGAAGACGTTCTGCACATACTGTTGTATACTTCTGATCCCTATATGTCTAGCTTAAATAGAACCAGTGCTATGATACCAAAAGAACTACTTAACGAAGCTAAGGAGCTTTTAATATTGACAAGTGATGAGTAGATTAATGTTTTTTTTTGTCACGGATAGGATTTCTTTTTTGGTTTAAAATTATGTCATAATCTTTTTATTAACTTCTTAATCATTTTATTTTAATGTAACGTAAGCAAATAATTCATAAAAGAATTTAATTTAATTATTGTATGAAAAATTTCAAAAGTTTATATTAGATTTTTTTTTCCTTAATAAATCTACTTTTTAAAGTAGCAGTGTTTTGTTTATCTAATAGCATAACTATTCAGGCATACGTATACAAAATGTCAAGAAACTAAAAAGTTACAGATTTTTGAGATGAAACGCACAGGTTCGTCCCATAGTGCGGCGGCGCGGCGGCGCGCGGAAACTAGTGCCATGCGCGCGTGTCGCTTGACGCATTTCGCGTCGCTTGAGGTTTTTTTTTATTATTGATCTCGCTGGTCAACCTGGGATGACCGGACTATCCTGTGCATCCATATTATTAATATTATAAATTCGAAAGTAACTCTGTCTATAAGTTACCTTTTCATGCCTAAAGCACAACGGATTTCGATAAAATTTTGCATCCTGGGGAAAGACATATGTAGGTATATTTTTTGTCCCGGTAGCACACGTATCGCACGGGAACGTGCGATAATCTTCGAAATCCACGGTAGGCGGTTATATTGTCACAATTTTAATTTTTAGGTTTATCTTCATTGTTTGATTCCATATGTTCAGAGTGGTTACTGAGACTTCTGTCGTTTCTGTTGAGTGGTGAAGTCGATGATATGGGTGAGCTGCGCGCACGTCGCCCCGCACTACCGCACCACGCGCTGAACTGCGCGTACGCCTAATTTCTCCCCTCCACGCTGATTTAGGTAAGCTCATTATTACTAAACTCTACAGGAAATATTTATAGATTTTTTTCAATTAAGAAACGATTGAATATCAATGTTTCTTTTTTACTTAAACTCTAATAAAAAAGAGAAATCTGTGACTGATGAAATGGATAGTCCATTTCATCAGTCACAGATTTCCGGTGCCGGTGCCGGCGTAGGTGTGGCTGGCGGAGGATTTTGCCAGATCCTGCTTATTCATAAATACTTTTTCTTTCTTTATTGATCGTATCTCCGTATCATGCATTCGAGCTAGCTAATCTTAATTACCTTCTACCTCGAGCGACAGGGAACACCTACCTGCTTCACAGATACCATGTATTACATTCGCAGACGAGAATCAGTAGTACCGCAGGCTCATGATGATGATGTTTGTGATTCCAGGAAACTAGTAAAATAATGGTGGTGTGCAGCGTGTTCCGAGTGACGTCACGACTGACCCGCAGTAGCCTCGCCACGCAATGCTGCAGCCGCGCCCTCTACAGCACACAACAGAAAGGTAGCTAACTTAACAATCACTCTATGTTTCATGGCTGTATTCTGCCTGTAATGGCGGTAACAACGGTGGTCCAACAGGTTACCAGATAGCTTTCAAAGAAACACTATCCTATTTGATCCGCTGAGCTGTTAAACGTTTTGCAAAGCGTTTATTTTGTTTAAAACTAATCACATAATTGTGCCTACATATTCTGAATCCTCTATCAAGAGTTCATTTAGTTTAGAGGCGTAGGTATCTGCTGATAAGGATGCTGTTAATTTATCAACAAATTGTTTAAAGTATCGCTTAATGATATTGACCTTCATTTAGTGTCAATGGGCCAAGGGCCCCATTCCATATGACAAAAGCTCTTAAAAATATGTCCAGGGTCATTACCTACTGGTGCTGCCTGGTACAGTCCGATTCAAACTTTATGGCGGCTCTGAAGTGTGCTACTCGCTGCGCAGTACCTCCCCCCTCCCCCCTCACCCCTCCCTCCGCTGACAGGTGAATGTATTACTGCGCAGCGATTCACCACATATTCCGAACCGCCATAAAGTTTGAATCGGTATGTAAAGAAGGGTTTTTGTTAGACTTATCAAACCACGTGTAATTTCTGAGGGGTTTAAGCCCACGGCCTCGTCTTGAACTGATCGTCCGCTCATTCAAGAAGTTCCAACAAATACAAGCATCTGTTATCAGCTGAGTCGAGAACATTACGCAACGTCGCCGGGTCGCCTTGGCACTATCTCACCCTATTCTGTCTCTTGTAAATACGCGGCATGTTGCGAAACTGTTACTGAACAGAGCCCCGTCCTTGTATTATAACTGCTCACTACATTACGTAATACGCTAAAACTTTTAACACATTAGTTAAATGTAAATACTATGATCGATATATTGATAATTAGTTGTAATATGGATAAAAGCTGCAAGCGCCCTAGCGAATGTACATTATTTGTTTTAATTAATGGTTTCAACTGATAAGCGAATGTCCGATTGATGTTTTACAAGTAAATGATTAGAGAAAGCTGTGCTAATGACAACGTGGGGATTCAACGAGATTCTAAGCTAGGTACCTAATCAGGTATTATTGACGATATCACTAAAATGTTGTGATAGGTTATTTATAGGTATACATCTTCATCATAATAATAAATCCTAGCATTGAATTGTTCTAACGCATCGCCTATGACGCGTAGGCATTGAAAGTTATGACGATTCCTCTTAAAAAATTGCCGTTTGCAAATTTATCGAGTAAGGGAGGTAGTTGTAAAACACCTCAACCGATACGTGAAAAACAGAGCAGCCGCGCCGATCCGAAACGACGCGCGAGGTCGACGAGGCGGCCAATCAGCGGCAGCAGCCGGGCCAATCAGCGGCAGCAGCCGGGCCGATCATCAACGATCGTAGCCGAGTGCGTGCCGACGTACAGTGCGTGCCACGTAAGAAGAGACTTGACACACCACGTGGTCTGACATGCGTAGAACACGATTTTAGGTATCTTTAGCGGTATGAGGTCTGAGTGCGGGACGGGACCGGACGTCATAGGGGCGGCGGAAAGAGGCGGGGGAGGCGGGGTCAAGTCTCTTCTTACGTGGCACGCACTGTAAGCGCCTCGCTTATCTATGCAGGCGTTGGGACATACGAGCGTTCCGAATGTACAACATGTCGTCACACAAAACCAAAAATGTTTTGCTGATATTGTACGCGTTGGAAAACCGAACGAAATGACAATGGGTGGATTGAGGTTCAAAGAAAAAAACATAGGAATCGTTTTATTGGAAACCGAGGGAAATCTGTTATAGACCATGAAGTAAAATAAAAGAAATATAATTTAATTTAGGAAATTTATTATAAATTGAAAACTTAACTTTATAACATAAGATAACTGTAAAATATAAAAGTTTGTATTGCTTGACTGCAAAATACTTAATTGACTTACAACAACTGCTTACCTATAATGGTTGATAATTTTCATAATTAACGAGTGAAAAAACGTGTTATCATTAGTTAATGAATAAACAATTTGCATCTCTCGTAAATCATAAATATTATCTAAGTACCTCCTATTAATCACTAAAATGAAATAGTGAGGTCAAATGATTTATTATTTGAGTTATTTCAATGTGTCAATGTCGACACTTTATTTTATTATATTATCCATACTAATCCATACTAATATTATAAATTCTAAAGTAACTCTGTCTGTCTGTCTGTGTTACCTTTTCACACCTAAACGGCTGAACGGATTTCAATAGTTTTTATCCCGATATTCCCACGGGATCGACACTATACGGGCGAAACCGCGGGGCGGTGTTAGTAACGATATAAACTAACGGGATACGGGATCAAAAATATACATATAGGATGATCGAAATTAGGACCCACTTACCTATTTACTATAAATCGTTTTGTTTTTAATCGACTTAAAAAAAGGAGGAGGTTCTCAATTCGGATGTTTAATATAATAACAGTTTTTTTTATGTATGTTCAGGCATAACTCCCTCATATATAGGCGGATTTGCAAATTTGTTTTTTGTAATAAAACCATTTCGAAAGAGACCTCTTTCGAAATGGTTCTATTTAAATTTTGTAAAGATCTGATGATGAGTTTCGGAGACAGACGACGGAACTCTTCAATAAACGCCAGCAAATCAACCGCGATTGCTGCTATAGCATATGTATGCATTGTTTACGCAATCACACAACATAACATCACGCCTGTACCCTTTAAAGGGGTAGGCAGATGTGTTCAATAGCTTCCTGTCACTGATATTCACATAGCAAGTAGTGTTATATGAATTTGTTTGGGGTAGGTACTTAGGTACAACTAAAAAGTGAAAAATAAAAACTACCTACTTACAAAAAAAAACCGACTTCCAAAAAAAAACTTGTTAAAGTGAAAAATAACTTTAATTACGGAAGTCGGTGTCGTTGGTTCTGTATTTTCGTTTTTGGACACCGAATTTTCGAAATTAAAGTTATTTTCCACTTTGTAGTGTATTTTTTTGAAGACGGTTGTTCTTTTTGTAAAAAAGGTTTTTAATAATGTTTAAATGTTAATGGGGATGACCCTCGCTGAGTATTATTTGCTGTAGTCGGCTTCTCATTGGAGTAACCATATTCCAGCCTATATTCCTACCACGCATCACTTCCCAAGTCCTTATGACTACTTGTTGTAGATTAACCTTGGACTTCAATTCACTTGAGTCCCAATTTCAAATCATTTGACCCCACATATTTTCAATTGGATTAAGATCCGGGCTTTTAGCTGGCTAAGCGATAACAGTTATATCAGCCTGTAAACTTAGCCACTGCTTCACCATTCCGGATCGATGCACAGCACAGTTATCATGGACGAAGTATATTTGTCCTTCTGGGTACGCAACACGCACTGTAGGCAACATAACAGTACAGTTATATCAGCCTGTAAACTTAGCCACTGCTTCACCATTCCGGATCGATGCACAGCACAGTTATCATGGACGAAGTATATTTGTCCTTCTGGGTACGCAACACGCACTGTAGGCAACATAACAGTACAGTTATATCAGCCTGTAAACTTAGCCACTGCTTCACCATTCCGGATCGATGCACAGCACAGTTATCATGGACGAAGTATATTTGTCCTTCTGGGTACGCAACACGCACTGTAGGCAACATAACAGTACAGTTATATCAGCCTGTAAACTTAGCCACTGCTTCACCATTCCGGATCGATGCACAGCACAGTTATCATGGACGAAGTATATTTGTCCTTCTGGGTACGCAACACGCACTGTAGGCAACATAACAGTACAGTTATATCAGCCTGTAAACTTAGCCACTGCTTCACCATTCCGGATCGATGCACAGCACAGTTATCATGGACGAAGTATATTTGTCCTTCTGGGTACGCAACACGCACTGTAGGCAACATAACAGTACAGTTATATCAGCCTGTAAACTTAGCCACTGCTTCACCATTCCGGATCGATGCACAGCACAGTTATCATGGACGAAGTATATTTGTCCTTCTGGGTACGCAACACGCACTGTAGGCAACATAACAGTACAGTTATATCAGCCTGTAAACTTAGCCACTGCTTCACCATTCCGGATCGATGCACAGCACAGTTATCATGGACGAAGTATATTTGTCCTTCTGGGTACGCAACACGCACTGTAGGCAACATAACAGTACAGTTATATCAGCCTGTAAACTTAGCCACTGCTTCACCATTCCGGATCGATGCACAGCACAGTTATCATGGACGAAGTATATTTGTCCTTCTGGGTACGCAACACGCACTGTAGGCAACATAACAGTACAGTTATATCAGCCTGTAAACTTAGCCACTGCTTCACCATTCCGGATCGATGCACAGCACAGTTATCATGGACGAAGTATATTTGTCCTTCTGGGTACGCAACACGCACTGTAGGCAACATAACAGTACAGTTATATCAGCCTGTAAACTTAGCCACTGCTTCACCATTCCGGATCGATGCACAGCACAGTTATCATGGACGAAGTATATTTGTCCTTCTGGGTACGCAACACGCACTGTAGGCAACATAACAGTTCAGTTATATCAGCCTGTAAACTTAGCCACTGCTTCACCATTCCGGATCGATGCACAGCACAGTTATCATGGACGAAGTATATTTGTCCTTCTGGGTACGCAACACGCACTGTAGGCAACATAACAGTACAGTTATATCAGCCTGTAAACTTAGCCACTGCTTCACCATTCCGGATCGATGCACAGCACAGTTATCATGGACGAAGTATATTTGTCCTTCTGGGTACGCAACACGCACTGTAGGCAACATAACCCCTTGCAATATTTGAAGATATGTCTTGCCAATCATGCGCCCGCCAACTTCTGTTAATTCGCCCGAGCCTATGGATGACATCCTTCCCCACTTCCCCAGTAACCTGAAAGGAAGTTTTTTTGATGTGAAACATCTATAGCCGCACGTAAAACAAATTTCTGGCGTGGCGACGCATGCAGTGGCGACGCGTCGCCACGTTATATGATGGTGTATATATACAGTCAGTCTTGTGTACTGTGTGGCGACGCGTCGCCATGCGCAATGTTTCACATCTGCCAGGCGTCCCGTGACGGCTCACTTTTTTTTTGTAAAATAATATATATTAGTTTATTAGGTAGTATATGATGTTTAAGATTTGATAAAAATTGCTAAATAATACCTATACAAATAAATAAAATAGGAGTGTCTGTTTGTAATATTATAGAATAACCGCTTTTTACTAAATTGCATAGATATGGATGTATACACGGTTCATATACCAAAAAAACATTTTTTAAAATTTTTGTCTATCTGTTTGTTCCGGCTAATCTCTGAAACGGCTGGACCGATTGTGACGGGAATTTCACTGGCAGATAGCTGATGTAATAAGGAGTAACTTAGGCTACTTTTGTTTTATAAAAAATAAAAAAGGTACCCACGAAAAAAAATTAAAACTAATGAAATGAAATCTATACATCTTATTTAAACAAATAAATAAAATTGGAGTGTTTGTTTGTAATGAGAGCACATTCAGCCGATTCGGAATTTAGCAAAATTCTTCTTGATGTTGGTGAGGGAAAGTGTCCAGAAGTGAATAGTACCTACCGGTACTCATGATATAGAACTACCTACCGGTCTTTGTCAGGTTGTGGCGGACACTGTAATTTTAATACATAGTATTTATGATGATATTCACAATCTCAATATCAAAGAAGATTCGTGGTTGTTTGAAAGATCAATTTTAGCACCTATGAACTAAAAGGTTACTGCGCTCAATTAGCGCATTTTAGATAAGCTATCTAGTGAATCACAAACACCTTTCCATCAATACATTTTGCAATCCGGATGAAGTGGTTTATTACCCAACAGAACTTTTAAACATTATAATTGTGCCTGGTCTTCCCCCTCACAAACTAGAACTTAAGATTGGCGTTCCCATCATACTACTCCGTAATTTAAACCCACCGAAACTTTGCAATGGCACTAGGTTACGAGTAGTATCGTTGCAAAGAAACGTTATAGAAGGTCGTATAATATCCGGATGCGGAAAGGTGAGATAATTTTTGACGACACGGTTGGCGCAGTGGCTGAGCGATCGACTGCTGCGCTGCGTGTCGTGGGTTCGATTCCCGCACGGAACAAATATTTGTATTGCCTACAGGTAGTTGTTCCGGGTCTGGCTGTTTGTGTATGTGAATTTAAATGTTTGTAAACGCACCCACGATACAGGAGTAATTCCTAGTGTGGGGCAACGTTTAAAAAAAAAAAAAAATTGTACCACGGATTTAAATTCAAATATTACAATTCCCTATCAATGTCAATTTTGCTATGACAATCAACAAGTCACAAGGGCAAACGTTAAGCAAAGCTGGCCTAGATTTAACTAAGGGTTGCTTTACCCATGCGCAACTATACGTGGCATGTTCTGTTCACGTGCGAGGAATGCCAGCAGTGTTGTTGTTTTAGCCGAAGAAAATCGTACACCAAATATTGTATATAAAGAAAATTTTCAATAAATCGAAAAACTATAAATAAATAATAATTAAACTAATAACGCAAAAACGAAAAAAAGGAACTAAATGGAGAAATATGTACAAAAACAAAATCTCATTAAAATTAGCATAGGTATTTCTTTACGCGGAATACAGAATTAATAAGTTATCGTAAACTCTGCGAACTGAACAATAACTTTTTTGTTAAATTCCACGCGGACAAAGTCGCGGTTAACAGCTAGTTTCTCATAATAATATCATTAAAATTGAATCGGTCATAATAATTATGGAAATCAATTATTTATTTACTCAATAAAGCCGTTTATTTACCTAATGTTATTTACCACTGGACCTGTTCGGTAATACATATGTTTTGTGGATTGTAGCGTTCGTTAGGTTTCCGCCATAGTATTTTTTTCCCATCATTATCGGACCTAAAAGTTTTTTCATCCGTGAAAATAACTATGTCATTTTCCCAGTCGAAGTCCATAAGCTCCTGTGCGAACCGAACTCTTGCTGCCCGATGAGCTTCTGATAGTTGAATTTTCTTCTCTAGACCATAATCGTAAAAGCCTCCTGCGTGCAAGTGCCTCCGTACTGTGGCGATTGAGATGCCACGTCGTTGAGCACTTGAGCGAGTGGTTACGAACGGCGAATTCAAGTGAACATTTACTATATATATATCACGGTGGCGTTCACACTTGTTCACACTTTTAAATATGCCTAAACTTCTCCGCCCAAAAGGTTTTGACTTCACATCACGAAGTGTCCAAATAACGTCGCACCCACAAGCGCACCGTTTTTCTCTGTTTATAAGAAAATATATTTTAAGTTAATCAATCGAGTGACAAAGTTCGCGAACTATTCAATTTATTTTATTATTAGATAATATTTGATTTACCGCTATGCCCAGCCGTCTGGCAATCCCTTTAATGCTTGCATTTTGTTCGTAAAGAACCACAATCTGTGTTCTCGAGAAATTATCTATAATTTTAAATTATTGTTTTTAACACAAACACGTATCGTATGCGATAATGCGAAAGGTGAAACAAAACTAGACTCATCTCACGGTAACTTCATTATAGATTAGTAAAATGTATGCGTACTCGTAACTACCCTCAATTAACAGCTATGTTATCTGCGAGTTCATTATTATATCGATTAGACAGAGACAGAATTATAACGCCAAGTAGTTTGATAGTTCATTTGGTTATTAACTACCTAACTGGCTTAGTTCATAGATTAACATGCTTAGTTGGTAAGCGTAAGGTAGCTCGCGGTAATCAAAGCATAGCCAATCGATGATTCGATGGTTCGAATCTCGTCCGAGCATAAACACATTTTTTATTATTCTTAAGGATGTATACCTATAATGTATAATATGTTTGAATTGCAAAGTTGTAGCAAAGTTAATTTTAATACAACTGGGGTACCCAATTGATGCAGCCCACTGTACACTGTTGTTGTACCAATTTCTAAAAATGAAACCGGTGATACTTCGGATTTATTAAATTATAGACTGATTTCATTCACTCCATGACGCACAATTTGGATTTCGATCTGAAAGTGCTATCTTGTGTCTTAAGCAGACTTCAGTATTATAGTCGGAAAACATCCGTTTTTGCGTGCTTTCTCGATCTCTCAAAAGCTTTCGACCTGGTGTCATATGACAAACTATGGCGCAGGCTCGAAGGTGAGACAGATTGCAGTCCGGAAGTTATATCTATTTTTAGGTATTGGTACAACAACCAGAAAAATAGTGTCAGATGGGCGGGTTCCTTCTCGGATGTGTACAGGTTGCAGTGCGGGGTGAGACAGGGTGGACTGACTTCACCGAAGCTCTTACCTGCCGTTTTTGCTTTGTGTTTTTAACTGCTTTTATTTTGTGTGTGTTGTTTTTGTTTCGTTTGTTTTGTTTTGATGTTAAATGTGTGTGTTGAAATATGGATATTATTCTGAAATAAATGTTCATTATTTTTATTATTAAAATATGTATCTATCAAAGTTTATTCAAAGGAATCTTTATTTTTATTTGGTATACTTATTTTCTTGGACTTTTATGTAGACAATAGTAAACAAGTTAGTTACAACTGTACGTATTATCAACGGTACCTCTACTTGATGTCACATCAAGTAGGTAACTACAGTACAACTACACTATATTAATGTTAATCATGCGGTTTTATCGTGTTTAATAACAAGTATAACTTCCTAAGAATGGATAATATTCAGGAATGTACAGCACACAAGTAACTTGGTATTTAGTTAATACTTGCTGAGTTCAGATGTATCGTTAAGTTGATACTGCACTTGGCGTGTGTGTATGGACAGTCGGCCACGCTCAGTGGTAACAGTTGATTAGGCCTGCCTAGCGCAGTGCGGAGTTTCAATGAATACGAGGCCAGAGTGAGCTGGCCTAGCGCAGTGCGGAGTTTCAATAGAATACGAGGCCAGAGTGAGCTAGCCTAGCGCAGTGCGGAGTTTCAATATAATACGAGGCCAGAGTGAGCTGGCCTAGCGCAGTGCGAAGTTTCAATAGAATACGAGGCCAGAGTGAGATAGCCTAGCGCAGTGCGGAGTTTCAATATAATACGAGACCAGAGTGAGCTGGCCTAGCGCAGTGCGGAGTTTCAATAGAATAATACAGGGCCAGAGTGAGCTGGCCTAGCTCAGTGCGGATTTTCAATAGAATACGAGGCCAGATTATACTGTTTTTGTTACCACTGACGTGATGGCGACTAACAAAGAAATAAGTACATTATATAATACAGATAATAGGTTTAATTGAAATAAATTATTGTTTTAATTAGTTTTGTTTTAAGTAGGTAGGGTATTTAAGTAAACAAATCAATAAATAATTTTTGTTTTGCTTCCAGAGCGGTTTTACACAAAGAAGCACGAGTGGGTGTCGGTGAGCGACAACGTGGGCACCGTCGGCATCTCCAGCTATGCGCAGGTTCGTACTCATTACCCAGTACAGCACCAGCATCACTGGGTCAAGATTCCAATCAAAAAGATGTTTAGGATCGATCGGCATTAGTTCGGCTGAGCTCACTAGATAGCGTTGAATGACTACCAAGACCAACTCTGGTAGATGAAATTACTGGCCTGAATAGACAACAACGCACTATACGTATTGGCAACAAACATTTGCATTCCGAATTATGCCACAGTCACTCACAGCTCTCACATCAATAATTTGCGTTCCGATTTAAATATTACGACTATGACAGCAGACATCTGCCAACAATAATGAGGAGCGTTTTCAAAAAGCGATACATCAAGCAAAAACTCAAATTTGTTTTTATTTCGTTTCGTACTCAATTGAGTACGAAGCGAAATAAAAACAAATTTGAGTATTTGAGTGATTTATTTATGGCCCTTCATGGAACCCTATAGGAATACCTATAGGGTTCCATGAAGCACAAATAAATAAACATGAGGCATAAATAAATCACATTATTAAAAAAGAGCGTTTTTAAACGGACGACGCCGTTTGTAAAACGCGGAATCATACAAATTGCCTGCGATATATACCTAGACCACATTTCTTCTTTTACTTTGGGTAGTTTTATAGTTTAGTCTAGCCAGAAACACAATTTCGAAAATGCCAGCCACTTAGTATAAAGATATGATGCACCTTAAAAACAAAACGGCACAACTGTCATCTTTGACAGCGCTCACGGTATTATTATTTTATGACATGGTCGGCGTTATCGCAAGATGGCACATGTCATGACGTCATCTATGACGATTCACGGGACATCGTTATCGCGTTCATGTTAATTCGGAATGGGGCTACATCATCATCATAATCTGCCTAGTCTTTTCCCAACTATGTTGGGGTCGACTTCCAGTCGAACCGGATGCAGCTGAATACCAGTACTTTACATGGAGCGACTGCCTATCTGACCTCCACAACCCAGTTACACCCAGTAACTGGGTTGTGGAGGTCAGATATTCAGAAGATATTCAGGTCAGAATTCGGAACGGGGATAATCACGCACAAATTAAGAGCAATTTATGACAGTCGATGACTGATAGCATTATTTTCGAATACTACAAGCAAACCAGAGGCCCACAAAAAAAAAATACCCTGCGCGAAAGACCAGACCACCTGAACTTTATGTTTTTGGGGTTGCTGAGTCCGAATATGGTGCCAAAATAGCGAAGTTGGTTCGCGTTTTTTCAGAAATCAGCAATAATGCTGAAAATTTAAGTTTTTCGTACAATATGGTTTATGTTGTTAAAAAAACGCGAAATTCCAATGTGCAATGAAATAAATCGTTCCTTCCTCGTGGTCAAACTTAATGGTCAAACTGATTTGACCACGAGGAATTCTGTTCCGGATAGTCAAACTACTTAGTTTAACGAAAAATATCCACCCTTTGTCTACTTGTACAGTCATAAACAAAAATAATTTCCTTCCTCGTGGTCAAACTTGATGGTCAAACTGATTTGACCACGAGGAATTCTGTTCCGGATAGCCAAACTGAGTGGCTATATAAATTAAAACATATTTATATACTTATCGTTTTTAATTACATATTATATACCTATTATTTTAACCGTACTATTAAATTATACAAAAAATGACTCGCTGAATCAATAGAGTCTTTACTTAAAGTTAGAATCACCAATTGATTTCATATTTTCTCATCATAGAGGAAAAATGCTGAAAATATCGGATATTTGTCATTAGTATGACAATACAGCTAGCCGGGTAATAATATTGTACTGAATTTCATTATAATCCGCTGGTCAATAATGTGATTTGAATTTGATGTGGTTTCAAATTCATTCGCATGAAAACTTAAAAAAGACGTAAATCGTTTTGTCTTTATTATATTGCAGAAGGTGTGAAATGTAGAGTAGGTGAATACCTACACTACATTTCACACCTTCTGCAATATCTTTGTCTCTGAGGAGAATTCCTCAGACACAAAGATGTCTTCGTCTTGGGTGAGCTTGAATTCCTCGCTATACTCAAGATTCTAATCTTGGCTCCCTGGCTTTGCACTGGAGTTAACTTTGAAGTTTTGAACTATCGCTACGCTCGGGAGCGTTCGAACTATGTATAACTCTGCGATGTGCTTCAGATTCAATTATAGCGCCCGTGGTACTGCTTTATCTCTTTGATGAATATTCTACTATTACTCTATATGAACATGAATCCATGATTTGATCTCCAGGACGCGCTGGGAGAGGTGGTGTACGTGCAACTGCCAGAGGTGGGCAGAGACATTGCAGCCGGGGACGAGTGCGGGGCACTCGAGAGCGTGAAGGCAGCGAGTGAAGTGTACAGCCCGGTGTCCGGCACGGTGAGATCTATCAATGATTATTTTATCATCATCATCTTTAGTCGACAGACGTTCAGCCATCGTAACAGGTTATATGGGTATTGTGCTTTTTGCATCCAGTGGTTTTACACCGACTATTTTCATATCTTGGTTTATTTATTTATTGGCGATTCGCTCATGCATCATGTTATTGATGCTCCATTGTCGACGGTGACAATTTGTAAAATTACGAGTCTATACTGCATTCAGCATATAATTGCAGCACAGAATTATCTAATATAATTTTTGCCCAATAAATCAGCTACCTTGAGACTCGATGATAGATTTGCTTGAATAGGCAGACCGAGTCAATAACGCGTATCTACTTAAGTAGCATACCTAATGTCCATTGACTCGGTCAGCCATTACTGATGGGTGTGTAAGCTCAGCGATTGTGATTTCTTTAGTTTGGGTCTTGGTGCCACGTTCTTTTATAAATGTCCACTAGGTCTGTGCTACATTTCACGCACAATTTATCATAATATTAAAGTTCTCCTATTACATATTCCAGGTGACAGAGACGAACAAAGACGTAGAATCTAAGCCAGCAATGATCAACAAGTCGTGTTACGAGCAGGGCTGGCTGTTCCGGGTGAAGCTGGCGCAGCCCGAGGAGCTGCAGCAGCTGATGGACCAGGCCGCCTACGACAAGTTCCTGGAGGAGCACTGACCCTCGCGCTTAGATATAGGACCGTATTTATATTGTTGTTGTATTCCGTTGTTACTGATGAGCTTCGTATTCATGAGAAACAAAAGTTGAGAAGCAGTTGCTACACACAGTTTCACGCAACGGCAAATGCTGGGAACAATGTTGGCAACATTTGTTTCCCATGACTACGGGGTACAGCAGATCTGATCCGTAACTCTACTAGATGTGATAATTATGCTCTTATACAAAGTAGTTTTGTCCTGGAGTCTACCCAATCCAATTCAACCTGAATTGTATTTTGGTTGCTGGGAGTTTCTCGACACGAAGTGCTCTCTACCCCTGATGATTATTGTTCTACATAGTTTTAACAAATGCTGTGAAAAACCCTACTCAAGCACTGTATATTGAAGTTTTTAGTGCAGTGATATGTATGTGGGTAACGTTATCTTGTAATGTTTTGTGATAATTAAAGATTTCCTTTTGCTCGTTTTCGTTTTGTTTACTGAGAACATCTAATCCATAATAATTATTATGTAGCAGAAAGTTTTAGCGTTCTTTGTTATTGTGGTATGTAGCTTTGAGGTGTTCCAGCATTTATGCCTAATCGTTGACTTTGGAAAACTGAGTGCAAACTAAATTTCTGAAACTGGGTAGTAGTCATTTTACAGAGCCATTATTAAGCTAACTTCTCTTTAACCGCCTCGATTAAAAGCCAAAGGATCTATATGGACATTGGACAGAATAAGTACCTAATGAGTGGCACCGGTGACTGAAAAGTTGCGAGGAAATCGGTTGTCAAAGTAACAATGTAATGCGAAGAAATGAGGAAAATGTCGTGAGCAGAATATTTTTGAGTATGATTGGGGAAGACCAAGGAAACGATGGATGGAGTGTGTGGAAAACGATATCATCTTGCACACAGTTCATCTTTCGTTTCCTTAGTACAGTCATGTCCAGACAGGATAAAGGGCAAGAGAATGATGGCCTAAACACATTTCATAACAGTTCGCATGATGTAAATTAACATCGAAAAAAAAAACTTTTTTATTTAATCGTTCATAAACATATAAATAAAATGGTTCACTTGAGCGCGGCGGCTCCGGATATGATTTCAATGAGTTCCCTTGTGATGACGGCCTGCCGCGTCCTGTTGAACAGCAGCGTCAGCTTGCGGATCATCTCGGCGGCGTTCTTTGTGGCATTGTCCATGGCCGCCATGCGCGCTGACTGCTCTGACGCCGCGCACTCCTTCAGTGCGTAGTACAGCAGCGCCGCCAGCGTCCACTCCGTGTAGCTCTCCAACATGGCCTCGTCCACATCATCGAATGCTGTCATGTTCGGCGCGTTCTGCGGATCATGTTTGTGTACAACATTACACTAGCTACCTACTGTAAGAACCTTCGGGCGCTCGATTGACGTTAACAGGGTGCTGTTAGTAAATATTAAAGTGCAATTGTTTTGTTAATTGTATTGAAAAAAAACCAGCCAAGTGTGTGTCAGACCACGCACAATGAAGGGTTCCGTAGTTGGAATGATTTCCCAAAAACAAACTTCAAATTGTAGTTAGTGGTATGTTCACCCATGTAACATCGATAATACGTCACGGTCGATTCTCCAACTGCAAATGTAAAGGACAATGAATTCTTATCTAATTATTAGAAAACATGAAGTAATTGAAACATTAAGTTTGTCATGATTATAAAATTACAGTTTTTGTTCAAAGTTTCATCACTTTTGCGTTCTCGAAAATATAGTTTATTTCACCATTGATTTACATATTGAAGATATTGTTACTTTATATAACTTAAAGTGACACAAAAAAGTCAAACGCTACCAAAACACGGCAATAAAACGTCTACGAGTTTCCATGTCCAATGTAGTAGGTACCCAATAATGCTCACGACGCGCCACGCTTACGTGCCAAACTTACGACGCGCCACGCTTAGGTGCCAAACTTACGACGTGACACGCTCACGACGTGCTGAACTTACGACGCGCCACGCTTACGTGCTACGCTTCCGACGCGCTAAGCTCACGACGTGCCAAGCTCCCGACGTGCTCTGCTTACGTGCTACGCTTCCGACGCGCTAAGCTCACGACGTGCCAAGCTCCCGACGTGCTCTGCTTACGTGCTACGCTTCCGACGCGCTAAGCTCACGACGTGCCAAGCTCCCGACGTGCTCTGCTTACGTGCTACGCTTCCGACGCGCTAAGCTCACGACGTGCCAAGCTCCCGACGTGCTCTGCTTACGTGCTACGCTTCCGACGCGCTAAGCTCACGACGTGCCAAGCTCCCGACGTGCTCTGCTTACGTGCTACGCTTCCGACGCGCTAAGCTCACGACGTGCCAAGCTCCCGACGTGCTCTGCTTACGTGCTACGCTTCCGACGCGCTAAGCTCACGACGTGCCAAGCTCCCGACGTGCTAAGCTCACGACGTGCCAAGCTCCCGACGTGCTCTGCTTACGAATGTATGGAACAGCAGATTTTTTTATTGAAGAAAAATGTCAATGTTCATAGCAAGCCCTGAGATCATTCCACAGGTGCATAGTGCCGGCAAGCTTAACGCATTGTCAGTTGAGTGCGCTCACCTCGACCTTCCTCTTGTTGAAGATGGGGATGACCATGAGCTCGTACTTGACGGGCGAGTGGTACTTGTTGTAGTAGATCTCGCCGATGTCGTACTGGTACCCCGCCTCGGTGATGACGGCCGCCATTAGCGACGCGTCCGCGAATGCCGGCGCCAGCCGCCCCACCTGCATCATCACATTCAAACTAGTTTCAGGTCATTTACGCAGGAGTATTAATGTATGTAATGTAATAAGCTTTTTGGTATACAGGCCGGAAAAACTATTAATGTGCACTACACTGCTAATATTCCTTTTTACTGTCTGACTTTTCAAGCTTTTTGCTTACTTATGAGAGTAGTGTAAAAGAATTGACTACTCAGCACTTTCACAATATTACTGTAATGCTATTCTGTAAAAATCTCATCGTGAAAACTTAGGTGAAGTGACCTTAAACTGAGCTGTCAATAGTGTCGATCCCTAGCATCAGGTGAAACGACAGCTCACTTTAAGCTCACTTCACCTAAGTTATCGCACGGTGATCATTTTACAGAATAGCACCGCTGCTTATAAGTAGTTGCAAGTTAGTGGCCTGACCCCTAAATAGCTTGTTCGTCTGTACATACATACGATCTGATACGATGTGAACTCGCCGTCAATGTTAGGTTGTTACCATAGACTTGCAGTAGACCATCGTACAATGAATGATCCTTTGGTCAATAGTATAAATCTCTTACAGACAACCTTAAGTCAAGTAAGCACCACCAAAGTGTAACATGGAGGTTGGAGAGCAAAGAGATCTGCTCTGGTCGTACTAGCTGGACGCAGGCAGAGTCTATTCCGCAGATGGTTCAAATTTGAAAACAGACGTTAAAGCCAATGCTGGTAAAGCAAAGTAAAATGTGAGTGTTCTATAGGTAGTACACCTTTGCCTAGACCATCGCGATATTATGTTATGTTATTTAGTACCTATTTAAATCATCTTCAGTAAAGAAAAAAGAAACACGCATCTTGAACAAGCACTCTTTTGGCTCCTACTCTGTGTTCAGCTAGGTTGCTCTATCTTCAATTCTTTATGCTACAATCATAATAATTGTGTCAATAACCGGACCACTGAATACATCAACTATAAGTGAGGGCGACCACGAGCGAGTTAGTTGCGCAGCAACTTTTTTGGTCAATGTCGCTGTCTTCTCGCCGAGATTTGAACGATGCGCACACGGGAGCGACAGCAACACTACTTTTTAGGGTTCCGTAGTCAACAAGGAACCCTTATAGTTTCGCTATGTCCATCTGTCCATCCGTCCGCAGCTTAGTTCAGAGACTCGTAGTACTTACTAGAAAGCTATAATTTGGAATTAATATACATATTAATCACGCCGACAAAGTGCTAAAATAAAATCATGAAAAAAAAAGTTCTAGGGTACCTCCTTTACATGTAAAGTGGGGTTGTTATTTGACGTGAATACGTCTTTAAAATTGCTTCCATAGTGGGAGGCAAGTCAAAAAAACCAATGATAACAAAATCGGGGGATACAGTTTGGTGTTGCAGCTTCATATCTATTATCTCCATCCTAAAATCAATTACACCATTGGATAGCTAAAGGGTCAAAAAATTAATTATGTCAAGTGAGGACTGTGACGCATCGCGCGCGTTGGTGGGAGATGCGCCGCCATTTTGAGGTCATTTTGCTGCGTATCAAGATTTCCACTTAGTATAAACTTATGACTCGGAAAAACTACGACATTCGTTTAAGTTTAAATCGTCAGCTCTCGTCAACATCTATCTATTGTATACAAAACATTAGTGTAAAATAGTGACAGTGAATATCATGTGTTAAAATAAAAATATGTAATATCAAAAATTTATTATGTATACGCATCAAAAAGTCAAGTCCAAATACAGAGATCGTATACGGTTGGAAAGGGCTCCTCAAGAGCAATCGAGTGGTACCTACCAATAAAAGACCATATGACCGAGTCTAGCAGTATCGGGAACGTAAAAGAATGAAGGCGACCAAGTGGATCAACCCCGTTACGTAAACGTATTCACGTGTAACACACCGCCGTGTCCATGACACAGCCACATCCCATTTTTTGGACCAAATGGTGCCTGTGTTCAGGCCGCGGCCATGATTTATCGGCCATAATGTAGAAGATCGTGATTTTTTTCTCATCTTCCCCATGGTTTGGGGTATCGTTGGATAAGTCTTTCAAAAATATTGCGGGTTTATGAAAGACATTTTTCGATTCAGGAATCCGTTTGTGAAATATTAACCTTTAAAGTGCTAATTTTTGTTAGAGTCAGTGTCCCCCCCCCTTGCCAGCAAAATGGTTGCTTATAAATGTGAAACAAGTTTACGAGTAATTGTCAACCAACTACAACAACAACAACAACTTAAGTGGCAGTGGACGGACGGGCGACAGTTGCGTCCAAACTCACGGATAAAAATATCTCCGCCAGCTATCGCATCGCTACATGCGCGCACTTTCATACAAACCCGTATTCTGCATTCGCGATTTATTTGCCAAAAATGTGAACAAATATGAATTTATGGAAAAATTATTTTAAATCCTACACAATAAAGTTCAGCTTACGCTACAACTTCAAAAATTTTTATAACTTTTTCAATAGTGCTAGTAACGTCATTCTGAGCACACACTTAATATTGATTAAAATAAAGTTAGTTTAGTTTAGTTTGAGTTTAGTTTTATAAAAAACGTTGCCCCACACTAAGAATTACTCCTGTATCGTGGGTGCGTTTACAAACATTTAAATTCACATACACAAACAGCCAGACCCGGGACAACTACCTGTAGGCAATACAAATATTTGTTCCGTGCGGGAATCGAACCCGCGACACGCAGCGCAGCAGTCGATCGCTCAGTCACTGCGCCAACCGTGTCGTTGATATTTGTTTAACTTGAAATAATATTAATTTGAAGTATAAGTTTAAATAGACTTTAGACTTGATGATAGAGACAAATTAGTTGCGGAGACAAAAGTGGTTCGTGCGCAATAATTATATAATAATTATATTGCGCTCCTTATATAATTACCTATACTCCATTTTATACAACTAGTTGTCCCGACAGATGTTGTCTTTTTCATACAAAAATCCCATAGAAACAAGAGCGAGTGGGACTCGCGCACCGAGGGTTCCGTACCGTACCATCATATGTTTTTAAATTTTCATCGACGAGGCCTATATTTGTTAGAGAATTTTAACACTGTGCATTGCGGTGTAGAATAATGCAGTTTTATGTCAGCGCCATCTCTTGACTGATAGTGGAACTAATTTAACTTTTGTTGATGATTTCTGAAAAAGTGTGCTATTTAGAGACTTCGTTTTATTTTTCCTGTAGGTAATCTTTACATTATAAACTTCTAACACTTAGAATAATTTCAGATTTTTCACTTTGCAAACTACGGAGATAAGGGCCATTTTTTTAAATTTTTCATCAAAAGTCGAAAACAAAGCGGCCTAAAAAAAATGTTTGAGAATGTGGAAACTGCGTTCTTTCATAATATGATACCGCACAGGCCCTACTTAGTAGCCCCACTTCGAATTTTTCAGACCCCCTTTCAGTCCCTGTTGCAAAAAATATACATATATTTTTATTTCTTTCTTATTTGTAAAACAGTTGGGCCAACGTCATCTAATACTATTCCAAATTTCAAGTTGATAGTATTAGTAGTTCTTGAGATATCCAGCTGTGACAGACAGACAGACAGACTGAGTCTCACCATAAGGGTTCCGTTTTAACATTTTGGTACGCAACCCTAAAAAGCACTTTCGATTTTCTAATTTTCCGGGTAACTATTCCAATTTTTATTTACCTAAAAACAAAAATAATAATAATAAATCTGTATAGTTTTAGTTAACTTAGAATTTAATTTTAATTTTGTTATTTATTTAAGGAAATGAAATGAAAAAAAAAACAAAAAAATGAAAAAAAAGCCTAAAAACCATATTAGAATTTAACAAACATGAGAAAAAACCAAATTGTTCAAGCCATTCTCAAGTTGAGCTTACAAACGCTTACATAAATAAAATTTAAATGCTTATCATTAATTCTTTATTTACTTAGTAGAAAAAGAAGATAATACTCAGGTACTTAGGTACTTTATTACGTTATGGCTTAATTTCACTGTCATTATAATTTGTATCTTCAGTAAACTGAACAAGAGTACTGACTGAGTCACAGCTTTATATGACTAGAGAGAGGATGATTCAAATACCCACTAGTGTCTCCATATAGGTAGCTCGAGGCCCTTATTTATAATGTCAACAGGAAGAATTTGCGTAACAGTCATCTTTAAATGATTGGTCCAAGTAATGTATGAGCAGCGTACAGCGTACAGGTCGCGCAGACCATGTAGCCGGAGAGCAGACGACGCGAAGGTACCTACCGCAAATACGTCGGATACCTACGAATCGTTTCTAAACAAAATGGATCCCGACGTAAATGGGGCTAAAAACTAAATTATTCGATTTGTTCGACAGTTGGGAAAAGAGCATGAATAATGTGAATATTATTGTATTTGTCACAATATTTCCGAAAGCAAGCAACGGCAACGCAGCGCTTCAAGAATTGCAAAGATACCATTGTGTGTGAGGCGGACTTAGTAATTAACACCTTTTTAGACTTATAATATCATTGGTAATTAATGGTGTAAGGGTGCTAAACACAAGTTCGGCCATGATTTGGCACAGCCTGGTTATAAAATTGAATATATAGGTACCTACGTTCGGGAAAAAACCGCTCGGCTTAACTCAATTTGTACCGAACCGACCGGAACATTATTCAGCCCGAGTAAATGTCGATCGGTACGAGCCGAAAGAAAGCTGAATACTTATGTGTAGAAAGTAATTGCTTCGGGTCAGTTTTGTTGTATAACAAATACTGCTGAATCGAATGTGAAGAATCCAACATGTGTAGGTACAGCACCACTTACTAGATACCTATTAAGAGGCTACGTGAGTAGGTGCCGAATGTACGCACATCTTTGACGCTCACGAGCATGTTGGGCGCGTAGATGCGGCGCAGGATGAGCCGCGCCTTGTCGCCGATGCACACCAGCTTGTGGTTGGGGCCCTCGGCTCCGCGTGTGTCCAAGTCCCTCTTGATGCGCCGCGCCACGCCGCTGTGCACGCCGCCGCATAGACCTGGGGTGCTACACAGGTTATGCAAGCTCCTCTGTTTCACAATAGGATAGGAATGTACATTGTACAAGTTTCTTTATGATAGTGGACTAGTAAACTAATCAGTTATTTAGGTATTCTCAAAAACGATGAGTAAACAAATAAGCGAAACCTCTTGAAGCAGACTGCATGATGTCCCAAATGTATCTATGACCACCTATATTTTAGAGGGTTGTAGGTACGTTATTTTATAGACAACAGTTTTATAGAATTTCGTCATTTTTTTCTTATATTTTCATTTCATAGAATAGGTAATCAAAAAAATTAAATCATACATTTTTGTTACAAATTAAATTTAATATTTCGGTATTCATATCATAGAATAACAAATCAAATGTTCTTAATCCTCATTGTTTAGTTAATATAAAACTTATTACTAAGAAAAACATTTTATCGAATGACAGTTTCTAAACGTTTCAATTCATACGTTTCACAAAATGCGGCAAAAACAATGCGGGTAAATTCTAGTCAAGCAGGAAAACAATCTTGTTATTCTCATTAAGGGGCTTACATGACCTAAAGCGCGGTCACTGTCGGACTGCATAAAAAGAAAGAGAAGCGCGATGACACAACGCTGATATATAATTTATTGCAAAATATGAAGCAATGGTCTATTTACGAAAAATATATTGTTTGGACTAAAAAATTAAAACACTAGTGCTTTAGTTTGTTGCTTGTAGAATAATCTGACAAAAAATCAGAAAGATTGTACTTATGCATATTAGTATAGTTTTTATTGTAAAAAGAATGTTTTTAGAGGTGTATCTTCATGATTTTTTCTATCGTATTAAATTAGTTTTCAACTCACTATCATGAGATAGTGAGTTGAAAACTAATTGAGACACAACACAGTTGAGAAAAGGCTAGGCAGATGATGACATCTGCCTAGCCTTTTCTCAACTGTGTTGGGGTCGGCTTCCAGTCTAACCGGATACAACTGAATACCAGTATTTTACATGGAGTGACTGCCTGTCTGACCTCCACAACCCAATTACTGGGTAATACGATACCCCTTGAAAAGACTCGTTTTCAGACTTTCGGGCTTCTGACTACCTACCCGTAACGACTGTCAAAGATCCACGAATGACAGCCGGGACCAACGGCTTAACGTGCTTTCCGAGGCACGGAGGGGTCACGGTATGTAAAAATGGTCACCCATCCATAGACCAACCGCGGCAAGCTTAGCTTAACCTGATCTATCGACCTGTGCGGCTGTTATTATTTAGCCACGGGCCCCTCTTTTCAACACACTATCTACCTAGCATATATCCTGAAGAATATCATATATTTTTCTGATTTTGTTTACTGTAGTCGATCATAAACTTTTATTGCTTCTAAATCTTGCGTTTAGGTCCTGTAATCCCCTTAATAGAGACTTCATATTATGCACGGCATTCTTAAATTATACAATGATGTTTAAAAAGTTAACCAATTGTTTTTAATAATAAATAAGTAGTAAGGTAGTCGACGGAGCCCGCTTGGAGCCCTATTTCTGTCTACAGAGTTTAAAGGAACCTAACACGAAGGCGATGGCGGGGGCTCGTTCACTCGCTTTGCTCGGTCACTCAAGCCCCCGTCATCCCCTTCGAATCTAACCGGACCGAGTCGGGGTGCCCAAAGTTCGGGACTTGGGGCACCCCGACTCGGACAGGTTCGCTCGATCTTGCATCCTAAGTTTTCAAGGTCAATCTTGTATTTCTGGGAATGGTCTAGCATAACCTCAATTTTTCGTCGTCGTTTAATTTTCGTTGAAATAAAATACCATGGAAAAATACACCGAACAAACAATATTCGTTAAAAATAATTGCACTGTTTGTTAAATAAAAAAACGTGATTATAAAATTAATTGAATTGTATATTTTTCATTCAAGTAAATAGTCGTTGAAACAATATAATATTCGAAATAAAAATACAAGGACCCAAATATTATATGATACGTTTTCCGCGAAACGAAATTCTATGAAATTTCTGTTTGCGAAACACGGGAACACCATTTTAGAGTCATTATGATTTTATTTCTGTAAATAGGTTTTTACAAACACTTTTGCACGTCAATATAACATCTCACCTTTCGTTAGGTATATCTGTGGCCCATTCACCTTACCATCAGGAATGAATATGAAAGTGAATGAATAATGGTTTATTATTTTAACAAGTAAACCTTCCAAAACTAGTGATTGGAGCCACCTTTTAAGCAAATTAGCCTGTGTTAGGAGACTCCGCTCTTCCATAACTTAATAAGTATCATTTAGGTACTTGTTTTATGCATAAAAGCTTTTTTACAAAAAAAAAAGAACCGACTTCCAAATCTTCCGAAATTACAGTTATTTTTCACTGTAGTGATTTGGAAGTCGGTTGTTTTTTTTTAAGTTTTACTTATCCTACACAAATTCGTATAACACTACTTGCTATGTAAATATCAGTGACAGGAAGTCATTATAACATCATCAATATAAACTAAGTGGCAAAAATACGTATTATATAACTCAAAACATCCCAATAGCCCAGTCAAATTAGTCCTTAAAATAGAGGTAAGGTTACAATAATTCCCATAGAGCTAAAAATTGGTATGAATGTTCAGAATACTATTATAAATGAATTGTGAAAAGTCCCCATCAATCCCCCTTGTGCAAATTTTTTTATTGATGATGAAAGTTTGCAAAAATTGGTTTTTCGCGTTTTTCAGCTAAACGGTGAGTTTTACAGCAAAAATAGTTCAGACAAAAATTGTAAATCATCCGATTTTCTACAAAAAATGTATCCACACTTTTTTTCATATTTATTGCCATTTCCGTGATATAGCGGTTGAAAGAATTGAAAAAAATATTTTATTCGTAATATGCACGTTAATGTATGTACTTTTATATACATTTTTGAACCGTTATACGAGTTAACATATGAGTCCCTGTCTTTTTTTTTTTTTTTTGTTTAGCCTGCGCTGTCCCACTCATGGGCAAAGGCCTCCCTCCACTCCTTCCATCTTTCGCGAGCCCGCGCGTCCTCCTTCTATCCCCGCCTCACTGTCTTATACATACAAAATACCAGAAATCTGTAAAAATTCATGTGCAGTGTCGAAAAAATTATACTCGAAAAAGTAGCATTGATACCGTGCACATGAATTTTTACAGATGTCTGGTATTTTGTATGTATAAGACAGTGAGGCGGGGTCGCGGCAGACCACGTAGGAGATGGCGGGACGAGCTGGATAGGTTCCATCAAAACTGGAAGGAGGACGCGCGGGCTCGCGAATGATGGAAGGAGTGGATGGAGGCCTTTGCCCATGAGTGGGACGCAGGCTAAACAAAAAAAAAAAAAAAAAAAAAGACAGGGACTCATATGTTTACTCGTATAACGGTTCAAAAATGTATATAAAAGTACATTAACGTGCATATTACGAATAAAATATTTTTTCAATTCTTTCAACCGCTATATCACGGAAATGGCAATAATTATGAAAAAAAGTGTGGATACATTTTTTGTAGAGAATCGGATGATCTACAATTTTTTTCTGAACTATTTTTGCTGTAAAACTCACCGTTTAGCTGAAAAACGCGAAAAACCTATTTTTGCAAACTTTCACCATCAATAAAAAATTTTGCACAAGGGGGATTCATGGGGACTTTTCACAATTCATTTATAATACTATTCTGAACATTCATACCAATTTTTAGCTCTATGGGAATTATTGTAACCTTCAAAGTCTAATTTGACTGGACTACAACCAAAGTTAATAAAATTTATATGGGACCACCCCTGAGGCATACCCTATCCATTAAAAAGATATTTTTAAATCGATTTACAATTGCCGGAGATATCGCGTAACAAACATACAGTCGAATTATGAACCTCCTCTTTTTTGAAATCGGTTAAAAACTAAAAAGAATAATAATACAAAAAAAAAATAAGTATAAAGTGTACTTGCAGGAGAAGTTTTTAGCATGTGTAGTGCGCATGAGTGGCGGCCATGCACCGCCGAGCGGGCGGCTGCACGCGCTCGCGGCGCTTAGCGGCTATCACTCGCTGAGGCCAAAGATGACGCGAGCAGGAGTTACAGATAGGCAGTTAGCGCTCAGTTATTCCCCCATAATGACTGGCCATTATTTGAATGTTCACACATTCAATGCATTCTCGTGTGCTTCATACTTGTAAGACGAACACACGAGACAGTGCAGTGTACAGAGTGCGGCTACGGCGCCTGGGCTTAAGTTAAATTTTAACTGAAACCAAATGAAATTGATATAGCCAATAGCCACTGCGCAAAACATCAATACAAAAAGTACTTAAACCTACTTATTTGTTTTGGTAGCATGTGACAACTGACCGGCTATTGCGTTCTAACACTCCTCATTTCGAGGACATGATGACAGACCATTGATGTAAACTTGAACTTTATTGCAGCAGACCACTCGATGACTCGGCCCAATCACTTATTATAAACAAGTAATCAACGCGCAATTTTAATGACTAGCATTTAAAATACGCTCCGGTTTCCGGCCAACCAGCGTGGCAGACCTGCCTAATGGGTATATTTAACAACACTGAGAGTGGAAAATTTTATACTCCTTTGGTAATTGGATTTCAAAGACATTAAATCCTAAAGGATCTGGAAGGATTCGCCAATTATTGTCCGATGGCGTTAGTTTCTTAGGGAGTCAGGCAGGGCAAAGCTCTGGCGCCATGTGTTAGGAGGATGGGGAATCATCGGAAGGGAATGAAGCAACTTACTGTTGCTTCATATCTATCCGGAAAACAATTGATGATTTTCTAAAAATGAAATGTTTGACAAAAGCGTAGGTATAAAACGATAGCCGTACAGGCATCGTTAGTCGCGGCCATAATCGGAACTAATGCCGCCATCTTATTTTTCCAATAAAACTCACAAAACAATTACTGTTTACCAACAACGCCCGCCCTCCCACTATCAATGTTCTCAAGCTCCAAGAGATCCTTGTAGCACTGCAGTAAGTACGCATATAATGTTGCGAAGTTATTTAGGCATGGTCGTCGGTCGATGCGCCGTGATCTGGCGATAACCCCTCCAGAGCCGAACCGTGCGTATCTCGGAGTTGCGCGGGCGCACGCCGCCGTCTCACGTCTTGCCTTATCACTCCACTTGTTTATTCTTTTGCTCCAATTTGGGTGGTATTGACATTTATAAGTAAATGACGCTGTTACATTGTGTTATCATTGAACAATCTGGGAGGGGATGGTCAATAGCCGTTTGCACATCACATTGAAAATCGGTTAGCTACTAGTTTTGAGATAAAGTATGTTATAAGTACAACGAACAGCTATTTCGAGACAGAGACAGCTATTTTTAGAATCAAAGCAAATAAAATGCAGCGCCGCATTGATCTAAAATTTAAAAAAAGGTTATCTTAGTCAAGACTCTTGACTGACTTTTTAGATTAATAAAGTAGGTCGGTCCAGATGCAGCTTTTTCAGAAGCAACACAGCAACGTAATGCGACGCGACTTTCGAGCACAACAACACCTTCAAGCACAACAACACCTTCGAGCACAACAACAGATAGCGTCACCACTGACGCAATAACTTCGCATCTTCCGAAAAAGAAAAATTAATCTTTTTGCAATGCCGAACTTCAAACTATACCCAAGAGTCTCTTAACTACCTGGCAATGACCTTTTGGAATCCAGTCCTAATCTTTTCATCATATTCGACAATTTACTCGTATCTTGAAAATAGCAACAATACTGCTTATTGTATTTGTGATCACTTTTCCTATGTAACAACTGTTCGTACCTCTATCAGAAGTCATGGCGATGTAGATCCTCTTGAGTTTCTTCTCCATCTCTTTTTGCTCCGGCTTCAGCTCAGGTAGTGGCGCGGCCTCTGCTGCGGGGTCCATCTTCCCCTTCATATCGTCCTTCTTAACGTCCACTGCTCCTTTCACGAGCTGGGACATCTCGTAGAACTTACGCGGACCGTACCCGAACGGCCGAGCCGCTTGCAAGTCGCGCTCCGCTCTTGTGAACCTGGGTTATTGAGTACTCTAAGTATGTATGTTTATTAGCGGGCTATGTCTACAGCTAAGAGGGTCTAACTTTCTTTTTACCACAACAACTAAGTTATCATAATTTGGTATCAACTGCTGTTGTCGGTTTGCTTCACCTGGTAGTAGCATTAGTGATTGCAATTTAGAAAGCGTTACTCCACAACTTGGCATTAGATATTACTTATTTGCAGGTCGATTCAAGGTTTTCTCGTTTATTCCAAGGGGACCTACTTGCTGGCTGACACCATCTTCATGGTTTTGGTGATCTTCTGAATGTTCTTAATCGACTTAAGTCGTATCTGTACCTGCTTCAAAATCACCATCGTGAGGATACAATCGACAAAGATTGCGTTAGTATCTATTACTTATTTACAATAATTATTCATTAGCAAGTCAGCATCAGACTTTCAAAATAATGACAATCTTATGTCAATCTCGACATAAATACATATGTAGATAACTATGCCAAGACCGTTGCAAACGTTTCAGTCAGCCGGACTCCTTGGACGATCTACAGATTTATTATTTCAATACATTATTTTATTATTCGTCGTTAATTTAAAGTAACTGAGTAGTTGTGTGAAACAGGTTAGCGGGGGTACCTTGTTGTTCCACAAAAATATCTTCAACACTATAAACACTTTTAAGGCATTAAGAAGCGATATTTTATTTGCTTAACAATGTCGAAGCATTTCTGTAGCCTTGCGGAAACGGAAATAAAGTGCACTTCCTTTCGCAATAGTCTCCATACCTCTACGTGGGCAAAAACGAAGGCATTTTATATATAACTCGTTTGTAGAATTGACTTTAGTTAATAACAATCAAACCTGTGCTGAGAGAGGTCAGCTCCTGTGTTCTTACTGAAAGTATTATAAGAGGTAAGAACTGTTTCTGACTGAATTTAATTAATTAAATATCGCTTGATGGAGGCGTTAGTCAATTTTGTGTCAGCAAAGACCATCTATTATTTATTTTTGGCTTAAGTATAAATACTGAGTTTCGAGTTAATTCGCGTTAAAATTCTTCCATACTAATCTCCAATCTCCCTTCAGGGGCTAGTTTAGAAGAATAAAAAATGTCACACTTCATAATTTACTTAGATAAATATTCGTGCACAAGTTTTAAGGTTATTAACTTAAGGAATAAGGTTTCTCATACAAACAAAATCCCCCCTTTTCACCCGCTTAAAGGTTGAATTTCCAAAAACCCCTTCTTAGTGAATACCTACTCTTCACAAAGAACTCACCCTCCAAAATTCATGTGTCTTGGACCAGCGGTTTAGGCTGTGCGTTGATATATTAGTCAGTCAGGACTTTGAATTTTATAATATAACTAGGTTACAGCGGGTCATAGCAGTACACACTGTGTGAAAATTTCAAGTGTCTACATAATACGCTTCAAAAGATACAGCCGTGTGACAGATGGACGGACGGACAGCGGAGCCTTAGTAATAGGGTCCCGTTGGCACCCTTTGGGTACCAAACTTTAAAAATGTGTACCTACATGAAACGCCATAATTCGACATTTATAAAAGCATTTTTGCAATGACTCGAAAATAATTTGCTTACACTACACACAGTTTCTGAAAGACTGCTTAATACAAAAAAAAATACAAAGAGTCAGAGTAGCCTCGAAGTAAAAAATTGCATGTCAGTATATTAGGTTGTATGTTAATCAACATCATGTAAGTGACCGCGACCGTAACAATCATGTAAGTGTTCCTTAAGCGTTTTAAGAGATACAATTCCCCAATAGATAAATTCGTGGTTTTAAGAACCGGGGGGTTAATCTTCACCCGGAAGGGGCTGGGGTTTCGGTGAAACGTTTCAGTCATAAATCATCATATTATCAGCTACACTGTTATCTTGCTACTTGCAGGCCCCTTATCACTAGGATTTAGTCAAGTCAAACTTCTAGATGAGGGTTATAACCTCTCGAAAACATAATACGTTATCATCCTTATCTTACGTAGGGAATTTACGTTATAAATAGAAACAGAAAAAAAGTAGCGAGTCATTCCTTTTTTCGTCGAAGATCCTTATAAACCAGTTTAACCATACGGCATTTGTTATTGAAAATAAAATAAATAAACGTTTAATTCACTTATGCTTATGTATGTTTAAGATATTATAAAGATAACTTATCTGGAACGAGCGCCTCTGACCTCAGGAGGCGCAAATTATTTCTATATCATTACACTTTATCAATGAACATCCTACTGACTGTCGCTTCATCAAGATCAATCATTCAGAGCATACCTTCTCCACGAGGTACTGTAACTTCCAACATATTATGGAGAGACGCATGATCGTGTTAGGAGGAAGTTGCATTACCTCGTGGAGAAGGTATTATGCACAGTTATAATCCGCGCGCGATCAGAATGGGATGCTACCTTTTGGAACTGAGACGCGCGGTCCGCTGTCCAGCCGTTATTAAACGTATTACAACCATGAAACATTTTTGTGAATATTCATAACCTTAAGATAGATCGTAGAAATAACTAATTTATAATTAATATTCAGTTCTTTTTAGCTAACGCTTCTCGAGAACTGTCATTTTCGATTTACTTTGACAAGGTTCCATCCCATTCTCATCGCGCGCGGATTATACACAACATTAAAAGAACATAGCCAGTATATCCCTACACTTAATTTAAAACACCTACCTCAAGATTGTTGTCCCGTCGCCGTTTTTTCCTCAAACAATAATGTTTTTGCTCGAATAACTGGTACGGTAACATAGTATTAACTGCCGGCAAAAACAACATGTTTGACATTAACCCAACCGGGTAATTGATCCAATAAATAATATCGCGAGCAATGGCGACGTAGTGACAAGTACGGCGAAGTGCTGCGAGCTTGTGTGAGACAAGGCCAGGCCGACCTTCACGTGACGGGTGTAGAGCAATAAATTGTTAAGGTTGCAAATAATAAAAAAGTCCCATACGCAACACCGCGACCATATTGCATCTATAGACGAACTTCTTATCAACACGTTGAGCTGAAGCAAACTGCGCTCGGTGGGTTGGATGTTATTTCCCTGTCCGCGAAGCAAATATATCTATCTATCCTATAAATATAAAAGGAGAAACTGACTGACATATCAATGCACAGCCGAAACTACTGGGACTAGGAATGTAAAATATTGCACACGGCTTCCTTTTTTTATGTAGGGGAGCACTAAGAAGGGGTTTTTTGAAATTCAACCTTTAAGGGGGGTGAAAAGGGAGGAGGTTTGTTTCTGTGATAATCTTATTCCTTGAGTTAAGTAATAAATTTAAACTTGGCACGAATACGCAAAGCAAATTATGAAGTTTGTCATTTTCTTGTTTTTCTAAACTAAGGGGTAGTTTTTAAAGGGGATGAGGGGGTGTCAAAATTTGTATGGAATAATTTTAACGCGCAGTTCGATTAACTCGAATCTCAGTAGATATTTATACTTAAGGTGCCACTAGTCGTTTTTTTTCCATACAAATTTCGGGAGAGTTGTTTAATTTTGTCTTATTATTAATTTTGTCTGTACGGAAACAGAATAGTAAAATAAAAAGCCATCAAAAAGTTACGATCCAACAAAGATTCGTTTTTCTTGCTATTTTTAATGTAACTTTGGGTGTTATAAAGTAATAAAAGAACGGTAAAATCTTCAAAAAAAAGTCGGTACCGAAAAAGCTCAGTTATCGAAGAGTTCAATAAACTTTATTTGTTATTGATTTATGCAATCAATTATTCATAAAACTCGATTTTCCGAAGCACTTTTGGAATTTTTTACGCGCCTTTCAGTTCAGAACGGTGTTTCTGTGCGTGAGAACTAGACGTTCTGCATGTAGACTAGCGTCTAACTGCTCATCACTGATACCTAATAAATCTGTCGGACACGAAGCCAGGTGAGACAGCGTGCTTTTTGGCCATAACCACCAGTGAGTACAAACTCGCCACTAGTTCCGCCTCATCAGGGTTTTTCGAAATAATAAAATAAAAAATAATAACGGGGTGAAAAGGTGTAGTTTATTTTCCAGGGATTTTACTACGTGGCTTGATTTACTAAACAATTGGTATAAATAATTGTTGACGATTCTACGTCGACTGCTTAGCTGCAGGAGCGAATAAATAAAAAGCGTGGACTCTAGTGTAATACACGAATACAAGTTGTTTAAAACAAACGCAGCGCCTTTCTCGTGGTAAGACTTGAAGTGAAGCAACGCTCGGAGCCGGAGGACGTGCTAGCGCGCCCGCGCCGCCTGTGAGCCCCTCAGCCGCCGCCGTCGCCCGATGCTGATGCCGCAGCCCGCGCGTCCCCTCAGCCACCGCGCGCCTCCAATCGTAGGCATGCCATGCATAGACAATAATCTTTGAGTCAAATTATGGAAAAATCCCAATCGATTTTTTGAAATTCTACCCCAGTGGGGGTGAAAAGGCGGGATACAGTTAATATGATAAATCTTATTCCTTTGGTTAAGAAACTTGGCAATATTTGCCTCATTAAATACCCGCTGTCGGATTAACTCGAAACTCGGTACTTACTAAATACTAAAAATAAAAAAGGTGATTTAAGGTTTTTCAAAAATCGACTCCTACCGGGGTGGAAAACGAAAAGGGTAATAAAGTTTAAGGGGTAGGTTTTACTGCTTGCTTCCATTAACTCGAAAATGGGTATAAATAATCTTTAAGTTATAGGTACAATGCAAACGTACCAAACGCTTTTTTAAAAACAAGTCTTCTCGTGATGAAAAGGGAGGACAGTTTATTTTAAAAATCTTAGTGTGGCCTCTTAACTTAAAAACTGGCCCGAATACTTATTTCTCTAAATAAATTATAAAGATCGTAAACATTAATTTTCGAAAACTACCTTGCAAGAAGAAGTGAAGAGGGTGTTAAATGTTTTTGAGGAAAGTACGAAAGCCACGCGTACGAAGTCGCGGGCAAAGTGCTAGTAGGTACATAGGTAATACGGGCTGGTGTTCGCAACTCCACGTCAATGCGCGTATTTTGCGTACGGTAGTAGGTAGGTACATAAATATAAGCCGTGTTCCCGATCCTTTGATGAAAGGGGGACACGGCATCGGGAACACGGCCTTATTCCGGGAAGGAATTTTCAAACATCCTTCCTTATTACTCATTTCTGTTATTTATGGTATTCTTGTGCAAAACTTCATCCTTCCAACCCAGCGGTTTAGGTTGTGTGTTGTCTGTCATTCAATGAATGCTAGTTTTATATTCCGTAAGGTAATATTGGGCAGAAAATTCTTTTCTCTTGCTCCTTTTGGACCATCGAACTTGATCTAATTCAATTATCCAAGTGGACAGTTTGTTATTACTCACCTGATGCTTCTCTGCGGGCTTACAATATATTTCCCAATGCATCGTTAAAGTCTGAAAACTGCAAGCAACAACATGTACATGAGTTTGTTTTCTTCGATGTCAGCATATTTTTGTTCAGTTTATAGTTCACATGCCTCCACAACATGTCTTGTGGAACCAAGCAGTAGCATACGCATTTCGTCACCAAGTATCATTGCGTTAACTGTTTTATTAGTTATCATTAAAATACCACATCCACTGCGCCGGCGCGGGGTCGATGGTGCGTGTCGTGACGTCACGCGCGCCTCATAAAAGCTGCGCGCGCGCCGCTCGCGATTGTTTACACGCGCAGCATTAGCGCCGCCTCCAGTGCTGCCCCGGTCTCTCGAAGCAACATGATGAGCATACGGTCTGACAACACCGAGGAGGTGAAGCTCTCCTCGTCACCCCCCGATCAGGTTAGTGAGGAAACGTCACATGGTTTTGAAAAAACTAAATATTTTTCATAGGTTTTCAAAGGCTAAAATGTTATATTTCATTCAAAAATTATCGTTTTATTTATGTGTACATAATATGATTCACAAATGTTTACTCAATTGAATGCAAGCTTGCGAAAAGGAATAAGTCATTAATTAATTAATTAACTTCTATAGCTGTTTGCTTATTTGTGTTCTAATAAGCCGACTGTTAACGGAACAGAAGCTTTGGCTCAGCGAATTAAATTATGTAAACGCTGGTCCGGTTGGCAATGTTCAAATACAAGCATTAGGTTCCAGCACAGGTCCCTAAGTGGCGAATTTATTCAGTTCAAATACACAAAGACTTCATTTTGATTATTTATGAAGTACAATAATTAAGAAGTAGATCGAATAACATAAATGTTACTGCAATATATCTACACAAATACAAATGACTCAGAAAGGGTCGTATTTCTACCTGCAGAGTTAGATCCTACCAATTCTTTTAAACACATAAGCCTGTTCCAAAAGTATCTGTAGAGAGGGTTAACAAACTGTTCAGGTTAAATTCTTACGCAATCCGTCACTAAAGGGAGTATATTCAAGTGGGATCCAAGTGTTTAGAAGGTTTCAACTTTATCTCACCTTTTTGTTCCAATAATTATATTATTGATCGAAGAATCATTAAAATAAATTAAGGGTATAAAATTTATCTCTATTGTCAAGTGAAAAACATCTTTAGGGTGAATAAAAATTAAAGTTTTAACCCCCTTATTAATAAACGTTGTATAGCGTCTGTATAGTTACACAACGCTTTGTCTTCTTCTTTCGAAAGTCAAATTACCAAATTACTGACGACTGAAAGAGAGAAATCGGTGTGTAACTATTCATCTGATATAAGACGTTTATTAGTAAGGGGGTTATTAGGTTACTATATTCAAATAATCAGAAACCACAAATTGGCACCCACAGGTACATTATCATTTGCTTAAATCTTAATCTGATGTTTTTAGAGAACGGATCATTAGGTACCTCCATTATTTATTTTACTCTTCCTTTTGACTGTTTTGGGCCTATTTACTTTTTAGATTTACTTCCTTTCATTCCATTTTTTAAGCTTGCCGTAATTCAATATTACATACATAATTACCTGTCCATTTACCACTCCCTCGGTTCTATATCGCCAGAATGTGGATGTACAATGTGGAGACAACAATTACACTAATATTATAAAGGCGAAAGTTTGTGAGCGTGTGTGTGTGTGTGTGTTTATATGTTTGTTACTTCTTCACGCAGAAACGGCTGGACCCATTTTGATAAAATTTTGTGTGTAGCTGACACACTGGATTATCATATAGGCTATTTTTTATCCCGATATTCCCACGGGATCGACATTGACGCGCGTGAAACCGCGGCACGCAGCTAGTACAACACTGACAACGCAATACTCATGCACAACAGTATTTACGCGCGTGAAACCGCGGCACGCAGCTAGTACAACACTGACAACGCAATACTCATTTGGAACTATCAAATGAATTCTAACATCGGAATTAAAAAAGGGTTTCTTTCAAACAAAGTAAACAGTATCTAGTGATGTGACGACTATGGGTATTGCCAATTTTTTACTAGCTATAATGACGAAACTGTTTGATAATGTGATTGAATTTTCGTATGCAGACTGGTCACGTCATTACATACACGCAATTTAATTTATTGACGTATTGTTGTCTCCACCTTGTATAAAATGAACTTCTAATTCAAAACTCTCATAGTTCTAATAAAAACAGCAATTATATGCTGTTTGTATTAGAAATATGAGAGTTTTGAGTTCACACAGGAAACTATAATTTGATCTACCATGACACCCGAAACAGTAACTTAGTTGCCACATAATATGTTGTGTCCACATTGCGTTACTAGTAAGATTTTCTAATATCCACAAACAGCTACGACGAAATTACAACGTACTTGATCTAAATGAGCAATCATAGACATACACGTAGTACTAGTCGCTATGTGAAGGAAGTACAAACAAAGTATTAGGGTTGTAGGTATGTTTACATGAATGTCAGAACAGTGGCGTCTCCTATGAGGAAGGGAAAGAATTTATTTCAAATGAATCATGTCAAATAATTATTCTACCAGTTGTCATTAAAAATAAAGTGTAGTAAGGTACTTACCATATTCTACGAGTAAGTATACGTAAGGAAGTAGTAGTTACGCTGTCAACATGTTTACTACTCGAACATGTGCACGCCCCTGGAAAAAGGGACAATAAGTTTTACCATATTTTTCAAGTAAAGTAGCATCTTTCGAGGCACCCCTAAGCCAAACATGGAAAGTAACGCTGAAAAGAAAAACAAACGATTTTATTGCCAATCAACTCCCCTGCTGCACAGTCCCACACCTAAGTGACGCCCATCTTACTCACCCGAGCTGCTTTTTATATAACTTTTATTTAAATATGATCTTATGACGCCAAGGCAAGTTCAGGTACTGAAACATGTTCCGACATGTGACGACTGGTTTCAAACAATTTGAAGTAGTTTGAAAACCAGATAATTTTATCTATAGTAGGCTAACAATTACCCGCTTTAAATTGCTCAGTAACTTCTAATACTATCTATTAACTGATCCACAAGGAATGTAGCACATTCAACCACATGATAACATAACAGCGCGTATGTATTTATGCAACAGTTCTGTAGCAGTTACATCATTGTTGGTAACATAACAAACTATCAACAATATAAGATTGTTTGCGTCGATCTCACATCGACATCTACATCTTAACCCTGCCCTCTCTGTATATTTATGAAGTAAATGTATTTATTAAAACAAACATCACCCTATATGAAATAGCTTTTAAAAGCCATTATAGGAAACTACGCGATATAAATAAGTTAGAGCTTAATGTACCTTATTCTGGTATGGCTTTAATGAGGAAAAGCTTTTTTGTATGGCCCAGAGAATATTTAATAAGATACCTTGCTCAATAAAAAGTCTAAATTTAGTACATTTCAAGCGTAAATTACGTACTATATTAATACAGAAATGTTACTATTGTCTCAATGAATATATTGATGACAGCTCTTTGACAATAAAATAATATTTGTTTCGTAAAATGTCTATTTATGCATGTCGACTCTAATAGCAATTCTGTGGACAATGTCAATTTTAAATATTTTTCTTATCAGTAACTTATTGACATTACCAGACTTTACCTATTGCATTTTATTAAATTACACAAAAAAATATATATAAATATATATAATTGACATTATACTACTAAATTACTATACAATAGCACAATAGCAGCTAGCTCTCTTGCTCTACGTTACTAAACTTGCTCTACAATAGCAGTTAGCTCTCTTGCTCTACGTTACTAAACTTGCTCTACAATAGCACATCGTCAGTGCCTTCGGTTCCTTCCTGTAATATCTATTCAGCTTGGAGTTCCAAATCGTTATGATTGAATTTCGTCCATGGATGTAGGTAATCAACAGCCCTGTCGTCAGGTGCCTGCCCACCTACCTGTGACCCTGACTTATAGGTTGGCCAGTTCGAAAGTATGACACTTTAAATATTGTAGTAGATTGTTGCATCGAGCGTAAAGTGAGTTATTAATGCACGTGAGTTATATTGGTGCCCGAGCGCAAGCGAGGGCACTAAATTAACACGAGTGCATTAATTACTCACTATCTATCTATCATGGGGTTTAGGTTTCCGCACTTAGTCCTTGAAGTGGACCATTGTGCGTGAGCCATGGTGGCCGATTACTCCAACCAGCCCACCTCCCTCCAGAAGCAGATAAGACTTCCCGGTCTCCTCAGGGCATCCGCAAGGGATGTTGGTGTTCCCAGGGTCTCCTCGCGAATCTTGGTAACGCCTGTGCACTCAAGAAGCACATGCGCCACCGTTTCCTCCGCCTCCATGCATGCTCTGCACAGGGGACTATCAGTGATTCCCAGGGTATGAAAGTGTTTATTTAGTGAACAGTGTCCAGTGATGGTCCCCGCCACCAGGCGCAGGCTGTCTCTGTCCAGGCGCAGAAGGCGCCTGGTCAGCTTTGTATCCAGGGATGGCATAGCTTCCTTGGATTGCCTACATCCTGGTGTCGAGGTCCACCATTTTTCCGCTTGTATTCGAGTGTGATCCTTTAACCAGCTTCTTAGCTGCTTGAAAGGAATGGGCACAATGGGTTCAGGTCCGTAGGGTCTTGTGCTGGATCCTCTTCTGGCAAGTTCGTCAGCCGCATCGTTTCCAAGTGATCCACTGTGACCTCTAATCCATTGTAGCGTTACCGTGTTGCGATTTAGTACCGTGATTCGTTCTAAGGCCTTGTGGCATTCTAGTGTTAGTCTCGACGTGATCTGATTACTCTTTAGGGATTGAAGATTAATTACTCACTTTAGCAAGGTGCGTAATCTACTTTTCATTCATTTACCAATTTACCTACCATGATAAAATATACCTATTACAATAAAAATTCAAGTTAATGAAAACAAAGTTTTCCTAAGCTTTTAAATATTTTTCCCTCGACTTTTGCGGCAAAAGGTTATTAACAATTTAATTTGCAGCTGTTTTATACTTTCTGGAGTTGCATTCATATCGCTATCGCTATTTCCATTTTTTTAATCTTTTCTTATTAAATATGAAGTATCAAAGTTTAACAATGGTACAAAATGCGCACCATTCGCTTTTTTTTTTCACCGAGTCGGTTTTATTCAGCCGATTTTTACTTTCAGCCAGTATCTTTTCGATCTAATGCATACATTATATCCATACATTTATATAAAACTTAATGGGAGACATAAAACCTCTGTGGTAAATTTATATCTAAATAAAAAATAAAAAACAGTGCATTAATGAAAAACTGTGCAACCATCAGATTTCATACATTTCTGCACTGTTTTGGTTCTAAGCAAAAAATACGTCTTTTGTGATCGGTTTTGTAGTCATTAATGATAACATTACTACGTAATTGAAAAAAAAGCCTTGCCTAGCCTTTTCCCAGCAACATTGGGTTCAGCTTCCAGCCTTACCGGATGCAGCTTAGCACCAGTATTTTATATGGAGCGACTGCCTATCTGACCTCCACAACCCAGTTACTTGGTAATACGAAACCCCTTGCTAAGACAGGTTGTCAGACTTTCGGGCTTCCGACGACCTGTAACGTCTGTCAAAAATCCACGAACGACAGCCTGGAACAACGGCTTAACGTGCTTTCCGAGACACGGAGGGGTCTTGGTATGTAAAGATGGTCACCCATCCACGGATCAACCGCGGCAAGCGTAGCTTAACCTGTTCGATTGAACCGTGCGGCTGTTAATAGGTACTTAGCCACAGAAAATTACCAAATATATTCGAATAATTATTAATTGCAGACTTGGCAATTTTGTAAGAAAAATTATATCCGCAAAATGTCCAACGTTTTGGTGGTTTTAAATGCGATCGCTTTTTATCGTGTTTTTCACCAAATTTTCGCATACCTACTTTATTAGGTATTCTACTATCAGAATATTTAGTAGGTTTTCGAAATTGACCACGACACGTAACTTTAGATAACCTGTCTGTAAGTCTCCTGTCTAATCTGGGGAATTTGTGGGGTCAAATTCAAAAGTTTCGATTATGTTTCGTGTTGTATGTTTTCTTGCACCGTCTTGTTGGAACCGAGTACTTTCTTGGTCTAGCTGATCAATTTAATGTAATAAAAAATCTTAATACCCATTGTTGCGATTGCCAGTCGCAATAACAGCAGCCTCGTTAAGGAAGAATGGTGTAATTAGGTATTGCACCTAGTCAGACAGACAAAGAGAATGTAAGGGTCGATTTTAAATCCGTATAGGAACTTTAGGACAAAATTACTGAAATGAATAGTGTAGTGGTAGTCATGGTCTAACAAATGGTGCAAATTGAATTTGCCACATTTTTACTCATCATCCTACTGCCCTTGTCCCATGTTACTTGGAGTCGGCGCAAAACTTTTTCATATTTTGCCACATTTTAACTACTTAAACATTGAATATCAAACAACCGCAAAATTTGGCATCAAGTCAAAATGGTGGCCAGTAAAAGTTGTATACATTGGGGTTGACCTGTGACCAACCTGTACTTTACCAGCATATAAATATGTACCTATTAGTAAGTTTGTATTCAGGCAGACTACAATCTCCCTTCTATTACAATCAGAGTAGTATCAAACGCTTAAGCCAGACACAAAAGCAATCTATGTAGTTGGCTTTGTGCAAATTACTTGTATGCATGGATCCATGTAATTATCTTTACAGCTCAATGAAATTACATGATAGTTGTTCATTTTGAAGTACCTATCTGTTTTCCTGCAAGCACCAGGGTTAGGCCTACTGGTGGAGTAGCGCAGTCATTTCCAAATGTTCCGTCACGAATAGCCTGGAGGAATGGTGAAGAACAGAGTAAAACTATACTTATCATGTCATGGAACCACGAAGTTTACTGCAACTACAACCTTGTTCATCGATTTTAACGTGATCCATAATTAATTATCTCCTGAGTGTAATCAGTGTTCTCGCAATGATTTCGTAAGACACGAGTTACCACTCGGATATCTATGGTTACCACGCTTAATTGATTAACCTATTTACTATGTATTGTCGCTAAATATTACGTAAGCATTTTAGTTACGAAGTGATCTCATGGTTCGCGATTATTTTTATCAATTTTCTACATTTTAGCAAAACACTGTCATCACAAGTCGTCCATTAAACATCGGGTTATCTCTTAAAGCTATTATTTTTTATGCTTATTATTTCAACCTATGTCAATAATAATAATCTGAGACTTGATAACACACCTTGTTATTAATTTTTTATATTCGCAATTAAATTGTAATTAAAACAAAGATAATTTGGTTTTCATTTAACAATTTTACGGCGAGTTTTATTATTTGCTTTACTGGATAATTAAAACCAAGCAATTAAAAATAATAATATAAATAAAGTGGTAGAAAAATGTAGCTCGAGTTAATGTACTAACATGGAGTGACTTGTAGATGTTATTTTATTAACCCTGAGTTAGCTGTCAACTGCGAATTATTTTATGATAACCCACGAACATGCAAGTGGGCCTAAAACTGTTCAAAACCAACTACATATTAACCTTTGCCTCTGCCGTGGTAATCGTAAACAGTGGGTGTTTGCACACATCGCGGATTATTGATATGATGATCATGCGCGTTGCGCACGCAGCCTCTGAAGTGTCGTGTCCCCGGAGCAAGTGGTGCCGCGTCGCCGCGCCCCGGGGTTATCGCGCTAATTCCACGCAACCTGGATGTGGCTAAATGGGCCGCGGGTTATCGAGCACTGTGGACCTCTCTGTGACGCAAGCGTGATAGTTCAATTTCTAATGCTCTAGTGTTTGTCTCCCAACAGTTATCTCAAGTTACGGAACTCCTCAGATAGATAAACATTGGGCTTCTTATTGGGATCTGCCTGTTTATTGAACTGGATTTAGAACATGACATACCTATTCCGGCTCTTCGCCATAGGAAACGACCAATTGGAACCGTGGACCTAGCTGACTTTTCATAAGCCCATGTACTCGTATGTTTATGTGAAAAAAAATATTTCCGCGGTGACTACAGTTCCCACCAGTACGTAGAAGCTATTACGTCAGGCCGGTAATTTCGAATAATATTCTGATTAGTTTTTGTCTTATTAGAAACACAAACCTATACAAATTTGACAGTATTTCAACCTAGAATATGTGTGTATGTAACGCCTCGATATATTCCAGTACTGCAACATTATCTTGTTATTTTCCAGCCAAAACTGATGGAGGGTGGCAACTACATTCGCGAGGGTCGCGACTCCAGCAAGTCCACTTGGCTGCTGTTTTCCCCGGCCACTCCCGACGGGGCTGGTGCCCTCGCCAAGTTCTTGAGCGTCTTCTCCTCGTACGGAGTCAATCTCATGCACATCGAGTCCCGCTCCTCCGCCAGAAGACCTGGCTATGAGTTCATGGTGGAATGTGAACACGGAGCTGGCGACTTCGGAGCCGCCCTCGATGAGTTGAAGAATAATGTCGGCTACTTGAATATCATTTCTAGAAATTATAAGGATAACAGATGTAAGTAGTAAATAAGTGCGTGTCATAACACGCAGGTATCATAATACCTACATTGTTTTACACAACATAGAAAGAAGCTATTGTTCTCCAAATAAAACTTACTCACATTAATACCTCTTCACTAGATGCCGTGCCCTGGTTCCCCCGTCGTATCCGCGACTTGGATAGGTTCGCGAACCAGATCCTATCATACGGAGCAGAGCTGGACTCGGATCACCCCGGGTTCACTGACCCCGAGTACCGAGCCCGGCGCAAGTACTTCGCAGACATCGCCTACAACTACAAGCACGGCCAGCCGCTGCCTCATGTGAACTACACCAAGGAAGAGATCGCCACCTGGGGAGCCGTGTTCAAGAAGCTGACAGACCTGTACCCCACACACGCCTGCAAGGAACACAACCACGTCTTCCCACTGCTCATTGAGAATTGTGCCTATAGGGAAGACAATATTCCGCAGTTGGAGGATGTGTCTAACTTCCTTAAAGGTGAGCTGACTGATCTTATACTGCTTACTACCACTTTGCTCTTAATCTAAGAAATTCAAACCAAATAAAGAATTTCTAAGAAGTCGTTAAAAGCATTAGTATTCTACTAAACAACAACTCTTCGATTCCAGACTGCACGGGCTTCACCCTCCGGCCAGTAGCTGGCCTGCTCTCGTCGCGCGACTTCCTAGCCGGGCTGGCGTTCCGCGTGTTCCACAGCACGCAGTACATCCGGCACCACTCGCGGCCGCTGTATACGCCGGAGCCCGACGTGTGCCACGAGCTGCTGGGCCACGCTCCGCTGTTCGCCGACCCCGCCTTCGCGCAGTTCTCGCAGGAGATCGGCCTCGCCTCCCTCGGAGCGCCTGATGATTATATTGAGAAACTTGCTACTGTGAGTACGATTAAATTAACGTTCTACGAAATTGGTGCACGTGATTTGGAGCTTTCCAACCTCTGACACTATTCTTCCCTGGCAATCAAAATAGCATTACTGTATTTTTATGAAATAAAGTTATATTATTATTATTTATTACATAAATTACGAAACTATTAATTGGAAATTGTATTTTTGTCATTTTTATCACAATGACAAAAGCACTTCTGAACAAGTTCTAAGTATCGTCATCTCTGTTCCAGTGCTTCTGGTTTACGGTAGAGTTCGGTCTGTGCCGGCAAGAAGGCAAGCTGAAGGCGTTCGGTGCTGGGCTCCTGTCCTCATTCGGAGAACTGCAGTACTGCCTCTCAGACGCGCCCGAGCTGCGGGAGTTCGATCCTGAAACCACTGGGGACACCAAGTACCCTATCACGGAGTACCAGCCCGTCTACTTTGTTGCCACCAGCTTTGAGGATGCCAAGGACAGGATGATGTGAGTTACCGTCTTAACTTCATACTATATATTTTTCATCAGAACCTTCATAATAGTTTATCAGTTTGGGATCATCGGTTAGCATAGAATTAGCCATTGCGCTAGGCAGTCTTGCCTGTAACACTATTTTACTAGTGGTTAAACAGTAGCACCTACTGAGCAACACCGGGCAAGTTAACGTCAACCAACCTGATCGTCAATGAACATCATGGAAGTTTAAAGCTTAGTAGCTGTTATGACCTTTTTTTGTGCGATTGTATAAATATTCTTTATTGATAAATTACAGAAAATTCGCGCAAAAGATCCCCCGTGACTTCGGAGTCCGGTACAACCCTTACACGCAGAGCGTCGACATCCTGGACTCGCCGCGCCAGATGAAGGACCTGCTGCGCGAAGTGCACCAGGAGATGAACCTGCTCCTCAACGCCATGGACAAGTTATAGACAGGACTAGGGTCGGGGAGACCCACTTCACTGGGTAGCATACTGCAGCCTGTGGCCACGGTTACTGAGCTTATAAGCTCGTGGCCACGGTTACTGAGCTTATAAGCTCGTGGCCACGGTTACTGAGCTTATAGCTCGTGGCCACGGTTACTGAGCTTATAGCTCGTGGCCACGGTTACTGAGCTTTTCTTGCTCTTAACAATGTGTGTTCTAATTATCAGAAGTGGCTCCGTGACTACTACTTGTGCTAAACACCTTACATACTTCCAAGTATAGTGGGTCCTGACGGTCACCCGAGATTGTACAAGGTTATACGGTATTGTGGCTTGGCTGGACCAACGCCCACGTTCTAAAGGATTCTGATATTCCAATAAGTAGTTATATAAATGATAGACGATAATGATTCCGGTCAGGAGTGTATACTCTTTCACGTCAACAATAAAGTATTTTTTTAAATTCCATTCAAACTGAGTTCAAAAAAGTATTTGCTAAAGTAACTTGAAATTGTTTAATTTATAGAATAAGCGGAGTTTATATAAATAATTTCCTTATTATGTTATAAGTCTGGTTTATAGTGTTTGTTTTCATATTAAATGTTTGATGTTATACTCAATCTGAATATATTATAGACGACAGTTATTTATTAAGATTGCGCCTACAGATGTATTTATTATAAAATAATTCAAGATATATCTAGATAACCACACAGGAGTTGTATATTTTGAATATACGTAAGGATTTGTAAATAACTAAAATGTAATCCTGATTATGTGTTAAATTGTCTCTGATAAGTTAAGCGTAAGTTAGGTTAATTTAATATTAGTTGAAATTAATAAATCTTTAATGAAAACTCTTGAGACTCTTTTGAACTTCCTATTAATTTTCAAAACGCCTGTCAGTTTCTTTCTAGTTCATGATTTCGTGTTTCGACACAGTGAAAAGCAGTAGCACTACCTGAACATAGCATTAAGTTATTTTGTTAGATACTTACCTACCTTCTGCGCTCGTCGTTGAATAGAGTTTCCTACTTCTTAGTTACAGCTTTTTGAAAAGTAAAACTCATCGGATACTTAATAAGGTAAAAAGAATTTTAAAATATTAAAACAGCAATTATTAAAATTATTAAAATATTAAAAGAGCAGTGGTGGCCAAGTGGTAACGACCGCGACTTACGAGTTGTAGGTCGTAGGTTCGAACCCAGACAGGCGCTTTACTTTGTGTAAATTATTTCATCACCACTGCTCACAAAACGGTGAAGGAAAACATCGTGAGGAAACCGGCATGTCCTAGAACCAAAAATTCGAAGACATGTGACATCTACCAACCCGCACTGGGCCCGCGTGGTGGTTACGGCCCACTCCCTCTCACTGAGAGGAGGCCTGTGTCCCAGCAGTGGGAACATTATAGGCTGATGATGATGATGATGAAAACAGCAATTAACCAACATAATATATTTAAAAATTTGTACAGAATAAACTTAAGTACCTAGTACTTGTAGCAACTACTTAATTACAATAAAATGACAAGATGACGCTCTACATGTCACTTAATATCTAACTCATAAGTTAATATATTCTACACTGTGTACACACGGGCGCGCTGCCTGCGCGGGCCTGCTGCGGGTCGACACTATCGCAAACCGCAAGTCCCGTGTGTTTTCACGCCTTATTTACAATAATTAAGTACACAAGTTTTTTATTTACAATACTGAACAAAATCTAATAATATCCTCGGTAGACGCTACAACAATGTAATTGACAGACAATTATAAGAACTAGATTTGCTGAAATACCTCATTTGTTTACTTTTTACAACACACGTACCAAATAAAATATAATCTTGATTATCAAAACGGATGACATTACATCGTAGTACAGCTCACAATGCTCACATACTCCGTGTTAACAATATAGCCATTCCACTTACAGTTGTTGATGTACCTAGTACACACACTTGCGCGTTAAAGCAGATTCATCATTCATGTTTAACATGTTAATCATGATGAGCTAATTAATTAGTTAATTATTCTACTACCGAGTCCAGAATAAAATTATCATGTGGTACAATATTTTTCCTGAAAATGATACAAGGTTTGACTTGCGAGCATCGCCACTGGAGACAGTATCGGTCCAGGGCACACTGGACAGGTGGACACTCAACAACTAAGGACGTTTCTCTTGCCTACATTTAGGCCTATAATTAAGAAGTGCTGACGTAGATGGAATAAAATGTAGATACTAATTAATTAATTAACCAGCTATAAGTTCTCTTTCCAGTTCTATTGCTTTTCTCACATTTAAGTATCTACCGCTTATAATTACGATTTGGCACTAAACTATAGTATTCTAAAAATGTATAAAATTGCATAGATAATGTAAAGTCCATAGTTTTAGTACAATAATAAGAAATGTAAACCAACCGAGAACAGTTACGAAAGCGAACGTATCACAGTTACTAGAAATAAATAAATAAATATAACTCTTTACAATAAATATCAAATGTCCGCATAGAGATTCATAAGTTATGGTTTTGTTAAAGTTACAAATTAGACACTAGATGTAATGCGTCTTACTATCTGCTATTACAAATAGACGATGTCTCACGCGAGAGATTTAAATTTTCACGAGAATCGTTGATATATTTTTTACAATTTATCTAAGCGCATTTACAAGAACAATAGTTCAGCGGGACAACTGAACATTACAGCAGTTCACTAACATTTGTTAAGATAAGAAAAACTTGTAGTATGGCAAACGGGCCAAATAACGTACATTCACGAATGTTGTAGTACATGGCAAAAACTAGCAATATATTAGATTTCTAAGATCGCTAATAACGAAATAAGATATGGCGAGTCTGTACAGGGTGCGTGACATCGCGCGGGTGTCTCAACCCGTGGCGGCGTGTTTCCAGCGCTCACACTTCACTCTGCATGCAATGGATCGACGAGTCTTCAGACAGCTCATCCATTGAAGAATCCGTGAAAGAGGTTCCATCTGAAAAATACAAATAAACAACATTACTATCTGGAGTCATAGATTTCGATTGGATTACACACAGTCTTCAGCAATAGCCAGCGATAATTTTTTTTAAAGAAAATCATCATCTGCATTAATCCGTAGAGTGTAGATACTGTTTTTTCCTAGTTTTGGGATAACCGAGTTTCCGATTTATGTGTAATTTTATGGTGTTGCTCAGCGAAGCTTGAAGCTAACGAAGGACCAGACAAAGTTCGCTCCATATCACGTCATAATAATATGTTTCTATTATCAACTGATGTGATTGTATTGTTGTTATTTATATGAACGAGACGCCACGCCTAGCGATAATACCTTTAACAATAATGGACAGAAATAAAGAAGTGTTGGTTGGTTTAACGATTGTAAGAACTACGGAAACAATTGGATTACAGTCTAGGCGATAAACAGATAATGTTATCTATTGTAACGCTACATTTTATAGAATGAACTTTCATGCCCGGCACGAACTGTTCCATGTGCTTTTATTTTAATTATTGACATTTTACAATATCATGAACAAAATAATGGTTCTGTATATACCTATATATTATATATATATACCTTAACAAGAGCACGAAGAGTAAAGCGCTCCGTAATGCAGTTATAGTCTGTTCCAAAAATATCTGATGAAATTGTAAATAGACTGTTTAGGTTATATTCTTACGAAGTTACTACTAAAGGGAATTAGTAACAAATTCGTCTTTACGTAGAAGAAAGTTTATCTATATCTCACTAATTAACCTCAATAAAATTGTCAAGTGAAAAACATATTTAAGGTGATTTAAAGTTACAATTTTGGGTAAAATTATTCTAACAAACAAACCAAAGCACTCGATTTATAAGTGACACTACAAATTAGCATCCAAAGCTACATTCTGATCAATTTGTTCACATTTGCATCAAATATTTTTGGAACAGACCATAGAGTTGTTCTTACCTATCGGTACGAAAGGCGGTTTGTTCTGGAAGGAGTAGGTGAGGTGCAGGTTGATGGGGCGGCCAAACCCCGCCGGGTCTGCGTCACGGGACACCACTGCGTAACACAAGACATGGTAAACACGTGGAGACAACAGCATAATGTTCGCAGAGCACACTTCGCTAGGCAATACGAGTAACTTGAGACCTTCGCTAATGGTGCTTGTACAAGCAGTGCTAATAATTTGGTACTCCAGTAGGAAATATGTGCTTCTATTAAGATAATAAACTGAATGCTAGTCTTTATCAGGACTTAAGTGTGGAACTAAGGACCAAGAACGGCTCGACTCTACAACATTGATCTCCAAAATTATCCAAGTAGAAACACATGGTCCCCACCACATAACTCGCCCTGGTATACTAACATTGGCTCTGCTTGCCCTTGCCGGTGTGCTGGTGCTTCTTCTGCCTGGCGCGGCTGTTCTGGAACCACACCTGGGTCACCCGCTTGCTGAGGCCGGTGACCTGCGCGATGCGCTCCAGGTCCTGACCGTCGGGGTTGGAGTCCAGCTGGAAGTTCGCCTGCAACACCTGCAGCTGCTCCTCAGTGAAGGTCGTGCGCACTCGCTTCGCCTTGCTCTTGTGGTAACCTTCTGAGTCGCACCCGTCTGTGGTTCACATCGTTTTTGCACATATTGGATTTGTTAGTCTATTTACTAAAAGACGACTGTTTTGGGAATTTACGTTTTTAGTAAGAACGTTAAAATTTAAAAGTTATTATCACCGTCAGTAGACTCAAATGAATACTGGGGATTTAATAAGAATAACTGAATGAACTCAAAGTTAACTCACCATCAGACGAGATGGATCCTCCGTCTAGCGTTTCGAGATAATGTGGCTTGCAGAGCACCCGGTCCTCGTGTAGGGCGAACTGCTCGCCGGTGGACAGCTGGCGGCCGCAGGCGTCGCAGGCAAAGCAGGCCAGGTGGTAGACCTGCTCGCGCGCCTTGCGCACCCAGTCCGACGACGAGATGCCGCGACAGCACTTGGAGCATTTGGCGCCGAAACTCCTGCGCAAACACACACGTCACGCTGGCGGACAAACACACACGGGACGCTGGCGGACAATCAGACACGTGACAAGGTGAACAAGGACGCTCGCTGGAAACACGGCACAACTGAGAAGATGAAGCCAACAATGGAAGCCACTGTCATGCTATGCTATGATATATGAAGACAGAACAATTACTACACAAAATAAGGTACAAGATTACAAGCTGTTACTTCCCAATGGCGACCGAGCATGCGTGAGGATTAAAGGAACGTAATTTATCGTTGGACAGCTATTATCCTCGATTGCCAACTATTTATTATTAGTTAAAAAAGAATACAACAATAATTTGCTAAAATATTTCAGTGACCTTTTAGTTGGGGAATTTTAATTAACATCTCCAATTAAAACTGTAGAAGATCAAAGATATTCCCGGTGCTGAGAAAAATGTGATTTTATAAAGCTTTGTTGACTTTGTAACGATTTGGCAATAAGATGAAAGTTTCTAAACTATAATGACAATAAAAGAATGTAAAATGCTCGGCGATAGAAAGCTTTCCACTCTATGGGTTTAGTATAAAGTGTAGCAGAGCGTGCAGCACTAACACAACTATGCGAGTTGAGTTTAGTTTTTTACCAAGTTCATCAAACGATGGAGTCTATTCGAAGCCTAAATAATCAGCGATTATCTCTGTAAAATGTTTTTAATCGTCGCTCATGCATCAAAGGTGATCCTAAACGGTTATATTTCGATGTTCAGGCAATTGGTACACTTAGCGGGACCTCGTCGGTGTCATTGAAGAATCAACAATTAAAATAATTTCGCAAAGCACACACAGCTCTTAACACAAAAAGCGTTCGCGTAGCAAATTAATTAATGTTCTTGCTCCTCGGCGAGCGCCACGACCAGCGCCTGCCTGCTTCGGCGCCGCGTGTGCATGCTATTCAAAAATAAATGAATGAGAGTTTACGTGAGCGAGGCTAAAGGCCACCGCGCATGAGCACTGCCCCACTACCATTATAATATTAAAGTTGCCGCAATTTTTATTGCTAACGATCATGTCGACGATGTAGTGGCGAGCCTACACCTAGGCACCGGTGCGCGAGCTAGCAAGCAGCCGGCCCTATGTGTGGTCGCAGCACTACACTGGCGAGTTTCCACTGAGGTCTTATTTATGCCCAATATAGTTTATGGGTCATTATAGTTTGTACTGTAATAATTGTTTGTGTAGTAATCTCGTTGGTATGTTTTACGACCGGCCTGACATGAAAGCGCTGCGCCGGGCCCGGCGCGGCGCGGCGCTCGTCGTGTTGTTCTAGGGTGCAAGGTGCGCACCACCTTGCTTTATTTCTAAGTGACATTTATTATCAATTTCATTTAAAGTTTAAACACCTATTTACTTAGCTACTGCTCTTTACTAGAGAAACTTGTAAAAATGTAGGTTTCATTTACTTTCAACTTTAATAGCCTTTTTTGGAACAAGTCGATTGTTGTCGAAGCTATTTCAGATATAATATAAGTAATCCAAGCAAAGACTGTATTGTATTCTTGGTAGAAATATTAGTTTTTTGTGTATTTGCTGATACCTGATTGGGTAACAACAAAGATTAAAAATCAGATACGCCTTCATCGAGTTAGTTACACACATAACTTACTCCATAACTATACAGGAATTCATAAAGAGGCATAAAGTTAGGTTTGTTACTAATAAGACTAGGACAGCTACTAGTAGTGAAAGCGAGTCCAAAACTGTCATGGTCTGCGGGGAATGTTTACTGTACGGTATGAGTGAATGGAAGTACGATTGGTGAGCTGTCATAGCTTACATTGGTGAAATGAACTACTCTTACCTAACACCCAAATGTCCTTTCTTTGGTATTGATCTTCAACTCGTTGAGCTCCTTAAGTTCTTAGTTGAGCTGCACGATTACTGATAAATGCGTGTACTGACAGGACAAGTCCACTCAATCTGTGTGGTTCTTTCCTCAAAAGACTATTTCTGACACCACTCTAAATGGTCTTCACATGATCTAACCAAAATTATGTCTGGATTTTACAAGAGACTGTGACCTCTGAGTTTGTTTCGGCTTTTCTTCTTAGAGTAGTCAGTTAGGAAATGCTGACCTCAAACTCAAACTCAAAGCATTTATTTCAATTAAACCATTTACAGGCACTTTTGAATTGTCAAAAAGTCGGTCAGTCAGAAAATATGAAGCTAGTTGCTCAACATGGTCTATCAAGGTTGTAAAATATGATTGACGTGTAAAAGTGTTTGTACAAGCTTCTTACAGAAATAAAGTAATGTATCATTATCAAGTATTTTATGTATATGTAAGGTTTCATCTTCATCACTCTCATGCCCTTATCATAATTTATTTGGTGCAGGATCCAAAGCCTTTTGCGGAGAATTGCATATAGCAAAGAGTTTTAAGTTCGGCCTCTCAACAGACTTAAAGATCTTATTCTATAACAGGGCGCTGCGAAAATGAGTGTAAGTACTTTGCAAGCGATGACTCCAAGCCTCAGCAGGTATGATACAGACTGCATAGTATCGTGTGCAACATCTCTATAACATTATGAATCCCAGAATAGAACAGAAACAAACGAACAAAACGTCTTCTTTATGGAAGTTGCAACTGTTATCAGAGCGAGTGGCGAGCGTCAGCCGCGAATCCCGGCTCCCGGCTCCCGACCCCTCATTACGATTCGCAAGCCCTTCATATTTAATTAATTAAATAAACGCATGCAACACACCATTAACACGCTATCATATCACTTAACGCGAACATTAAAACGGTCGTGTTTGTTTCTTTTATACATTTGGTGCTTGGAGCCCGCGCCCGCGCCGCGCGCCGCCTCAGCCTCCGCAGCCGGCTCCCGCGGCTGCCCCCGACGAATTCATTACTCCTAATGTGGTAATGAAGCTGTCATTTATCAGACTTGCATTTAAAATGCTTTATTTCATATCAAACCTTGTTTGCAAGGATACTGTGCATTTTACGTTACAGTTTATGTAATTAAGAAAGAGAAATCCTCTAAAGATCGACATGTTATGTTCTAGCTAGACAATCATAACGTGACGATCTATTGGTCTGATTTCTTAATACCAGTACCTTTTATTGTAATGTATAGCCATAAGAAAATAATTTAAAGCCATTTACGACTGGCTATGAAACAGAATACTTCTCTTGCTAATATAATATTTTAAGTGTCAAGATCTCTGATAGCAGATTAAATGCAAGCATATTAATTAAAACGTTTTGATTATTTTTAATTACAACTATTTGAATTGAGTATTTTAATTATTCTCATAACAAGGTTTTTCAATTATTTTTTATTGTCTAGGTATTAAAACATGTAAAGTTTCGTCGCCTGGTCCTTAGAGCCAGTATTAGTCAGAGGAGTCGCCTGGTCCATAGAGCCAGTATTAGTCAGAGGAGTCGCCTGGTCCATAGAGCCAGTTATATTAGTCAGAGGAGTCGCCTGGTCCTTAGAGACAGTTTTAGTCAGAGGAGTCGTTTGGAGCAACAGTGTGTGCTTTGGTCTTCTTTAGTTTCTTTAAATACTAAATTATTAAGTAAGTATATTAATTTTTAAGCCCCATCTATCACAAGAGTTCATAAACATATACGAAAAGCTACTTGGGTTTATTATTTGAGACGTTATAGAAATTCCTGAGTGACTTCAATCTAATTACTTTATAATGGACATTTACAGGTGAGCAATCAGATTAACTCGAGACTTGAATGGCGCACTTCGCAGCCGTATATTAGGTAATAACTGAAGGCATATAAAACGAACTCCATTACCATATAAAAATATATTAGTTGCATTAAGGACGGGTGCACACAGGCGCGGCGCGGTGTCGCGACGGTGAGCACACGGCCGCGCGGACGCTATCGATAACACAGCTGTACACAAAGTGCAAAATCGCGTGTTACACGTATATTAATTCAGTCAGTCCCGTCTCTTATCGGCGCTATCCACACCAATATTCCAAAAGCACGATTTGCATTTCAAAACGTAGCGTCTCCGGACAGAAGCACCGTTTCACCAGCGCTATCACCGCTTATTAACATTTTGTCGTCGGCTGAATCAATTAACTGCGGCCCTCGCATAATAATTAACTAAGTGACAGATTAACAAGTTTTAACACTCGGCGATAATGAAGATGTCGCGTACCCGGGCCAGATAAGCGCGATCACTATTCACGTGGATGGGGGGGTCTAAACCATGCGCCACTATCTGATTTACAGTGTAAACCGTTCGGGATTTCTGTTTATTAAACGGATGACCAAATCCGTGTGTCCCGAGGGCGTTTGACAAAATCGGGTGCGTGAGGCGCGCGGGCGCCGCGCCGCGCAGTCAGCCTGAGGTCCGCCCGCGGCTTGCTCGTAAATCCTCGCTCGTTGATTGCTTTCCGCGCGCGCGCCGCTCCCCTGCCACCCTCACATTTTAATATCCATTCAGCATCGCGGCCCTCCGTCCTCCTCTGTCCTCCTCCATGCGTCTGATGCATGATTTAACTTATTTGTTTTAGAAACAACACCACGCGAGATATAATATCTCAGCATTATTCCAGTTTGTTTTAACAATTTGGAGTCACTGTTCCCGCCGCGGGCGCCGGGCGGACACACTGAGCGATGGCCGCGCTGAGCCTGCGATACAATGCGCCACTAATAACGTTACTTTCATGAATATCGACGACTGATTTGTTACTATAACATTTTTAATTACTTTGCTTTTATATGAGTTAACGACACAAATTTTTCCTTGATCACAAACACGCTCGGTGAGTACATACGTCGTACGTACCTACGTAGGAGGCGCATCGATTACTCTTCCATGAGTCGCCGACAGGTTAAGAAATATGTCGAATGATTTTAATTTGTGAAGAAGTTCGAGAATATGATTGTTGTAAGTTAACTGAATTTAAATAGGAAACAAGTGAGAGAGAATAATAATTGAGTCGAGTAACAACGGCGATTGTCCCCGATGTTAAGGTCTGTTCGCATTAGCGCTTCGCCTGCGCCCGCGTTGCTCTGGTGTTGCCGCGATTGATGATAATTACGGTCATATTTTACGGTTAGTGTACTAAACCCGTCACAAAGTTGAATAAGTCGTGGTCATAAGAATGCAGGTGACAGCCGATTGATTTAGAGTCGAACCCCGTTATTATCTAATTAATTGGTCGGTCGATCGGTATAGCAACTTAGTGCATTTCATAACTAATTATAATACATTATTCTCACACCAATATCGTTTGATTTTACAATAAAAATATCAATGCAAGTTTAAATAATAAATAATGAAACTGCCTAATAGGTCGATATTTCTTTTGTTTGCCTTTTTATGGGGCCGATTAAGAAAATTAAAAAAGTCTATATATTTCAGAACTAATGCCTGCCGAACTACTAATATGGATAGTCCTTATAATTCAAAGAGAAATTCAAAAGGAAAAGTAAACATGTTATAATAACGTATGCAAAACATTCAATCAGCCGGCAATCGTGTTTACGAGCGAAACTCGACCATCGATATATCTATTCGAATTATGATAACGACAGGCCGAATCGAGCTGGCATTGTTTATTCTCAATGGATCGATCTAAGGCAGGGCTTATTTATGCGGCTAGAGATTAATTAAAGCCAGGAGTGGACATGGTGCATTTACATAAGACACGGCGCGCGCATTTGCGGCGGCGAGGCGTGGGCGGGACATCGCGTGCGCCCGTGCCTCGAGATGTGTGACTCGCGGATATGAAATTGAGATCATTATGTGTGCCCAATACTATGGTGACACTTATCAGTTGCTGCTGGTAACATCGAACCTGCCAAAAGCCTGATCTGGTCTTTCCTTCAGAGATATTAAAAATTATATTATTAACTCTAACGAGATTATTATGGTTTTCTGGTTGGAGAGATCGGTTTATTTTTAGATTTCCTTAAACAAAAAACAAAAATATTTTGGTTAATAAATCAACAGTGAGCTAATGCTCACAAATATCAGCTCGGAATATTATTCCGGAAATATCGTTCAGAAAGGAAATCACGATCAAAAGAAGTCAAAGTCACAACAGGGTCTCAAAGGTACAAAGTGAATCAAATAATTAGTCTTTGTTTCTAAATGTTATCAGCTGTGCGGGTGCAGTTCTACGGCACTCAAACAATCTGGTCAAAACAAAAGCTGCGTAAAAAGCGCGAGTGTGTGAGTGGGCCGCGTCGCCTGCGCCTGCACCGCTACCAGACAAAAAGACGCGCTAAATAAACAATAAACAGATGATACATCAAGGAAAGCAATCACCGCGCTTGCCGCCGGCGAACCCGATGTGCGCTGGCAACGCCGCTCGTTATGCGCGCCACAACACACAAATATTATTTAAACTGTGACACGGCTCACATTTTAACGAGCACCCGAATGTATCGTTTTCTTTTTACTTTTGCAACAATATTCGCTCGGCTGCGAGCTAATGGGAAACTTAAATTGGTTATTTGCTCTATATTTTATTGACATTTGTAACAATAGGCTTCATTCTGTCTCTGGCGCGGGCAGGTTACAGGTGACACCTACTATACTTACATTAGCTAACAAGGACTATGATGACGTCTCCACAAGTTATCGCACCATGGGCAGGTACTTCTCTATTCTTTGTTTATTTAGCACACGACACAATCTCAGTTCTAGTCTGGTTTGGCACGCAGATAGCTATCAATCAACCACACAAAGAATCCAATCACACCAGTACGTGTGCTGATGCTTACACAATATCATTGACTGGCGGCGTCTCTGCTCGGGCCTAATGTCAAGGCTCTGTGATACTGCACGCTCTCCGGTGCAAGGTCACGCCACATCACAGGTACCAACAGAATGTCTTTACTTCAAACAAACACTGAAATATCTATTTTGAAAATATAAATTTTCATCTACACAAGTCTAAAGTCTGACAACCAGTCTTACCAAGGGTATCGTATTACCCAGTAACTGGGTTGGGAAGGTCAGATAGGCAGTCGCTCCATGTAAAATACTGGTATTCAGCTGCATCCGGTTAGACTGGAAGCCGACCCCAACACAGTTGGGAAAACGCTAGGTAGATAAATATCTACACAAGTCTAAGACCTTGGGTGCTACACAACCTCTACGCCGGCATGTGCATAGGCCCGCGCGTAGCACGCGCTACGAAACGTGCATTTTAACTTTCTTTTCAGGAAAAATATTAATTTACTTCTTTGATTCTTCTTCTTCTTTTCTTCTTTCTTTTCTTTTTTTCTTCTTCTTTTTCTTCTTTCTTCTTTTCTTTTTTTCTTTTCTTCTTTCTTTCTTTCTTTTTCTTTTTCTTTCTTATTTTTTAAATGTACATAATTTTAGGTTTGATCGTCGTATTATTACGATATATAGACACGTTTTAAAAGAGATCTTCCCAACTAGAAGATTTAAATTAATTAAAAAAAAATATAGCTTTGCTTAGGTTACCGAACACAATTTCTCATAAAAAAAAATCCGTTCACACAGTCACGGATTTATGACCGCTCTTGTTAGAAGACTATAATCTTAGAATATTCATTATATTCACATTATTTGAATCTTGTTAGAATGGTACTTCTGTTTGCCGCCGTCTGGTGTGACTGTGTGACGTGTGACCTCATGTCACCGTGTGATAATGACCAAGTATCTCTTCGAGTGGCTGCACAACGCTACATTAGATATCGCAAGTTTTCAGTGTTGCTGTCTAGTACACTTAAGCATATATCAGGGTCACAAACAAATAAATAATATCAGTCAAAAGTGTTAATTAAATAGTGCACCATGTAGGCACCACCGTGCACCACCGCCCCCACTACACCAAGTTCTTGGAAAAACAGACTTTTGGATGACCTCAAGAAAATGGATATTGGTCCTTCTGTCCGAATGCGAATCTGCCAAACGCAGAACATGTATGGGAAGACCGAAAAAAATGGAACAACGTCAATCAAAACGTTTATTGCAAACGAAGTGTATAATTAATATTGGGTCTTATGTTATGTTGATATTTACTTAGTAACACCTCAAGGAAAGACAAATATAGAAACGAGACAGTAGAATAGAGGTGGCTAGTCCGACCACTGCCAGCGTAATCAGCCTGTTCCCACTGCTGGGACCAGCCCTCCTCTCAGTGAGAGGGAATGCGCCGTAATCCGCCATGCGAGCCCAGTGGGGGTGGTAAAGTCACATGTCTTCGAATTATTGGTTCTTGGACATGCCAGTTTTCTCACGATCTTTCCTTCACCTTTTTTGAGAGCATTTGTGATGAAATAATTCACACAAAGTAAAGCAGCTGTCTGGGTTCGAACCTACGACCGACCACTCGTAAGTCGCGGCCGTTACCACTGGGCCAGCACTGCCAGCACAAATTTTGAATAGCGTAGTGAAATCAAACAGACGAATTGTCCCTATATTTTGGTTTTTTATTTGCTAGACTGAAATGACAGCTCCTATCAACCTTTATTGTCAACATTATTTAGTATACTTTAGGTGTAATTTTAAAAATAAGAATTTTAGCAACGACTACGATGAACAGTATTAGAGTTGTTCGGAAGCTTCACAATTCCACCGCGACGCGGCGCTTCCTCCTCATCCCCATACATACTCATCACTCGTGCGACATATATACTTACATAATTATATCTGATCATACTATTATGTCGTACGGTATTTTACTATGGGTACGGGCTGCTGACATCGAGTTTATTTATTTTCTCCAGAAAAGAGCCATTAGAGCAATACAAGGTACCCGCATGCGCGGCTCTCTAAGGGAACTATTTATAATTATATTAACTACGAGGGTATATCTCAAAAACTAAAGTATACAGCTCTGCTATAATTTTATGTATTTTTTCTATAAATGTAGTGTATTTATCCAAATTTTAATGTAGACCGACAAATTTTAGTCTAATAACGAAGTGTGAGTGTGTTCATTAAAAACAAATGAAAGAATCATAAAAGAAAACAAAACCAAAACTCAAACAGTGATGTGTCAACAAAATTAACAATAAAATCGTGGATATTGTGTTAAAGTGCAGTAAAACTAAATAAAGTGCATAGTAATAGTGATATAAAAAAGTGACCTAAAAAACTTGTGCAAAAAAGAAAGAAGAGAAATATTATTTCAAACAAGTCAATAACTAACGACTTCGTTTATTTTGTAAGTAGAAACAGCTGGCTAATTTCAATATATGACTTACGCTTCATATGGTCGAGGGGCTCTAACGTGTATCTCGCAATCAGGAGGTTATGAGTTCGCGCCCAGGATTGAGAGATTGTTTTTGGAATTTAAAAATTGTTTAAATTTAATTTCTCTGAACTACGACTTTGACTCGTGCCGAAGTAAATTACAATGGAGAAAGAGCAAAGTGATAACATCACATTCAGAAAACCACAACGTTCAAGTTCGCTTTGTGACTTGTCATCAAACCAATCCCTCTTTGACACAACAATATTAAGCTTACCAAATACATCAATCAACGAATCTCAAAATTATAAAGACCTTAACGATAAAATTAATCAATTACAAGAAGAATTACTAATTGCAAATCAAGAAGTAACTAATTTGAACATAGAAAACACTACCTTAAAGCGAGAATTGGAAAAATGTAAACAAGTAATAGATAACTATAAAAAAGTCTGTACAACCGAAAAACCTATTCGAACACCAAAACAAAAATCTGTCAAAAAGAAAGGTGTTCCAGGAACTTCGAAGCCATGCAATACACCACCAATACCACTCCCGGTGAACAGTGATCATCCACTGGAGGAACCGGTATATGCAACATCGCAAGAAAGTTTAAAACAAAGAGAACCCTACCCTATCTTAAAATGTGCCATCCAAAAGAAAAAACCAAAATCTAAACGTAAGATATGTTTACTCAGTAGCAATAATAAAAACGATATACTGTCAATAGCTGAAAGCAAATTCCAAAACTGCAATCTATGTCATTATTTAAAACCACATGGAAATACAAAACAGCTTCTAAGCGGTCTGGAGACTAAGTTAGTAAATTACACCATGAATGACTTCTGCATTATTTTCCTTGGGGAAGAAGACTTCAAGAGGACTAATGATTATTATGAAACGATTTTCCATATACGAGAGGTACTTCAAGCAGTGCAGCACACTAACATTATTATTTGTTTGCCAACATATAAGTATCCATTTGACACTACTTTATTCAACTGTCGTGTAGAGACATTTAATAATCTTTTATACTTAGATATACTGACGCATGGACACGCATTCCTTTTGGACAGTAACCTGAATCTGGAATATGACTGCAGCATGTTTAATAAATACTCTGGCAAAATAAAGAACCTTGGACTACGTACTATATTTAAGGATTTACTGGACTTAGTTACTGACATTATGCAAAATATTGACATAGACGATGTAAATGACATAAATAAAACAGATGACCACTTTTTTCTTGACTAAACATCTATATATTATACACCAAAACATCGCAGGTTTGCTAGCTAAATGCGATTCTCTTGCAGTCTGCCTCAATGAATTAATTGATAATAACATAAGCGTGGATGTCTTGTGTATTACGGAGCACTTTATGATGGAAACGTATGAAAAACACCTGAATTTGAACAATTACTGTTTAGCCGCCTGTTTCAGTCGTAAAGAAACCAAAAGAGGAGGGGCATGCATAGTAGTGAGGTCCGGTCATCAATGGAGAGAGCTGCCGCAAATAGCAAAAATATCCACAAGTGGTGTCTTTGAATGTTGCGCCATTGAACTAATTACCCACAAAATCGTATGTGTTTGCATTTATAGAGTACCAAATGCCAATAATTTCAATGAATGTATTTGTAAATTGGAAAAGATATTACATATTTTGTTGAAAAAGAATCGTAAAAATATTGTTTTGGCTGGTGATTTTAATATAGATGTACTAAAAAGAACTTATCAATCAATAGAATTCGAAAATATGTTATTAAGCTTTAACTTGAAACTGGCGCTTTATCAACCGACTCGTCTTGAGAGCAAAACATGCATTGACAATTTTGCGCATAACTTTAGTAGGTCTTGTAAGGCTTCAGTTTTAGAGTTGGCGTTGTCTGATCACACAGCACAGTTACTAAAATGCCCAATTAGTACAGTATGTAGTTTTAATCGGTGGAGTAGGATAAAACGTGACTATCATGACGATAATATTAATAAATTTAAGGCCTATCTGCGGAGTCTGACATTTTCAGAAATATATGAAACAAATGACCCTAATGTAGCATTTAACGCATTTTCTGATATTTTTTTGTTACTTTACAGACAGTGCTTTCCCGAAACTGTAGTATCGGTAAATGTCCAGAAAAAACAAAAATGGGTATCACGTGGAATTAAAAAATGCAGCGAGAAAAAACGAAAATTGCTGTGGCAGTTCCGATTGAAACCTTCTCAGCAGAACAAAAGGCAATTTAAAAATTACACAAAAATATTTAAAAAGATTATTAATTTAACACAGCGAGCGCAAAATATCCATAAAATAAAGACATCGAAAAATAAATCCAAAACCACATGGCAAATTATAAATCAAACAAAGTTAAATATGCCAAAGAATAATATTAATAAACTTAGAATTAATAATGATGAAGTTATCTCGGATCCAAAATGTATTTCTAATATATTTAATAATTATTTTATTGATAAAATCCAGCCCATTATTAATTCGGGAGACAGAGTCACAAAACATATTTTAAACCGGAAGAATTCTATGTTCATGGCTCCAAGTTTGCCAAACCATGTTCTTAATATTACTTTAGCTCTTAAGAACACAAACAGTGTAGGTTATGACGGCATTTGTACAAAAATAGTTAAAGCAGTAGCCGAAGAAATTTGTTGCCCCTTAAGTCACATAATAAATTTATGTATAAGCGAAGGCATTTTTCCGGATGCCCTGAAAAAATCAGTAATAAAGCCATTGTTCAAAAAACAAGACAAGGAGTTAATGGAATACTACAGGCCGATTTCATTGATACCAATATTCTCAAAAATAATTGAAAACTATATTTATAAAGAACTCAATTTGTATTTAGAAGCAAATAATATTCTTTGCAACGAACAAAAAGGATTTAGGAAAAACAAGACGATTAACATGGCTATTTATGACTTTTTATATACTGTTATGACAAATATGGATAAAAACACTCCAGTATGTGCGATATTTTGTGACATGACTCAGGCGTTTGATTATGTGCAACATAATATTTTACTAAAAAAGCTTGACGCTTACAGATAGTTCAATCCACGAAGACGCGCCCCTCCAATTTTTGGTTGAGGGGATCGCGGGGTGCGGGGAGTTTGAGCGGAGCGTCAGTCGCGAACCGTCAGCGGTTCGATGCGCACAAGTAGTACAGCCTATGTCGCGAAAATCCAGACTCGGCACGAAAGTTGCTCTACTTTATATTTTTTAAAATGTCGAGAAAATCTCAGCGTGTTGTACTTAAAAGCCAGGTACATATGTAAATGATATTTACATTGTTTAGAAGTTTGTAGTTACTAAAGTTGTCAAAAAATAAGAGGCCCGTTTTGACATTTGTCATCGTGACGTAACTAGTGAAGTAACCATACGACTCGGTACTCGATACTCACGATAAATCAATTCAAGTTTGTATGAGTATTTGATCGATTTACTTATGTATTGTAAAGAGCATTGGATTAAAGTTCTGATTAGAAAATTTAACTTAAACTTTAATTTTGTAGGTATTTTCAAATGGAAAGTTCAAATGGAAAGAGTGGAAAAAGATTAATTCAAAGATCAATTTGTCTTTAATTTAATATTTTTAGTTACAATAACATTCACTCAATCACAAAAAAATTAAGAAAAGCGAAAGTGATTGAACCTTCATTCAATTATTTTCTTCGGGTGATGAGCCAAAATCGTCAGTTGAGCTTTCGTAATTTAATTTTGAAAATAGCAAATTTACTAAAAGAAGACCTCATTTCATCTTTAAAAATAAGTAAAACTATTTAAATGTTTTGTTTTTTTTTTTAATTTTAGGCAAGAGAAATTATTTCAAAAATTTATGATTTTATGAAAAAAGAAGCAAGTAATAATTACGCAGAAAAACTCACTGATGCGCGATGGAGAACCGCGCAGGCTGTTGGAGTATCTGAAAGCACAGTGACTAGAATTCTACGTGAAAGAACGGAATATACGAAAACAATGAAGCAAACTACAGTACCAGCTATGGAATCGAATATAACTATGGAGACGGATGCAATAGTTCCTATAGTCCCAAGTGCGGAACGTACAACAGAGCCAACTATGGACGCGGATATTGAGTCTGAAAATGAAGCGAGTACGTCGCATTCGAATTTAGTAGGCAGAACTGCTTGTATTTTTACGTCACCTATGAAGAAGAGAAGGGTAAGACCACGAAAAATTAATTTAGACGAATTTGATATTGGTGTAGTCCGAAGAACTATCCAAAACTTTCATATAGAACATCGTCAATTTCCAACATTATCACGACTTAATATTATTTTGAAAGACCGTACACAATTTGATGGATGTAAAACAACCCTAAGAACATTGTTACGTAAACTTGGTTATAAATGGAGAAGAACTGAGAATAACAGGAAGGTGCTAACCGAAAAACATGACATTCAAATGTTAAGACTGAAATATTTAAAACAAGTAAAGTCTTTTCGTAATGCAGGTAGACCTATAGTGTACACAGATGAATCATATATTCATACCAACCACGTGCAAAAAAATTGTTGGGCCGAAAAAAGTTCTAAAACAGCAATAAAACAAAATTTAACAAAAGGAATGCGCATAATTATAGTACATGGCGGAAGTGCAGAGGGTTTTGTACCAAATGCGTTGTTGACATACAGAGCAGAGATCAAATCCGGAGACTACCACGACAACATGAACTCAGAAAATTACATAAAATGGCTAAAGGAGAAACTGATACCAAATCTCCCAAATGATGCCGTGGTAGTCTTGGATAATGCAGCCTATCACAACACTAGTTCGGAAAAAATACCGACATCCAACTCCAACAAATTAGACATGCAGAATTGGCTGAATGCAAAAAATATCCATTTCGAATCAAGCTTCAAAAAACCTGAACTTTATGACCTAATACTAAAAAACAAAGAAAACTTCCGCAAGTACAAAGTTGACGAATTATTGAATGAACATGGATTCACAGTGCTTCGGCTGCCTCCTTATCATCCAGATTTAAACCCAATCGAAAATATTTGGGGTATTGTAAAAAACGACGTTGCTAGCCGCAACATCAATCAAAATTACACTTCAATTATGCCTATTTTAAATGAAGCATTTGATCGAATAAATAAAGATGTCTGGTTCAATACTTGTCAGCACGTGGAAAAAATAGAAGACGAATACATGAGACACTGTGATCTTGATTTCAGTTTTATTATAAATGTCGGTGATACATCAGACTCTGAATCAAATATTTCTGAAACGAGTGATTAACGATTTGAGTTCCTTAGAAACATTATGTGAAATAAAATATTTTGATTTCTCAATAAAGTTCAATAAAACTTTTTCACGTACTTCATTTATGTCTATAATTACCCCCTATTATAAAAATGTAATATTAACTAATAATCACATAAAATATCCACACGCAAAAATAAAAAAATTAAGTAGAGCATCTTTCCCTTTGACTGTGACGCTCTCTCCTGATTCGTCTATTCATTGTAGTGTGCGTGTGCACTCATAGGTAATTAGTGTGTACCGATAACACTCAAACATTGACGGAAGCTTCCACACATATACTATAAACGGTTGGGAGGAATAGTGGGGCGCGTCTTCGTGGATTGAACTATCTGTACGGGGTAAGAGGAAATGTCCTTGAGCTCTTAAAATCTTACCTTCATGACAGAAAACAATTAACCGAAATAAGTAAAATTAATATACGCACCAAAAGAGAAGAAATCTTTCGATCAAATGAACGTAACGTTGTGTACGGAGTTCCACAAGGAAGTATACTAGGACCACCGCTTTTTACACTTTATATTAATGACTTTCCATGGGCAATCAAACATCCGATGACACTATTCGCGGATGACAGTACAATAACGATACCGTGTAATCAAAGAGATTTTTATAAAGATGACATAAGTAATACTTTAAAAGAAACTATAGAATGGTTAGACAATAATAATTTAAAAATTAATTTAAATAAAACTGTTATAATGCATTTTAGCCAGCGCGCGTTGACGTTTTCTAATCTTGACATAACATACAATGACATTAAAATTGACACAGTTAATACAACTAAGTTTCTAGGACTTACAATAGATCGAAATTTAAATTGGAAGGTGCATGTAGAGGCTCTGACTAAAAAGATAAGCAGTAGTGCGTACGCCTTGTATATTCTGTCACGCACTGTTAACATAGATGCGTTATTAACTGCGTACTACGGGCTAGCTGAATCTGTTCTCAGATACGGTGTTATCTTTTGGGGTAACTCAACTAATAAAGAAGCTGCGTTTAAAGCACAAAAGAGATGTCTCAGAGCCATGTTTAAGTTGAAAACCACTGATAGTTGTAAGCCCTATTTTATTCGTTATAAAATTTTGACATTGGCATCACTTTATATTCTGGAAACAGTAATGTTTGTTAGAGGTAATTTTAATTTATTTTCGCAAATGGCAAATAAGTTTCCAAGAAACAGGCGTGATCAAAGTCAGCTATGTCTGCATAGGAGTAGGACGGCACTTATGCGCAAAAGTGTTTTTTGCATGGCTCCCATTATTTATAATAAGTTACCTAAAAGTTGGAGGGAGCTAAATAATTTACATTTGAGAAAGCAACTAAAATCATATCTCATTGACAAAGCTTACTATAATATTAACGAATTTCTGACAGAAGAATTTATATTGACATAAATTTTAATGCATTATTATCTATTTTTCTTTTTTTCTAATATTGATGTTTATTGTTTATAATTTATTTTGTTGTTTACTAATTCACATAAAATTAATGTTTTTGACTTCAAATTAATAATTCATAATATTTGCACGCCATATTAGGTGGCAAACATGACTGATCCTTTCTTTTTTATGTTATCCAGCATGCATTTATATTCTTGTATGTGTACACATGTTTGAGCAAATAAATAGATCTTATCTTATCTTATCTTATCTTATCTTAACATCATAAAGGTACCTTGTCAATATATCTAATATCTATGAAAACATAATGTACGTAAAGAAAGATCTTTTTAATAAAAGAGGTGAAAGACACAATTATATCACTAGAAATTATATCACTAGAAATAGGGACCAACTATTTCAACTAGGTTTCAGGCTGGCTAAAGTAGACTCACTATAAAAAAATAAGTTACAAAAAATACCTTCCCACATACTTCAACTGAATGTAGGTACCGAAATTTAAATCTTGTATAAAACGCACACACTACGCAGCCAAGCATATTAAATAAGAAATGCTTGGCGTATGTCCGCTCTTGGCCTTTAAAGCCTCAAGTGTACGTTACTATTGTAAGGCTCCATAGCATTAGTACTTCTTCTACCCAATTCGTATACTAGGAGTAGTACTAGTTGTAAGCTTGCTTACATTGTTGTAAGCAATGGTGACAGGAAGTTTTCTAACCTCATCAAGATCACCAAGCGGAATAAATATATATTATTGAAGGTAAATCAAAAACTATGCAACCAATGTTAATACAATTTATATGGGACCTTTCTAAATATAGATAGAAAACAATTTTGAAAATCGGTACAATTAATCAAAATATCGATGAACAGTATAAGTAATTTTTATGTAAACAAGAGATGAATGGTGTTAATTGCGTACAATTGTTTGTATGCTAGAACAAAATCCATAGATAGAGACCGTAAGCCGTATGGGAAATATACAAGTATTTTTCTTCCCATCGTTTACAGAAAGTTACAGCTTATAAAACCTAATGAGGTCAGAAGGCAACAGTCGTACACTATTTATAATTAAAGGCTATGGGGCTATGTCTCTTTGGGGTAGCGTCAGGTCAAGCAAATTGGGGTTTTCCATTATGCTTCAGGAGAAGTCCGGTGCCTTATCTAGGAACTGGTGAGTGGCTTGCCTTCTATTTCATAGGACTTACACACGACCGTGTGAAATATGGAGGTATTATACAGGACGGAAAGTTCGTTGCCAAAGTAGGAAAAATTCGTTGCAACAATTTCAAGAAAAGCGCGTACTTAATCTGTGCGTATCACGGATATTATATCGAGGTGCTTATAGTACTAGTATATGCGTAAGTTACGGTTTTATGCTCAGAAAGTCATTTAGTATGAAGAGTCATATTTTTTGGCACGTCAGTAATGTTTTAAATGCCCACCGACTTTTTTTGAATACTAACAATACCAAGAACCGGAAATGAACGATATTGAGATATAACCAATAACAGTATTTTCTACTGAAATTAGTAATTTCAGTAGAAAATACTGTTATTTGGTGGTAGTGGAGACAAAATAGTTTCAAAATAAGAAGAATAGTATAAGATTAATAGGAAAACGAACTACAAGTCCTATGTCTTATAATATTTACCTTATTTACCTTTAAGATAGCGGTAGCTATCACAGGTGTGTGTTGGTGGTAGCTATCACAGGTGTGTATCGGTGGTAGCTATCACAGGTGTGTATCGGTGGTAGCTATTACAGGTGTGTACCAATGGTCGGGAAACAAAAGCATAGTTACTACCAACTTTTCCCAGCAGTTTATCTGAAGAAAGATTGGTCCTAAGTACAGACGCCAGCCATCAAGCTACCCGAAACTGTAAAATTTTCCCAATCAACCTTGAACCTTATATACTGTAGCGATAAAGTAGAAAATCTATTACAGAAATTTGACAGATTGTAATAGCTTGATGTGCTGGCCTCTGTTCATCTTGTTAAGCTACATATTCGTGCGAAATTAAGAAGGGAATGAAGTTGCAATTAACATTAATTCACGTAAAACGAATAATTTACGAAAAATTGCAAAAAATAGATTTTCAGGACTGAATGAACCTTTGCCTAAAGCTTCAGTGAATTCAGTCAGTTTCCAATCCTTTAACAAACAATAATTATGATGAATTGTTGAAAGCTACATTCGTAAGTTCTTTCGAGTATTCTTGGGTGGTTGATGACTAGCCGCAGACCACCCCAACTCATGAGCGTGATGAGACCTATAGTTGACAACAAACGCGGCACCGCCTGCGCCCGCGTCACCATGCGCTTCCCAGACGTCCCGATTAAAATATATGGTTCCACGTCGCACCCAGTTATCACAATCAAAATAAATGACAAATGAAAACCACAGTGTTGCAAGTCACGACCCGCTCGCTGTATTTTTTCTTCGCTGGCAACATTCCCCGTCGCCGCTTTGTTGTTCCACACTCGGCCGACGGATTTTCAATAAAGCCACTCTTAGGGACATTGGCCTCTTTTTTCTATTTTGACTTGTGAGAATATGTTCTCACGCACCTGTTACCTACCCTTTCCATTTCTTACTCAAGAGTATATTACTTGTGATTGTTTTGTGACTGACTCGGCTGTCTTGTCAAATTGAATAACACTGTCCTGTTCCGCAGATCGCTTTATTCTAATCATCTAATCTATATTTTCAGATGCGTTTCGGTTAGTGAGTCTTTTCAGTAGACACGAATTGATTTGACGTCAGCATTAACTACGTATAATCTCGTATTTTCTTTTGTGTTTTGTATTTGCCGCAAACAGTTACAATTAAAAATAAACGATATAGAAGTATCGATTCCGTGTGTCGATAGCTGATGTGTGTGCTGGATGATGGCGGTTAGGGCGCATGCGTGGTGATGCGAGGTGGTGCGTCATCGTGCGCCCGCGCCGCACAGCGCGGGTCACAGGTCGCCTGCACACCGGACCGCCTACCCTGCGCGCATTCCTCCTTGCGTGCCAATGGGAACCCGTCCGACTGTGGGACACCTCGCCGCAGCACCACGCCGCTCAGCCACACGTCACCACCGCACTCGGCCGCGCAGGCCTCTCCGCGAGTGACTCGGATAATGATGACTTCGTATATTTCTAATACGTCGAAGGTTAATTGGACGTAGGCAGTGTATTGTAAAAGAATTAACCCGCGGCCCGACTAAACGATCTTGGTGTGTATGTATGAGGTTTTTTCCTCTCTTTCATAAACAATTAGGTACGAGTATGTGGAAATAATTTTATCAATTTTCATTTCATGGCGAAACCAATTCCGCACTGAACGACACAAAAAATGTTAAATGGCTCAATTATAAGTAAGATGAGACAGTGAGTGGCCAGCGGCGTTGAGTCGGTACTGACTGATGACTGATGAGCTGATGATTGTCTTGAGCGATCTTAAGGCGGCATCTGCCTAACCTTTTCTATGCTGGGGTCGGCTTCCAGTCTAACCGGATAAAGCTGCTTACCAGTGATTTACACGTAGTGACTTTCTATCTTACCTCCATAATATGTGTAATACGAAACTCCTTAATAATACTGGTTATCAGACTTTCGGACTTTTGACTACACGTAACGATTGTCAAAGGTCTACCAATGACAGCCGGGACCAACGGTTTAACGTGCTTTCCGAGGCGCGGAGAGATCTCCGTGTGTAATGGATGGTCACCCATCCACGGCCCGACTCGGCAAGTGTAGCTTAATCTTCGATCGACCTGTGCGACTGTTATTAGTTAGCCACGAGCCCCTCTTAATCTTCGATCGACCTATGCGACTGTTATTAGTTAGCCACGAGCCCCTCTTAATCTTCGATCGACCTGTGCGACTGTTATTAGTTAGCCACGAGCCCCTCTTAACCTTCGATCGACCTGTGCGACTGTTATTAGTTAGCCATGAGCCCCTCTTAACCTTCGATCGACCTGTGCGACTGTTATTAGTTAGCCACGAGCCCCTCTTAATCTCTTGCGGAATATAATTATGTAAAGTAAACGTCAGAACAAATGGCAATATCAAGAACCTGTGCATCGTGGATGATCAAACACAACACCCGGAACGTTCACAATCGACCACGTACCTATACGATACCATAATAAATAATTTGCACGAAATTCAATAAGCTTTTTATTAAACTAATAATTAACTAGAAGGACCAAAAATCTTGTGCTGTTCTTTGACAATAAAAATATACGTGTCTGGCTAAATAACTGATAACATTAACCCCAATGTACTGTGTACATACTTTTTTTTTTTTTTTTTTTATTTTTGTCGCTGAGAAATGACGTTACGCATCTCCGCTCGTCGGGGGACGACACGGAGTATGTGGGACTCCCTGCCAAGGTGGCAGTATACCCACTAAAACTCAGCGGTATTCCCTCGTCGCCTTGATGGAGGGGTCATGGGAATCCGGCTCAGCCTTTGCGTCCACGACCCCCCCGGCGCATGCCCGCCTAACTGGCGAGCCCCGCATGTCCCCCCGGCTGGGGGGCTACGGGAATGGCCGGGAACACCTGGCCATTCCCGTCCGGCACTGGTGGAAGCCTGTGCAATACAGGCGAGGGTGCCCCCGCACCCGTCGCCTGCTGGCTTCCACCTGGGAGGAGTCGGAGGTGACTGTCATACTGACGTCGTCTTCGACCCCTCCTCCGCCTTCGGAGCGGCGCCGCGAGAGGGTCTTCCTCCCGCGCGCGCTCCGCCGCCTCCTTCTGGGACATGACGTGTTCGCAGAAGGAGGCGACTGCACTGTGTACATACTTAACCTAACCTAATTCAGCAGATAGAATAAGATTCAACTGGGTACTAATCTGGCAATACTAATTTCAGGAAATAAAACTGGTCAATTAGTAGAAAAGCTATGGCAAGGAGAAGTTTTCACATAATTGTTATGTAAGAGGCTCAAACTGAAGGACATATAAAGAAATTAAAACTTAGGTGAAGTGAACACTATTATGTTGACAATCCCATCGGGTGGAATCTGGTCCAGATCCGCTGGACTTGAAAGGTAAAAAATGTGGTTTTTCTATTTCGTGTAACTTGTTAAGTGCCTATGTGGAATAGGGATTTAATATTTTGGTATATGTTTTTTGACTCTTTGGTAAGTATCATGTGAAAGGAATACACGATTCAATGAATTTTTCTCGACACAAAAAATTGCAGTTATATCTATTTTTTTACTTTTTTAGACATCATGATGTAACGCTTAAGAGTTGTTCAATGGAATTTACTTTAAAACATAGAGCATTATCATATCAAAGTTTACTCAAAGTAGTTTTAAATTTAATTAATTTAGGCATTTTGTTATAAAAAGGAGTAAATACGTTTTGGCACATACGTCGTTTTATTCCGAGCGCACGCACATTATAGCCATCATTCTTCTTTTGCGTTTCAAAAGTAATTGCATCACTTTCGCCCGATTAGTAGGTATTCGGAGATTTTTGATTTTCGAAGTAGCGCCGAAGGGGATTTTTACTAAAATATCTTTTTGTTTCATTTATTTTTCAGTGGTGTTTTTAAAAGTATAAAATTTATTGGTAAACTTATTGGTTTCTCAAATAAACAATGCGTAGGTAAATTAATAATACTACTTCAAAGTGAGCAGTACAAGTGCGGCTCGCGACGCGACGTAGCCAGACAGTTTCTCTGCACATACATTAACAGAGACAGCTTTATACTCTGTTTAATTTAAACCAAATGAAATTGTATAAAAAGCAGCAAACGGGTTAATTAAAACCAATATCATTAACATGTAGTCCGCCCGGGCGGCACTATAAACGTCGGCCGAACCTGGGACCTTTATTGAAATGAGGAGAGGAGACATGTGTCCCTAGACCACACACTACGCGGGTGATGGTCTCCTCTCCATCACGGAGGAGGAAGTCCCGCTGGGAGGATTCTAATTGAGACAAGGTGTGTCATGCAACAGGTGGTCTATTCTGTAAATATTTCATAGTGAAAACCTATGTGAGATGAGCTAGACGTGAGCTGTCATTTCACGTGATACTAGGGATTAACACTATTGACACATCACCTAAGTTGTCGCGATGTTGTTTTGATACAATATGGTCAATGGTCGACAGGATTGTTCTTGATCTCTGTTGAAGTGAAACTAAGCTGAAACCTACACAAGTTTTACTGGTTTGTGTTTTATTTATGCAGCGGGAAGCCAGAACGTTTCATTAAAGTTATACCTTAGCATATATTTTCATACATTTTTGTTTTTATAAAACTTTACACTCTTCACATAAATTATGGTTGCATGAAAGTAGTTGCAAAGCTTAGTTAATTGTGGATGGCGATTGGCGAATACGGGGTTACATTAATTATTTAGAATTTTGAGAAAAAGTTGGGACACAGGGGTCATAATATCAGTAAATATCATCCCGAATCGTCGTTTTATTTATAGTCACTAGTTTGCGAAACAGCTAGTCAGTATCGCCTGTAGCTTTGTTATAGTCACACGGTTTTATAAAGCAAACTGAATATCTATATATATAAAAATGAATCCCTATTTCCCTTGGTCACGGCATCACGCCTGAACGGCTGGACCGATTTCGCTAATTCTTTTTTTGTTCTGTTCGTTATTATCAGGAGAAGGTTCTTATGAAAGAAAAAATTAAGGAAATTGCGCGGAAAATTAGAAAATTTAAAATTACTTAACCACCATATAAAATTATTTAATGTAACCTTTTTAATGTAACCTTAAGACATTTGACAAAAACATTTGAAAAAAAAAATGACGTTTAAAACGGATTCTTCTGTCAATCTTATTTTATTGATAAACAATACATTTAAAATAATTAAATTAAAGGATCTAAGAAACCTGATTTTCTTAGTTCACATGACGGTTACTTTAGAGCCATCAGGCCTAATATTAAAAGTTCAATTTAATATGGAATTTTGGTAAGTTTGGATAGACTAACATACACGTTACTAACATAACAAGTGGTATATACCTACTTGGTTATAAAGAAGAATACAATAGTTTTATTTTAATTTACAAATGAATTTTCGTTTATAAAAATGCAAGCAGCTAGACGTAAACTTAAGTCGCAGAACTCGCAATGCTGCGAGTCAAAGATATACAAGAGCAAGTCAAAATGACGAGCAACGCGAAGCGCGGAATGAAGTAGAAAGGAATCGATAGAATCGAAATCAACTACATAGAAATGTTGCGTTTAACCCCTATCGAGCTGCATTCAATTATAACGTGGAAATAGATTACAGTTCACAGCAAATCGTTACTATTGGAACAATGAACGTTGTGTGTCAATATTGCAAGGCATTTAAATTTAAAAATGAAGCTCCGGGTTTGTGTTGCGCGAGCAGTCAATTCAAATTGACGCCATTGGAACCGCCACCAGAGCCACTACATTTACTGGTTTCAGGAAATGGGCCAGATTCTAAACATTTTTTGACTCATTTCCAGCAATATAACAATTGTTTTCGAATGACGTCATTTGGTGCAACAAAAGTTATTCAAGAAAACTTTATGCCAACTTTTAAGATTCAGGGTCAAATATATCACCTAACAGGTTCCTTATTGCCAACGCCGAATAATGACTACAAATTTTTGCAGATTTATTTTATGGGCGATTCAGCAAGCCAAGTCAATCAGCGTTGTGCACACAACAATTCGGTGAAAAGATCAATTGTGGAACAACTCCAAACGTTTTTTCATCGACATAACGAATTGGTTGCATTATTTACGACCGCTTTGGACCGCATGCCGTCTGATAATCACAAAATTGTCATCAAAGCTGATAAGACGCCTGCAGGACAACACGCGAGACGTTTTAATGCGCCAACAATTGACGAAGTCGCTATTGTTGTCGTGGGTGAAAATTTAGAAAACCGAGATATTGTTTTACATCGGCGTAGCAATCAACTGCAGCGTGTGTCCGAAACACATCGATCATATGATGCGTTACAATATCCTATCTTATTTTGGCAAGGTGAAGATGGATACGGCATCAACCTTGAAAATCCATGTTTTACACATGGCCAATTATATGTCGCCTGTTCCCGTGTCGGTATACCAACAAAACTGTTTATATTAGCGCAAGATAAAAAAAAACTAAGAATGTTATATACCATAAAGCATTAGAATAAAAAACACTCTTGCCAATTATATGTCGCCTGTTCCCGTGTCGGTATACCAACAAAACTGTTTATATTAGCGCAAGATAAAAAAACTAAGAATGTTGTATACCATAAAGCATTAGAATAAAAAACACTCTTTTTATGAATTATACCAATTCGAATTCAATATTCATAGTTATAACTATTGGGTCAGCTAGATCAACCTGACAACTTTATATAATAGAACAATTAACTTAATAAAATCAAAAATCTGCTCATTTATGGCGTCTAAGGCGGAACAAAGTTCGCCGGGTCAGCTAGTTATTTATACAAATAGTAATTAATTGATTTTACATTGAACCATGGCGCCGGAGGGCCGTAGAGTTATTTTGGGTTTAAATAAAAAGTCGTTGGATTGACACAATTGTTTTATCCGTTTTCTTCTTGACTAAGAGAAACTTTTTGAATTCTGAATACCAATTATACTGTTTATTATTTTTATTTTAATCTTACCTAATGTTTTAATTTTAATTCTGATTTTAATGATAATTTTGATTTTAATTATTATTCTAATATCGATTATGATTTTGTTTTTCCTTAATGTTTTGTTCTTATTGTTTCCAATTAATTTTTCTATTCTCACTACGAGTAAAAAATCTTGTTAAAAATATATAATTAAGAAGCTATTTTTTTATGTAAGTGCTGTGTACGCCTGTAAGTGACTAATTCACCATAACACAATACATATGCTATTTATTATTACTTATGTCAATAGTTCTAGTGGATATATAAGTCGTTGGTGTACTTACCTTTTAAATAAAATAAATAAAATAAAATAAGAGCTGGTCCAAATGTATTACAACTTATGTCTACAAATAAAGAAGATTGATACTTCTTTATTTGTAGACACAAGTTGTAATACATTACATTTCGAACGTTTCTCAGTTTGACTCGCTCCATGTAAAATACTGGTAGCCTGGTAGGTATAGCTAGTAGGTAGGTACTGGTATTCAGTTGCATCCAGTTAGGCTAAAGGCCGATCCCAACATAGTTGGGAAAAGGCTAGGCAGCTGATGATGAACAGATTAGTTAGATACAGCTGAACTTCAGTATCACACACGATAAGATTGTTTCTAGTCCTTGGTGAACCGCAGCTTTGTATGCGGTATCTTACAAATACTTTCAGCTAATGCATGTGAAAAAATATAGAGAAAATGATAAATGAGGTAAGTTTATTTCACATGTTCAAACTGTAACAGTATTGGGTGCGGCCAGGAGCGGCGCACGCCCCATGCGCTGCCTGGAGCGGCGCGCGCAACGTCAAATATCAAATTTACTTCCCATTTGTCGTCTATGATACAATGTCCAATCGTTTCTCGTTTATTAAGACTTTTGTTAACATATTTACTGGCTGATAATGAAAATGTTGATTTATAGTTGCGTGTCTTTATAAAGATTTCGTTGAACTGGCGGAAAGCGTATTCAATTCAAACATACAAAGTATTTATGGGCGGATTCGTTTTTAAATCATTTAATAACACATAAATCTTTGATTTATATTTAATATGAAACTGTAAATGTCTGATTTTATGAGGAGGAGAACACTGTCTTGGACCTAGGCTTTGCGCTAAGTTCAGACGATCGCTTGATGTTATGTCATGTATGTGGTGTTATGTTGTGTATAGATGGGTGAATCGTAACATGAAATGTAACACACATTGAAACAAATTCGCGTAGGTATTGTGTTACATTTCATGTTACGTTTCACCAATCTGTACTTACCGGGCACAACGCGTCGTCACGAGGTTTTACTACTTGAAGTAATACAGGGTTAGGTATTTGGAATACAAAAAACTCGTCGCTTCGTAGTCAACATTAACTATGACTCATTGACATTTAACACATAGATACAAACCTTCATTTCTAACCAAATACAGCGTAATAATATTCGCCAAGCCACGAGCACAGTGTGACACTCACTTGGCATAGTCCTGCTTGCAGTAGACCTGGCGGTCACGCAGGAAGCAGGAGGGGTGGCGGTCCAGCTGCACGGCGCACACGCAGCAGCGCAGGCAGGCCGTGTGCCACGCGCCGCCGCCCACTTCCAGCAGGAAGCGGTCCGCGATCGCCTCGCCGCACGCGCAGCAAGTGCGGTGCTCCGTCTGAAACACACATGAGTGTCAATGAGACATAACTAAACAAGGTTTTAAGCCTAGTTCTGGATTGATTCAGATGATTGTGGGTTCAAATCCGAACAAATACCAATGCGGCGTTTTAAATTCATCATTATCATCGTCATCGTTCATACTTTAAATATGCTTTCTGATTGTTCAGGCTTTATCTTGGACATTACTGACATATAAAGAAAAAAAACCGGTCAAGTGCGGACTCGCGCACTGAGGGTTCCGTACAAATTTGTAGGTATGTAAATAGTTTACCAAGGGATTTTTTTTATCCGACTTCAAAAAAGGAGGAGCTTGTCAATTCGGATGTTTATATATTTTTATTTCTTATGTTTATTTTAGCCGACTTCAAAAAAGAGGAGCTTGTCAATACGGAATTTTATATACATATATATATTTTTTATGTATGTGTAGGTTTATTTCGAAATGGTCCCATTAAAATTTTGTAAAGTTCTGATGATGAGTTTCGGAGACAGAACGTAATCTATATATATAAAAATGAATCCCTATTTCCCTTGGTCACGGCATCACGCCTGAACGGCTGGACCGATTTCGCTAATTCTTTTTTTGTTCTGTTCGTTATTATCAGGAGAAGGTTCTTATGAAAGAAAAAATTAAGGAAATTGCGCGGAAAATTAGAAAATTTAAAATTACTTAACCACCATATAAAATTATTTAATGTAACCTTTTTAATGTAACCTTAAGACATTTGACAAAAACATTTGAAAAAAAAAATGACGTTTAAAACGGATTCTTCTGTCAATCTTATTTTATTGATAAACAATACATTTAAAATAATTAAATTAAAGGATCTAAGAAACCTGATTTTCTTAGTTCACATGACGGTTACTTTAGAGCCATCAGGCCTAATATTAAAAGTTCAATTTAATATGGAATTTTGGTAAGTTTGGATAGACTAACATACACGTTACTAACATAACAAGTGGTATATACCTACTTGGTTATAAAGAAGAATACAATAGTTTTATTTTAATTTACAAATGAATTTTCGTTTATAAAAATGCAAGCAGCTAGACGTAAACTTAAGTCGCAGAACTCGCAATGCTGCGAGTCAAAGATATACAAGAGCAAGTCAAAATGACGAGCAACGCGAAGCGCGGAATGAAGTAGAAAGGAATCGATAGAATCGAAATCAACTACATAGAAATGTTGCGTTTAACCCCTATCGAGCTGCATTCAATTATAACGTGGAAATAGATTACAGTTCACAGCAAATCGTTACTATTGGAACAATGAACGTTGTGTGTCAATATTGCAAGGCATTTAAATTTAAAAATGAAGCTCCGGGTTTGTGTTGCGCGAGCAGTCAATTCAAATTGACGCCATTGGAACCGCCACCAGAGCCACTACATTTACTGGTTTCAGGAAATGGGCCAGATTCTAAACATTTTTTGACTCATTTCCAGCAATATAACAATTGTTTTCGAATGACGTCATTTGGTGCAACAAAAGTTATTCAAGAAAACTTTATGCCAACTTTTAAGATTCAGGGTCAAATATATCACCTAACAGGTTCCTTATTGCCAACGCCGAATAATGACTACAAATTTTTGCAGATTTATTTTATGGGCGATTCAGCAAGCCAAGTCAATCAGCGTTGTGCACACAACAATTCGGTGAAAAGATCAATTGTGGAACAACTCCAAACGTTTTTTCATCGACATAACGAATTGGTTGCATTATTTACGACCGCTTTGGACCGCATGCCGTCTGATAATCACAAAATTGTCATCAAAGCTGATAAGACGCCTGCAGGACAACACGCGAGACGTTTTAATGCGCCAACAATTGACGAAGTCGCTATTGTTGTCGTGGGTGAAAATTTAGAAAACCGAGATATTGTTTTACATCGGCGTAGCAATCAACTGCAGCGTGTGTCCGAAACACATCGATCATATGATGCGTTACAATATCCTATCTTATTTTGGCAAGGTGAAGATGGATACGGCATCAACCTTGAAAATCCATGTTTTACACATGGCCAATTATATGTCGCCTGTTCCCGTGTCGGTATACCAACAAAACTGTTTATATTAGCGCAAGATAAAAAAAAACTAAGAATGTTATATACCATAAAGCATTAGAATAAAAAACACTCTTGCCAATTATATGTCGCCTGTTCCCGTGTCGGTATACCAACAAAACTGTTTATATTAGCGCAAGATAAAAAAACTAAGAATGTTGTATACCATAAAGCATTAGAATAAAAAACACTCTTTTTATGAATTATACCAATTCGAATTCAATATTCATAGTTATAACTATTGGGTCAGCTAGATCAACCTGACAACTTTATATAATAGAACAATTAACTTAATAAAATCAAAAATCTGCTCATTTATGGCGTCTAAGGCGGAACAAAGTTCGCCGGGTCAGCTAGTCTTCAATAAATGCCAGGAAATCAACCGCGATTGCTGTTGTCGCATATGTATGCATTCTTTACGCAATCACACAACATAACATTAGGTAGGTACACCTACACCCTCTAAAGGGGTAGGCAGATGTGTTCAATAGCTTCCTGTCACTGATATTCACATAGCAAGTAGTGTTATATGAATTTGTGTGAGGTAGGTAGGTACTACTAAAAAGAGAAAGATAAAAAATTTTTGCCAAAAAAAACAACCGACTTCCAAAAAAAAACACTACTAAGTGAAAAATAACTTTAATTTTGGAAGTCGAGGTCAAAAAACGAAAATGCGGAACCTACGACACCGACTTCCGAGATTATAGTTATTTTTCACTTTTTAGTGTTTTTTTTTGGAGGTCGGTGGTTTTTTTTTGTGAAAAAGTTTTTTTAATGTAACTTCAAATTTACGGTTTTCGGATTTTTTCCTTTACTTGTACTACGTATGACCTTGCTTCTTGCTAAATTTCATGGTTCTAGGTCAAGGAGAAGTACCCTATAAATTTTGATTCCCTTGAGAGTGTCGAAATATATGTTTTTTGCGGCATAAACGGCCGTATTTTTTTTACGTTAACTTAGAAGTTTAATTCGCGTTCCCGAGATAAAGGGTTTGATAGACGATAAGGGTTCAGTTTTTTCCTTTTGAGGTACGGAACCCTAAAAACAACGTGAGGAAACTTGGACTCATAGTTAATGTAAGTCTAACATCGCCAACCCATCTTGAGCAAGCGTGGTGATCAGTGCTCGTGCCTTCTCTGTATGAGAAGGGGCAAGGGGTTTCCCAGCTGGTACAGTAGTCGGCTGGTGTCATTTATTTCAATTAAATCAGTTTCATTATCATCATCATTCAACTAAAAGACATGTGGTCTACCTCAAGCAGCGCTACTATGACGACTGCAACCTGCACCAGGTCATGGCACTCGTAGCATACTTTTTAAATTGACAAAGGATTCAGTCAGTCAGAGTCAACAGTTGAAGCTTGTTTAAGCCAAAAATGCCTGTGGAAAGTCGTTCATGAAACGCCATGGCAACTTCTTCATCTCATCGTCCTCCAGAAACAGACTTCATCTGCCTTCAACAGTCCAGCTATTGCTTACGCATGCGTGTAGCCGAGGAGGAGATTGACACATCTCTAAGCAAGACCTATGCTTTGAGATGGGATGTGTAGTCTAGTGTGTTGTGTGTCAGATCATCGACATCTACGTAATAACCCTAACAAGCACGTGTTGTGACAACACTGCCATGTTTACATATTGATCGCAAACAATAACACAATCAATATAATTACATTGCTCAACGTCCCTCCGTGGATTTAACAAGTAGACAATAGTCTTGACAGTCATAACAATGCTACACTTGCTGCCACCCCGCGTCGCCACACAAATAATTGAATGTTTTAAAATCGAATTAGCTTGTGGTGTACGCTGGCGGGGGTGTGGGCACTGCATAATCTAATGCTGCTCCAACACCGCGCGGCGCGCCCCTGCAGCACTGCGCTGCCATCGCACTGTGGCGCCGCCGCTCGGCACAAGCACGGCGAGCTCTAAGCAGGATGTAGATTAGTTTAGTGCGCGTATTGCAATGTTGCATCATGAAATATCTATATTAGTTGAGATGTGTATAAGAGAATGACCATAAAAGTAGGTAGGGTGACATGCTATAATAATTGAACTCGGCACCTGTATAATTTTATTTTAATTTGGACCAATATCTTAACTAATTTGAGTGTTAAGTCTATGACATGTATTATATTATATAATTCAACTGACAATTTTTATTTTTAAACCTTCGACATTTGTAGTATTCTGAACTTTTTTTATTATTTTTTATTATAATAACTCTGTAATGTCATTTTAATAATTATTTGATAACATTAATAACAATATAAATATTTGCACACCTCATTAGGTAATGATACAGTGTACTTTATGTTTATTTGTAACATCTGTTTATAACTACCTGTATTAAGCAAATAAATGATTTGATTTGATTTGAGAAAGCGCAGAACTGATTCTGTACAAGAGTTGTGACATACAAACATACACCCACACCTTCTTCCCTACCCCCATGGTAGGCAGACACTACTACTAAGTTTAGACTTGTTCAAACGTCTTGAGATGGGGTCGACGTACAATAAAGGGTGAGGTTGCGTTACACGCACCAGCGCCTGATAGTCGTACTACACTGTTTATGCTCTCCTGTTCATAAAAACTGACATCTAATGATGCAAAAATGTACAATTTTGTTCCATTAAGGGGTTTACATGACCTAAAGCGCGGTCACTGTCGGACTGCATAGAAACGAAAGAGAAGCGCGATGACACAACCCTGGTAATTTATTGCAAAATATGAAGCAATTATTTAACTACAAAAAATCTATTGTTTGGACTAAAAAATTAAAAGAATGTTGCTTGTAGAATAATCTGACAAAAATCAGAATGATTGTATGTAGGTATATTAGTATGGTTTTTATTGTAAAAAAGAAGTTTTTAGAGGTACCTTCATGATTTTTTTCTATCGTATCAAATTAGTTGTATTATGTTTTCAAAATATCTACCTAGCATATATCCTGAAAAATATCATATATTTTTCTGATTTTGTTTACTGTAGTCGATCTTATAGGTACTGTTATTGTTTCTAAAACTTGCGTTTTTTTGTGTTTAGGTCGTGTAAGCCCCTTAAGTAGTCAACTAAAACAATTCAATCAGGCTACCCTGCTGGACTTAAACTTAAAAATAAGATGTTGCTACTGTTGTTCGGTACAATATTTGCAACCGAACAGCTCAGCACATTTGCTTGCGTGCATGTATGTATTGCATCTACTCGGATCATATTACCAGTTAGTGCGTGTTCGACTACCAATCGCGTAACTCAAACCAAACTAGATCAAACCATCTTAGTGCTAGTTTGGATTAGATTTACCATTTGATGACTATCACTAGTATTCAATATAGCGTTTAAACCATAATATCATTTCGTATCATTAACCCAGTCTAATATTATACCAAATCAACCAAATATCTTGGCCAATCAGGCACTAAATTCTACAACAGCTGTCTTCATTAATATTTCATGTAAGCTATTTCTGAAAAGAATATATTAGGTCCTTACCTATGAAATTGCCGTTTTACACAGAATAAAACATTTTTTTAAAGAAAATTTTGTGTTTTTAGTCGAAGTAATTGGTCATTAGTGAAGATGTACTTTGCCATTTTAGTGAAAGTTCGTTGATGGCTCTGCAATGATAATCCTAGCGACGGGAATCGATAATTTTGTTAGAGGCATTTTTCACTGCCTTGTTGGATTTGAAATTTTTCCATTGTAAAAGTTATCCAAATTCCGAATAAAAATGGGATATTAGTTGGAGCAGGGTATGGTGAGTATGGTGGGTGACGGAAACTTTGCAGTCGTAACTCATATATTCTAGAGACGTCCGGTTGTGCGGTGCTTCGACGTGATTTTATTGTTGCTGTTCAACGAGTTCATACGGTACCCAATATTAAAATTTCCAGAACGGGAGCCATCAAACCAAAAACGGACCATGCGTTACCGTGCGGTACCGCATGTCCATACACGTCGTTAACATTGCGTGCAGGCTGTCTGTGCAACTAGCTTCAACTTTATGACTAACTGACAGACTATTTAAATTTTGACAATTCAAAAGTGCCCGTACAAGGTTTAATTGAAATAAATGCTTTGAGTTTGAGTTTGTGCTGCGTGGGTGGGTGCCCCGATGGAACCCATATTCGAAAAGAGAGCCCAATTTCGAATTTTCCATGCTTACAGAAACAGCGATATTTAAAAAGAATCGAACGGCGGGAAAACAAAAGAACAACTGATTTTGATAAATAAAATATCATATAAAATTAATTTAAATTTGGAATTCTAAATAGAATGAAAATCGATCTTCACAATACCCAAAACAAAAATCGGCAATTTCCTATGAAATTCCAGAAAGAATTCCAGAATTCTGAATTTTTTTTTATCTATATAAGGACCTAATAATTATGTACGACGATTATGATAATAATGTTGTTCATGGCTATTTTCATGGTTTTCAGATATTTATTTAAGCATAACCAAATCAGTGGTTTAGGTTTTAAACTTTGATCCTTACATCTTGGTCATACATTTTGACTAAGGCCTTGTAGAGTTGGGCCGTCTAGAGTTAGGGGCTTATTAGCTCTTCATTAAACATGACAACTTTATATCCGTGAAAAATGTGTATTGACAAACCTACTTTACATGAAATATTTTTAGTGTGATTTCATTTCTTTTTGTAGGGTTCTCTATTTCTTAACAAAATTTAATGAAAGTAGGTATAATAGGCGTTATTTCGTTGTCAAACAGACGAATTTTTGAAACATGAAGCAATGGAATAGCTCTGGATTGTGAAAGAAAGTCTGTTCCGACATTGGGGTGCACGATATCATTGATTGATGTTACATTATAATGGTGGAAAAGACATGGTACAAAAACAATGCAGAAATTAAAGTATGCATAAAGCATGGTACAAAGACATGAAGATTTCAGCAACTATAAGTAAGTTCAACCGCATAGATTCAAGTGCAACTGGTAATAATGAAACTTCTGACGGGCGCCGTCGGTTGAGACTGGTCATCTCTTAACTGCCAAGGCTTATTTTTAATCTTATATTTTGAATTGTTTCTTCATTTGTGTCTTTTTGTACAATGTTCTCAGATACAGAAGCAACAAGAAGAATGTACCCAGGATTTTGTAATATCTTGATTTAAAAGAGTTTCCATGGAGTTTTTTGCCCGTTCCTCTCCATACAGATCTACGTTTTGGAATGGGCATCTAGCTTCAAGTTTCTGACTAACTGACAGACTATTTAATTTTGAATTCAAAAGTGCCTGTACAAGGTTTAATTGAATTGAGACCGGGTTTCTTGCTATTACCTAGAACTGAAATGGGAATCAAACCACGAGGCTCTCTATTATTATGCTCTGCATTCTTTCTTATGCTCTGCATTCTTACCTTTCTCTTTAATTATTGTAAGTACTAAAAATAACGAACTTACAACTTGTCTGTTTATGAACTTTCGTAGCAAACTGCTACGAAATCAATAAATCTCAAGTGATTATGAAAAGCACCTGCGAATACATTCTAGTTTACTCCGCGAATACAATGCAATCTTATCACATTGCATTTTGCACAATTGTACATACCTATATACTTACAACTTTTACCGTAAATATACTTTTCGTAGTTAGCAGGATATCTAGGCGTTTAAGTGAAACCTGGGGAGGGATGTTCAGCAGGTAGAAGAAACCTCTCAATTTTTCTCAATATAACAACTATAAATACCTAACTTAATATTCAAACAGAACCACATATTTTCGCATTATAAAACTTCGTAGCACTTTGCTACGAAAGCTACGGAATCTATTATTTAGCTTTCAAAGTATTTTGCTCATATCTGCTGTATTTTAAGGCTTATGTTTAACTTACCACCAGATATAGTAACATATAACAGACAAAAATAGTAAATGATCACCAAAATTAAACCCGCATTTTAATATAAAATTACAACTAAAGTTTTAACATCTCGCTATTCTATTTAAGCAAAACGACTCCAAATAAATCATTGTTAATCCAAAAGTAGTAAATGATCACCAAAATTAAACCAGCATTTCAATGTAAAATTATAACCAAAGTTTTAACATCTTGCTATCCTATTTAAGCAAACTGACTCCAAAAAACTCATTATTAACCCAAAAATAGTTAATAAACACCAAAATATTAAAAAAAGATTGTTTTATTCTTTGTAAGTTCTATCGTAGTTATAGGTAGGTAATAGTAACCTAAGTAGATATTAAACATAACTAGTAACTGATTACCACCTGCGCTAAGAAAGGTCGACGGAGCCCCGCTTGGCGGGGCTCCTATTTCTGGGTGGTTTAAAAAAAAATAACTACGAAGGCTAAGGCGGGAGCTCCGCTCCGCTTCGCTCCCGCCTTAGCCTTCTAACCTAACCTATCCGAGTCGGGGTACTCTGCTCTGCGTCGGGGTATTAACCATAATGACGTTTTTTATATATATTAAACGTTAGAATGGCAATCACAGTGGTTTATTTAGGCAGAAATAGCGCATTAATTTGCTCACTAAGATTTGGTGATCATTTACTACATTTGGTGTTCGAATACAATTTGAAGTGCAGTTGTGACTGAAATAGCTAGTACTATTGTAATTTTAGACTTTAATTTTCTGGTGTCAAGTATATACTTTTGGTAAAAGAACTAAGGGTATCAAAGCATTTTATGGTGGTCATTATATTTAATCCTGTATTTTAATAATGACTGGAGCTCAAGTGACTATATAAAAGCGCATCCGATGCCATTAGCTTGATTGATAGCTGGTGCAGATTGTTCGCACTGCAGCACGTTGTGATATTAGTTTCATAGTATACACTTAATACTTTACCATTCTAAGTACAGGCCAGACTGTGAAATCCAGTTGTATACATTCCATATCGCGACATGTTCGCGTTCCCGACGGCTTTCATGACGCTGTTTGTTCATTACCTGGATTGGACGCTGCTGTATATTTCCTGAACTTTATTTATTAACAGTTTTGTGTGCAAATATAATTGTTTGTAATTTCCCCGATGGTATTACGATAATAAGTAATCAACTCCGCTAATATATTTGCAACAGTGAGAACTAAATGCATTGCCGACGGCCAACGGAGGGGGTTCAGTAGTTTCTATAAAAATTATATTCCACTGTTACAACTATCGGTCAGCCTTTTTTGAAAATTATTTTCCATGTATTTCACCGTTTTTGTTGATTTTTTTTGGCAACTGACATGGACCGCCAGATCCTCCTTCAGTGTATAACTTCTGGAGTAGCTAGCTAGTGCCGTTGATATATCTGTTCGTATAGAGTCTGAGGCAAGGCATACAGTCGCTGTGAGGTGAAGGCCCGACAGTTAACATGAGCATTCGTAAACTTAACATGAGCATTCGTAAACTTATCATGAGCATTCGTAAACTTAATATGAGCATTCGTAAACTTAACATGAGCATTCGTAAACTTAACATGAGCATTCGTAAACTTAACATGAGCATTCGTAAACTTATCATGAGCATTCGTAAACTTAATATGAGCATTCGTAAACTTAACATGAGCATTCGTAAACTTAACATGAGCATTCGTAAACTTAACATGAGCATTCGTAAACTTAACATGAGCATTCGTAAACTTCATAAAATAGACATGACAGTACATGATGCGGTAGGGTTCCGTACATCAATCTTGATATCTTCTAAATCTTCAACAAACCTAAACACATTTCCACGTAACTGATGCAATAGCTTTCATATCAAAATAAACAGCCCATTAAAATTTGTAACATAAATCTGTCCCCGCGTTAATGGCACTCGACTTTACAACAGTGTGGTATATTGACACCCCTGCGGTTATGATAGACATGAAACTGTCGCTATTGAGCGCACCCGGCCCGGCTCCCGGCGGGGTCGTGCTACAACAAACAATGCGCCAACTACATCGGCGTTTAGCGACGCTCCGGCTCCCCGACACCAGCATACGTCCCGCGACAACCGCACATATGTACGCGCCCCGGACTCCCTCAGGCCTTCGCGGTTCCCGCCGCTAACAATAGGTGCCACCTATCAAAATCTTCGTAACAAATTTCTTGAGGGCCCCATTGACGCCGCGTATAATAGATCCCCGGTGGCCGCATTGTCGCCTCACTGACTTCAGCTGACTGATATTCACTTTTTATGTCAGTTTTTGTGGAGGACCCAAAGCCAGCGAGCTACTCGTGTATTATGACGTTGTTTGATTGCATTTAACGCGTCATTTAGGAGGGTTTGTTTGTTCTGCCTTTTGCTGGAAATTATGTAAATGATGTTCCGTTTTGTCACCCGGAGATGTGGACGTGGCTTGGTGGAGGATTAGGAGCTCGAATAAATTGTTTCTGCTTTTATAAAATGGCGCACAATAATAACTGTCATTGATACTCGAGAAAGGTTGACAAAGGGTCAACAACGGTTGCGGCAAACAAAGCGACTCATACGAACATCATGAATTGAATAGCGTTAGACAGCATGAGAAGCGTCCCAAACTCGCTTTGTGCGATGATTTGGCGGGCGCGGTGCAGGCGTGACGCGTGACGGAATTAGGTACACAGTCAACTTGTAGCACTTACATACAGAATAATAACATAACAGAAATGTGATTGGCTTGGACGTACATTTTATTCTACGAACGAAATGATGGGTGATATAATATCTTTTATCAGTTATAATACGGCTAACGCAAACGCCATACCAAGCAAATTCAAATTAATAAAAGCATAAGGCGAAAGAAAATAACAGTTCTCAGGTGCAATTGGAGTAGTAAATGCCTGAATCTAAAAGTTTCAATTTTAGCAAACCCTATAGGTATCTAAGTTTATACAAGAACCGTTTCCTTTCGACTCGAAAAGGATTTGTTTAAATAATGTTGATAGCACAAATCGAATTGGTTCAAGTACCTACCTACCTATCACTTACAATGACTTACATCAATATGAGACGCTCATGTCTTTTTGTGTGAGTTTGTCCAAATACACAATGACGCGAAACGTATGAACAACAGAATATACTTAATAGTTTACCACAATGGTGACTTTATAATCCACAAATAAAACATAATGCTGTGTTCCCGGGTGACTGGCGTGACAGCGAGCAGCGACAGCGCCGGGGACACCCGCCTTGTCCCAAACTGTCCCTCCATTGTCCCGCTTCCGACTATTATCCAGGAATGAGAGGCCTAAAGGTGGCATCACGGCGCCTGCCTACGCCATTGTTACGGGCTTACGTTTGCAAATCCGATTTATATTTGAATATAATTGACTTTCGGCCTCGTATCAGGTACCGAGCGCGTGTATCTTATTGTGTTCGGCTGATCTCAATGGCATTTTTATCAGCTGAACATGATAAATGTATTTGGGAGATTAAGTGTTGTGGGTGGGTGCGCTCGCCACTCGGCGCATGGGCGCGCTCAGCTATTCAAACATTTTAAGATATGTTCCGTATAGTATCCGCTGGCTTATGATCTGGATCCAAGCCGACTTAGGCTAAGCTTTGATGCTGAATTCTAAACTAGTCGATTAATGTCATTTTAGTTACTGGAGCAGATAAAAGGAAACAGACACGAGATGTAAGAGTTTAAAATTGTATTTGCAAATGCCTTCACAATACGCGACAAACGAGATACAACCCGTCGTAATATTTTACATAACAGAGCTCAATGCTGACTCTTGTTACATTGAAATTCTTCCTCGTTTTATATTCAAAGAGGAATCCATTTCCGCCGCGAGGGACAAATCACGCGGAAATTGAAGGCGATTTATTCAAAATATTTGTAGCAACAACTCTTTGTAGGAGCCTGAACGTTCGACGTCTTCAATACTTTTGTTATTTGTTTTCGGTTCACGCATCGCGAGGGATCCCGATTTCCTAAACTTTTTCATCGATCATGATCGAGAGTCAAAGCTCAAAAGTGTGTTCAAAAACCAACTGGCTAACAAAAAATCATTGAAAATAAATTATGTGTGCACGTCAGCGATGCGAGAGGTATCTCCGAGATATCTGGTGGGCGCACAAAGCGGCGGCAAGAATGGCGCAGCGGGGGCCGCCGGACCATAATGGAGAGAGTTTCACACCATTCACGTATCGCCCTCGAGTTTTTTTTTCTGTGACGGGGGTCACATGGACCATCCGTCTTGCCAGACAGCCACCAGGGATATAAGTATGCAAATGTAAATGTGTCGTTATCCGTGCGGCTATCTCGACGACAGCGCTACTTCCGCGAAACGAGCCTTCCACCATGTATCAACACTGATCTGTTTTGCGAAGACTTGAGTTTGTGACCCGTGTACGTAGCTGAACATAGTGCCGCGGATGTCTACTCTGTCGCACGACGATGGCGGGTCATCGTAGACCGTAATGCATTATGTTAAGGTCTGTATTCGTTCCGTGCGGTGGTGGAGACGCCGACAGCGGGGCGGGGCTGGGCGGGGCGACGCGCGCCGGTACACGCCGCCTGACGTCATGATACTCCGCCGCGCTGCCGAGCGCATGCTCCCATGTGCAGCGTGCAGCGTGCACGAGTGGGTGCGCTGCGGTGTGTGCACTGTGACGTCAGCAATGCAAGCAATAACAAAAAAGTTAAGCACCACTCATAAAGTGTGACAAAAGCTGCTGATGAATGAATGTTATGCTGGTGGCATTTTCAAATATGTATTTGACGACAAACAACAGGACGACTTATATTAGATAAAAGCAACTATGCCCGAACCAATCAGTCAATCTAAACTCTAAAGAGTGCGCTTGCGAATACTAAAGTACCTCCTACTTACTGGCTCTTTCTTACAAAGAAACTTGATATCGTCGGCCTTACTAGAGCTTTTATCACATAAAGAGCTTGGTCAAGTATTGGATAAAGGCAACCTAAGTTCAGCGCTGTTTGCATTAACTTAGCAATGGAAAATATTGTCAACAAGTTTTCGACTTGAGTGTTTTGCAATTATGGAAATAATTTGGTAAAAAAATAATAGTCGAGTTGAACACTGTGAGATTCGCGACTGTGAGAGGTGGGTGAAGTGCTAGCGCGGCTGGCGCGATGTATGGCGTGTCGTGCCCATCGCGCTAACAGCCGTCGCCGAGACGTCATAACACGTTAATGACTCGTGGAAGGCGCATAAAATCAACAGGCGCCAACCAGACCGCCTGCGCCCGCGCCGGCTCACAGCCACCACCGACATATCTATTACAGCGGGCGACGTTCCCACATACCTCAATCAGAGTTACGAAACATCGCGGCCGCAAGGCTCGCCAATGGCGGCCTATCACAACATATTAAGTAATAAACAGTTCATAAAGGCAGCGCACACGGCACACGGCGCGGGCACACGGCGCGGGCGCACGGCGTACGGCGCTAATTACAAACAATTAGACGCCATGTTGCCGCCCCGCTGCGGCCCGCACACCCCCGCGCCGCGCCCGCCAAGCCGCGCACGCTTCTCGTTATTACCCTATTTATTGCATATTGGAAACAAAAAACAGATCTTCCAAACGGCGCTCATAGTTTTTGGATATCCAAGTTAATTCCCTGCTCGTTTGTGTGGCGCTCGGCCTCGGCCCCACTGGCTGCTCCCGCCAGTCGCCGTGAGCTTCACGTCCAACGTTCCACTTTATTATGATCTCATCAAATTTTATTTATGCGCCGAAATGATCGAATCGATTCGTCTTTTCTCTCAGGCGTATTAATTAGTTTTGTGTTATTATGAAAACGTCCATTTGCCCCGGTGAGTGTGGTCGGATGGCCCAGGACTGGTTCTATGTCCTTACGGTCGGATGGATTTAATAAAATTTTCATCGATCAGTAATTTACGAGGCTTATTATAATATGAATACCTACAAGCTAGAATTAGGCATGAACATTGTAAAGAAACAGATGTGCGAACAAACCTGTTCGTCTGAATGTTATTGAGTAAATAATTTAGTTCGTTTATTCCAGATAGGCAAATATCAACGAAGTGAACTCACTGGCAACTGTGTTGTATGTATACAACGCTAAGCTAGAGGTTAGTTTAATCCTCCTGCTCACTAAAATACAATTAAAATTGATATTTTCAGTAGTTCTTTCATTAAAAAAGCATTTTAATTTAAATAACTATTGCAGTTAAATATGAACTAAGAACTTAGCAGCAGTACCTACTGGTGTTTGTGATAAAATTAATTTTTCATTAGTACAGACCAACGATGCACTTATTTCTGAAATGTTCTATTAAAGCTGTTTTTGTGAACGGCAAATATGTTTATGCTGAAATAAATTTATTTATTATTATCAATAAACGGCACACTCTGTAGTAGACTTGCTGATTACCAATATTAACATACTATTTAGCCAGCGGTGTTTACGAAATCAACGGGAAAGGTTCAATGTAGAAACGGGCATATTTTATGAACAATTATTGTTAATGAATAAAAAAATTAAAATAAAAAAAATAAGTACTAAAAATTCCTAGGCGCCCAATAAATATTATTTGACAATGTTGGGCCGTCAACTATGAACACGATCGTTAGTTCGCGTGTCACGACTAAATAAACAATGTCTGCTCACGAGTGGATGCAATCCTGTTACGCACCACCCCGTATCGGCTCAAGAGCATCCTCTCACCTCACCTTGAATGAACAGATCCAGCGGATGCTGTTCGTTAAAGGTTAGTATGAGGTGTGGGAGGATCTCCCAGACCTAGCTCATACTAACGAATAACATCATCACTGTCTCTCACAAAAACATGAAATTTGTTCAGCGTTTTCCTTATATGACGTCACTTAACCACTAAAATGGATTATTCGATTATGAGTTACTGCATTACAAGTTAATGGAGTATCACCATGGTAATAAAATTTAGTATTTAGAATTAGACGGCGCAATCCTGTTGCTACGCGCTACGTCCCGCATAGAGTGTGGAGCCGCTACGACTCTACGAGTGCTGCGGCATGCTCGTTAAGCGGCTTATGACTATTTATTTGACAGATTGAACTCATTTGCGAATATCAGCAAGCATTTTGCGAACTTTCTTAATATCTCCTGGTATCGTTGCAAGAGTGTTGATGGTGGTCAGAAGCAGCGGTGCGTTGCAGCGGCGGCGGCGCGGCTGACGGGCGCGCCGGCCGCAGCGTAGCGCTCCGCTCGGTGCCGGCACATTATAACTGTCATATAACTCACGAGGTAATAGGAGCGGCGCGCCTTGTGCCAACTATTAAATACTATTCACATTTTACGATAATGCCCAACAAACTCTTATTGACGTATAAATTCCGAGGCTTTTTTTCTCTCCTCGGAACGACCGAAGGCGCCAGTTGTTTCTCGATATTAATAATGCTATGCTAGTTCTGTTTTTCGGGTTTAATTACGCCCAGGTCGGTGATAGTCGGCGATTCGACGCCCGCGCCGGCTCGAATGGGTGGAAAGTAGTAAATTAAACGGTCGGCGAGCCCCTTTTAATATTCATAACGTTATCAAACAAAATTTTAAACTAATTAAAAGTTGTTTTAATAATTCCGTGGTTATGGATAAGAGTGCCCGAGGCGACGGGTTCGATTTGTTTGCATTCTGGAGCGCGACAGGAAATTACTTACGTGATACAAGCGCCCGCGCAGCCGCCGCACCATATTACTCGTTTATAATAATATGTCTATACTTGGGTGAATTTCAACAAATGCCATTTTTTTTATCATATCGGTGAACTTTTTTATTTATATTTTTTTTGTATATTATTCAGGTTTTTTGTAATCTTTAGGATATTAAATATCCCCAAATTTAATATCATCAACGTATCATTTAAGACTAAGGAGAAAATTCAATTTGAATTCTGGTTTCCACCGATATGACAAACCGGCACCGATTATTTTTTCTGTACACCGATATGATAAGTTTATCCACCGAAATTATGTACATATCCAGCGATATGCTAAACTATCCACCTTTGAATATCAAAAAGGAAATAGTTAGTAGGTATCTATATCTATCTTTTCTTAAACGCTCCTCTCTTAACACAGGATCGCTTTTGATTTTAGCTTTTCTTATTCTTTCCAGCAACTTTTTTCTCTCTTTTTTCTCCTCCTCATTTAGTTTTGGTCTCGGCATTCTTAAACAAAATTAAGCTATTATGATGTTTTCTTTTTATCTATTTATTATTATGTACTTACTATTTTTTTTACTAAAAAATATTTTCTAGAGAAACCTTTAATGCGTTCAATTGCTCCACCTCACCATCATCATCTCAGCCTATAGACGTAGATTACCGAATACAGACCTCTCCTAGTGATACATTTATACATCTACTACTCAGTGGTATCGTGGTAATGATTTTGGCAGTCTATGTAGGTAAGTATATATGTATGTATGTATGAATGTTTGTATATAGGTATATATATGTATGTATGTTCCATTGTTTCTTTGTATAATTAACGAAATGACATGGGATCTACCGATATGATAAAACGACTCACCGAGATGATAAAATGATCTACCGATATGATAAAGCAATCCACCGATGTGACAAAACGTGCGTTGATCATGAATCAAAACACCGATGTTAGATATAAGACACCGATTGCTTTTTTTCTTATCATTTCGGTGTAAATTATCACATCGTTGGCAATAAAGACCACCGATTACAGCGATATGAGAACAGCGACGTGAGAAATAACACACTTTTTAGAAAATTACAAAAAATGCATAATATCTAGGATAAATTCAATAACAGTCAATGAAGCTAATTCATTTACTACCTCTGTTAGAACCAAACAACAATAATAAAACTACTCATTACACTAGAAAAATGCAACCACCGATAATATAAAATAATTGTCCGGGAGCTACTGAAATGGCGTACTTACGTTATTGGCGGGAATATGCAGCGATTTGACACACGTCCATCCTGACTGCGTACTAGTACACACTAACGAGGGAAATAAAATAGGGGTGGGGACGCTGTCAGACTCGTCGATGTAAAGTTAGATTTAAATTACTTTTATCCAGCGATGTGAGAACATTTTGCAGGACAAGTACGTTTGTGCCTCTCAGTAATAATAATCGTTAATTATGTAATAAAATATGCTCTATATTAATAACAAAACTAATATTCTATGAAATAGAATAAGTTATATACTTAAGTTACTTATTTTTATTAGTGTATAAGCTTTTTTGTTTGTAAAAAAAGTAGAGGGACAGCACCGATTTGAAAAACATAGAGGTTTATGTATTTATTTCTACCTTTGTAAATAGTCCTAGGCAAATTATATTTTTGCCACAACCCAATAACTAACTATTGAATATTAAAAAAAATAATTCAGAACAATATTCCATTTTTCAAATACTAATTTCACCGAAGACAAAAAAATAAGTCATTTGGGAAATTCACCCACTTGTTACCTAAGTTTTGGTGTCAGGTCGACGAACTTAGTTTGTTTTTCGAATCCACTCAAAATGTTTCCGTGTTCCAACGCGGCGGAAATGAGATTGTTCGCAACCATTGAGACGAATGGCTTAATTTTTTTCTCGAAGATAATACTATTCTCGTACTAAAGATATCTACCATTCACTCTGTACACTACAAAGATTTTTAGAGTGAGCTGCAAGGAGTCGATCGATATGGAGTTAGTGATACCCATGTAAAGTTTATGACAAGAATTACACAGTCTTGCGCGACGGACGGCAGGATTACTGCGGGTGTCATCTTGATAGCGCCGGCCGCAAGCGCTCGCGCATCGCGTCGGCCACACCGACACACACCCACGATCTAAACACTGATAACAGTGCCATGAGCTGCGACACTGCTGCACCTCACTAGCACTGAACAACACTGCGCATCTCCGTGAATTATGTTAATTATAGAGTAGTGCCGCTAATTTGCGCTTTCCTGATCGTCTTTGTTTTATAAACGTATCATTCGCGTGAAACACATTTCTCGTATCATACCGCCATTGACATTTATGATACTATAAAGTGCTGGCGTTATCTTAATTGATATGCAGTTTAAGTATGAAAAACAATTTGAATGCTAAAATGCCGCTGGGAATGTGGTTTGTGGAATCTGACCATTGGTGAATTGGGATACCTAATGGCACGATGATTAGCCCCGGTATGGTCAGGAGTGAGTCGGTCTATTGTGTCGTGTGCACGCGGTCGGGGTCCTGTGCCGGCCAGGCCTGCACCTGCCGTCGCTTGAGATCTGCACTGACTGACTGTTTGTAACAATAACTGTAGCCACCTTTATTACTATCTTTAACACTATTGAAGCCTCGTGTATATTTTATCCTACCAGCTGCGCAAGCTTGACTCCTTTCGACTTATTCCAAGACAACTTTATTTAGGTTGTGCTTCGAAAAGTAATCTGGCCCATAGGGTCAATGTTGATGAAACCCCTAACAAGATCGGCTAAACGGCATTTAGGTTCGCTACTCATGTCCTAATTACATTTAAGGTCGCTACTCATGTCCAAATTACATTTAAGTTCGCTATTCATGTCCTAATTACATTTAGGTCGCTACTCATGTCCTAATTGCATTTAAGGTCGCTACTCATGTCCTAATTACATTTAAGGTCGCTACTCATGTCCAAATTACATTTAAGTTCGCTACTCATGTCCTAATTACATTGAAGGTCGCTACTCATGTCCTAATTACATTTAAGGTCGCTACTCATGCCCTAATTACATTAAAAGTCGCTACTCATGTTCCAATTACATTTAAGTTCGCTACTCATGTCCTAATTACATTTAAGGTCGCTCTCATGTCCAAATTACATTTAAGTTCGCTACTCATGTCTTAATTACATTTAAGGTCGCTACTCATGTCCAAATTACATTTAAGTTCGCTACTCATGTCCTAATTACATTGAAGGTCGCTACTCATGTCCTAATTACATTTAAGGTCGCTACTCATGCCCTAATTACATTTAAGGTCGCTACTCATGTTCCAATTACATTTAAGTTCGCTACTCATGTCCTAATTACCTGTAATATCTTATTAAGTTTCACGATGTGATGTCTTTCTGTCATACTATCAATTTTGCTTTTACTATTTTATAATTTCTGCATAGCTATTCTATTCGTCAGGCTTCCGAATCGAAAATGACACATTTTCGATTGCCTGATTTGTCTAATCACCGAAAATAACCAACGGAAGACTAGCGGTCGTCGTATTTGGTTTAAACTGACAAATTTTCTGGGTTTTTTACTAGTGAATAGCGTTTAGAGGACTCCTTCGATAACATCAATTGATGTTGGATTCGGCACGCAACCATAGGTATCGAACGGTTGTCAATAGCTATGCTGGTCAGTATTTAATTTCATTTTATTGTACCTTTTTACCGATGTTACCAATTTTTGAATATTAGCGCTTATTACTAAGTAAGATTCGAGTAGCTTATTTCTGTCATTCATTGTCTTATGCATGCGGTGTTTACCTGTAGGTAACTAATGCATTGTTATATTATTTTTTAAATGTATTGTGTGTGTGTGTGTGTGTTTGTATCTGTGTAATCAATTGTTGGTGAACCTAATAAATTAAATTAAAAAAGCAACGAGTCATACAGCACTGAAATGCCTTTTTTTTAAAGTAAGTAAGTTATTTACTGTTATGGAAAATAGATCATCAGCTGTAGGCTTTTAATTGAAGAAAAACACTACGTTCGATCACAAGTACATTTTTTGACGTTTGTTACGATGGTTTCACACGGCTCGTACGTCGTTAACACATTTTCTTAACATTGTAATCGCATAGTAAGTATTTTTACCCGACTGCGCCAGAAGGAGGATTATGTTTTTTGAGTGTATGTATATATATTTCTATGGCACGTTCTGTAGCCTAAACGGCTTGATCGATTTCAGCTTGAAAGACGCCGTTAGATTCGTCTTAGTTGTGAGTGACAATGGGTATAGATTTTTGGCGCCAAATTATGTCTTAAAATTTTTTTTTCTCAGAACCTATTGAGTGGGGGGGTATCAAAAATAAATAAAAGTTGGAAGCAGGCGGGACCGATTTGAATTTAAAAATATAATAAAAATGGTATCGAGCCAGCTTCCAACTTTTATTTAATTTAATAAAATGGGCTTGTTTTTGGCTTTTCAGTTTTTTTTTTATTTAAGTTTTTTACCGTAATCGGGTTTTTTATTTTTTTTATTTCATTTCTTTTCTTAAGAACGTTTACGCCGTACGGCATTTCAAACAAACTTTCAAGCCTTTGTTTATCGAAATGTCTTATTTAAAAAAAGAGAACCTAACCTAACTGGAAAATTTTAAATCGGTCTAATTTGGCTGTAACACAATTTTTCTAAAATGTTTTGCTTATGCGTATGAAGTTTCATTAAAATCGGTTCATTCGATTCGAAAAACAAGGGCATGAAATTTGTATGAAATGCCGTGCGGCTGAACTTTGTACAATGTACCTAACGCCTATTGAGCTGATGTTACTACGACATGCAAGGTCACTACACATTGTTGTGTGAACCAATTTTGATGGCCGGCGCAATTTTTGTCGAGAAGTACAAAGTTTCTATTTATTATCATAATAGTAGATAACTTGAGGGTTTGAGAATTAAGATTCAATCGATTGTTTCAGTACCTACGAATATAAACTTTAAAATTATTGTTTTGATGATTGAATGACGGATTATACGATTGCCGTCGGTAAAGGAATTGTATACCTACGCTACTTACTTCACAAAAGATCTCCGTGTTCGGTAAACATAACATCTCAATCATGTCATTCATTTTCACCAAAAGTCTACGCAGCCCCGCTCACCCGCTTCGCATCAGTCACATTACCAAGTCGAGTCTCTTATCGTGGAAACAAGCGAAACTCCTTAAAAAACGAATAAAGCCTTCCATAAAAGTATAGTTATTCCAAAGATTAACATAATTATTACAAAGCGTGAAGTTGCCCACGGTACCGATGGTATCATGCGCAGGCGCAAGGAGCAAGCGTCGAAACTGCGCGTAACTTATTAATTGTGTTAGTTCCCATAATTAAGTCATCATCGGAACCGAACTCCGGACTTTTTTCTTTATTATCAACTTTATAAACTCTCTCGTTCTCTACAAATTCGAATCGAATAAATTGGTGAAGATATTCCTTTTTTAATTGCTCATACGAGCTTTTATTTAGTGTGTGTACAATAAAATGCAGTGTTTATTGTAGCCGATCGGTTTGTTTAGCGCGGCCTGGCCGGCCGCAGTCGCGGCACGCAACAGTGCTATTGTACCTACTCATGTTTATTGACAGCGCCGAATAAGGAGACCAGTGGCCTTAGTGTGAGTTTTTCGACTCAATTGCGAGCGCGTTAGAAATTTCTATAGGAAAGTAGGTTTCTCCTAGTGACTACCAGGTGGCGCTATAATTTTTTCCCATAAACGCGCTTACTATCGAACGTGAGTGAAAAAACTCACACTTATGCCTCAGGTCTTCAAGACTTCCAGGAATAGGTAAAGAATGATGCAATGATGCAGGTGCTGCAACAACGATACAGTCGAGTTGTATTTAAGTATAGGAGCGAGTGCGGATCGAGTTGTATTGTATGTACCTAACACACACCACACAAGATCAGCTTTTGTAATACTTTATTATAACTAGCTGACCCTGCGCACTTCGTACCGCCTCAGATCATTTTTTTGTTATTTTTCCCATGTTTTAATAATTAGGAACCTTCACGTGCGTTCCCGGAACACCCTGCCAAAGTTTCATCACAATCTGACCAATGGTTTCGGAACGCATAGAGGACAAAATATACAAACATTTATTTTTATTTATATAGAAGATAAATTCTATTTAAATGGAACCTATAGGTATGTATTTGTCCTAGCGAAAGGTCGACGTCGGGCGGTCGGTACTCAAAGGCGACATAATGTCACACACATTTATATAAAGTGTTATCGATACAACACTGTAACAGTTACATAAGCGCGGCGTTGCCTTTGTGAGGATGAGCTGAAGTAGAACAATGCGTGACGTCTCAAATAGAGAAATAACGCGAATTAATACGAGTGACATGTTTGCGCAGCGCTGTTTGAGCGCCGTCATTATGCGCGCTTCACTACGCTGAAAGTAATTTACACAAGTGACTCGCGCGCACTGTAAACAGTAGCGCGCGCACACACTGGTACTCCTAATTTAAATCTTATACGAGAACACATAGGGTCCTCATCTGATTGACGGCGGCGTGACGTGTCTCCTCGTAATATAGATGTAAGGGGACGTACAGGCGTTAGTTTGCGTTTCACACGTGTTCTCTCACAATAACCTACATTCCTTCACCTTCTCCAATTTACTTTAAGAGTAATTCAGAAACAATGACATTCTACATTGATTTGAAGCCACAAACCCCCGTGGTTACAAATAATTAACCAATTCGTTTACCTAATCGATCTCTGTTGACAACCTAAATGTTTTTACCCGACTGCGCCAGAAGGAGGGTTATGTTTTTCAAGTGTACGAGTATGTATGTACCTATATTTCATTGGCACGCTCTGTAGCCTATACGGCTTATCGATATCAGCTTGTAAGGTGCCGTTAGATTCGTCTTAGTTGTGAGAGTGACACTGGGTATATCAAAATTGAAAAAAAATTAAAATGGCCGTTTTTTGGCGCAATATTAGGCCAGCCTTCAAAATTTTTTTTTTTCGAATCCTATAGACAGGGTTATCAAAATACAAAATAAAGGGTTTTAAAAGGTGGTTACAATAAACATATACAACTTATGTGGTTAAAAGTAATTCGAAGTGACAAATCGTAAAAAACACGTACCTACCTACCAAGAACTAAATCGTCTGCGAAATCTTTCACATTTGTATACTAAAAAGCTGGAAATAAAAGCAGCCCGGACCCATTTGAATTTGAAAATATAGTAAAAATGGTATGGGTCCAGCTTCCAACTTTGATTTAATTTAAAATGGGCGTGTTTTTAGCTTTCATTTTTTTTTTATTTAACTTAAGTTTTTTACCGCAGTCGGGATTTATTATTTTTTTATTACTTTTTTTTATTTTTTCATACTTCATGGACATGTTGGACAGGAACTAAGGCAGTATTAATGCTATAAAGTATTCCTTACCTTTGGGTTAATACCTAGGACGACATTGTGAGAGGTGTCTAGTAGGTACAAAATAATAAAACATAAAAAAACTGCCGGCAGCAAATTCTTAAGGTCTGCTTTATGACCAATCAATAAAGTCTAAAATGGCGGAGGAACTACCTATAAACTTAGTCTTGCCATAAATGATGTCACGAAGAAAAAAATTTTTTTATATTGCAAATTATGTTTATTACTTTTACAGTGAGTTAGTTTAATACATAAATATAAAACAATTTAAAATGTAAAAAAGCTTATTCGAAGTGGTCTCCATTGGCTGCAATACAGTCCTTTAAACGTTGAGGCCAGTTATCAATAGAAGCACGCACTCTTTCCATGGGAAAATTCTTCACTGCCAATCGTATGGATTGTTTTAGGGACTCCAAATTATCATGGCGTTTAGATCAAGTCGTACTCTCTAAAACTGACCATAAATCATAATCCAGCGGATTAAGATCGGGACTAGACGACGGCCAGTCTTCAGCTCTGATGAAGTCCGAAACGTTCACTTCCAACCAAGACTGCGTGGACCGAGCTTTATGACCCGGCGCCGAGTCTTGTTGGAAGAACCATACTTGGTTATTGAACATGGTGTTGTTAAGGGGCTTAACTACCTTCTCATAAATGGTATCTTGATACACTTGTGCCGATGTTTTGATACCTTTTTCACAAAAATATGGCTCAGTCACACCTTCATAGCTGACACCTCACCAGACCATCACTGAAGTCGGATAATGCCCACGTTGCACTCTGTCGACTAATTCGGAAGCTTCCTTTGAGCTTTGAGCATATACGGTCATTTTGTTTGTTAAAATGTTGCTCAATTGTAAAGATTTTCTCATCCGAAAACAAAATTTTTCTGTGATCTCCCTTTGCGTACCGCTTCAGTAGTTGTTTCGATTTTACCACCCTATTCTTTTTTAATTTATCAGTTAAAAAATGACCAGTGCGTCCCTTATAGGCTGCAAGTCCTAAGTCATCTTTTAAAATACGCGACATGGTTCTGGGTGCTATCTTCATCTCCCGAGATAAAATCTTTTGCTTTCGGACAGGATTTCTTCGAATTCTTTCCCTTACTGCTTTGACCACCTTTCTCGTACGAACACTACATGGATGGCCAGTTCTCTTCCTGTCACAAACAGAGGAGGTCTCATTGTACCTATTAATAGCCCGGTACACAAACATTTGACTAATACCAAGCGTATGGAGAGTTTTAAAAATTGCATTTGGCTCCATACCAACTTTGTGTAATGCAATCACAGCGATTCGGTTCTCTTTATCACCCCACTCCATTTTAATATCGCAAAATATTGTACAATGTATTGGCGCCAAAATAAGAAAACTCAATGAACAATCGTATAAAAATGACAGATTCCAAATTTAAATGTAATAATAAATCTTTCTTATTTTGACTATATGGTCTAAGATGCAGGTATATAAGGTAGGTTTTACATTCCTATTTGGAAGAAGGGACTCTTAACATCTATCGAGGGCAATTCCGTTAGATATGTTTAATAACTATGGCGAATTACACATCCAAAAATAAAAAACGAAATAAATGTGACACATCATGTGTTGAGATGTCATCGAAGTCTATTAATGTTAATAGCCTCAATTTGTATAATATAGAAAAAAAAATCTCGAAACTGGAATAAAGACGTCCAACCGACTCGGCGCTCATTTGATAAACTAATCTGATCTCAGTTCCAATAAATATAGCATTTTGTATTTATTTATTATGAAATGTTCGCTGAATATTTTAATAAATCAAACTTTACGACAAACCGATCTCGATACGTTATAGGTAACTGTAAATAGTTACAAGTCATTAAGTTTGCTAAAGAAGCATCAAGTTACGCTGTTAACACTAATAATAGTCATAATGAGCGAAGTAGAGCAAGTCCCTGAGAGGATTTGTAGGTATATCTATGGTAAGAGTTATCACGTCACGCTATGTTTTGCAATAAACATATTAAACTCCACCCATATATAATTACAATAATTTACTTAAATTGCAGACAAGTGAAACGAAGCTGCAAAGCAACTCGTGTTGCTAACTCAAAGACCGAAATGACTGCGACTGAAATTGAAACTGATCGTGACTGCGCCCCGAAATCAGTTTTCCTAATTCCTAGTATGCTAAGTTAGTAATGATACAAAGCAAATAGGTAAAAGAATTAGAGGCAATATAAATACATGTGAACGTTAATATAACGTGTGCGAGCCGGCTTCGGACGGACACAAATTGATAAATTACACTAAGTTGAACATGGTTAATCCCAACGAAATGAGCATTTACGGCGGGATTACACCTCGGAGCACCCCAGCGTTGACATTAGACGGTGCGAGCGGCGCGAAGCGGGCGCGGCGCGGCGCGGGCGCACGTGATGCATGGCGCGCATTGTGCGCCGCGCCGAACGCATTTGTAACCACCGCAGTGATATACAACGCCTTTATGTAACTCCCATAATAAGTTTATAATGAAAAATGTTATTCTGTAACTGTTAATGCCGCCGTTATAACTCCGCTATTGGTAATGCTCTTGATAAAGTAACGCGTCCTTTTTATTTCTCGTAGGTATACGACTAATCTTTTTAAGATTCATTTCAGTGAAATAAAATATGAATATAACCTCTGTTAGGTATAATTCGAGCTTTGATCTGCGCTGGCGCCGTGGCTTCGTAGGCGCTTACCGAATAATAGTGATATTCGAACCTTACAATAAGTGTTTTAGGAATTAATGTCTTAGGAATTAATAAACGGATTTCTATTATGAGATGTTTTAATAAATAACCAGCACTATGATCTCTCATCACTATACATTCATAGTCTCCACGGATATCATCGAAACATCAATCACGTCGTGAAGACATGTATCAAGAACGTAAACGTACAATTTCCGTACAAAGCTAGAAATACCTACCATGCAATTTACTAATAGCTAATTTGATCGTAAAGAGTATTGTATTAACTTGACGGCTGCCACCTATTACAAAATGAATTCAATTAAAGATAAAGCTGTTTTTTAGTATTTATGGAATGTTGTTTTGGTCCGTTTGATCTATAAGCCTGTAGGTAATTCTAACTATAAAGCAGGGATGTTAGGGAGCTCCGTAACCGTAACCGAAACTATCGGATATCCGATAAAAAAAATTATCCGTAACCGTAACCGAATCCGAAATAAAAGTTTCGGATAATATCGGATAGGGACGGAGCCTAATTGTGACACAAGATAAAGATAGCTATGATTGTTATGTTAAACTTAAATCATAGTAAATAAATATGTGCAATGTGCATTCTAAATTTAAATCTAATTTTAATATTTTCTTTGAATACGAAATTACTAAATAAGTATAAGTAATAATTTTATTATTACATTTTCATTTTAGGTAGATTAAGTAGATAACATTCAACATTTATTTATAATCATTTTTAATTTAAATAGCTGTAATAACTCACAGACTGGTTGTAATTCCTACCAAATAGTTACATATAAATAAAACTATTTTATTAACTATTTGTATTGTACTTTTGAAATTCCTAAAATTAATAACCGTAACCGAAATTATCCGAAACTAACGGATAATCCGAAATAATTTCATATCCATATCCGTATCCGTATCCGGTATAATAATCATTCCTATATCCGTAATTAATCCGTATCCGAAATTTCATATCCATAACATCCCTACTATAAAGCTATGTTTTCATCATCATGTGCAAAGTTAATCTCAAAGCATTTATTTTAATTAAACCATGTCAGTTAATCAGAAAGTTGAAGCTAGTTGCCCATTCCAAAACGTAGATCTCTATGGAGAATAACAAGCAAGAAACTCCATGGAAACTCTTTTAAATCAAGATATTACAAAATCCTGGGGACATTATTCTGGTTGCTTCTTATGTGAGAAACATAAAAAAAACACAAATGAAGAAACAATTCAAAATCTATGATTAAAAATAAGCCTTGGCAGTTAAGAAATGACCAGTCTCAACTGACAGCGCCCATTTACGAACATGACGCGTGGATCAGCACCATCCGGCTCAACCATTTTGTAGGGAACCGAATGATCCAACACTCGCGCCACCATCGATGAGACATTTAAGTGAGCATGACATGTTCTCAACTGCCATGCTCTTTCAAGTCAACATCAAAAAGTCATAATAAACGGATCCATGGTTCTGCCTAGCCCTTTCCCAATTATGTTGGCATCGGCTAACCGGATGCAGCCGAATACCAGTATTTTACATGGAGCGACTGCTTATCTGACCTCCACCCAGTTACTGGGTAATACCTCTTGGTAAAACTGGTTGTCAGTCTTTCGGGCTTCTGACTACCAGTAACGACTGTCAAAGGTCCGCGTATGAGAGCCAGGACCAAAGGCTTAACGTAGGTACTTTCCGAGGCACGGAGGATTCTCGATATGTAAAGATGGCCACCCTATCCACAGAGCAACCGCGGCAAGCGAAGCTTAACCTGATCGATCGACCTGTGTGCCTGTTATTGTTTAGCCACGGGCCCCTCTATAAAGCTATATTTTCATATTTTCTGGATATATTTCTTCCTAATTGCCCCAAATCTGTGTTATTTAAAAAACTGAATGCTTTATCTTCTATAGGCGCTCCATCTTACTAACTCTTAAAATGTTTTATGGGCGCTTTTTGTTAATACTGCAGCTATGAATTTGAAAGCTTTTTCTGTGGATCGCGTGTGTAGCGTGTCCTCATAAGCATAACATAATCATAAGTATTGAGTGTATTGTGCTAATGTTTTCATCGTGCAAGCCGTCGCGTGCTGGCGGCAGGCGCGGGCGCGGGCGCGGGCGCGGGGCCTATCAAAACGCTCGATATTGCCAGCTATTGCGACTGCCGCACCCTCTGCACTATTAAGATATTTCAACGATTATTTTATTTTCTCATTTCCTGCCAGACGACATACCACCTTTTTGTAAAAAAAAAGTCAAAAGTTATTACTTTTACAAGAAGGATCATGTTGTTTTGTAGGACATAATACGTTTTACAATGGTGGAGTTAAAAATATTAATACACAAAACTATACGGTTAGAAAAGTATCCCACCAAGCAGGACTTCATTAGAGAGTATGTATTATATAAATCTATATTATATAAAATTCAAGTCCTGACTTACCGATATATCAACGCACAGCCAAAGCGCTGGTCCTAGAGACATAAAATTTGGAGGGTGTGTTTTTTGTAAAGAGTAGGTATCCACTAAGAAAGGGTTTTTCAAAATTCCACTCCTAAGAGGGTGAATGGGGGGAGGGTGAAATTTCACGCGGACGAAGTCACGGGCTAAAGCTAGTAGAAAATAAAGCTCCTAGAAAAAAGTGTTTCTTATGAAATTTTTTTATTGTCATCCAAACCTAGGCTAGGCTATGAATTAGCCCAAGAAACATTATAAAGCTAGTGTATTTTCTGAATGTCTTTGTTAAAACTCCTGCTAAGGGTGTTTACAAGTGTTAAGGAAAAAAATGAGCAAACTAATAATGGCCATCGTAAGCTGAGCGCGTGCGCAGCCCGGCTGGTCACCACCGTTCGCTCGGCTCGTCGTCATGCGAACAAAAGTGCTGGCGGTATTGTTGGCTAAATACCTAGAACCTAGCGCCTCGCGCTGCGGACCCGAGGACCCGAGGACCCGAGGACCAGCGGACCCGCGCCCGCACTTTTATTGCCACTACTAACGTTTACCACTCGATTATTGCCAACATCACTGAGTTGCACAAAGCTGATGCAGCTTTGTGCAACTCAGTGATGTTCCAAATATTTGAACATTGTTCAATTAAGCTTTACATCGATATGTACCTATTAGTTTTTAGTTAACAAGCATGTCGGTCACTAAATCAAAACAATATCCATTATCCATTTAATTTATAAATACGTTTTTGTAAGTTCTTTATTTTTTTTATATTGAGGTCGGTCTAACGTTTGGTCTTTCTACCTAAGTGTTGATCCATTCAAAGTGATGAACCCGCAGGTGATGAGATATTTGATGTTTTCACTCAATAACGCGGACCATCAAAACATTTTTTGTATCGGAATCGTTGTGGGTCGAATGGAGAGCAACTATTAACACAACAAGAGACATCATCTCGCGTCTGTTTGATGAAATATTAATAGGGTTGAATTCCTCTCGGCCGCACCATACCGCACCATACCGCATCGAGCCGTCGATATTAATCATCGCAGCTCATATTGTTGTATTGATAGATCAGCCACGTGCAGGCACTAACTAATGCGTCCGCGCCGCGCCCGCGGAGCGGCCGAGGTGTTAAATGTTTACAAGGTGAGAGGTGCCGCCATCTGTCACTGTCCAAACAAACCACTTCCCGGACAAACAGCCGCTCCTCTTACCATCGCTGCGCTCTTTTGTTTGTGCCCCGGAGCCCGAGCAGCCTTCTCTAAACATTACACATCATTAAACATTAAGGCTATTGACATAAAGCTAGCTAGATGTCCTACAGAGTCCAACATATGAAGCTCGCTGACACTATCGCAAGGAAAGGCGATAACATATTAGCTCTAAAGATGCAGCCCTCGTGCATAAGCGGCGATAGGCTGCTAACTTACGATACGATACTATATCTCACATATCTTACAGCCGCACACTGCAGGCTCTAAGCCGTGTGCACTTATCTTAAATCTCAGCCTGCCAGGTCGATATGAATACATTAGCCGATGTAATCCTACCAAAGTGAAGAGTGGTTAAGTGACGCACCTCGAGGGCGGTCCTCATGTCCTCCTGTCCTTCAGGTGTAAATAGAGGCCGCTTGGTCTATATATCTGTTAGTTTTTGTTTAGACAAATAGAAACAAATGAACTGCGCGGGCGCAGGCGACGCGCTAGTGTGGGCGTGCTCTAACTATTTCTTTGTTCTCTGTCCACTTCTCAGACTATTATTAGTGCAATTAATATTAAAATAAAAACTGTCGACGAAGATTAGTAACTCTAATAGGGTTTGCCCAGCGGCTGTTTAGATCGTTGAAATGAATGATAAAGAGAAACGAATCGATTAATCGTTAAACTGTATACTTATCTACTATAGGTAGGTACAGGTCCTAAATTAATGAGATTTATAATTTTGATATTAGCTTTTATAATTTTGGGTATATCTCGTTATTCATAGGACTCTAGTCTGACTGAGAGTACCTATACCTAGTAATTCTCTCGATAGAAGTTGCTTAAAAGGATAACTAAACAAAGTTAGAATTAATTAATTAGCATGTAAAGTAATGTTAGGCACTATACTGTGCTGTCAATACTTTGTTACTCATAGATACCTAAACGTCTGACTTTGCAACTTGAAAGCAACTTGAAAGCGAACTTTGGAAAGCACAAAATAAAAAAGGTCATTCAAAAGTGAGCCTGATCGATTTAAAGTAAATAAAAATAATCCACTTCGCTCCGAACAAAAAATCAAAGAGAGTCGAATGTGTCGAGTCAACATGTATACATACCACGGAGCAGCTGTTATTTATTTATTAGTTAGGATTTAACTGTTGTAGGTATTACTTGGAGGGATCCTTCCCGTCGGTGACATGAGTCATGAGTTTCCTTGTTTCTCCAATTTTCCTAATTAAGATTAATGTGTATTTCATTTTTATCTGACAGTTGTTTCTGGATTGGGTTTTATTTTACCAAAAGGTGCATTCTGTTTCTGAGTGGGAAAGTCAATTTACTTAAATAATATGCCGTTATTGTTTGATACTTTCATTCATGCTCAAACACTTACTTTTTGGTTTACTAAGTAAGCGGTGAACGGTCACTGAACAATAAATGCTGTCCAAATACAGAGCTGACACCTTAATGTCAAAAACTGGGGAAGATTACTGATTTTCCTGACGGCCGCGCGCCGCTCTATTACTGATTTTCCTGACGGCCGCGCGCCGCTCTATTACTGATTTTCCTGACGGCCGCGCGCCGCTCTATTAGATTACTGATTTTCCTGACGGCCGCGCGCCGCTCTATTAGATTACTGATTTTCCTGACGGCCGCGCGCCGCTCTATTAGGACATCTTGCTGTACACTGTACAGTCACATGCAACGGTGTCATTAACGATAATAACAAAATAATATCAACTATATGTTTTGTAACGATTGGAATTTGCCACAACCCAGTCAATGAATCCTCCAAGCGTTCCATGTTCCAACCAACAATAACCCGTGAATGTTATCCGTGTATCAGCAAACATCATTCACGCGAAAACAATCACATCACCGCTATCTATTGCAGATAAACGATCGCTCATCTTGATAGACGAAAACCTTTGTAATGGATGCTGTGCGCCGGCGCAGGGCGTGACGCGGCCCACGCCGGGATCAGCAGATAATGAAATAAGTTTAATTATTGCGACCATGCACTCTGCACTCTGTACGACATACATATTATGATTGTGCAATTCACCTCAAGTTTTACAAGTGAGCCGATTGCTCTTAAGTTAAACTGTGTAGATAATGTGGCTGTTCCTAAACTATTAACGATAGGTAAAGAGTAGAATACATTAACTTACTGATTATAAGAAAATTAACATCTTAATTGATGTTTAGATGCTAATTTCCTCGAATTTCGCATTAGGTAGGAGGTATACACAGACTACTCGAATGTCGAACCCGCGTGCAGCGGCAGGTGACGGCAAACGACAATAGGTATTAGCAGTGTGCGTTATTAAATTATAACATTTATGAGACCAGCACACAATATTTTGAAAACTACAACGTCCAATCGGCGCGTCATAAAGATGAGAATAAAAGATGAACAACAAAAAATAATATTAATATTTTAAGAATCAAAGTGAAGAGTTTTTGCTTTTCTTTCGAGACGGTATATTTTTTACGGCGAGGTGTTTGTGACCTCTGAGGACAATTGATTAGTGAGGTCTGACGTGTCCCGACTGTCCCGAGTATCAACGCCTCGAGAGCCTCCTTATTAAAATATACGCGCGCTTTGAGATATGCGCTCCAGTTAGCAAGGGTTCCGTACTGGGAACCAGACTTTCCTACGGTAATGTCGGAGTCCCACTGTGGGACTTATTGGTCCTTTTTTAACTGCACCTTGTGTCATCTGCTCAACAAGCTTGGTTATATATATGCTCTTAGCTATCACTATAGCCTATCGCATTTTTTTACACTCCAGGTATTAACAATCCAATATTAGATTAGATATTGAAATTAGATGTTTGTTTTGTAGTACAGAATGGCTGCTGTCCGTCGCTGGATGCTGCACAATCTGCATTTATATTAGAAGAGAAACTTCTAGAAGCTATCTACCTATATAATTCTACTTTCTATAATCGACGCAGTTTCTGGTTAATGGCGAGTGCGGCGGCGCATAAAATACTCGTATGTCGTTTATTTGCCAGCGCGGGCGCAGGAGGGCTGCTCTAGACAGAGGTAACGTTCCCAACGCCCGAGTATTTCTCACTGTCCATGAATTATGCGATTGTCCAAGTTAAGAACGACGGGGATATTTATATGAAGTAGACAGGTTTTGTTGCTTATAGTTGCTTCGGTTTGATGACTAGATTAATTAAGCAGCAAAAAGACCAACACACTTTTGTAGCCTTTTGATTCGATCGTCCAAGTTCGTCTGTATGAGCAGAGAAATGGTTTCACGATGTTACGAAACGAGACGTTGTATTGGTAAGATATAAATAGTTTCTGACTGTATGGTTTCTCTGCACGTCCACGGACCCCACGTGTCAGTGGAGTAAGAATCCTTCACGTCATGGCGACACAAAGCAGCGAGCCCTTGCTCCAACGCCTTGTTTGTTGAACAAACAGCCCCGCCTCGCCCCGCCCCGCCTCGCCTCGCCTCGCCTCGCCTGTCACTTACGTCTAGCGTCTCCACACATAATGCGCCTCACGGTAGCTCATCCCTGCGATACTATCAGCGCCCGCGCCGCTCTCTGTTCATTGTCTGTATCACGAACGATCTCCACAGCCGTTTTTTGTTTACACAAATTTGGATGTCACTTTCTTTTTCAGTAATTTGTGTGAACGTTCGTTTGCAACACTTTTGTACTGATGAAGGCGGCGCGTTTGTGTCGGTTGTTTGATACTGTTGATCGATCCTTTATTGCTCAATAAAAACTTAATTGGATGTGTTTTTGAAATTAAATAAGATCGTTGATGGCCCTAGAATGTTAGACATGGCGATGATTAGCGTGTCACATTCCTCGCGGATGGACGGCAATGTGCATGTGAGGGGTGACGAGTGAGCTCAGTGAGCTCAGTGAGCCCGTGAGCTGCCCGCGGAGCGCGACTCGCGAACAAGACATTGGCGGTTGTGTTGAGCGCTGATACATTCGGATCATTAATATCCGCATTGAGCCGGTGGCAGCGCCGCGGGGCTCCACGCCCGCCTTAAATAACATATTAGTCTCCAAAGCGGCCGCCGCCATATTTCTCTATACAACGTATAAGTTTTCGGTAAATCGGATCGTAACGAATCGCCGACGACAGTGGAGGCCGCACGATTTATCGCGTGCACCCGATTCTACAGTAATCGGATTTGATGGTCGCGGCGGGATTACCGGCCCTTGTCTCTGCATGATGCATGGCTCCCGGACACCTAACGCTTCACAACTGTACGCAGCCCACGAACGATATATTATAACGAGTTATATTTATTTTCTATAGCTTTTAACCTTTTGTTGGCGCTCGTTTACACGGTAAGTCCGATGCTTATGAGATCAGCGTTTGTACGATATCAATCAGCATTGAGATTCACAGAGATAGACTCGCTCCGGAATAAAGGAAGATGCTATATCTAATCAAAGTGTTTGAAATTTTACTTCATGACAAAAACCGAAACTTTGTTTAATATAGTAAAGTCATCGAAGGATAGTCATAGAATTGTGTCTTTCCGTAGGTAGGTATTACTGAAATTTGAATATCTATAAATTAGCAATTTCAGCTAGTAACCCAATGGTTTTGTAAAAAAATATAACCCGGCTTGTAATGACAGTTTTGGACCACTAAATGATACTGTCACTAGATATTCAAAGCTAATTGAGGGGCAATTCTCGTAATTTTAAGAACGTTACACAATCGGATCTCAGTCTCAATCTGTCAAAAAATACTTCTAATTTCCTTACATTTTGACAAGTTTCGACATTTATTTGTCATCGAGATGAGACTGCGACTTAATTTTGAACGTTTTAAATTACGAGAATAGACCCTCTGATATGTTATCAGTGTTCTTCATGAATACTTACTTAGGTGTTTGGACACAGATCAATTATTGACTATATTTTGTTTGAGTGCTTTTTTGCCATTTTGAGTTCATATATTTAGCATAGATTTATTCATTAAAATCATTTTATATTAACTTAAGATCCTTGCTAGATGACAATTAAGCATCATGGCATCAAATGTTGCATTAAGAAATAAAGATGCAAGTAAACATCATTATGACACAAACATTAGCAAAATATTTGCTTTTCTGTTATTAATTAATGTGTTTATTATGTTTTTCTGTATTTTCTCTAATTATTCAAGCCCCTCTTGGGCTTGAAGAAGCCCTCCATTTGTTTTCCTCTCATTTATTATCACATTACGTAACACAATATCTCGACCGCCTTCGACATCGGCTGGGCGGAGGTGACAGTACACCCACACTGCGCCAGCTATGTTTCAGTCCCATGATAATAGAGAGGGACCCTGTTGCCATCAGCCAGGCATAAATCCAGACTTTGGACTGCTACAGAAAAAAACCTAATGGAAATTCCCCCTTGCCTCCCCTTGCCCGGCCGGCATCACTATCACATCCCTATGATATTTTAACATATCTATAGTCAATATAACCCCTCTAGAATATGTAGTAGGTAATTTAATCTCTAGAACATTTTGCAATAAACATTGAATCTGTAGGTATATAACTATTTATAAATGCTAAAAAGGACCAAAAAAAGCAGTGTTGTTTAGACATGATCAATAAAACCACTCCACGAAGGTTGAGGAGATCATGGAGTACATGCGTGTGAAGACCAACTGGACTTTGAGGGAGTCGCGTCACAACACGAACTTCAAGTCGTTCGTGGTGCGTGTTCCGACACATCGTCTCGAGAAGTTCCTCAAGGAAGAGTTTTGGCCGAAGGGTGTTGTGTACCGCCGCGCGCCGGCTTCGTGGCTGGCTATATGACACCAGTCAGCGAAACACGACGTTAGTTTTTAGTGTAGGTAGGTAATTATAATGTTGTATGCGTTTATAGTATTTTTAAGTTATATCAATATGTATTGTATGTATTTATATGGGCTTTGATGCCTAAAATAAATGGATAAATAAATAAAAAGGTAAAGTAGGTATACAATACTTACAAAATGCAAAAAACATACCATTTGTATACGAACAAAACAAGAAAATGCTGTGCTGTATACAAAAACAAATTGAAATAGGTACTTTATCATATTACATGATATTAAGGTTTTAGAAAATTGCATTCATAATTAGCAGAACGCTCAATAAAAAAAAAAACGACTAACCACGCTCTATCCTGTTATAAGTAGGTATCATATAAAATTATTCTGCAAAGGACACTGGCAAAATTAGGCCCATGAGCGGACACGAATGAAATATATATTAAAAAAAGTCTTTAATTAAATAGTTATTTACAGTCATTTTTAAACGCCTTTTAACCATGGGGTTCTGAAAAACACAATAAAAAGAAGATGATAGCGGAAGTCATTTTGAATGAACTTAGGAAATGCACGGGAATTGTAGAAGTCATTGACTGGGTTGCCAGGCGTAAAATATATAATATATTAATGCAGAGATACCCGAGGTCATGATTTCTCATTATTTAATTATTATTATCAATAATAGATCCATTTTGAAAGTATCTGTTGATGCATTACACAAATGTTTTTGTTAACTTCAACGTTTTTGGTTCATAATAATTGTGGGTTTGTGTTGATTTCGATAATGGATCAAAATGCTAGAAGCCAAATTAAATATAAGTGTCAACTCAAGAAACGTCAAATGAGCTGAATAAATGAATCAAATAATCGATGTATGTCATTCACTCCCACAGACTCTTGCGTACCTACTTGTGATTTACTCGACTGTTTTCTTTTGTGATTTACCTTGATTTGTTTAATAATCTTAGCGGGCGTGACGCTATACAGCAATATTGTTGCAACTGTTTGGTGGGCAGACGCACTGTAGGGTGTTATGCTCACGTCATGTCTATTATATGGTACTTGTCATGGGCTCGACGTGAGCCAAACATTATGCACACCAGCTCAATTTTTAGATGAGTTATTGATTATTTATGAAAATTAATAAAAAAGAGCTTTATTCTAATGAAAAGTGGTTTCTTTTTCTCAATTACCTTAAATATTTTTACTTTTATAACCTGTAAAATGTTTTTTGTTATCTCACTAATATCTCAGTATTCCCATGATCAATATTGATATTGAGGTTTTTATAGTAAATAATGTTTATGACCAGTAATTTTAGCATTTGTATTATTATTGTCTGTTGAGATGAAAAAGTGGGCCTGACGAAGTATGGGCGTTTGCCAGTGTCCTTTATGAAAAAGTCGTCCATTTTAGCGCGTTATGATGGAGAGTCCGGGGCGGCAGTAAACTAACACAGGACACCTCTATGAGGTTATTTATTGAGTGTAATTAGAGCTGCACCTCGCAGATGTGAAGCTAAATATAAGTGACTCGTTGATGTCTTTTGTACGAGTACGCGCGACGCGGCGCAATTGAAAAACACAATTTTTATTTTATTTTCCTATCTTTATTTACTTAACAACGTTTTTAAAAAACTATCAAGACTGCTATTATATTAGATATTTCAATGTTTGTATTTGTGATTTTGTTGGTTATGAATACGATTTTTCTTAATTCCCTTGACCTGCAAATACTTAAATTGGAAAAAGCAAACAAAATCTTGCGGTTCGAGTTGCTAAAATCAAGGAAAACAAATTACTTGTATTGTTCGTGAGTTTGGAAACCTTGCGATTTAAAAATAAAACAGTTTTGATCAATTACTTTACGAAATAAGTTTTATTTTAAAACTAAGTTTTATTATTTCAACTAACTAAGGTTTTTTTCGAGAAAAAACCCAAAGGAGTGCAGGTTTATTTAGGCATTCCAATTTATCCGGTAATTAAAGTCATAAAATTTAGATTAGTTTACCGCAAAAAATATTATACCCTAATAAGTGTCTATAACTGTAGTTTTAATTATAAGTGTCTATTAGGAGAAGCTTTTATTTTTATTTATTTATTTGCCATTAGAAGGAAAAATAAAGATCCGCCGACCGCCACGCGTTTTATGTTCCATAAAATAATTATATTGTAAATATATTTCAATTAGTTACAGCCACTGACTATAAAATTGGTTCGAATGAAATGTAAATTGTAAATAACCTGGCATATGTATATTGAAACACTGGTCAATAGAAGTTCCAGTTAAAATTAGTAGCAGTGCATTTTAGACATTACGTTAAGTGAAGAAGAGGTCAATATACCGCAACAATGTGTTCTATATTGTGTATAAATTGCATTTGTTAGAAGTGAACATAAGTAATTTATTTTTATCTGTGTGTAAGTTTCATGCATTACATATTTTGCTAATAGGTACCGTAATTTATCATCAAATTATAACATTTAAGATCATGCATCATCATACGATGTCAGTCTATACAACATTGATGAATTAGGTAATGAAAAATGTCAGTAGGTAGGACCTACCGGGTTAAACGATTAATATAATTATAAATATTCAATTATGGTTATAAATATCAATTACAGTTACAGTAGATACTTTGAAGAAGTACCTATAATAAAATAATTGGTGTTGCATAGTGTTTCCGTAAGATATACTTGCTTAACTATTAAGTGAGTAAGTAAACTGTTAACTTCACGTTCGACGGCGGGTTCTGCTTCGATTTGCTACATGGCAGTCTTTGGGCCTACGGCTAAACTGAAGCGCAATGTTTAACGGTATTTCTGCGAAATTAACTACAAGTTTAATAGTTTCTTACTGTAAATTGTAAAATAATAATAATTGAGGTATTTACTAGGAGAATGATAGTGCCAGCATACGGTACAGGGCAATAATATAGTAGTGAAACAAAGTTTAAACTAATAAAGTATGTGGAATTGGTTTATTTAGGTAGGTAGGTATAGTATTAGTACGGAGACAATGTGTAATGTTCATCATTGTATAAAATTCATATCATGTCACTCAGTTGTATGCGAACAAATTTTTTATCTAGGAAGGCATCTATTTTATTTTGTGTATTAGATACCTTTATGGATCATTAGCATTCATTGTTATCTCTTTCCGTGGGCGTATTCATTTGTGCCTAGTGTTATAATAAAATATACACATTACGTATACCTAAACATAGGTGTTTATCTGAATATTGATATGAAATATGTGTTTTGATAATCATTTCACGATAGGACGATTATGTAAGTACCTAATTGTTCTGGCTCATTTATTGTAGGTCTAATGATAGATATATCTGTAGATGGCAATATGTATAGAGTTGTCAGAGAGGGACGTATCTAGAAGATGAGGTTACTGTTATTATTGATGTAAGAGGTCCCTTGCAGAGGACATAGCGGAAATTCAAGTGGTTCCAATAGAGTCCATTTAATAAGACATACATACATATGTATATGTAGTCGCAGGTTTATAGAACATGGATGAGCTCGAGGCGGCTTACCTTCATCTCCAGCTTGACAGCCAACACTTTGATCGTTATTATCTGCTGCAGCTCACAAAACAACACATCAGCATGTGCACACCGTCATTGAACTGTCAGCACATGTCGCACAGCGCACGACAGCGGGTGCGCGCGCGCCCGGCCTCCGCGAGACTGGCGCACGACGCGCGCGGCTCCGGGAGGCGGGCCGGCCGCCGCGCGCTCGCTCCCATTGGCCGCGCCGCGCCCAGCGCGCCGCAGCACCCACGCCCAGCACTTCCATGCCACCCCCCTTCCCCCCATCGCCTCACTATGTAAAAGTGTTCGATGGCTCTGTGAAAAAATGCTCCCCACAGAATAGGTACGCGTACGCTCAGTAAAATATCGCGAACCGGCTCCTTGCGTGACGTATCGGATTTATTACGAGTTCCTGATTGAAAACTACGGCCATCAATATTTCCGACTTTTTATTACTTTATAAGTGAACTTAATACTTACGGGGAATGTTGAAAATTGAACTTAATCGCTGATATACCTACATAGGTGAGAAATGTGTGAGCCTGCGAGCGGCGCTGTTAGATTTGAGACAACGTTGCTAATCGCTGATTATGTACCTATATCAGCGATTAGCAACGTTGTCACCTATGTACCTAGGTGAGCCCTGTGTGAGCCTGCGAGCGGCGCTGTCAGACTTGAGACAACGTTGCTAATCTGATATACATAGGTGAGCCATGTGTGAGCCTTCGAGCGGTGCTGTCAGACTTGAGACAACGTTGCTAATCTGATATACATAGGTGAGCCATGTGTGAGCCTTCGAGCGGTGCTGTCAGACTTGAGACAACGTTGCTAATCTGATATACATAGGTGAGCCATGTGTGAGCCTTCGAGCGGTGCTGTCAGACTTGAGACAACGTTGCTAATCTGATATACATAGGTGAGCCATGTGTGAGCCTTCGAGCGGCGCTGTCAGACTTGAGACAACGTTGCTAATCTGATATACATAGGTGAGCCATGTGTGAGCCTGCGAGCAGCGCTGTCAGACTTGAGACAACGTTGCTAATCTGATATACATAGGTGAGCCATGTGTGAGCCTGCGAGCGGCGCTGTCAGACTTGAGACAACGTTGCTAATCTGATATACATAGGTGAGCCATGTGTGAGCCTTCGAGCGGTGCTGTCAGACTTGAGACAACGTTGCTAATCTGATATACATAGGTGAGCCATGTGTGAGCCTTCGAGCGGTGCTGTCAGACTTGAGACAACGTTGCTAATCTGATATACATAGGTGAGCCATGTGTGAGCCTTCGAGCGGCGCTGTCAGACTTGAGACAACGTTGCTAATCTGATATACATAGGTGAGCCATGTGTGAGCCTGCGAGCGGCGCTGTCAGACTTGAGACAACGTTGCTAATCTGATATACATAGGTGAGCCATGTGTGAGCCTGTGAGCGGCGCTGTCAGACTTGAGACAACGTTGCTAATCTGATATAAATAGGTGAGCCATGTGTGAGCCTGCGAGCGGCGCTGTCAGACTTGAGACAACGTTGCTAATCTGATATACATAGGTGAGCCATGTGTGAGCCTGCGAGCGGCGCTGTCAGACTTGAGACAACGTTGCTAATCTGATATACATAGGTGAGCCATGTGTGAGCCTGCGAGCGGCGCTGTCAGACTTGAGACAACGTTGCTAATCTGATATACATAGGTGAGCCATGTGTGAGCCTGCGAGCGGCGCTGTCAGACTTGAGACAACGTTGCTAATCTGATATACATAGGTGAGCCATGTGTGAGCCTGCGAGCGGCGCTGTCAGACTTGAGACAACGTTGCTAATCTGATATACATAGGTGAGCCATGTGTGAGCCTGCGAGCGGCGCTGTCAGACTTGAGACAACGTTGCTAATCTGATATTCATAGGTGAGCCATGTGTGAGCCTGCGAGCGGCGCTGTCAGACTTGAGACAACGTTGTTAATGTTTATGGCCATTTTATGGCGGCTCCACACAACCATTGAGGAAATTGTAAAATATACATGATTTATATTTTATTGAAAGAATGTTTAAACCAGTCAATCAAAACTAAACGGGTAGGTAATATTAGGATTCATTCAGGAATAATAAAAGTAGCTCTATCAAACATTTGTGAAGGGTTTGAAACCACCAGAGTGTAAAATGCGCGCAATCACACTGTTTTCCCTACGGAATGCAGACTATAAGTATATGTATGTTATACAACAACATTATTCATGTACATACCTATTCAGGACCATAGAAAATTAAGTAGTTTGCCTACTGAACGTCGCTTTGCTTACGATAATGTAGCCTACATTATGCAGATTTCTACTAAAGCTGTCTCTTATTTTTAGTAACATGAAGAAAAAATACAATTTGATAGGTATGGCAGAGGTGTGTACACTGAGAGCTGAGGAACGATCCAATGGTACAACAACAACATAAGAAGTTTTCAGAAACACTTTTTTCGTTTTAAAAACACCCGCGGCAGAGTGGAGTGATCTTTGTAAATGTATCGAAATGAAAAACCTTTTATATAAAATTTATTATATATAATCTTCTCATTTGGGTACTTGAACGCCACAATTTGCCAACATGTTGAGTCGTCGTCGATTGACTCTTCACAGTCGAGAGGCCCTTGCGTTCGTTTCAAATGCGAGCACGCAACTGCTGACACGCGAGGGCATGGTCCACAACCGTATGTTTTGTACAGATATTTTACTTTAAATTATTGTATGAGAGTAAAACTATAGGTAGGTACTATACTACTGATTGACGTAAATAAAATAAATGATGGAAATCTGAAGCAATGGTCATCTCTAAACATCATTGGGAAAAACTTGATGGTCCCTCCGAAGGTGGTGTTGCTGGATATTGCTCCACAATACTTATACTTAAAACTGCGTCTTGTGAATCAGGGAACAATTCAAGATATTTTGATACCTGCAACAAAACTGTTGAAACACATGCTACTTTAGGAGCTATTAGCATAAATTATTTTAATTTTTTTTAAAGTAAATTTGTTTTAAATCCATAACATGATAATATTTACATAATCCATGCTAATATTTAAAATAATAATAATATGTACATTCATATGAAAAAATAAGCAAAAAAAAAACAGGGCATCAAAAAATTCGTGCGCATCGCTGTCAACAGGAACAGTGCCCAAAAGGCTGGCAGCATTGCCACGTTGTATGGTCACTCGGACCCCTGAGCTTGTCTGCTCCTGCTGCAGCCGCCCCAGCACAGCCCACCGAGCTAGGAAGATGGGATGGCGCAAGGGTGTCGACACATGTTACATCCCACACAAAAGGTCTGCCTAACTTCCACGGCATTATGGTCATTCCGTCTGGTCTCTTCCCGTTCAGGCCGTTGGGTTCTAAAACAGCTGGCACCCCGGCGGTGACAGGAGCACGACGAATGATGTCATTAATGCATGCTAGGTATCCGGCCTGCGCTCCTACTGCAAGATAGGCCATGGTGTCCGAGGCAGTCGACAGCTTCACCGCACTGACAGCGATGCGGAGCCCCGCAATTAAGGAGCGCCTAAACGCAGACAGATAGCGAGCCGGAAGGTGATGTCACCCAGCATAGTATCTATGTTGGGTGACGGGAGTGCTTAAAGCCAGAGCCCCGACTCCCACTGATCCACAGCCAGCAGGCGGGCACGCTCAGCAGAATTGGTGGACGTATTGATAAGATTATTCCGTACCAACCTGCAGAGGGATAGTAACGAAAAGTGACGAAACATTCGTAGGTATATGTCCGCTCCCGCTGCCGTTTCATGGAGTATGTGCTAAGTAGATAATGTGTGAGATTAGTGCTTGTCGCGCTGCCGCCGAGCAATCAGCGCTCTTGTGCACCCAGAGAGGCGACGCGCGGTTTGCGTCCCTCGCCCGAATGTGCAGAAGGACCAGTGCAAAAGAAACACACAGAACGACTTAAGCAATAGCCACCAGTAAACGAAGGAGCAGTCAGGTACATACATCTCTATCTATGAACCTCCGGCCAGGAGCAGTGACGACCTTCGCAGACAAGCGGACAGCAGCTGGATAAATGCTGTTCCTGGTTGTCTGTTGAATTCAAGTACCTACATTTTGTTTTAAAAAGTGCCGATTTTGTACGGGAAATACATAAAGATCTTGTTTCGAAAACTAGTAGAAAAGCCAGTATACAGTAAGTAAGCCTTCTGCAGCCATCTCCCTTACGCTTTTATGTCGCCTGCTCTAAGTCCATCATTAAACGATTATCGAGTCGGTGAAGATTGTCGACAGTCGAGTGTGACGAATGTGCCGAGTGTCCTCCGGATGCGAGTCATGTCCCCCAGCGACAGATTTAATGCGAAAATTACTAAACTGAGCTCTCCATGTACCCCTATCTACAAAAGAGGCTCACTTTAAAGTGCTCGTGAACTCATAAACAGGCAATCTTATTGGAGATAATTATGTTTCAAATGGCATGTAAAAAAAATTCATCATATTACTTAGGTATAGTACCTAAGTACAATGATGAAATTTTTTCAGTAGGTACTAGATAAGATGAAATTATTTTCTATAAGTATTGGAAACTTGTAAAAGATTCTCCTCCATCATTAGTTTAACCAAATTAAATATACCTATTATAAACTAGCTGACCCAACAGACGTTGCCCTGTCAAAATTTAATTATGGTCTAGAATTTATAAGAAATCCATAGAAAGGACGTTCGATTTTTTCGAAGATTGATCGAGTTTGTTTTTTTTAAATCATAATTTGGACTACAACGAACATTTTAAAACAAGTTAAAAAAAAATTGCCAAATCGGTCCAGCCGTTATCAAGTGATACGCTTACCAACGAACAGCATTTCATTTTTATTTATATAGATATTCTCATTCGTTGTATTCAGAACCAGCCTAGGTGTTACTCAATTATTTGTACAGATGCTGAACAATTAAACATAAAAAGTATGTAATGACGCAGAGTGAGACTTACCTGTATGATTTTGTTATATTTTCATGGTACCTGAATAATAAAATTAATAAAGGATTTTGTTTTATTTGACAGAATAAGTTAATGTTATTTCCAACCAATTACACCTTAAAGTAAGTATTCGTAAACCCAAACATTTAAGATAGGTACATACGTACAAAAATTGGAAATTTAATATTTGTATACAAATATTAAATTTCCGACGCGCACTACGCGCATTACGCGACCGAGATACATCACTACGCTACTACAACTTGATTAGTAATCGATATCAGACTAATTACGCAGTTCAACACCTAAGCAAAAGTTGTGCTACGAAATAAGTAGCGTTGCTCGTATACAGAATATACTATCTGAAATTAGGTATTCCTCTAGCTAGAACAATCTACATATTTTGTTAACTTTTAGAAACCAAAAGAAACGAAAAGTAGCAAATTAGTCTATTTATTAATTGCGCTATCCATCAAAGCTCCTGCTGGGGTATGGAACTCAACATATAAATATTCGATATACCAGCAACTACCACAGTACCACCATGTTTTTAGTTTACTTTCAATATTGAATTGGTTTTTGTTTGTTTATTATCTTAGCTAATTTGAAACGTTATTTTCACGTTAACTACTGGAAAGATCCACTTCCACACAATGGACGCTCAGAGGAAAATATTGTAACATTCATACCTACATAAATTATACGCCTAAAACTTGGCAATATTTTATCTAAGATATCTTTAAATCTCATTAAAGCTTCATTGGTACACTTAAGATATTTTTAACATCGGAACTGAGGATTTGATTGGGAAGTATCTTGTTGTTAGCAACTCTTAGTGATACAAGCTATATTGTTTCCCCGACCCAGAGAACATCGCTGTTTAATAAACAGAATAGTAGAGAAGCGCATTGAATACTAAGCACAAATTATATAAATAAAATATTCTGTGAACTTGTTACGATTCCGTATTCCCCCCGGCGCCGGACTGGCAATTATCCGGCTTTCGGCGCGATATCCGGGGGCCGTTTCCGGCGACCGGCGCACTTTTAATTTGACACTTGCGTTTTTTCGCATCAACGGAAGGATCCGTTCCGATGTTACTCGAATGAGAATCACTGAATATCAATATGATTGGAGGTATTATGAAGCTGAAATCTGATGTCTTTTTTTGTGAGAGGGAATCTTTTGAAATGTTTGGAAAACGTTAAGACATACATTCAATGATTTGATCATCCGGCAAGACGCCATTGTTTGAGGGGTGAGCCGTGCATGATGTTATCAACTCTTTTGTTGAATATGACTATCCTGAAGTGGCAGGAATTGAATACAATATAAACCTATCTACATAATTATTGGCAAGAAAAATATAACAAGGTTCTTTACACAGGCCTCCTTTCAGTGAAAGGGAGTGGGCCGTAATCCACCACGCGGGCCCAGTGCGGGTTGGTGGATGTCACATGTCTTCGAATTTTTGGTTCTAGGACATGCCGGTTTCCTCATGATGTTTTCCTTCAACGTTTTCTTTATCATACAAATAAGCAATTATCAAAGCTCTCCAGTTAGAATAACAACTCGCCACCGCAAACAAAGTATCAATCTAATCAGTTTCCATGACAAAACATCCACTATTGTTATGACGTCACAACGCCGTTACGTCGGCACCACCTGCACATAAATGTTTAGTACATCAACCAACAGCAGTGGTGACACTTGAGCTTCAAAAAGCGCCCTTACTGCCATAGTATAAGGGCGCTGTCATAGATACATAATTGCCATTGTCGTACGGTTGACTGTACGAGATCCTAATCTACCATCTACCCTCGGAGACCATGAACAACACAATGATAATCACGCCAATTACCTTAAATATTGTCGCTGAACTTGCAGGTGGATGTAGAGAAAACGTTGTGATAGGAATCTGCATGTTATTCTTATGGTTGAGTAGACAATTATTTTAATTGTTATGGGTTAGTTAAATAGTGTCTTCGCGAAGCGCGAAGTGTTTATGTTGATTTTAAAACAATTAGATTATAGGTAAAATGAGTACCTCGTGCAGAGTTTGCACCCCTACGTTCACTTTCAAATAAACAAATCCTTTGCTTTTTAATTTGATGTTAAATTCAAAAGAAAGGGTCGGTTGCACTGTTTGCTTACAAGTGTTACATGCCCCGCAAACAGTGCGATAGTTTGCGTCCGAGATTACTCCCCCGTTCGAACAGTCTAGTGACGTACACCAAAACAAAGACGGATTCAATTATAACCGTGGGCGTCAATATTAGCGCTTTAGTGAATGTTTCGGCAGTCTCCTCTCCCCAGGGAGAGACGTGGCAATCAGAACGGCTACTGTGGTTTCCTGGCATTGCATTGCTCAGTTTACAAGAAAGTGTGCTAATAAACTACGCAATAGAATTCGTCCCAAGATTATTTTCAAACGATACCTACTTTTGCTTAGTTGAAAGTAAGCTCTTGTGAAATAGAACAAAAGCTACTCGCGTAACATGTAGGTACACTTCTAAGTATGTATCTCTACTCTGAATAGACATATCTGAAGGCTAATTCTCCCAATTGAAAACATTCATTATCTAGTTGTAGTCTCGTCGCGGCGACAAACAAATGTCAAAAACCTGTCAAAATGTAGGGAAATTAGAGGTATTTTTGACAGATTGAGACCGAGATCAGACTGTGAACGTTCTTAAAGTTACGAGAATGGCCGCTCTGTTCCATACAAAGTGACATGCTTGACATCGCTCCGTAGAAATCTTGATTTTGTCTCTCGTTGCTTCTGTTTCTGCTGTAGTCATGCTAAGCGTGCTGAGAGCTTTCACAATTGCTATGCATTATGTAGTTCGAAAATAAAAACAAACGAAAATTATAATCACGAAAAATGACAAAGTCAAAAGGCCTGGTAGAATTGATTGCCACTTGAAAGTGGCACTTGGAAGACAAAGCCAAGCTTGCTCACTTGAAGCAATGCAGAACTTCGCGTCGGTGCTTCGATTATTAACGACGATTAGCAGCTCAGCGGGGGTCAGCAGTCAGCTGCACATCGCCCCTTTTTATTTTATTACACTTTTGAGGTTTTGTTTTGCTGAGGTTTCCGAGAAGGAGCTCGGTTAGAATTTGTATTCCAAAACCAATGAAAGCTAATCATACTGTCCAAACGCTATTAAAAATGTATACCTACCTACCATTGAGTAAGATGATTATGAGACTGAAATTGTTGAACAATTAGGAAACAATACAGAAATAGGCGGGAATGGTTGGCATAATCCTTGTTATGATTTTCACTACCCAGAATACATAAAGCAAGCCGAGCCAAGCTGAGCTCTGCATCGGTTTCCTTTTGACGGCGACATTTGGCGCATCAAATTGCACCGTTTGATCAGCCCTTTGTGCGCCTTAAGACTATTAGGACAACGAGATTACACGGGAGGCGCGCGCGCAGCCGTCCGGAGCAATGCGATTACAACGACACCCCCCTCCCCCGCCCCTCAGCTGTCACCCTCGCAGTCTCCGCCAGCCCCGAGAAACGGCAACCCCTATTTTTTTATCTGTAACTGGATTTCACCCACAGAAGATTGATGAGCGCTAAAATGTGTGTTTGAACCCCTCTGGTATTAATTCAATGGTGCATGTTCAAAGTTAGTCACCTAAATGTTTCGACCATCATTATTCAGAACAATCACCAACCTGTAAACTCTACAAAACATTTCAAAATTATAGCTTAACCCAACAACCTAAATGTAACAATTTAGCGCCCAGCAGCCGACTTTTAATTGTTCATAGAAGGCAAACTGTATTCTTTATCATGTCAACAATAGGGTCTGTTTTGGCGTACCACCCTTTTGGCCCGAAGTGTGAATGTGATAGTCCCTCAGGACTTGTTACTGTGTTACTAGCAGTTTGCGACAATCGACGTGTTATTGTTTCTAATATGATATCCCACAGGACTGTTGGCTGCGCCTCCAGGGAGTTCTATCAATCACTTGTCTGAAATTTTCCCTCAATAGAAGAAGGTAGAAGTAGTAAAAACAGGAAATAAAAAAAAAATAAAAACAAGCCCATTTTAAATTAAATAAAAGTTTGAGTTTGAAAATATAAAATGGAATGGGTTTCGCCTGCTTCCAACTTTAATTTAAAATGGGCTTGTCTTAGCTTTCAGTTTTTTTACCGCAGTCGGGTTTTTTAGTATTTTTAATAACTTTTTTAATTTCCAGCTTTTTAGTCGTATAGTCGTTTACAGTCGACACGACAGGGAACTTACTTTTATTTTATTATACCTACATTTTAATTGTACTTACGTGTTTTTTTACGATTTGTCACTTCGAATTACTTTTAACCATATAAGTTTAATATATTTGTGTAATTATCTTTTAAATTTAAAAATTATACCTACACAGCTGTATTTGACGTCACACACAGACGACAGCAGCGTAGCGCACTTAACGAGTGCACGCACACTCAACAAAGCAACGTCGCCTATTGCGCGTTGTGAGTTAATAGTATAAATAAGGCGCGGATTGGATTATTGTCTTTTACATTCCATCGCCCTTTTTGACATTTATTATTTAACAATACCTAACATTTCCATTTTCTCACTTTTACAGTTACCCTTTGTGAGTGGGCAATATGTACGAGCTACGCTGTACATTGACCTTTGGAGTAGTTTGTACGTCACACTCATTTATGCACAGCAATATTGTTTAGCGCTGTGCATTCCTAAAACATAGTATTTAAGTAGGGCAATAAAATTGTGTAATTATTTTTAGTAGCAATAAATCCATCAAGGGAATCATTCGTCTACTCATTTACATAACATTTTCACAGTTGGGCATTCAACCCCAACATATTATGTATACAAAACCTTGTAAAACATTTTAAAAGAGTAACGGTGAAGTTTCTTCTCCAAACTAAGTACCTTTTGGAAGGGGCGACTAGAATCAATTCAATTTTACTGTAAGTTTTGACGTTCAAAAGTGCCTTTAATGTGCCTATTTGAAATAAATGATTTGACTTTGACTTTGAAATCCCTTCTATTTGATATCCCACACGATAATATTAGAAGAAAAAAAAATTCGAACTCCACAATACTGCACCCCAAATGCGCCATTTTATAATACTTTGTTTTTTGTTTTGTTTTTTTTTTTAATGTAGCCAGTGACACTCACGCTACCAAGAGAAATCTAAAGACGTATAATTTATCCAAATCCGTTCATTCGTTTACATACATTGTTACAGGTCAAACATTTCGGGCTTCTCCGCAGTCGGATAAAAAAGAGATTTCTTGTTTTTTGAACTCTGTGTTTTCTGCTTTAGCGTTATAATTCTTAGAAAATCTAAAACAACCTTTCTAGTTCAAAATCAAGCTTATGACTATAAATGGATACTGGCCATTGAATGTTATATAGATAGATTTACACCGCAGATTGTAGTTTTAAGTCAACCTTGTTTGATAGTTAATGAACATGTTTTCCAAAAGTTACTGTGGGAACTTTAGCAAATATTCTCCTGCCCTTTTTCTCAGAAACATCTCTAATCAGTCATTCAGATACGATTACTTCTCTAATCCCACCGCTACTAAGGCATCAGAAAAATAAATGTCCCCTCGTCCAACATCATCAATAAGTAACAAAATAGTTACGTTTCCGAGCCAACAAACCGTCACACATTAGCGGCACACGCCGCGCAATTTGCGCATTACGTCACAAGGCTGCGCCTGCGTCGCTAACTCGCGTGAGACCGCACGCGACAACCCTACATACTTCATTGACCACCAGGCGCCAATAGATACCACACAATACTCTAATACCACCACACTAAACAAAATTGAACCTTATTACAAGTAACTTAGTACATCTAAAAGTGAAGGATTGCCACTGGTAAATCTAGGTGTTATGTAGAAATGAAATGATTTTGACATTGATTCTGCGTGAGAGTTGACTCCATTACAATAGATTAGATGGATATTAGAGGTTCCTTTTTTTGGATATTAAAGGCTTGGCGGAATATATCCGATATAAATAAGCAACATCAGATTATCCAACTGATTTAAAGCAATTTGCAACTCAAAGTAATGCAGCTAATACTTACAAAGGGTTTTGAAGAGGGTGATAAATGATAAATGATTTTATTTTTGTAAGTAGGTTTGCACAAACACTTACACGTCAATCATATTTTTTAAACTAGATGAGGTCGGCGTTTCCTATCTGACTACTCTGAGAAGAAAGGCCGCAACAAACTCAGAGGTCATAGTCTCTTTTAAAGTCCAGACATAATCTTGGTCAGGTTATATGAAGACCATGTAGGTCGATGTCTGAGATGGTCTTTTGAGGAAAGAACCACACAGATTGAGAGGACCTGTCCAGTCAGTGCACGCATTTGTCAGAATTCGTGCAGCTCAACTCAAGACTTAAGGAGCTCAACGATTCGACGTACTTACAATACTAAAGAAAGGACATTTGGGTAGGCCACATAAATTACTCAAACTGCCAGACCATGGAGAAAATAATAATAAAATATATAAAATGAATGACCCATATCGTCTTCACATTCACAATAATTTAAATAATGTAATACTTTACAAAGTAAGCAAATATCATTGTTTTTTTTTAAAAAAAACATTAATGTCAATATGTGTATTATAAAAAAAAACAAAGACACTCAAAATGCAGAAATTGGAAGCAGCTCAATCCCAAGCCTTTTTGTCCTCAATCTTTAACAGTATAAAATGCTTTCTTGCACAACTTACGTTTAATTAATGATTTTTTATTAAGGATTAGATCTTGAACGTGGCTTGGTAGTTTATTATAAAAGTGTATACATTGGCATCTGAACGAGCCACCTATTTTCTTGAGCCTGGTTGTAGGTACAACAAATTTGTGTTTGGTGCAAGAATATATACACATGTGATACTGATAAACTGATAAGGAATAGCAATTAGCCTCTAGATTTGACTAAAACACTCCAAATTCGTTATTTAACCATTACATGCTGTATCAATCTCATCACAAATTCTAAATTGAATTTGCAACATTCAAACCAAAGTCTTCGACGTAATTCCATCTCGCGTATCGATCTTCCAAACTTATTCGCGTCACGTCTCCGCCGTCTGTGATACTGGCATAAACATTGGGAAAAACGCTACAGTTTCAGCGACCAGTACGGGGGAAGGTGCGGGTGAGGAGGAGTGAGGGAGGGAGGTTCGAGATTAGATTACCTGCCCCCGTGGGCTGCAAACACTTCGTTACCGGCGTGGCGTAACGAACTCGCTACCAAGCAACTTGCACACCCGGCCGGAATTTATTATAGACTAGTTTTGATTCTGGTTTGGTACCTATTCAGTGGACTGGCGACTGTCCACTGCCAGGAGTTTGTGGCCACGTCGGGGATTGTGGCACCCTGCCACTTAGTGTGCGTCTGCCAAGACCACTTGTAACTGACGACGGCTCTCCTCCAACTCGATTAACACAGCTCCGCATAACGTGCAAACGACTTTGGAAGTAGCTTACAAATGACCTCACTTAATTCAAAGACTAGGCCTCACCTATCGACCACTACCAACTCTTATGACATTCTCGTTTCCATGCATTTAGAAATGGTAAAGCTTGAAGGTTTAATATCCGTCGCGAAATGATTCATGTTACAGTTATATTATATATACATATAATATAACTGTAACATGAATCATTTCAAAATCGAGATTAAAACAGAAGACGAACTAGCAGGAGATTAAGGAGGGGGTTCAGGGGATCAGACCAGAATAAATCACAACTTCTAGTCTGCGAAGTCGGATCGTAAAACGGAAGTTACTAAAAGAAAAAATAAAAATACGTTTAGATAATAGTCCACTTAACAAAGCAGTTGTAGAGTGCGTGAGCTAGGCCCTAAGCGATTTCTTCAGAAAGTTGTTCAGCGTGCTTAGTAGGGAGTAAACATACTAAAAGTCCCCGCGTCTAGGAGGTGAGCCGGAGTGGGGGGGGGGGGATAAAAGTTCCCACTTTTGAGTTTTTCGCTAATATCTTTAAACGGTGCGTCGCAGAGAAAAAATATTTTTTATGTAATGAAAGCTAATACAATTTTCTACAACTTATATATTACACACTTTTTCAAATTCTTACCCATTTTCGAAGTACACGATCCGGAAAAGTGAACATTTTCGAAAAAAACGACTTTTATCAAACACTAGCTGTTGCCTGCTACTTCGGCGTTATTTCGGGATAAAATGTAGCCTATACATATGTTAATCCAGGTGCTAATCTATCTACCTACCAAATTTCATCCAAATCCGTTTACTAACCGTTGAGTTATCGAAACTTTTATCAATGTACTAGCAGCATCCCGCGGTTTCACCCGCGTAAGTTATCTTGTAAGAATATCGGAATAAAAACTATTCTATGTCCTTTCCCGAGACTCAAACTATCTCGATACCAAATTTCATCTAAATCGGTTCAGCGGTTTAAGCGTGAAGAGGTAACAGACAGACACAACAGCGGAGCTTTGCAGAGCGTGATGCTCGAAAACTGATTAGAATTTAGAAAAAGTGTTGACAAAAGTTGTAGAATATTTTATTAGCTTTCAGCTCCCTCCCACCAACTGAGAACGCAGCTAAACAGGAATGTCCTATAGACTTTTTCTAAATTCTAATCAGTTTTCGAGCATCACGCTATGCAAAGCTCCGCTGGTGTCTGTCTGCGAAAAACTCAAAAGTGGGAACTTTTATCCCCCCACCCCCACTCCGGCTCACCTCCTAGAAGCGGGGACTTTTAGTATGTTTACTCCCTAAGCACTCTGTACAACTTTCTGAAGAAATCGCTTAGGGCCCAGCTCACGCACTCTACACCTCCTTTTGGGTCATTCGTTGAGTGGACTATAATGACTGTGCTGCTAAATGTAGAAGTCTACATTGAGAAGTCTACAGTGTGGCGGGTTCTTAAGAATTGTCGCTTGTGCTCTCGTTTCTCAACACTATTTCAGAGTATAGCTTTGTTAACAAAATGCAAGTGAGTCAGGCGAGCATTGCTTTAAGGAAATTATATTTTAACCTCTCGAATTTTCAGGTTCACAATCCTTAAAAAATAGAGAAGCCTTATCTTAAAGAGCTTAAGTCAACAAACTCAAAATTAATATACTCCAGAGAATGTTAATGTCACTGAGCAAAATAACCACCATTTAGATGAATAGCCGATATTATCCATCAACCTAGGCTCTAATTCATATCGCAAATAGCTCCTTGATGATTGAGCCCATTAATTTACTACTGAGAGATTCAATAAAACGTGAGGCCACATGCTGTAATGATGACAAATAAACGGACGTCGCCAGGAGCCAGAGTATGTACGTCTATGAGCGGCTCCAATAAATATATTGTAACGGTGCGGAGAACCCCCCCCTCCCAGGCCGCGCACCGCGGCTCGCGCCCCCGGCCGCGGCTAAACTGAATACATTTGAATAACACAGCGCGTAATGAGGCGCCACCGCGCCACCGAGCGCTGATGAGCGGGAATCGAACCCCGGACCTAACTAAACAATTGTCATTCATTCAGCCGAGAGCCAATTCTGTAATCCTTTTGAATAATAATTCCTTTTGGTATTCCGTGCGCGCCAATCATGGCGCTGGCAGAGCTCTGTGCGGTGCGCACCAGTAGCTACTAAATATTAACATAAATCCTTTAGCTTTCATTAGCTAAGCGGGTCATTAGTTTTCGCTGATTGCGACTTGTGTTCGACTATTAGTGAAATATAGCTGCATAGCGACATATGCTTTCCTGAGACAGGGCCCTTTGATTGACATCGAATTACTTCTCCTTGTTAGTAAAGTTCTTCATTACCACGAATTAAACCCAGGCATCACTCGAGTAGATTCTGCTGGCTGGTAAGCTATCCAAAGATTTAATACCTTCTTCGAGCTATCGATTATATTCTGTTAAGGTGAGTCGTCCAGCCTCCTATTGGCCGTGATCAGCCGTCACCAGGGTGAGGGGGCCGGGGGGAGGCGAGGGGGGAGGGTGCTGGTGTTTACACACGGCGCGATTTATTCGGCCGGCGTCGTAAATAACGCGGCCAGCGCCGACAGATATATGGAGCCTGGTATTTATTACTATTTGTTCGCGGGTACGGTCAGCGTCAGCAGTATGTGTGAATGAATAAATCAGATCAATGAAGCCTTCGCTGAGGATTACGTGCACGTGCTAATGACCGGTAGGTGAAGCTCTACGGACGCACTACTTACAGCAGAACTCTTTGACAGTGTAACAGGAGAGACACTGTTATTGAGATGCACTTTTACCACTGACCTACTCGTATATTACCTTGTTTGATAGAGGTCAGTGACTTTTACAGAATTTACTGTGACAGCTCAATGTTACGGCACCATAGATTTACTTGTCATATGAAAAAGCTATTTCACCCTCAACGGTTCAAGTGTAATCCTTTCCACACTACCCTATAGGATCTGTTCTCCCGACGGTACTCCGCAGCCTACACACATCGTTTCTGAATGAGAAGGTTTTTCCTCGCAGCAGCCCGGCCGTCCGCATTAATCCACTTCATTGTAATACTTAGATATTTAGTAGTTGTACAGCAAATAAATTACCCTCATAATGAAACCCAGTTTTTTCAACAACATCCGACAACATTTTAAGCTGTTATCAACGCCCGGCCTGTTGAGTTATGGCCGCGAAACGGAACGCAGCCCGCCGTCGCGCTTTTTGCAGTATTCTCATAATCAAATTTTGATTTACTGCGGCCTGAGTTATTAAAATGCTTTTAGTTCTGCCTGGGGTCGGGCAGGCGAGGGCTCGGCATTCGGAACTCTATATGCGGTGTCACAATGTAACGTAATTGAAAAACAGTCCGGGATACGCAGTGCTATCGGGGATGTAAATCAAGGTGGGCTTACGTTCCTAAAATCGGTATGCGGTTGTAAATCGTGCGCGGGAGTGGCGCGGCGGAATGGTGGGCTGCAGGGGGGGGGGGGGGGGCGGCGTGTCAGATCGCGATCAGCTAAGTCATGCTTATTGGTAACGAAGCATATCGGGCGCGTGCGCGTGCGCTCGACCATGTCAGACCACGCTGGACCACGCCGGGCCAGCCACACCGCACACACTAAAGTGTCACATGTCACCCATAAACGAGCAAAATACCGCGAGCCTCACATACATATCACGCATGTTGCTCATGACTAATCTTTTACTGTATTAACTCTTTGACACTACTAAAGAATTCTATATCATTCCACTGAAAGCTACGAACTGTAAGCAATAATCAGCTGCAAACGGCTGTCAGATGTAGTGGCATTGTGCGCAGGTCGTCAGCGGCCATTGCGGAGACGTAGGGTTGCGATAGCGATGGCCTGACAATGAAATGCACTCTGCGAGAGCGCGGTAACGTTCCGGTAAAACTCCCGGTAATATCGCCGGTAATGCGGTAATGACAATAAATACTTTACCGTGCACTCGGGTATGAGATCGGTGTAAGTATAAATCTGTCAGAAATTCAGAAGCATTATAAAGGCTATTTAAACTTTGATGTTTTCAAGTTGAATGTAAAATCGAGCGATGAAAAATATATCAACTTACGAAATGTCTAAAAGTGTATAGTGTTCAAACATTGCGTAGTCTTTAACAAAATTGACGTTATAAGAGTACTATCATAATACAAGAAAAAGACATGACACATATTAATAATCCTGCACCTACAATTTAATTGTATCATAAGTTTTTAAATCTCATAATTACTGGTTTTTTTTTTTTTTTTTAATCTTTTATTAAATTAATTTGGGGTTTTTATCCCATTGGATACGTCAACCCCATCATGCCGTACACTTACTACTACATAACAATGGTTTAAATCTAAATTTACTTAAATATATTAAAGGAGAATCCTAATTAACAAAATACACCAGCTCACTAAATCTTTTCGCTACATCTGACATCGGTTGTGATAAAATTGCCTGAATTAAACCTACTTGTGATATATTTAAATTAAACTCATTGATTAGAATTCTCCGTTTATCTTGGTTTTTGACGCACTCCATCAGCAAATGATATACATCCTCAATTACATTGCATGTGTCGCAGTTGGGAGAACTTACTTTCTTCATGAGGAATGCAAACTTTGCCGATGGAAAGTGTCCAGACCGTAATCTTACAGATAACTTCACATAATTTCTACTTAACCTACTACTGTCAAACCAGGCCACTTGAGGAAGCTCATTTTGAATAGTTTTGTACCATATTCCTTTTAATTATAGGTGTTTATTCAGTATAGGCGCTGGTCCACTGCACAGACATAGTCGCCGCGTAGCCACCTTGCAGAAATCTGACATTAAATAAACTTTGCGTAAAGGTCTCCTAGACTTGTCGTACCAGTGTCGTAGATATCAAATCAAAATCATTCAATCAAAGTCATTTCAAAATCGAAAAATGCTGAGAATCAACACTTTTGAATCGTCAAAATTACATAAACAGTCCCTCCCCCAAAACGCTCGCCCTACACCAGTTCCTAATGCTTAGAAGAAGTGTCGCAACAAACTCCTCAGCTACAAATCGTAGCAAGTCTTGTACACGTGTCGTAGACCTGTCGTAGTAATCTCGTAGGTCACTTAAGGGCCTCGTAGCTTAGGTGTCTCGTCGATGTGACTTAGATATCTCATAGACGTGTCGTAGCAGTCTCGTAGACGTGTCGTAGCAGTCCCGTAGACGTGTCGTAGCAGTCCCGTAGACGTGTCCTAGCAGACCCATAGACGCGTCGTAGCAATTTCATAGACATGGCGTAGCAGTTTCGTAAACAAGTCGTAGAGGACTAGTAGACGTGCCGTACCAGTCACGAAGACATTTTGTAGCAGTTTTGTATTCGTGTCGTAAGGGTGTCCTATAGACGTGGCGTACCAATATCGTAAACGTACCATAGGATGTTTCAATTTTAAAGCTAGCAACCCACAAAAAGGATTGAGCTGCTCCCAATTTTTACATATTGAATTGTTTTTTTGTTTTTTTTTTTATACACATTTGCAAAGTATTATATTATTTTAATTATTGTGAATGTGAAGACTGTGGGTAATTTAATTTATTTTACTCTCTGTTCTGTTAGTTTTTTCATGGTCTGGCAGTTTGAGTAATTTATATGGCCTACTCAAATGTCCTTTCTGTCCTTTTTTTTATTGTTTGTCGTATCGTTGAGCTCCTTAAGTTTTGAGGTAAGCAGCACGCTTTCTGACAAATGCGTGCACTGACTGGACAGGTCCATTTAATCTGTGTGGTTCACTCCTCAAATGACCATTTCAGACATCGATTTACATGGTCTTCACATGATCTGACCAAGATTAAGTCTGGACTTTAAAAGAGACTGTGACGTGTGTGTGTGAGACTTCTGAGTTTGTTTCGAGCTTTCTTCTCAGAATAGTCAGATAAGAAGCGCCGAACTCGTCTAGTTTTTTAAAAAATATGATTATCGTGTAAAAGTGTTTCTGCAAATCTACTTACAGAAAATAAATCATTTATCATTTACCCCTGCTTCGCACGGTTTTTAAGACTTGAGAAAACATCGAGATTTTATTGCTTTATGTAAGTTCAATATTAATATACCTACGAGTATTATGCAAACAAATGTTCCGGAATAAATTATCTTAATTAACATCCGTTGTAACGTATAGAAGAACAACGCGGTCATACAGACAGACACGAAAAGCGACTATTATTTATAATATGTAAAGTCGCGGTTGGAATATTCTGTGTCTCGAGGTCGATGATACTATGTGATTAGATTAACGTCGTCGGAATAGATATAGAAAACCTTTGTACAAGCCTTCATTTAACTTGCAAGTGACGTCAAACTTATTGCATTTTTATTAGATAAAATTATCCAAAATAAAAATACAGAGAAAATAAATTGGAAGAAATAATCAAAACAGAAATTCAAAACATCTTTGTTTTTTAAGGAAATTTATTATTTCAAGATCTCAAAACGGTGAAGGAAAACATCGTGAGAAAACCAAAAACCAAAAATTCGAAGAAATGTGACATCCAGCAACCTGCACTGGACCCGCGTGGTGGATTATGGCCCACTACCTCTCACTGAGAGGAGGCCTGTTGTTCCCAGCAGTGGGAACATTAAAACGGCTGATTATGCTATTATTATTATGTTATTATTTAAATTCTATCAACCGAGTTCATATCTGCTGACCGAGCCAGGCCATTGAGTGAGACGAATGTCTCGCTGCTCGTTGAGCCACGCCACAGTAGACCGGGCCGTATATATTGGTGCATTATCTGAACTCCAAAGAATAACTGGTTCATGAAATCATCATTCTTTGGAGTTACGTGGTCTTAGAGAGTTGTGTTGATGACTTTAATGATTATAATTCTGTAAATACATATTTGTTATGGCCGCGAATCATATTTTGATCGACGTACAACTTAATACTGACCAGCAAATTGCAAAAAACGTAAAAAAAATTGAATTTCGCGGGCTACCTTAGCGCTTCCCCCTTAAACTAAACAATTGTAATATTAATGCTCAATCTTGACATTTTAATGTTTAATTATTATTATAAATAGCAAACTGTGAATAATTTCTTTTTGGAAAAAATGACGGTATCTACCTCTTATAGATATATTATTAGATGTTCGCAAGAACAAGGTGCATTTGAAAACAAACGTCGCAATCAAGTAATAAATTGCGTTAGTAGTTACCGGCTGAAGCGCGGGGCCGAGTGCTGAGAGCCGAGGCAGAAAGCCGAGCGCGAGGGGACGAAGGAGGCCTATTTATCGAATTAGGACTGTGTAATCACCGCTCATAGTACTACGCAGCAATTGTGATGAACTGCGCCAAAACTACTTGATACTTGTTTTATTTTTCTGTATGTTTATAATAAAAACACTTTACATGTCAATAAAATGTTAAATGTTTTATGCCCTTTTGATCACAACCACACAGTGATAATTCATGTATAGGTATATCTAATATAATAATATATAATTAAGCTGGAACAATAATTATCATTAATTGTTGTTAAAAGGGTGTGCCCGTGTTAAACGACAAGATACTGGTCATTCATTACAGTATAAGTTCATGTAGAGTTATTATTCCTGATTACAAACCGTAACACCTATACAAGTTAGGTAATTAGGTACTTTAAATATATGCTGTGATTTTTAAAAGTGACTTTACCTACATGTAAAATGTTCAAGTACCTACCCAATAAAAGCAAATACTATCAAAACTGCCTCCCCCGCGCGTTTAATCGCAAGGGGTGAACATAATAGAGTGAAGTGACGCGTGCCACATGTAATAACAAGTGAATGGAGACGGGAAGAGGCACTGGCACAGCTATGCCAGCGTTGTCGGTAATAATCCCCTGCCGACACAGACCGACCGCTGAGTCCACCGCACACCACCATATACTACAACTAAGAAAATACCACGATCAAAGAAAATATATGGAAATAATAGCAGTCTGATGAACTAGCCGCAGTTGATGATACAACTCAGCCAAATGAGCTTAATTGACATGCTACAAAGGTGAAGGATAAGAAGTATAGAACTTATTAGTTTAAAGCGCCTAGAAAACTAGGTGCTTTACATCGTTCAGTGACGGATGACAGGTGGTCGTCACCAGCAGTAGCTATAGGTAGGTATTACACCATATAGCAACGATGGTGACCACATGAGTTCATTATGGCCAGCTAGAAGGGTTATTAGGAATATTACTATTCTCTACAGTACCTACTCTTTCACAATAAAAAATATAATCCAATCATAAACCTCAGTTACAGGTCAATCAACGCGCATCCAACGTGCCGAACATCGTAAAAACCTATAAACCACTGATTAACATATTGATTGTTACAAAACGTACCATCAAAATAGAAAATAAAACATTAAAAAACTTGAAATGGACCGAGAACAGGTAAACATACCTTTTTGGGAGAACCTTTTAAACAAGGAAATGTTAATATAGCGTGTAACAAATAGATGTGTTTTGATCATTGATATATAAAATGGTTTTGATGTCTGTTTCCCGTCAGGACAATGGTGGATAATCCGCGAGGGAGCCCCGCAGCCCCACGACATTTGTAACTGCAAACATTGCCATGCGGGCGCGGCGCAGCAGACGTGAATAAAAACACTAAACCCCGCCGCCCTTCGTATGGAACCACGCTTTGAACTCAGCGCATATTTTATGCTAATTTCATGTTTTGTGAACGCGCGAAGATGTTGGCTTACTGATATAAAGTTTTGATTTTAGTGCACTTCTGCTAGCTTGTAGGTTTCCTTCCGTCCATGGGTTTCGTCATTCGTGGCAAAACAAGCATTGCAAAAACATAAACTTCTTTTTGACGTGAATACGTCTTTAAAATTGCTTCCATAGTGGGAGGCAAGTCAAAAAAACCAATGATAACAAAATCTGGGGTTACGGTTTGGTGTTGCAGCTTCATATCTATCATCTCCATCTTAAATTCATTTACAACATTGGATAGCTAAAGGATCAAAGAATTAATTACGCCAAGTTAGGACTGTGACGCATCGCTGATGTGATGGAGGTAATTTTGCTGCATATCGAGATTTCCACATAGTATAACTTTTGACTCGGAAAAGCTACGACGTTTGTTTAAATCGTTTCAATCGTCAGCTCTCGTCAAAATCTATCTATTGTATACAAAACATTAGTGTAAAATAGTGACAGTGAATATAATGTGTTAAAACAAAAAGAAAAATAATATCAAAAATATACATATAATGTCAGCGAGCAATGGAGCGCAGTATCCTTGGAGTTAAACTTTCTGATCGTATAAGGAACTCGATAGGTAGTGCGTTCTAAAACCCAAATTGCCAATGCAGGTTACACGGCTGCCAAGCTAAAATGGAACTGGGCTGGTAACATCTGTCGCATGCCAGAGGAGCTATGGGCTAAAGTGATCACACAATGCGTCCCAAACAGCAGCAAACGACAACGTGTCAGGCCCAGAATCAGGTGGCGGGACTAGCTCGACTCTTTCCAAAAGGATTGGCGTTAAACAGCACTGGATAGGGATACGTGGAAGGAGGGAAGGGAGGCCTTTACTCTGCAGTGGGACAGAAATGGCTGATAATAAAATAACAAAAAATAAATAATATAATGTCTGCCTATACGCGTCAAAATAAAGAGATCGTATAATAAAGAGGTTTGAAAGGGCTTCTCAAGAGCAATCGAATGTTATCAATAAAACACCATATGTCTATTGACTGAGTCAGTCAGTGCCGGGAACGTAAAAGAATAAATGCGGCCGAGTGGATCAACCCCGTTACGTAAACGTATTCACGTGCAACACACGGCGATAAGTAGTATAAGTTAGAATTTAATTTTGTTATTTTTGGGTTTTATGTCTGTATATGATTTATATTTCCATTGATTGTCGCTGAGATGAAATTGTGACTATATTTTGAACGTTTTCAATTACGAGATTTGGACTTTAAATTAAAAATAAACACACGGCCGTGTCCATGACACAGCCACACCTCATTTTTTCGTTTCGAGTTTTCGACGGTACTTCTATGTATGTTGCACTGTTTGCGCCCAATTGGTGGTTTTTGTCCAAAGTTTGAGAATATTTGCAGTACCTAAATGGTTACTGCAAACATTCTCAAACTTTGAACAAACACCAAAATCAATTAGATGGGCATTTATTAAAAAAATGCCAAGAACCACGATAGAACTAAAGACCCCAGGTGTTTTATTTGTTCCACCATCGTCGACACCAGCCGCCCTACCTTAATGGCCAAAATGATGTCTGTGAGTGCAAAAGGCTAGCTAATCTCAGTGTCTAAAACATTATTTTTAAAAGAGTTACCTTGGAGTTTCTCGCAGGCTATTATTCATAGGAAACGACCAATTGGAACCATGCGCCTAGCTTCTGACGCTTCATAAGTGTCCATGTAAGTATAATATGATATTTGAAACTAGCTGACCCGGCGAACTTCGTACCGTCTCAGAGTTGTTTTTATTATTTTTTCCAATGTTTTTAATTAGGAACCCTCACGGATGTCCCCAAAACACCCTACAAAAGTTTCATCACAATCTGACCAATGGCTTCAGAACGCATAGAGGACAAACATCCAAACATTGATTCTTATTTATATAGAGGAAATATTTTGATTGATTGATTGCAGAAGTTTATGAGTATGGTTTGTTCACATTACGGACATGCGTTAAAATGATACAGAATAATGGTCGTCAGAAATGTCGATCGTACGATTTAAATAATTGTACAGTTTGAGCACATCATTGTGAAGTTTAAACACAGACAGAATGAGTTTGCAACTTATAAATAAAACGGTGCTACGAGTGATGCAACGCAATGACTGTTCGTTGTTCAGCGGGTCTTCGAAATCGAAAGCTTCATAAATGTAAATTCATTTATTGACTTACAAACACATGGGAACAAAGTTACATCTGTCCAAAAATAAAATGTGCACACATAAAAAGGATAAAAAGAACCCCACAGAAGTCATAAGCTCATTATCAGTCGCTGATCAAGTGCACAATAAAATTGTAACAGCTCCCTTTGACTATAGCCCCAATGATTGTCACAACATTGATCTTCAAAGTACTGTTGGGCGTAGTAATAATTGTGTTAAAAAAGTAGGCGACTAGGCGTATGTTGAGGAAGGAAGCGATCGGCGCTCTTGCGCGTGCCACCCATTGTCTTGTCACGCGACACGCGACACGCGTCGCACGTGCGCGCCAGCCCTAATGGCGCTCGGTCAATGCGGCCCCGCGCCATAATTGATAACTAATCAGCTTACGCTCGCTGCGGCCGCTACTTCTTGTCAAAGGAAGTCAAGTCGTCTTTGGTTGTCAATCAGAAATAAAATCAACAATTCTTCTAAATTATACATAACCCTCCTTTTTGCTTCGCCGTAGTCGAGTAAAAACTAGCCGCGGCCCGATGGAATTTTCAATAGTCAAAAATAACGAATTTCCATACAAACAACGTTGAATGTTAAATTTAAAACACATATTTCTTATTGCTCACCTTACTTAATTGAATAAGGAACTATTGTGCAAAACATGTTTTAGGCTGCCTTTCCACCAGGGATGTACGAGGATGCGTAGCGAGCAATAGAAACACTTCATGTACCTAGCGTCGTCGCTCAGCGCAGTTCTAGTGGAAACGGCTCGGCGCGCGACGGAGCGAGGTTTTTGTACGTTCAAAACAAGGGAAGGATGTGTGCTAGGGATGCACACGGTTCACCGCTAGTACATTTTCGGTGTAAACACACACCTTTTCACAGCCTCGCTACCTCGCACATCTCTTGTGGAAAGGCAGGACTGGGCAGTTTTGACTGAGCGTTGTCTGTCAGTGAATGAATGAATTAATAATAGATCAGATACGCCTGTATATTCTCCATTACAATATTGTCCTATTTAGCATAACTAGGTACGTTGTCCTATTTAGCATAACTAGGTACATTGTCCTATTTAGCATAACTAGGTACATGCAAGATTTTCCTGTGTTACCTGAATAATTCACATTGTAGCGACTGAGTAGCTGTAAAACTAGATTGTAACTGCAACCGATCGAGTTTAGGAACGATAATATTAACATTTCAAAACGTTGAATTTGTTTCAAACATATCGAACTTTGTAAGTACTAGATTATGTACGAATTTTTTTTACACAATAGGTCTCACTTTAGTGGAAAGTTAGTTATTTTACAAGAATTTCTGTACAGCAAATGGAGTATATATTATGTAGTGATGGTAGCAGGTGGCATCCTGTAGTTCCGGCATGGGAAAGAGGCGTGAGTTTATGAACTATGTATGTTGTAACAAAATGGATTTGGACATATGAGTCTTGACAATGGCTGCATTGTGTCCTTAACGTCTGTAATTGGTGAAAAGGTATTTTGGAGGTGAAGCCTCCCAGCAGAGGAATGCCGACCTCTGCCCCGGCCAGTGACCAGCGGTGCCGGCGACCACCACCATCTCGCCAACAAGACACCAGCCACGGCTTTGGATGAGGCATCTTAGCTTGTTAACATTCGGTTTATATGTGTCAGTTGCCACTTATTTCACTATTTCAACACACCTGGTATGGTGAGACATGAGGCTTTCACTTCCGAAAGATAATTAAAATAATAATTATCAAGAAGTTTCACAGTTTACGATAGGTACCTTATCAAATGACCTATCAAGCCAAATAATGAGAGAAAACATACCTACCACACACATTTTCTACTCACAACGGTATATTAATCGAATCATGTATTTTAAATACCTACCACATAATGATCAAACATGACCGTCTAGCCAGATTACAAGGCAGTTTGCCTTATCCAAACAGTACGGTTGGTCTGGGGCGCGCGGCTTGGTGGCGAGTGCTGAGCCGGTGTCCACTCGACCCACTAACAGATATTGACGGGCATCAAAGCAGCGCGTCACAGCCTCTCCATATATCATTCTCGGTTGCGGCGATACCAGCCTTTTCATATCGCCAGACACAACGATACGGAGCAGGGTAGCAAACGACAGAGGTAGCGCTCTGACGTCATTTCTTCTTTACGTTTTAGATGTGCTGATAAGTGTGAACTAGTGACATAAACTGTAATGACGATGAATAACAATAGTAAAATACCGAACGAAGGTGGTGGCGGTGTGAGCTACTACGACATCGACAGTATTAGGATTTGAAAATAATAGGTACCTAGTACGAGTATGTATTATTTAATGCTAAATTTCCGGATTGAACAACTTAAGGTGCTGGTAATTCTGCTAGAAAAAAAAAGTTTTTAGACATGTATAGGTATTAACTTTATGCCTGCATACAAGTACCTATAGCAATATTTGCATAAACAGAGAAAGTTTACTGTTGCCTCTAAATCAATCACTAATCTACACATTTGATCGAAGCTAGTGGTCGCCGATTGTTATGAGGACCACCGCGCCTCTGCAAGTCACTCAGCCTCGAGCCGTCATTCTCACACTATTGCCGCACTTATAACTTAGGTGTTAGAGACGATATTGCAGTGCATTAGGGCTGTGATTGTGTACAACGCAGGTTTCAACAAAACAACAAGTCAGTATCGATATCTGTCGATTTTGATTTCGGTAATCGAGCAGCGCAAAGGTGAGCAATGTGAGCATGCCTCACTCGTATTGTGTGGACTTATAAACGTTATACCTACTACTATCTACGTATCTACCTACTGATAAATTGATTTTGTGAATAATATCGATTCATCTGTGTTTCGTCTTCTTATACATATAGGTATTTCCACAAAACTGAAATATATTTACCTAAAATACAATTAAGGCTCACTAGATCACCATTAATATTAGGGTTCTAAGTTTTAGCTATTTGATAGTTTAATAACACAATGAGAGCTCAGTATAACTAGAACTATTTGATCCATGTAGTGCATGTGCTAAGTAAGCATTCCTTTCGCTGTTCTCAGCGCACGCACAGGGTACAAATGTCCATTTCTTACCTACATACCTAAGTATCTATAGGCAGCGAATAGGTACTAGGTAATACACACAAATATAAAACTTGTGGACTTTTATGAAACTAAAAAAGAGTGACATAATGCAAATAGCTTGCGGCACATAGGTAGGTCCCTAATGAGAGCCGAATCCTTAAAAAAACAAATACCTATTATCTTCAACTAATCACCACAAAATAACATTGTAGATTTGTGGTAAATATCCTTTATTAGGAACCGAAGTCAAAGCAAACAAAATAATACAGACATTTGTAAATATGTATACCTATTATTAATTTATTGATTTATCGAGTGGTTCTCATGTGATTAGTTACATTTATGCAGAAACTTAATAGCTTACATGATACTTTAGCTTATAATTTATGACAAAATTCATCAAGTTGAGCGCAATTTTTCACTTTAGATCGCTAATTACTTTAGAGGAGATCACTAGTTAGATTTACGTCACCACACTACTTTGCTTCTTCTTCGTCGTACCGATGATTCTATTTAATACATAATTATTGTTTCAAATAAGCTTCGACCTACTAGATTACTTGATTTAAAATAGACTAGCCCTTTGTAACAGCTTACAAATTGGCTAGTTTAATTCGACATGTTGATATTGTAGGTACTATACAGACGATAAAACGACGACATTATAAAAGGTACCTAGTGGCACAGATGCTGGAATCTCCTCGGAGGACTTCAACACACACATAGCTACATTAATGGGATTTCGTAACACAGTGTTCCAGACTGAATGCATGGGTGTTTCTCTAGCTGCTTCAATCATATAGCCAGGTTAAGAACAACTCAAGCCGCACACTCTCATACAGCATGGCTGTCCTGCAAGCGCTAAACAACTACACAGTCAACTCTGGGCTATAATATACGAGTACCACCAGCGCCTCAACCAGGTAGGCAGCTTCAATAACATAACCATTCAATGCATCAAAGGACCCAGCGGTTCACCAGGCAACGACGCAACAGACGAATTTGCTAGAAGGGAGTCGAGCATGGTACCAGTCGGACCAGGACCCATCGCTCCACTCCTCTTCGGGTTCTTATTGACTCTAGTAAGGAAACACACCAGTGATTGACGTCACAAACTGTAGTTGGACTGAGGTGAGTGCAGGCAGGCCAAGGAAGCACTTCCCATGTTTGACGGCCGCCTTTCGAAATAGGCTTTCCAGCTAAGTAAACAACAGCTGCGTGCAGTTACAGCAGCCATAACTAGCCACGGGTGGTTTAATAAATACTTCATTCTCACAGGTGTCACGGACAGACCACTGTGGATGGCCTGCATGGTTTTCGAGTGCTTCTAAACTACCTGGTAGTCACTACATACAGGACAAAGTACTTCGGTAAATCGGTTGCCCTTCTCCAGATTGTCAGAAACATAAAGGTGTTGCTGGCCTTCCTCGAGGAGCTGGAGTGGATCGAATAATCGATTTTCCCACACGTACGCAAAATACACGCTTTGACCTGAAGTTGCGGGCCAGCCCGTCTTCTAATACTGATATTATAACGTAAAAGAAGGTAGGTATAATATACATAGGTAAGTCATTAACCATTTTAAATGTTTCTGTAGCTAAACAAAGATACCTTTTGTATTGAAGTTAAGTAAGTGCCTAATTTATTAGTGACAAAGGCACAAAAGATGAAATTAATCAAAAAGGATGCCGCAATATACCCAATCTTCAAGCCTGCTGTGTTGCCTAATAAGATAGCAATTCCCTTATTTAAAACATAACAGAGTTATCGTGTTTTATAAAGTTACCCCTCGCCACTCTCCTGTGCTAGTAAAGAAAGTGCGCACATTTACAGTATCGATGCTCCAAAATGTGCGATTAATTTACAAGCCATCACATATATTTTCCGGCGAACAGTTAAACGCGTCTATTTACATCCGATACCCCTTCACCCCGCCCCCCATATTGTTAGGACACTCAAAGACTATGAAAATAGACTATAAAACCTATCTAACGAACCGCGAGGAACTTTTTAAACTACCGTTGTCTTGTTTCCTAACAAAAATGACTCAGTTACATCGTAAGTATGGATGTTGCCAAACAGCCAAAACCTTACCTACCCTACCTAGGTACCTACATATTGCAAAACATTGAATTTTTAGTGATAGTGGATCCATTGTAAGATGTTCAAACAGGCTTTGTTTGATGTTTGGGACCCAATTTTTATAAACACTGTTGTAAAACCTAAACAGATACTGACGTAAGTACCTATATTCCGAAATAAATACTTCTTTGAAATACAGTTTCTGTACCTACCTATGATGAACAATAAGTAGTATCTCCATACTTGCAGGGGCACATATTTCAGTAAGCCTCAGTGAGGCTTCAAGGTTCAGGAGTTTCTGTTCCATCAAATGTTACGATAATCATTGGCAGGGGGCGTGGTCGCCGATCAGATTGCGAGCCCCCGCCCGCGCCCGCGCCTCCTATTTGCATAGTTAACGAGCACCCCCTCCCACCTCCCCCGCGACCCCTCGCCGGCCCCAGCTGCTAGCCTCGGGTGCTCGGGGTGCCTTGCTATCTACATCCATGTACGTACAGTAAAATACTTGGGTGGTTCAGGAAGTAAATGAAACTGAAATAAACTATGCAATTTTTAAATAACACAATAATGAAAAGCTATTACCTACTTATTTTATTTACTTATTATTTAGGTATTTTTGGGAGCCTTTATAATTCATGGACCCCATGCACAACAAACAAGAACCTAAAAAATTGCAACGAGCTAGTAGCACTTATAATAAGCACCTGGTAGAAATCATTCAGTTTGCATTCGCAGATGGGACTTCCCCGCATGAATTACTTACCTATTCGATATTCTACAAGCAGTTCAGATCTACTTTTATTAAATGGTGTAAAAATTCTTACTCTTAATTCTTTACATTAATATAATTTAAAACAATGATGGATTGTGCTCGAAACGAGGAGGCCGTATAGAGACAGCATAGTTAATTTCAAGCCCACATTTACAAAAAATAGTGTTACAGCCAAATTGGACCGATTTTAAATTTTCCATAGAAACAGAGATTTCAAGTTATCTTTTTTTAAATAAGACATTTCGAAAATGTTATCTAAACTTTTTAGACCTTTGTATCCTGCTTATTTCGGCGTTAATGACACATTATAAGTGCACTTACCTACTAGTTCAGTTAAAATTTGGTTACTTAGTCTAAACAATAATAATCACCTCTGGCTTGCCTTTATTGGCCGGCTGGAGTGAAAAATGACGAGGAACAGAGCCGGCCAATAAAGGCAAGAATGAGGTAAGCACCTCAGGGCATGTTGCCCCCTTGTTGCTACGTCACTAGGTGCTAGCGACCGTTTCCGGGGGCCCATTATTGAGTGTGCAAGTCACCCCCTGCCTTTTTATCCGTGTATATACCTAGTCTTGCCATAAATGTTGTCACGAAGAAAAAACATTTTTTTTAATTACAAATGTGGTTAAAATAAATTTAAATAAATAAAAATAATATTTATTACTTTTACAGTGTGCTAGTTTAATACATAAATATAAAACAATTTAAAATATATAAAGCTTATTCGAAGTGGTCTCCATTGGCTGCAATAGAGTCCTTTAAACGTTGAGGCCAGTTATCAACACACTCTTTCCATAGGAAAATTCTTCACTGCCAATCGTATGGATTGTTTTAGGGACTCCAAATTATCATGGCGTTTAGAGCAAGCCGTACTCTCTAAAACTGACCATAAATCATAATCCAGCGGATTAAGATCGGGACTAGACGACGGCCAGTCTTCAGCTCTGATGAAGTCCGAAACGTTCACTTCCAACCAAGACTGCGTGGACCGAGCTTTATGACCCGGCGCCGAGTCTTGTTGGAAGGACCATACTTGGTTATTGAACATGGTGTTGTTAAGGGGCTTAACTACCTTCTCAAGAATGATATCTTGATACACTTGTGCCGATATTTTGATACCTTTTTCCCAAAAATATGGCTCAGTCACTCCTTCATAGCTAACACCCCACCGAACCATCACTGAAGTCGGATAATGCCCACGTTGCACTCTGTCGACTAATTGGGAAGCTTCCTTAGAGCTTTGAGCATAAATACGGTCATTTTGTTTGTTAAAATGTTGCTCAATTGTAAAGATTTTCTCATCCGTAAACAAAATTTTTCTGTGACCTCCTTTTGCGTACCGCTTCGTAGATGTTTCGATTTTACCACCCTATTCTTAATTTATCAGTTAAAAAATGACCAGTGCGTCTCTTCTAGGCTGCAAGTCCTAAGTCATCTTTTAAAATACGCGACATGGTTCTGGGTGCTATCTTCATCTCTCGAGATAAAATCTTTTGCTTTCGGACAGGATTTCTTCGAATTCTTTCCCTTACTGCTTTGACCACCTTTTTCGTACGAACACTACGTGGACGGCCAGATCTTTTTCTGTCACATACAGAGGAGGTCTCATTGTACCTATTAATAGCCCGGTACACAAACATTTGACTAATACTAAGCGTATAGAGAGTTTTAAAAATTGCATTTGGCTCCATACCAACTTTGTGTAATGCAATCACAGCGATTCGGTTCTCTTTATCACCCCACTCCATTTTAATATCGCAAAATATTGTACAATGTATTGGCGCCAAAATTAGAAAACTCAATGAACAATCGTATAAAAATGACAGATCCCAAATTCAAATGTAATATCTTTCCTATTTTTAATTGTAACAGTATTTATGGCCAGACTGTGTATAAAACATTGATCAGGCAGGGGTCATAGTTCTTCCATAGTTCTTGGTAACTGTAATGTATGTATTAGGTAGGTACCGTCCAGATAAATAATACACTGACACGTCCGTTACTTAGCACCGTATATTCGAGACTGTTTGATGTGCAATTACCCACAATACACTACACTCCTCTACACTTAATTAAAGGTATAATTCCGTATAATAACATAAACAAATAACCATCACCAAATTTTTTCTTAATTGATACATTAACAAAAGTAAAAGACTTAAAAGACAAACAGTTAATATCTAGTAATAAACTTATTCTAAACAATCAACTTAATATCTAGTGAATAACTTATTCTAAACAAACAACTTAATAATATCTAGCAATTAACTTATTCTAAAACTTGTATGTTGGAGGCTTGACTAGCCTACACTGTCTAACCCGGCGGGTCTGAGGCGGTAAAGCGCGAGCAGCGTCTGCGAGTGAGGGCGGGCTAGGCATAGGTGAATTCATCTCCTTTTCTGGAGTTACAAAACAATCCTCCCCTTCAGCCATGCTTCGCGCCGGTGACACTGACGTTGGTGGTTCTGTCCCTTTCGACCGCTGCGACAGGACCGTACCCGATGGTGATACCGGAATGTTATTCTTAGGAAGAATATTATCTTTGTCCACTGTCGGACAAACTAACGAGCTCCTTGACTTACGCCTTAACTGGTCGATATGCCTATGTACTACGTTACCACTGTCATCCGTCACTTTATAGTCCGTATTACCTAACACGCCAGTCACTTTCCCTGGTTGCCATTTTTCCCCTTTTAGATATTGCCTGTACCAGACTTCCTCCCCTACATTCATACTCCTATCAGATCCTCCTTTGGTATCTATTTGTCGTTGTTGACAACGCTGTACCTTGGCCATCTGATCTGGCTTTAATAAGTCCAAGTGTGTTCGTAGACGTCTACCCATTAGCAACATAGCCGGACTTTCCCCTGTTGAGCAATGTTCGGTGTTCCGGTAATACAGTAAAAACTTGTTAAGTGTTTTGTCTATATTCTTATTTTCATTGTACGCCTTTTTTACTACCCTTTTTACAGTTTTGACTGCATTCTCGGCTGCACCGTTTGATGCGGGATGGTAGGGCGCTGTAAAAACATGTTCTACACCGTCTAATTGTAAAAATCCTTAAATTCTCGGCTCGTAAAGGGTGGTCCATTATCACTGACAACTTGTTTCGGTATCCCAAATCTACCCCACAATTCTGACAACTTACCTATAGTAGTCACCGCCGCCGTACTAGGAACTGGGAATACTTCTATCCACTTGGACTTAGCGTCTACAACTACCAGATAAGTTTTCCCGTAGATAGGGCCCATGAAGTCGAGGTGCAGGCGCGCCCACGGGCCCGCGGGCCAGGGCCAGGCGCGGGGCGCGTGTTGCGGTGGCGCGTCCGCCTGCGCCGCGCACACAGCGCAGGCGCGACACGTCGCCTCAACCGCTTCGTCTATGCCGCCCCACCACACGTAACTGCGTGCTATTGCTTTTGACTTAATTATACCCATATGGGGCTCGTGTATAATGTTTAAAACTTTTACTTGACATTTTTCCGGTATGACTACTCTGTGACCCCACATGATGCATCCGAGTTCTTCATACAATTCCTTTCGTCTATTGTAATATGGTTTTAAGCCATCAATATCACATTCGGTTGGCCACCCATCTCTAATGTATCTGAGAACCCTTCCTAACAGCGGATCTGTAATTGTTTGTTTTTTTATTTCCGTGTAATCTAATAACAGCGCATCTTGCGCGAAATGTAGGTATGTTTGTTCCGGAACCGCTACTAAACTGTTTTTTTGTCTACTTTCGGGTAGTCTTGATAACGCATCCGCACAATTATCTTTTGTGTTTACGTATTCTATATCGTAGCTGTAGGCAGATAGTATTATTGCCCACCGCTGCATCCTACTAGCTGTCATGCTAGGAATTCCCGTGTTAGGCCCAAATATAGATACCAACGGTTTATGATCAGTTCGTAAGATAAAACGCCGTCCGTATAAATACTGATGGTATTTCTTTATACTGAAAATGATAGCGAGTGCCTCACGATGGATCTGGGAATAATTTTTCTCTGCATCGCTGAGTGTGCGTGACGCGTAGGCCACGACGCGCTCGCCGCGCGGCCCCGGCTGCGTGAGCACGGCCCCGAGCCCGCGCGCACTCGCGTCACAAGTAACTATCAATGGTTTACCCTGGTCGTAGTGACACAGAACGTCGGCACTTGTTAACATCTTCTTTACTTCGGTGAACGCTTGTTCGCATTCCCTACACCAAACCCATTCCACACCCTTCCGCAGAAGATTATATAAAGGGAAAAGTGTTGCACTGAGGTTTTTAATAAACCTACCGAAAAAATTTACTGTTCCTATAAATGACCTCAGTTCTGACACATTCCGTGGCTGCTCCATATTATTAATTGCTTCAATTTTCGATTTATCCGCCTTTATTCCTTTTCTCGATATTATATAACCCAAGTAAGTCACCTCCTCAGCTAAAAAAACACATTTGCTCTTTTTTAATTTTAACCCGTTATCTAATAAACGTTGGAAAACTAACTTCAGTGCGTCTATATGTTCCCTTTCCGTTCTCCCTCCTATGATCACGTCATCTAAAAACACTTGAACGTTAGGTATACCTAACGTGACCATTTATTTTTTGACTCAAAACGGGACATTGGTTTATTTAGGTTAATTAACAGGTAGTCAATGAAAAAAACACTTTTTTAAAGTTATTTATTCAGAAAAAGTCAGTTAACTTAAAAGTTACAAATAAAAATATATATACCCGAAACGTTTAGTTATATTTATATTTATCAGAGGAACAAATTTGCTTTAATACGACGACGCGCGACGGTGACGATTTTAATAATAATAGGCATGTTTTTTTTATATTCACCTTAATTATCAACATCGCCTTTAGAACTGAAATTTGTAACTGGGCTTTCTCAGATGGCCACAATTTGTACATCATAGAAAATGCTCTTTCTACTGGAGCATTTGTAGCAGGCAAACCAAAAATCTGTCAAACGATTATATAGTAAACAAAGCGCGAGCGATGACGTCTTCGCCACTCTCGGCTATCGTCGCGTCGACCGACTACGCGGTCTCGCTCTTCTCGCACACCGCTCGCGTCCAGCCGGCTCGACTACTCAAATTTTCAGGCGGTTTCAGAAAACGGGACAATTTGGCGTCCCAGAGTTCATTTCGGGGACACCGGGACACGTAACTATAAAAAGGGACAGTCCCGTTCAAAACGGGACGTCTGGTCACGTTAGGTATACCACTCAATATGTTTATCATAATACGCTGGAATATACCTACGCTCGAGGATAACCCGTAAACAAGCCTGTTGTACTGAAATAGCCCCCGGTGAGTGTTTATAACTGTATATTTTTTTGTCTCATCCAATTCTATTTGGTTGTAGGCTTGTGACAGATCGATTTTACTGTAATACCTATTTCCATTTAGATTTACTAAGACATCCTCAATTTTAGGCAGTGGGTAACGATCGACCAGTAAAGACGGATTCAATGTGGCTTTATAGTCTGCACAAATTCTAAGTGTGCCATCAGGCTTATTGATAGGTACCAGCGGGGAGGCCCAGTCGGAGCAGTCGACAGGCTCGATGACGCCGGCGCGCAGCATGGCGTCCAGTTCGGCGTCGACGCGCTCGCGCAGCGCGTACGGCATCGGCCGCGCGCGGTGGAACACCGGCACCGCTCCCTCCCTCACGCGCAGAGTCGCCTTGCCGCCACTGTACCGCCCCAGCCCGCCGCTGAATAGTTCCTTAAATCTGTGGATTAAATTTTCAACTTCTTTATTTGTGTGTTCACAACTCATTTGATTCAGTGAATCACAATGTAATTTTGGTATTATTATGCCTAATTCTCCCAGCCATTGCCTTCCCAGTAGGGAAGTCGTACCGCCTTCTATGACAAACAATTCTAAACATTTACTAAGGTCATTGTACCGTACTGTTGGCTTAATTATACCTACTGGCTTTATTTTTGTGCCGTCATAAAATTTAAAAATAGTGTTATGTTTTTCAATCGGCAAGTAACTAAAATATTTATCATACATTGACTTGCTAATACATGAAATAGCAGTACCCGTATCTATTTCCATCGAAATAATTACATTGTCTATTTTAATAGACATTCTTACTGGTTTGTAGTCGTTCAAGCATAAGTGATGTAGTTCTTCCTCGATGTCCCCGCCGATGTCTTCGTCAGACTGCTGCTCGGCCTTGCCGAAGTGCAGGTGGCCCCGCGCCGGGCCTGCTGTTGCTGCCGCCCGGTGTCGGTCCCCTCCTCGCGATGCTCCAGATGCTCCCCAGTTCGGGCACACCCGTCGCAAATGTCCCACTTGTTGACATTTGCTGCATTCGTAGTTCCGAAAACGACATGTTTCTCGAGCATGACTGTAAGCTCCGCAAGCAGAACAATTATTTTTCTGCATTCCTCCGCTTCTTATGTTGCCGCTCATGCCGCTGCGCATGGCAACGTCACGCGCTGTAATCGAGCTAGCGCGTGCGCCCCGCCCGCCGCCGCCGCGACCCCCTCGGCTCCCCGACCGCCCGGTCCTCGCCGAGCTGAGTGCATGGATACCTCCGGCTGCCCCCGCCGTACCCTCGCTGTGTGGTGCTTCTACAGCCGCCGCGTCCCGTTCCGCTGCTTCCAAAGAGGTTGCCAATTTCACTGCCTCTGCATACGATATTGTATCCTCCGCAAATAACCTCTGTCGGATAATGTCGCTGCGTAACCCACAAACGAATTGGTCTCGTAGATTATCGTTAAGACTTGTTCCAAACTTGCAAAACCTAGATAGCTTCTTGAGTTCCGCTGTATAGGTAGCGATATTTTCTTCTTGCCCCTGTCTCCTTTGTCTAAAACGGTATCGCTCCGCTAATGACGACGGTTCCGGTTGAAGGTGCTGACGTAACAAGTTGACCGCGTGCTCATACGATAATGTCGACGGCTTGCTCGGACTGGCCAAATTAACTAGAAGTTCATAGGGCTCGTCCCCCATTACGGCTATCAGAGTAGGTAATTTCAAGTCATTTGACACGTCATTTGCCGTAAAATACATTTCTAAACGGTCAATGTATGATGACCACACCCCCGTTTTCATATCAAAAGCGCTCACTTTTCCGATAGACATTTTGACTTTGCGATCACTGTTCCCGGACACAGTTTTTGCACTGATAACACAAATTATCGTCCACAAGTATTTTCCTTGTTCTTCGTATTTTAATCCTCGTCGCCACTGTAATGTATGTATTAGGTAGGTACCGTCCAGATAAATAATACACTGACACGTCCGTTACTTAGCACCGTATATTCGAGACTGTTTGATGTGCAATTACCCACAATACACTACAGTAACCAGTCCACTTTAGCCACCCAAACCAACTAACTAACTTCGAACACAAACTAACGACTAACGACGACTTCGACTAACTTCTTACTTCTTCTTCTTCGTCTAACTTTTTATTTTTCCATATCCTGCAATTTAGCCCTACACCACCCGGGGGTTATCCTTGGGTGCACTTGCATAGTGCATACAGGGATAATCGTCGGTTGGTGCCGCATTTCATTAAAATTTACAAAGGGGCCTCTGCGAATTGGCTTTGGCCCCTCGTACGCCTTCCAAAGGACCGGGACCCCATGGTCCCGAGATACTTATGTAAAATAAAAATAAAATGTTTTTTATTGCAATTGCAATAAAGTTTTTTTTTTACTTACAATGAAGACACATAATAAGCTGGCAAACCGGAAATGGATCGGCACCGTATCCAATCGAGCCGTTCAGTATTCTTTGTATGAAACTCCCTACTGCAACGCACACTAATCGGAATCGTAACGTAATCGTCTCGCCTCGGGACAAGCTCACGAACCGCGGTGCGGTACGTTACTCTTCGTCTACCCTTGCCCCTCTCACCCCTCCGGCCTGCCTGCTGCAACATCAACTAGCGGTCGGCGAGCCGTAAGCGAGGCGTCGCCCAGCCGTAGCCGATTCGGCGTATCGGAGCTTCTGATTCGCTTTGGTTACCTACGTGCTTTTTTTTTTTCATCGTGGAGAAATGCTTGCTTACGTTAGGTTGACGCCTGTTTTGACGGCGAGGCGAAAGGCGATAATATACGGTGCCGATCCAGGGCTGTAGCTAGAGTCAAATTTGAGGTAGGACAGCATTGGTTACAGGTAGGGCGATCAATGTATCATCATGTAGCAGCATCTTTCTCTACAGAATACTGCAACCATTTATAACGCTTGAACCAATCGGAAACAAAGGCCCTGTTATGTTGTTTTGGATAGGTATGTGTCTAAAACAACTTGTTTTATTGGTTCTCCGATTTATGCAATATCAGAAGGAATACCATAGCTAACATTACCAACATGTGTTGACCAACCTGTAGCCATGGAACTAGGAGTAGCGATTGTATTTTGTGCTTCTCCTGTTTTGAGCAGTGAGGTTCTTCTTGGTCAATTTGCTCTTCAACTTTTCGTTTTTTTCCAAAGAAAGCCCGTATATCCATCGCGAAATTAATGAATAAATTATAGCAATAAAAATAACAATTGTATTGATTTTGAAGTAAAACACTCTACCATACACTTAACTTAACCAAACTACAAACAATCATAATCAATCTTTAGTTAATGATCATTATGTACGGGATTCCCCGTACGAAAGATTTCACTATAGCCCATATTGCAATTTATGGTACCTATTATAATTAAATAGACCCATCGCTTCATGCGATGGCGCTTCGAATGCCATATATACACAGAACAAAGAATTATTATAATATAAAATGAATGTCACAAATTGTGGTATGTTCGAAAAAGTTTAGATAGGTATAGTACCTATTGCTACATTTTTTTTATCTCAAACTATGAACAAACAATTTAATTAAAAAAATTAATCTTTTATTTGGTATTTTTAAGGTAGGGCATTGTGGTTTCAAGGTAGGGCATTGCCCCACAATGCCCCCCCCCCTAGCTACGGCCCTGTGCCGATCCCTTTCCGATTTGATACGTGTGAGACTATGCTTGTGTTAGGTGAACTCCGCTCTTCCACATATCATGATAACAGGTACGCAATTGAAAAACAAAAAAAAACAGAAACTCGCCCCTTCGTAAGGGGCGAATCACTACACCAAAATAATAACCCAAGGGGCGAGCGGAGCCCAAACCAAAATAAAGTAAAAAGAAAATACAAAAAGAAGGCGCGCACTTCGGCTGCCCCATTTCAAAACCTAATAAGGACTTCAAATGAAATTTTACAGGAGAGCGCATAAACGTTAATATTGGTCAGCCTATGGAAAGTATTTTTTGAATTAGTTAAAGTGACTTACTAGGTTTTAAATGGTCACTAGGGAGTGAAAGGTGAACTTACTAGGTATCGATGCTTAAATATAATATCTCCTTTTATGTAAGTTTAAAACGCTGGTGTTTTTGTATTTGGTAGAGACCTTCTAGGTTAGCAAGATTATGCAATAAAACGATTTTTGTAAAAAGTGTCCCTTACTAGGTTTTGAAATGGGACAGCCGACTTGTGTGACGTATGCGAGTAAGTTTTTGTGTGCGTGTGCATGTGTGCGCGTGTGTAAGGGGGTGTGTGTTGTGTAAATGAACTACTAATGTAGGTTGTTTCTTTTGTTTCTTACTTGAGTTGTGTTTATTAGTTTTTAGGTATCAGTTTAGGTTTAGGTTTAGGTTAGCCCTGCGACAATGTCTTGGGGTCGGAAGAAGCCAGGCACAGCTTCCTCCACTAACAATAATTTCGCTACAGCGGTCCTTTTAATTATAGGACAGATCATGGAAGCGCAGAAACCAAAGCATCAATGTCGTCGTAGGTTTTATTCGTAAGCCATTCAGTCACAGCTAGTTTACAGTCACGGAGTTTCAAAGGATAGATGTGTAACTCATTATTCAGAAGGTTGTATAAGCGGCGGGAAGATTGCCTTTCATACTGCCTCTCAGCAAAATCAGATCTGACTGGGTTTCTCCTGCTACTGATACTCGTCTTTGTGGGAACATACGGAAGGGATTTGTGCTTTCTCAGGATAAGTTTCAAACTCAAACTCAAAGCATTTATTTCAATTAAACCATTTACAGGCACTTTTGAATTGTCAAGAAGTCGGTCAGTCAGAAAATATGAAGCTAGTTGCCCATTCCAAAGCGTAGGTACCTATGGAGAAGAACGGGCAAGAAACTCCATGGACACTCTTTTAAAATTATATTTTACAAAAATATTAGTTACATCATTACTTTTGATATTAAAATTATATAATGTGAGAACGATGTAAAATAATAAGAAAGACGTACGCGTTAAGAGCGTCCAGAGTACAACAAATAGAACTTATAAGTTAAAAACAACAATCCAAAAATAAAATAATTTAAAATAAGCCGAGGCAGCTAAGTGATGACCAGCTCCAACTGACGGCGCCCGTTCACGAACATGACGCATAAATCAGCACCATTTAGCTCAACCATTTTGAAGGGAGCTAAATGATCCAATACACACGCCACCGTCAGAGAGACATTTGAGTGAGCATGACATACTATCAGCTGCCAGGGCACATTCAAGTCAATGAAAGACATATTATTACCCGGTAAATGGTACCTATAGCCATAGGGTACATAGAACTCATATCTGTGCTATGCAATTATACAATACAAAGGAAATTGATTTTATACAATGCAAAGATAGTCTTACAATCTTCAGCAGCTCCAACAGTATTTCCATGTGTTAATCAATTAGTTCTGGTTGTGGAGCAGGACCAGCATTGAGCCAGGCATTTTTATCAGCGATGTAATCCCCTAACTTATAATATGCCTGACTGCATAGTGTGCGTTTTATACAAGACTTGAATTTTGTCTCTTTCAGTTGAAGAATGTGGGGAGGTATTTTATTATAACATTTTAAACAGTACCCCATAAAAGATATGAATCTACTTTAGCCAGTCTGAAACCTGGTTGAACTAATAGGTCCCTATTTCTAGTACTATAATTATGTCTTTCACCTCTTTTACTAAAAAGATGTAAATTTTTCCTTACATAGGTACATGATGTTTTCATAGATATATTGACAAGGCATCGTCATGATGTTAATTTCCTTAAACAGTTCCCTTAGAGAATCGCGCCTGCGGAGATTATATATGGTTCTGATGGCTCTTTTCTGCAGAATAAAAATAGAATCGATGTCTGCAGCCCGTCCCCAAAGTAAAATACCGTAAGACATGATACTATGAAAGTAACTAAAATAGACTAGCCTCGCGGTACCTATCTACATCAGTAAATTGACGGATTTTTCTGACAGCATAAGCTGCTGAACTTAGCCGTCCTGCAAGAGATGTTAAATGAGGACCCCATTGTAGCCTTGAGTCGAGCGTGATCCCTAGGAAAACAGTTTCATCGACGAATTCTAGTTTCTCTTGATTCAATATGATCTCACAATCACTACCCTTGACATTTGGTAAAGAAAATCTTATACATTTAGTTTTTTTTTCCATTTAATACTAAATTATTAGCAGTGAACTAATTTTGGACCTGCAGTAGGGCATTATTTACGTCGTCAAAATTTGTAGCATGTCTATTTACCTTAAAAATTAAGGAAGAGTCATCAGCAATAACACCATTTGTGGTTGATTTTTTAATAAATGGAGTAGATCATTAATATACACTAAAAAGAGGAAAGGACCCAATATCGAGCCTTGTGGCACACCAATTTTTACTAGTAAACCAAGTGAATTGACACCATTTATTTGAACGTGTTGTCGTCTATCATTTGAAATAAGAACTAACTAAACTGAGCGCAAGTTTTCCAAGTCCGTAATGCTCAAGTTTCAAAAGCAAGGTTTCGTGATCGACGCAATCAAATGCCTTGGAGAGGTCACAAAAGATTCCTATGGCGTCTTGGGCCTCTTCCCACGCGTTAAAAATGTGTTTTAATAAAGCTACACCGGCGTCGGTCGTACAACGCCCTTTGGTGAAACCATACTGTTGATCGTGTAGGATTTTATTTGTGTTAAAATGATTGAGCATTTGATTAAGCATTATCTTTTCAAACACCTTGCTGAAGACCGGCAAAATGGATACGGGTCTATAATTATTGGTGTCTTTACTGTCCCCGGATTTGTAAAGTGGTATTACTTTACTGTATTTCATTAAGTCGGGGAAGACTCCTTGATCTACGCACGAATTAAATACTAAGGCTAAGTAGGGCGCAATAGTCTCAATTATGGAGGTACAGAGTTTAATGGACATTCCCCAAGGATCTTCAGTCAATTTGATCTTAATTTGCTTAAAAGCTTTAATCACTGTTATGGGGTTAATATGCCTGAAGTTAAATTCAATCGGGCAAGCTGAAACGTTCGCCCTTACTACGTTTCCTTACAGAAAGGAGGTCAGAGGTTAGGTACAGGCTTTGGATTGGGAATCTATAGGGTTTAAAGAGCTTAATTTTTTTTTGTCACACCCCAACATGGCAAACACTACGTAAGAACCGATTGGGCCAATTCTTTGAGGCAACGTGTCGCAATGTTTAAAACTCAAATTATTTCTTAACCCTTTTCATGATCAGTTCAGTATGCATGTGCCAGGACAGGCGCTGGTTAATCATGATGCCCAGGTATTTATTATATTGTAATCTATCAATCTGTGTACAAGAGCAGTCGGGAATTGGGGGGTTGGCACACCAGTGGATCTTGTGATCATGTGCATACTTGGTGAAGCAAATGTAGTTGGACTTGGAGGCATTTAGCGTGAGGAGGTTACGATTGTCTGCAATCTTTGAAAGGCCAGTTTCGGCTGAACTTCTAACTTTTGACCAAGTCTTATCAGCAAAAACTATGGCGCTATCATCCGCATATGATGCGACCCAATAAAATGCGACCCCCGTCAATACTCATATTGCACAGGTAATTAATATAAAGGAACTATATCGGACCGAGTACACTCCCCTGCCCGACGCAGTACGAAATTGTTTCTACTGAGCTACTAAGCTTCCCTATTTTCACTGTTTGTTTGCGGTTATTCAGGTAGGATTTGAATAGCTCGAGAGGGGGCCCCCTTATGCCGATGTTTTTGAACCTGCCGGTAGATTCTGTAAAAATCTCACCGTAACAACTTAGGTGAAGTGAGGTTTTTGCTACAAATTGACACTATTGACAGCTCACGACTCCACGCTCACTTCACCTAAATTTTCACGGTGAGATTTTTGCAGAATCGACCGGCAGTACAGGAGTATACGTATACGCCTTTTTGAGAGCAAGGAAAACAGCTAGATATTTGCTTCCTTTATCCACTTTGTCAACTAAAGTCGTCAACTAAGGTAGTACAATATTTAAACTTATACAATATTACCTAATGGAAACATTACCATTATAAGGTTTGTGTAGAGTGTAGTTTGTATGTACAGACGCCAGCACATCAACCTACCCGAAACTGTCAGATTTCCCCAATCAACTTTGAACCTTATGCTTTAGTGATAAAGTTGTAAATCTATTAAAGAAATTTGACAGATTGTAGTAACTTGATGTGCTGGCGTCTGTATGCTTGTGTTAAAAAGGGACGTGTGAGGGGGATGTGTTTTTCCTGGGTGAGTATGTGCGAGGGACTTTATGGGAGTCAGGAGAGCTTCAGTCCGTGCATAGTCCTGAGCTGATAGCCACTTAATAACTTTTATTTTACAAGTACGCTTTGAGCAACCCACTATGTCCAGGGTTTTGTTGATATGTTGATAAATGAATGGACCCGTGTATCTTGGAGCTCTTTGGGTGAATTTAGTGCGAGTAGGTAGTGAGTGTTTTCCATTTTTTTTGTCTGCATGACCTAGTAGATTTGGATTGGGTTTGGGGTGCTTGTTGGTGTAAGCGTATTAAGACAGACAAAATGAAAAGCTGTCTTATCCTAAGAACGTCACATTCTAGTACAGCCTATCAGTGATACCAATAGGGCCTTCCATATGCAACCTTTAAAATGCCCCTTTGTGCTCGTTCAAGTTTTATCAAATGAGTCTTTGCTGCTGCACACATGAACTGCGAAATACGTACATCTGAGGGTATTGTGGTCGGCAATGTCCTTAAGTTTTTGAAATAAGGACATAAGTTTTAATTATAATGAGCTTAACAATCTAATTTGTTATTCAATTCTTGAAAGATCATTTCACTAGAGACGAACTCTGCACTAATCAGCAACGAGGAGGCTGTATACTGATTAAACACGATCTACAATAGTAATGGCACCCCTGCAACCAAACAAAATAGCGAATTGTTGGGTCTCCAGAACTCGTCCCGTCTCTACAATAACCTACAGCACCGTAAGCACCGTTGCTGTTGGCGCAGAGACGGACTTTCTTACAGTTTTTAAATAAAAAATTGGTACTAAAAAAAACAGGTGGGTCAGTGACCGCTATTGCCAAGACCCATTAGAGTACGAAGTTTGCGGTGCACTGAAAAAGTATAAGCAGTGGTGTCAGGCTACGAAGGCAGACACGCTAAAAAGATGTAGGTACCTACTTCTTTTTAGCGTGTCAATAGTAAAAATAGTTACTTCTGATCGGGTTCTGCTACAGAATACTGACACCACTGCTTATACTTCTTCGGTGTACCGCATACTTCGTGTTATATTGGGTGTATCTATGGTGTATCTTATAACGCTACAAGGTTCCTTTGACTTGTGGCCATAATTGGAACTAATTACAACTCGTTACTCTGCCAATTTCATTCAGCCAAAAGATCCTGGCCTGGATAGTCTAACTATTCTAAAAGATTTATTTTTCTTGTTATTATTAGATCTATTACCAGCACCTTTCATGAAAATGAAAACGTAGATCAAAACAATTCATTACAACCTACATAAACTACTCACATTCACTTTCCAGCACAATTCTACCATATGGTAGTTTTTCATGGCAAGATGACTATTATTTTAAACTTACCACACTGCATTTTGATTCTAGCCACTTAAAAAATTAAATGTCATCGTAACGTGAGTGGAAAATCTTGCAAGTGTTCTTCATTAGTATAATTTATTCTATTTAATTCTTTAATTTAAAATACCACATTATTTCAAATAAATTATTGGCAATATCTTCATGGCATTAGACTCCAAGACTTTATGGTAAATGACCTCGGTAAAAAACTCGACTACATTGTCCCATTCATTCAATGCGTTCTTTTTGTTCATTCTTTAAAAAATAACAAAACTGATCCATAGAGCTACTACTGTAATGTGTACCTAATCTATTACTCTTCATGTGTATGTGTATGATCCATGCCGTTGATGCCGTTCTACTTGTGTGTACTTGAATTGTGCAACGACTGTTCACACCCAGCGAAGTTAGAATAACAAAGTAAATAAAAAACAATAACTATGAGAATATTTTGATAGTGTATTGAAATTTTTATTTAGCTTTATCTTTTCGTTGTTAATTAAACGCAGAGAATGTCTGTGAGTGCTAGCGCCGAGAACCTTTCAACTGACGCACAGGTAAGTTAAGCGTATTGTGTTACTTGTGCTAGCATATTTATATTATTTTACTATGTATACTGAAGAAGAGTCAATGAATAACGTAACGTTGTGACTGGGTGCCGCTTTAAAATGGCTAGTTTTCCCGTTAAGATAATTTAGCAGTGAGTCATTATGAAGGGCAACCTAATACGGAAACTGTGACCTATAAGTGTGGACATCCGCATGCGACACATTATTCCCGCCCGGAACCCGTGCAATGAGCGCGCACTAACGCGCACAACCACTATGTTATAGGCGGCTCAGTGACACTAATTAAAAACATGTTTGACACAAAGGAAAACTTTTTGAAAGTTTTAACACTGCTAAAACTTTTTGCACTTTTATTGTAACTTTAAATTGTTATTTAAGCCTTATTAACGTTTCTGGACATAAACCATAATTTTTATTCCTAATCATGGACATGTTGATTTAGTACCAAGCCAAAAGTTATCTATATCAAAATAAAAGTATTATGATCAACACAGCAACACAATTACAAGTTACAACTAGTAATTGTGTTGTTGTGTTGATCATAATACTTACACTAAAAGCAAACATTTCACTTGGGCTAGCCACCATAGGCTACTGAATAGGAAGGATTCAGTAGCCGTAAATTCTTTAAAAGACAACAAATTTATATCTAACTGTTTCATTCTCTAGGTTCCCTTTGTCATACAGATCGAGGTTGCATCATGTGATATTCTGTTCTCATGCATCTGATTTTCTTTATCTTTTTAATATGCCACATTTGTAACAGAACTCTGTGTTGTAAATATTATAATGTTTATTTAAATACCTATTTTCTGCAGGAAATAGAGTAACAATGTTTACAATTCATATCGCCCATTCATACAACAATACTAACAACCTTGTACATTTTATGCGACAATAAAGTTAAAACAAATAATGGCTCCAAAAAATAAATTCCTGTTTGAGTAAACTTCATTCCACTATAAATACTAATACATTATGCAAATTTTGAAAGAATGTGCAATTAGCATATTGCAATAAAGAAGCATTTCACTCCAATAGCCAATGACCCCAATCATAGAGCAGGCTTGTTAAGTGGCCGAAGTGAAGGAGTCATACTGGATTCTATTATATTTTCATGTCACATCATAAAGTTTAATGAGTCACAGAACCAAATAAATCAGAATTATTGTTTACAAGGTGTTAAGTATATGTCTATATAGTTTGTTGAAACTGGTTTTAATGACACATCTTAATTAATTTGTCTTCCTAGATAAGCTCCACCACTGTGTGTAGTTTTATTTATTTATTTATTTTTATATGGTAACATTCAGGAACCATAAATACTACAAAGTAATATTAAATTCGAGAACAATCCATGATAATTATTCCAATAACCAATGTAAGGATACAATTAAAAGATCAAAAGTCAAGAGTATGAGCCATAGCACATACACATACACTCAATGACCTATAATCTAATTGTTATGTCATACTTGTTCGCAGAGTTGCGATGGGGGCTCCATGTGCCTGGAGCTGGCGCTCGAGGGCGAGCGCCTGTGCAAGGCCGGGGACTGCCGCGCCGGCGTGGCTTTCTTCCAGGCCGCCATTCAAGCCGGGACCGACGACCTCCGGACACTCAGCGCCATATACAGCCAGCTAGGCAACGCATACTTTTATCTCGGAGACTACACTATGGCTATGCAGTATCATAAGCATGACCTAACTTTAGCTAGGTATGTGGAAATTATTTATATTATATTTTAGTAACTATTAAATAAATACCAATTCAGGCTAATATACTATCATAAGTTCATTTCACTGTCAATATTTATCCAAAATAAGCTGTAAGCTGTACAGCTTTGCTACTGATTTTCCGATAACATTTCATCCAAACTAAAATCACAGATATAAATCAACGAAAGTTTAATATAGTATGTAGGTAAGCTAAATTCTATTATAATATAGATCTTGTTTTCAGGACAATGAATGACAAATTAGGTGAAGCAAAGGCTTCAGGAAACTTAGGGAACACTTTAAAAGTGATGGGCAAGTTTGCGGAAGCGATACAGTGCTGTAAGCGTCACCTGGAGATTTCCCGAGCGCTGGGGGACAAGCTGAGCGAGGGGCGCGCGCTCTACAACCTGGGGAACGTGTACCACGCGCAGGGCAAGCAGCTGGGCCGCGTGGGGCAGAACGACCCGGGGCACTTCCCGCAGGAGGTACGAGAGTGTCTCATGCAAGCCGTCGCCTATTATGAGTAAGTAATTATAAGGTCCCTTTTGCTTTTATTTTATTTTGATATATTTTTATTTGGCTGCGGTATTTTCTACTGGAAAAGGTGTACTGTACTAACTTGCATATAACACGACTTTTATAAGATATTCGCCATTATTGTGCCACTCTCCTATTAATGAACCCAGACGCAGATATTGTGGCCTTCTGTGACCCCTGAATGAAGCACGTACATATAGCAGGCATGAACCACATAAATTGCTTTTAAGTAAAAGGTCATAATCACAATGTGTCCGAGCCACTGCAACTATTATTGGAATATTGATCATGTCATTGGCAGAACCATCTCATAATACAGTTCAGTGTAGACAGTGGGTGTGATTTCAAATGTATATGCCATTATAAAAAAACTTATACAAAAATAAAACACTACAAAGTGAAAAACAACTTTAATTTAAGAAGTTGGTGTTGTTAGTTCTGTATTTTCGTTAATTAAATTATAGTTATTTTTCACTTTGTAGTGTTGTTTTTTTGAAACTCGTTTGTTTTTTTATTTGTAAAAAAGTTTTTATTTTTCACTTTTTAGTTGTACCTACCTACCCCAAACAAATTCATATAACACTACTTTCTATGTGAATACCAGTGACAGAAAGCTATTGAACAAATCAGAGGGTAGAGGCGTGATGTTATGTTGTGTGATTGCGTAAACAATGCATAAATATGCTATAGCAGCAATCGCGGTTGATTTGCTGGCATTTATTGAAGAGTTCCGTTGTCTGTCTCCGAAACTCATCATCAGATCTTTACGAAATTTAAATGGGACCATTTCGGAATAAACCTCTTTCGAACAAAAAAAGAATTTTGCAAATCCGATTCTATATGAGGGAGTTATGCCCGAACATACATAAAAAAAAATATATTTAACATCCGAATTGAGAACCGACTTCTAAAAAGGAGGAGGCCTTTTTAGAAGTCGGTTACAAATGCGCCTTTCCAATAATAATAAAAAGATACTTAAAGCGTAATTACTAGTTGTATTAAAATATAAACCACCTCTTATCGTCGCCAGCATCGACACGCTTTCTTCGACTGCCATGGAGTGAGGGCTTTCACTACTCACAAGCGTTTCATAATAATTTCAAAGCACCGATTAGGCATTTCGTAAACATTGGCTAGAAAATAGATTATCATTTTATTAGTTTCACTTAATGCATGCACAGGAGGGTTTTATTATTATTTATATACTTCTGAATATAATTAAGGAAAATATAGGAATGTCTCGAACGTCGCGTCGTTACTTAACTTAACTGACACGTAGGTTGCAACAAACAATTAATATGCACGCTGCCAATCAGTTTGATTTGTAGACAATATAGTTCAATTACTACGAGAAAATCGACGCCCACGCTCTTCCCACGCCTATACTAACACTGTACGTTCTCAACCACTTGCTTATTCATGTAATCAACATTCTGTAAGTATACACTTCTAAACATAGGACTCTCAATGAAACCGGTATAGATTAAAGCTAATTTCTGTTGTCACTGTTACTCTTCAGAGAGAATTTGGAGCTGATGCGTAGCCTGGGCGACCGGCAGGCGATGGGGCGTGCTTGCGGCAACCTGGGCAACACGTGCTACTTGCTGGGTGACTTCGCGCGCGCCATCCGCTACCACACGGAGCGGTTGCAGATCGCCAAGGAGTTCGGCGACAAGGCGGCCGAGCGGCGCGCCAACAGCAACCTCGGCAACTCACACATATTCCTCGGGCAGTTCGAAAATGCTGCTGAACATTACAAGTACGTACCTCGGCTGATTTTGTCGGTATAAATCTATGAGCGTAAGTTTAAGAGGGACCATTAAACTTCTTAACATTTCTCAAAACAATTTACGAAGTTTATTAGACATAAGTAGCGTTAGTAGTTCTTGCAATGCCTGCATGTGTGTCGTATAAACACACATCTCAAATACTGCGCGCTTCTTGCCAAATGCGACTATAATTAGAGAGTTGTAAGCATGCTCGGAATGCAATTAGCATGCTGTTTTTCGCACTTAGTGTAGACAGTAGAGAAACTGTATTTAGTGTGATTCTTAGAAACGAATATATTTTCTATCAAATCATTCATTTGCTTATTCTAATACACGTAAGAGAGCTGTGCGCTACATTTAAATACATGGATGTTTCAGCAGCAGTGGGTTAATGTGTAACACTTTAGTTTTTATACACATTATGCATGAGAATGTTGCCCGGCGAGGTCGCTAGCTCTGCACGGCACTCATACCCACAGTCAACTGAATTCATAAAATCCATACTAATACCTATTATAAATGCGATAGTATCTCTCTCTCGTTCTGTCTGTATGTTTATTAGTTTTTCACGACTAAATCGCTGAACCGATTTTGATAGACAGAGCCCTGAGAAAGGCCTTGGGCAAAAGGGCGTACTAAATAAGTGAAGTGGGTGTTTAAGTTTGCATAGGAGAGTTCGGATCCACGCGGACTCAATCGCGGGTAAAGAGCTAGGTGAAATTCTACACCATTATTTGGGTTGACTGTAAGTTATTGTTTTGCATTGCGATTTAAATTAAAAATGCTGCTCGCTTAATAATGAATAGATCAACAAGTCTTGTAAAGAATAATAGTCAGGTTTGATAGTGATGTAGTATTAAGTACCTACTTGCGTGGTTACATATTTGTCGCAACCAACTAGTTTAATTAGCCTTTTAGTTAACCGCCTAGCCTTTTAACTAAATGGCAGCCGTTCAACTAACGGCCTGAATGATATTCAATTATAGTTTAGGTTGAAACTGTAACCAATCACGGGCGAGCCGAATTGGTCGCAGTAGCTAAGCCAGGGCACCCCGACCAAATGGGTTCGGTTAGAACTGTGATCAACCGCGTGCGAGCCGAGAGAGCGAAGCGAGGCGAGTACTACTTCTAAAGGCCAGGCGGTTAACTAAACGGCCAATTTAACCAGTTGGCTGCGACATATCTACCATTAAAAAAGTGGCCATTTGACCTCCTAAGTACAATGTTAACTTAATATTGAAATTGAATTATATATTTGTAACATGTAAGCCAAGCGCTGCGCCGGAAATTATTTTATGGTACATAAATTTATCGTGATAAATGATTGGACGGACTTGAATCAACTGTCTGGTGACAGTTGGTTTAAGGTCATTCAATCGTATTTTCGTGAGCCTTCTCTGTGTCGGCACTTGTCTGGTGGTTGCTACTGTTGATTCTAGCTTTCTAATTGTACCAATATGTGTAGAAGCAGATAATTAGGATGCGTTATACTGCGTGGGGATAAAGTTCTTTACGACGCCATGCCACACGCGCCGCTGTGCGTTATAGAATATCTTTATTTTATCTATTTCTATAACACACTTCTGCAGAAATAACAGCTTATATCCAAGATTTGAAATGGGTAGGTACTAATTGATATAATAATGTAGTAAATTACAGGGTATTGGCAAAATCTGCTCAAATCGCACACTTCTTTCTGGTTTTGAAAGAGCTGTTGACAAATTATTGTATAAGAACGTAATGTACGTGTAATATTTACGTAGAATATTGATATAGTTTGTAGCTACACAATATTATAAAAATATGGCTGTGTTAATATCAAAAACATATTTATATAAAATGTTATAACCACAAATACCTCTTGTTAGAAGACTGTGTACTGCCAGCACATGCATTTGTCAGGATTTTAATGCAATTTTTATTCTAAGTTTAAACATTTAAGTTTAGCATTACAATCTTTCCATTTTAAAATAAGTTCTTTGTAATACTAGCTTCAATATTTATAATAAAATCATACATAAATTAGAAGTGGCCATTTCCTATGATTATTTTATAATGTAATATTTTTATGTTGACGTTAGTTGTATAACAAAAACGTGGATGGTACGATCCTTGTTAGCTTTTATTAAAATGGATTACTTTGTTTATCATTATTATTTGTAAAGTATTATATTATTTTATTTGTTGTGAATGTGAAGACGATGGGTCATTTTATATATATTTTTTAATTATTCTCTCTGTTCTGTTAGTTTTTGTTTTGATGGTCTGGCAGTTTGAGTAATTTATGTGGCCTATCCAAATGTCCTTTCTTTGGTATTGTTCGTCGAATCGTTGAGCTCCTTAAGTCTTGAGTTGAGCTGCATGATTTCTGACAAATGCGTGCACTGACTGGACAGGTCCTCTCAATCTGTGTGGTTCTTTCCTCAAAAGACCATCTCAGACATCGATCTACATTGTCTTCATATAACCTGACCAAGATTATGTCTGAAGTTTACAAGAGACTGTGACCTCTGAGTTTTTTTCGGCCTTCAGAGTAGTCAGATAAGAAACGCCGACCTCATCTAGTTTTAAAAAAACATGATTGACGTGTAAAAGTGTTTGTACAAACCTATTTACAAAAATAAAATCATTTATCATTTACTTTAAATACGTCTTGTATTTGTAAGCATCATGCTTTTGCAACTGTCGTGTATTCTCACAATATCTATTTACACATTAAATAAGCTTCCAGTAAGTAGTAGTAGTCAGAAAATACTTAACTTTTAGACGTTTCTAAAATGCATTTCTGTAATCACAATGCACTTTAATTAATTTTGTCTGAAATAATGTCAGTGTACGTATAGGATGGCCAGTTCGGAAGTAACTACTACAACTTTACATTATCATTATTTTTATTAGAGACGAAAATTAACAGATATTTTCCCATAATTATTATTAATTGTATATAAAGACTTGGCAATTTTGGAACAAAGCAATATCTACCAATCGTGTTTTTCACCAAATTTTCGCATACTTTGTTGTAGTTATTCCATTATCAAAGCCACACATATTCTGCGTTTAGTTTTCACAATTGACCACGACACGCCCCTTTAGATAAGCCAACAATAAGAAGTCAAGACCGAACTGATCTGGTGAATTTGGAGGTAAATTAATGTCAACATTTCTTGGAATTCATTGTTTCGGAAACATTCTTCTCAAAGTTTTTGGCTCATCTTGTTGGGACCACGTCTTCTCTAGGTCTAACTCATAAATTTTTAATTTCTACTATGACACTAAGTAAACCAATTATTTGAAAAACATCCTCGTCTTATGGGCTATCTAACGAGCTAGCAACGTTAAAAAATATTGAGAGATGCTCGTCAATTGTTTGATAAAACTGGCAAAGGTGGAAAACCATACAGTCTACTAAAATTACCGTAATCATTAAACTAATGACTTGTTTTCGCCGTAATATTTTCTATTCGAGGTTTATTGTAACTACGAACCTCTGCGCTCGATATATTTACTGATATCGCCTCCAATTCTCAGTGATAGTTCGTTATGAGAGTTTTGTTAAAGTTTTATAGGTCCCAACCCTTCTGCTTAGGCCGCCAGCTGCTAGTTAAAAGAAGGGAGGTTATTGGTTCGTCCGTATAATACAGGCTGAATATTTAAAGTCACCATGAATGACCAAATCAGAAACTATAGGTAATACCGAAAAATACTTGAAAGAGTCACATAATAATTAAAACTGCATCATAATTTTTTTGAAAAATCAGTTACTGTAGCTAGGAATCGAACACGTAGATTTTGAAAAAAACACCGCTTGTATTATTGCACTGCACCGTCCGAAGGTCTCGTTGGTAAGGATCAAATTCTAGGCAGGCAAAGTAAAGGGAAGTGGTCATTAAAAGTAAAGGGAAGTGGTCATTAAAAGTAAAGGGAAGTGGTCATTAAAAGTAAAGGGAAGTGGTCATTAAAAGTAAAGGGAAGTGGTCATTAAAAGTAAAGGGAAGTGGTCATTAAAAGTAAAGGGAAGTGGTCATTAAAAGTAAAGGGAAGTGGTCATTAAAAGTAAAGGGAAGTGGTCATTAAAAGGCGCCAAATCAAAATGGTAGCCAAAGTTGAAAAAATATCAACTTTATTTTAATGGTAGCATTATTAAAAATGTTATAAAAATGTTTGAAGTTGTAACGTAAACTGAACTTTATGGTGTAGGATTCAAAGTTATTTTTCCATTAAATCATATTTGTTTTCATTTTTGGCAAATAAATCGCGAATGCAGATTACATTCGAATTGACCGCCCTGCGGCCCTGTAGCAATTATAGTTCACAAAATTAATGTAACACATCGAGATTTAGGAAAAGGTTGACAATGATTGCCGTCTCTGCCACTCAAACTGACCGACTCTTTCTAAAGCTGTGTCAGTTTAGCGGCCGAGTACAACAGTTGTCGCGATGTGTCTATTTCCAGACGGACCTTATCCTTGGCGGAGGAGCTGGGCGATGCTGCGGTGGAGGCGCAGGCATGCTACTCGCTCGGAAACACGTACACGCTGCTGCGCGAGTACCGCGCAGCCGAGCAGTACCACGCACGCCACCTGGCGGCCGCGCGGCGGCTGCACGACCGTGTGGGCGAAGGCCGCGCGGCCTGGTCGCTAGGCAACGCGCACGCCGCGCTCGGTAACCATGAAAAAGCACTGTACTTCGCCAACGAACACTATAACATATCCAAAGAAGTGAGTTTTGAATAAGGTAACAAGGTTGTGGTATTAGCGGAACCCTGCGTCCTAACCAAAGTGATCGTTCGCGCGAACATGCGACCGACGTATTTATTTTGTTCACCATTTGCCGCCAGACCTTACGGTTTTCCGAACAAAAAGTAACATAAACTCGACGCTCGCGTATTCGCGCGAACGATCATCTTGGTTAGGACACGGGGTTCGTTTGGGTGAAATGTTAGTTTGTTTGTGGCAAAGACGAAATAAGTAATCCAGTTTTGACAACGTAGGACAAAAACAAGTAAAATGCCTCGTACACTCCGCTAAAGCTATAAGATTATAATTATAATATCAGTAAATAGCAATAAAAATATATAACAAAAGGATTGCATGCGATGGCGCAACCTGTGCAAATTCAAATCACGGGAGAGATATCTGTGCAGTATAGAGCAAGGGATCGATAATTCAACTGGATTACGATGATGCCGTTACATAATGACACTAGATTTGATGCGTGTGTGTAATCACTGATCGCCATTACTACGACGAGCTACATTCATTGCAGACGATTTTGATTTATTGAATGTTTTTTTTTTTAACACGCTTAAGTCTAAAAACACCGGTGATTACTGGGGCATCTCCATTAAACTTTTAAGTAATAGAATAGACATCGTAGCCCCCTATCTAGCTGTTACTTTTAATAAATGTGTTGATTTAGGAACTTTTCTGACCTCAGGAAGAGTAGTAAAGTCATACCATTATTTAAATCAGGTAATAAAAATGACGTTGGCAATTTCAGGCCTATTTCTGTCTTACCTACATTTAGCAAAATATTTAAAAAATTAATACTCAAGCAGTTGCTAAGACATTTTAATTTAAATAGTATTAAATAAAATAAAACCTTTAGAATAAATGGTTTTAATCAGCAAAATACAAAGAAAAGATTAGTCGTATTGACAGAAATTACATTATCAAATTAATAGTTTTATTTTAAAGCCATAGAAACTCCAATGAGTTTCTATATCACCACATTCTACCAGGCTTAATAGAGAATGATTCAGTTTAGAACGTAGTCTCTATAGCGGTCTGGGAGCCTTCGATTTCTAGTGGACCTAAGTTGAACAGTAGCTGGATTTTCAGTAGCCGTGTGATCAGTTTCGACTGTTGGGTGATCTGCCAACTTTTGCTGTTCCTCTTCGTTCATACTTCGAGAATCGTAGAAGTAGTCTTCATTAGTCTCGACTGAATCTCATTAAGTACTTCAGGCGATTCCTGGATTATCTCACTATCTTGTCCTAATGGTGCTAAGTGTCGATTAGAGATAGTTGATTCTCGACCATCTGCAAGACGCACATAGGAATAATCCTAATTTACATGAAGTAACGTCACCTCCTCAACGACTGGTTGATATTTATTATTGCGGTTAAATTTTCGCATTAGCACACATTCTGATTCTGTCAGTCAAGTAGCTATAGAGACTCCATTCGATGATCCTCTAGTATGCGTAAACATCCGTTCATGTGGCGTACAATGCGTAGCTGTACACAGCAAAGACCGTATCGAATGTAAAGCTTGAGGAAGAACTTGTTCCCAATTTTCTATTGCTAGATTGCGTGAACGTAGCGCCAATTGTATTCATTTCCATAGAATCCCATTAAAACGTTCGACTTGGCCATTTCCTCTTGGATTGTACGGAGTGGTTGTAACTAGAAGCAATGCCACGTGAATTCTTTACTTCTGCCGATACGAATGAAGTTCCTCGATCCGAATGAAGATAAGATGGCATGCCAAATAACATAAATATCTCATTCAAATGTTTTATAATCGTTGTAGAGCTCGTAACAACGCACGGGAACGCAAACGGGAAACGTGAATATTCATCGATTACAGTCAATATAAATATTATTTCTCGTATTAGATGGTACAGGACCTTTAAAATCAATGCTTAATCTTTCCATATGTGAAGTTGCTTTTATTAAGATTTGCTCTGATAAGTCAGGTCTCTAGAATATGGCAAATTTTTAGACTTTAGCCAGTGATTCATGCGCATTATTCCTGGGTGACACAAAGCGTCATGCAATGAAATTAGTTTCTCAGTTCGTAACGGTACCGTACCACAAACTGGGGAAATTGCTTCAGCCACATCATTCTGCTTTCCGGGACGGTACAATATGTCGTACGTGAAAGGTGCTAAGTCCAAGCACCATCGCTGTATTTTCTTATTCCTTATTTTGCTCGTGAGTTTTTTTTATCAAACTTGAATGATACGGATCGTTGGTCAGTAATGAGAAGAAATGACGCCATTTCCTTAGCGATTCCACTATAGCGTAAGCTTCTTTTTCTATAGCTGAGTGGTTGGATGCATCTGTTTCCATCACAGTGAATGGTGCATTGTGATCGATTTTGCAATATCAGATTTTAGTCTTTCGAAATTTTGAACTAATTCATTTTTAAGTGGAAATATTTGTGTATGAGCGAGAGCATGAGCTCTTTCTAAAAAATTCGGGATCCATTTGCTATAATGTGCAAACATTCCTATTGTTCTTCTCAGTGATGGCACGTCGCATGGTGGTGGCAAACTCAACAGTGGTCTTAAACGTTCTTCATCTGACTTTATAACGTGGTTCTCTGCATTGTATCCCAGGATATTAATAGAATTTTTGTAAAACTTACTCTTTTCTTCATAGAGAATTAAGCCATATTTTTGAGCTCAATAATATATAAACCTTAAGCGATTTTTAGCAGCAGCTGCTGCTAAAAATCGCTTAAGGTTTTCATCATGTTCCTCCTGATTTATTCCACATACCGTGATGTCATCTAAATACGCATACGTTCTTTTAAGCTCTACTTTGCGAATAACCCAGTCTATGGTTCTTTGGAAACTTGACACCCCGTTAGTGACACCATGTGGAATACGCCGAAATTGGTAAAGATTTCACAGAAAAAGAAAAGCAGTAAAGTGACGCTCCTTTGGCAGAATCGGGACTTGATGATATGCGCTTTGTAAGTCTATAGCGCTAACAACACGATATTTTGAAATCTGTGACAGAATTTCTTCTATGTTTGGAAGTGGGTATGCATCTAAAGGCACAGCATGTACAGATGCCGCAGCAACGCTACATACCTTAATTGGATCTTTTGATTCTACAAAAGAGAACTCAAGTGAAGAATGCTTCTCTAGTATGTCATGACCAATAATAAGATCAGCGCACAGGTTTTTTTACAATAAATAAATTGAGACCTTCATAATTATGATCTCCAATTTTAGCCGAAACGCAGGTTTGTCCCTCTACTTGAGACGTCAGTGTAGTTGAAGCCATTGAAATCGTTTGGTTGCAAGGTCTCTTCTTTAATCGACACAATTTAAAGAAGGCTTCACTCATAAAGCTAATAGAACTGAGCGTATCAATTAGTGCGTTTTTTTTCAGGATGGGAATCATCAAATGACCCCTCCCGCTCTGGGTGGAGTGGAAGGGAGTGTCAGACTGTTACTGACTAAAACCCACCCGTGTTCCTTCCTTCGCCCTTTATGTTCCGGGCCAGCGGTAACCCTTTCGGACAATCCCGCTGACCCGGATCAATTAGTGCTTGGGCACGAATTCCCTGGATGTAGGCTGTTACAGTTGCTTTCTTAAGAGAATCTGGTGATTCTGCTACAAAACATGCACAAGTGTTATTATTTGTATCTTGCTTATCTAGAACCGCAACAGTATTAAGTTTCTTGCTTCGACATACATTAGCATAGTGTCCCTTATCACAAATTTGGCAGTTGGCATCGACAGCTGGGCAATCATTTCTAGGATGCACACGCCCTCCACATAAGAAAAAGTTTCGCTTAGTAAACGCTGATGCTATAGGTTCCCTGTCTTCTTTTAAACTTTGAACAGCACCTAAATTTGAAGTATTGAAGTTCTGCGAGCTCAATTCGGTCATTTCCAACGACAACGCCTAATTGTAGGCTTGGTCAAGTGTTAATGACAGATTTTCAAGTAATCGTTGTCTTATTTTGTTTGACTTGATGCCAGAAATAAATGCATCTCTTATACTATCATGTTTATTCGTCACGGCATCCACTTTTTAAAATTTGCAGTCTTTCGCCATTAATTTTAGTACCTGAATAATGCATCGATATTTTCTTCACTCTGTTGCTTTCTTGTTGCCAGTATATGTCTAGCGTAAATTATATTATTTTGTTTGATAAAAAATTTGGTGATTGCATTATTTTATAGTCGCAGACTGGAGAACTTGAATATTATCTATTGGTATATTTTTGTGAAACCCACCTGATATTTCATAAGGTCTTGAGTTCATGTACTTGAGTAAATGGAAATCTAAAAATATAATTGCTTTTATTCAGAAAAACAATAATTTCAAACAAAAAAAAACAACTATTTCTTAAGGTGGATATGACAGATATGGTCAGCCCGCGAAAATACAACTAAGTCATAATTTGGAAAATACCTACATATTTTTTACGACTTTTTTTATTACCATTGAACCCGAGAATTACCATAATGACCTACAAATACAGTCTTAAGATTCTAACAGAATGAGTATGTAATGTAATTACGAGCACCTTTTATGTTTATCTGCAGCTCGGTGACGTGCTGGGCATGGCGACTGCGCAGATGAACATCAGCGACCTGCGCAAGGTTCTGGGTCTCCCGGTGGAGACTGAATCGCCCCCCGCGCCACCCTCCGACGATGACTCCGCCCCCCGGACGCCATTCAACGCTCTGAGGGTCCGCAGGCAGAGCATGGAGCAGCTCTCGTTGATCCAGGTGATTTATTCATACTCATATTCGTATCAGTAATCTGCTTTTATTTCTAGTCTAATCAGATTCCGCATTTTGGGGAGAATATAAAAGAAGCTAGATTCGTTTCCGTGATATACACTATCTATAGATGAACATAAAGTTGTCACAATGGTATGCTGTAAACTGAATATATATGTCGCCGCAGTTATCTGTCTAGCCTTTTAACTAAACGGCGCCGTTAAACAGTAACGGCCTGAATAATATTCAGTCAATGCATCGAATACACCATTTAATCAACTGGCTGGCTGATGCTTTTGTCATTTATACAGAAGGGTGAAAATGTGAGGGAAAAAATGGAACTAAGATTAAACGGGTAATCCTTTTAACAACTGTTATTTAAACATTAATTAAGGGTAAAAAATAACGGGCCGTCATTTTGTTTTTTGGCGGTTGAATTTTTTTTCTTTTTTTTTCTTTATAAAGTAGCACTGTTGGTGATACTTTATTTACATTACAATCTAGCCTATTAGTAATTTAAATATAACTTAAACTGCTAAGTAACTATAAAATTAAGAAATCATCAAATAACGTCTTATTCACTATAAGTTAAGGGGACGACACCTGAGGGGCAATTCTACTAATTTTAACAACGTTCACAGTCTGATCTCAGTCTCAATCTGTCAAAAAATACTTCAAATTTCCCTACATTTTGACAAGTTTTTGACATTTCTTTGTCGCTGAGATGAGACTGCGACTAGATTTTGAACGTTTTAAATTACGAGAATTGGCCTTCTGATTTACGTGTTCTTTACACTGCACTATACTAACTCAAAAGGTTTTAACCCTTTTTAGTCTTCGCACTAATTCAGTGATGTCAAGAAGTTGGATCGCCTCGATATTCACGTGATGATGAAGTCTGTGTTCATGAGCTTCTGTATATTTTTGTATAACTATGTTTACGACATCCATCTTGAGGTCCCGGTGAAGGTCGCTGTTTCTAATGTACCAAGGCGCGTTGACTATATCCTTGAGTACTTTATTTTGGAATTGTTGTATGATTTGACGGTTGCTTTGGCTGGTGCAGCCCCACAGCTGAATACCCTAGGTCCATACAGGTTTTAAAACTTGTTTATGTAACAACATTTTATTAGGTATTGACAATGGCGACTGTCCACCAAGTAGCCAATTTTTTTTTGGGTCGAATATATGTATAATTCCGCTCTTTTCTTTTTGACATGCTTTTTCAAGCGCAGTTTTGCATCCAGGGTCATGCCGAGATACTTAGCAGTATTCGCGTATGGTATTTGTTGATTATTCATGAATACCGGGATGTATTGTGGCTTTTTATTGGTAAAGTCAATGTGGATAGACTTGTTTTCGTTGAGTTTGATACGCCATGTTGCAGTCCACTCATAGACACGATTTATGGACTCTTGAACCTTTTCCACGGCTTCCTCGTGACTATTTCCAACAGCCATGATAGCTGTGTCGTCAGCAAAGGTTGCAATGACATTATTTTCTAGCTTAGGAATATCACAGGTGTATAGAAGATACAGGACCGGACCTAGTACACTACCTTGTGGTACTCCAGCTTTTATCTGCCTAAGGTCTGAATAGGCCTTTCTTTGTCTTTTTCTAAATAATCTATTCGATATATAGGACTCTATGATGTCTGAAAATTGTTGAGGCAGCATTGTTCTTAGTTTATAAATAAGGCCATCATGCCATACTTTATCAAACGCCTGTGCAACATCAAGGAAAACCGTGGAGCACACCTTCTTGTCCTCTAGAGTTGTCTCAATAATATTAGTAATTCTGTGTGTTCTTGTCGAGCGTAGAGGGTTGTTCTCTAAATCTGAACTGGTGATCAGGGATTAGATTTTCAGAGTCAATAAGGGGCTTCAATCTCTTTAGAAATATTTTCTCAAATAGTTTTGACAACACAGGTAACAGTGAGATTGGTCTGTAAGATGTTGTTACATTAGGTGGCTTCCCAAGCTTAGCTATCATAATAACTTCAGCTACTTTCCACATGTCAGGAACGTGTTTTAACCGAAATGCAGCATTAATAAAATAAAATAAAATAAATAAATAAATCATTTTTCGTACCACTTGCTCAAAAAAGTGACATTCTATGCCACAAAAAGCGAACATAACAATAGTCATTTTTAATCTGTTAAAAACAGGGAAAGAAAATTGTACTGAATTTCATTCATCCTCTAGGGGGAGAATGTGATTTAAATTTGGAATACTTACCGAAATTTATAGTGAACTACATCTGTGTTTACACCATTGAGTTTGTATATAAAGCAATATACATCTTTTTGAAAAAGGAATACGCATTTATTATGCAGTTATGATTATTAAATAAAATTACGAAAACCGACGAGGCCGTATGCGTTTGATGCCTTTGCTTTTCCGACAAAATAGAGAAATACTCAAATCAACTCATCAACAATAAATGTACCAAACAAAAATGTAACTCTCTCTATCAATAATTGGACCAATGTTTCGAATGTTAACTTTTACTTTAATTGTGTCTTTAATTGTCATTATTTTTAATAAATGCTTATCTCATATTATTATTGTGTTAATTTTTTCGCAAATGGTACGAAAAGTAGAGTATTTTCCTCGGTGATAAAGCTGTCTTAGTCTTGGGTGAACCTAAATCCCTCGCTACACTCAGGACTCGTCTTAAATCCCTCGCTTCGCTCGTGATTTAAGTTTTTAACACCCTCGCTACGCTCGGGAGTAAACCTCGAGTCCTTCGTTACGCTCGCGATTTAAATCGTCACCCGCGACAGAAGACACTGCTTTATCACCTTGGTTAATAATCTACTATTATTTCAGGCATTGCACATACAGTTCACCCATAGCATAGCAGATACACAGATTATTAAAGATTATATTAAATTAATATTAATAAGCGTGCGCGCGTTATTATTATTATTATATTAATAAGCGTGGTCAGCTTAACTATAGCTTTACGTGGGAGATTTTGTAAAACTTCTCCGGTAATTAAGTCGTAGGTACCCAGAGGATTTTCTCCGATTAAAATTAGACTTAATTTCTTTAGATACTACTTTTGGGGTAACTAACTTAATATCTAAACTATTTTGTACACCCTGATTGTTATCCTCGCATTGTGAGTCTGGGCTTCATTTGGTTGGAATATTTGCTCTAAATGCTCAGCGAACCTTAAGGCTTTTAGTTCGTCCGTCACTGCCCATTTTCCATTTTCTTCCTTGATAGGAGGAATTTGCATGATCGGTAGTTTCAAGTGCTTCGTAGCCTTCCACAGCGAGTAGTCGGATTCAGGACCACTTGTTAATGAGGGTTTTCGTGAAAATTTACGACACCAGTTGGCACCACTGTGACAAGAGGTCTTCCAATATAAAATATATGATGACGTTCATCATTCGATTCATTCATTCGTTCATCATTCAGTCATGACTAAATAAAATATAGGCTCTTTGACAGATGCCTGGACCTGACGTGTCAGTGCTGCCACCTAGCGAACATCATTTCAGAAAACCCTCATTGGCTAAGGTAGCTTGCTGTATACTCGTTGTAAATGTACTCAATTCCAAATCCAGCTATTCTGGAGTTTTTAATGGCACTCTTAATTCTATTATATTATCTAAGTCTATTCTGAAACTTTCCCAGTCTGTATAATTATTTACAAGTGTAGTATTTCTCTCTATGGGTAGGATCCGATGCCATACTGATAAAATTATTGGTGAGTGGTCGGAATTTATGTCAAAGCATTCATCGATGCTCCAATAATTAGATGATATATTTTTAGTTATAAAAAATCTATTAGGTCTGCGACTTTGCGTGGAGCGCTTGGCCATTAAGTCAGTTTCCCGTTTGAAATAGCTTCACACTTTAGCTCTTTCATGGCACTCATAAGTTCATTTCCCTTAGTGGTGGTAAGTCTTGACCCCCAATGCGTATTTTTAGCGTTGAAGTCGCCACCTAAGATGAATCTTGGTCCGAGTTGCTGTAAGAACTTCACATAATTATCTTTTTTATATTATATCTCGGAGGCGAGTATATGGCCGCTACGGTAACTGGATACAATTAAGATTGAATATAAGTCGCCACAGCTTGAATTTCATGACATTCATACTTAACTTCATCATGATGACAGAGATTTTCTTTGACTACAACCGCGCTACCACCTCCTGCAGAATTTTATTGTCAGGGTGCAGTGTATGGTACACTTTATAACATCGGGACTTTATGTATGATTGCTTAGTAAAGTGAGTTTCAGATATAAGGCATACATCGATGCTTTCTGTGATCAGGACTACTTCTAATTCTTGTTGATGTTTAAGTAGTCCGTTTGAGTTCCATGCCATTATTTTTAACGGCCGCGACTTACGAGTTGTAGGTCGTAGGTTCGAACCCAGACAGGCGCTTTACTTTGTGTAAATTATTTCATCACCACTGCTCACAATACGGTGAAGGAAAACATCGTGAGGAAACCGGCATGTCCTAGAACCAAAAATTCGAAGACATGTGACATCTACCAACCCGCACTGGGCCCGCGTGGTGGATTACGGCCCACTCCCTCTCACTGAGAGGAGGCCTGTGTCCCAGCAGTGGGAACATTATAGGCTGATGATGATGATGATGATGATTTTTAATATATTAATTTTTTCGGTCTGGAAATAGCATTCGTAGTGCTATTTTCTAGTTTATCCAAACGAGCGTTAAATGAGGACATCAGTTTGATAATTTCCTCCAACTTTCCTTCCATACCTATGTTAGCATTAACATTGTCACGAATATTCGCATGGTTAACAGTTTTGGCCGTAACATGCGCCTATGTTTTCTTGTGAGGGTTTTCTGTCACGTAGTGACTTTTCGTTTGTGAGCTAGTTTGCACCTTTTCATTGATTTTGCGCTGGCTTTTTGTTACCGGATTTTTAATAGTTTTGTTTTTTATGCCTTGCATTTCCCGGGCTACTATGCATCCTCTATAATTAGCAGGATGCGGTTCCCACAGTGGACACATTTTGGCTTCTCGTCTGCCGGTTTTTTGCAGTCAGCAGTCAGATGTTTGCATTTGACACATCTAGGTTCCTTAGAACAGTATTTGTGTGTACGCCTGGCATCTCTTGCATTGAGGTACTAGCCTTGAAGTATGGAGAGGATGTACTTCTACTTTACATCCTAATATTGACTTAATGCTATATATTTTATTTATGTCCTCCTCATTTCTGAAAGTCAGCATAAACATGTTCAGAGGCTTCTTATTTTTCCACCTCAATTTGTTTGCTGCGTTTTCAATCTGGAAACCTTTATTTTGCAAGTACTCAATAATTCTGTTAGGCTTGCATGTAAAATGAAGGTTTTTCACCATAACTCTTATTGGCCTCTCCCGCTTGTATTCATAGCAGTGCCACAGAAAGTTATTTTCAGTCAATAACTTTGTAATAGACTTATATGTGACTTCGTTCACTGCATTTATTTTAACGCACTTCCCATTCATGATTTTATCTGTGAATTTATCACCAGACTCAGACTTCGACAACAATTCAAAAAAGGCCTGGTAGTTCTCGACTCCATCTACTACAACAGGCGGAGGTGGCGGTATTTTCTTAGTCTTAATTTTCTCGGATCGAACAGTGTCTAGGTGTTCAATGTTGGCAGTGTGAGCGGGCGATGTGCTTAGCTTTTGTTCAATGTTGGCAGTGTGAGCGGGCGATGTGCTTAGCTTTTGTTTTTTCCTGCTCTTTTGCCTGATCCATTGAGTTTCCCTGGCAAGCTCCTTTTCGTCCGTACAGTATTCAGGACACTGTGTTGGACTTTTTACTGGCTCAGCTGACTTACTGGTTGCAGCTGTACTTCGTTCTGCTTTATGTTGTAAATACCTCACTTGTTGTTGGAGTCTTTGTTATTTATTTTCCCATATCAGAGATAATATTACGCAGTTGTTCGTTATCTGCTCTTTCTTCGCTGTAATATTTGTACAGCAATTGTTTATTTTCGGTTTTCACCTTAATTTTGGTGGTCTCAGCCATGTTAGTGGCAAGTTAATAAATCAAAATTATAAATAGAATGTAGTTCAATTCATACGTAGGTAATTGTATCTGACATCGCGGCGGGCGCGGCCAGGCCGGCGCGGTGGTTTGCTGCGTAATAAAAAGGAAATTTTAATGCTGCAAAGTAATAAAAAGGAAATTTTAATGCTTTATATGAATGGCCAGAAAAAATGTTCGAATAGGCAGATAGGTAAACAGTTCCACAACGTAAGGTTGTAACTGTGATCGGCCACGCACAAACCGAATTGGTCGCAGTAAGTAACCCAGGACACCCCGACCAAATGGGTTAAGTTAGAACCGTGACCAAACGCGCGCAAGCCAAGCGAGCGCTATTTCCAAGTTAGATTTGTCACCGATTAGATTTCTCCATGGTTAGTCTAAAATAAATTAGAGTCTGAAGATAACTCCAAAAAAGGTTGACGTAAATGGCGCCGAACGACTGATTTCAATTCAAAAGAAAACTGTAATTACCCTTTACTGTAATTGCCTTTGTATATTTTTTTCCTGCAATTCCATAAATAGTACCTTATCAGAGTTGATGAGGGTGAAGTAGCGAGCACTGACGTACGAGGAATACATATTACATACAAATAACAACTTTCCCGAGTAGTTTACTGACCCACTTTTGTGCATTTAAATTACGACATGAGCTATTCGCAAATGCGGACCCGTGAGAATAATATCCCTTTCCACTACCATTCACAGACAAGGCAATGCAGCAAGGTACTGAAAATATAGGTGAAGGTCGAACATTTTACCACAGACAGCAACCCTTGCAACCGTATGTATGTATGTATAATGACCACTTTGATTTTGACAAGAATGGATTGTAGTTTGGTTGAACAAGTATGACTACAGTTTTCATATTCTTCATTAGGAATAGTGAACCTTCACAGGTAGATCTGGCATCAACTATTATTTCTACAACAAGAGTAATCCTAAGCTGAGGGTGATCCAACAATTCTCCATTTAATAAGAGAAACTTTATATAGGTACATTTTGCAAACTACATTTAGACATATATAAAAATAAAAAGAGAAAAATACGTAGATTAAAAAAAAAAAACACGCTTTTAAAACGCGCTAAATATTATTAAAATTATAAAAGCGTGGAACGCTTTGTAAATTAATTATAGGTAAGTGCGCTCCACGCCTAGTATCACACTAATATTATAAAGGCGAAAGTGTGCGAGTGTATGAGTGTGTTTGTGTGTGTGTGTGTGTGTTTGTGTGAGGGTGTGTTTGTGTGTGTGTTATATGTTTGCAAGTAATACGCTCAAACGGCTGGACCAATTTTGATAACATTTTGTGTGGAGGTAGCTGATTATAAGAGGCGGTGGTAGGCCCCCTTCTATTGGATAGTTAGTTGTTTTTTAAAGTAAGCGTCAGCACATTATAACAAACATCGTATCGGGCCTGGGGCCGTATTCTCTATCACACAATGAAGTATAAGAAGTCGTTGGAGTCGTTCACGTAAATATTGAGATGCTACGGGCTTTGGAAATCCTCTCAAAAAATAAATGATTTGATTAAAGTTACTAATTAACGATATTTAATTAATAAAGCTAACCAACCTTTTTAATCATGATAGTTAATAATAAATAAATAATTTCACTATGAATGAGATAAATATAGTAGTGTTGTCGCTAACTACCTTGGGACCGTTCAAGTATTACGTAAGCAGATTTTTTGCAATTATTAGCCCCCCCCCTCCCCTCGTCAGCACAAGTAAGCAAAGCTCTTACCCCCCCCCCCATGCTTACGTAAACATCATGCATGCAATCAATAAAGAAACCAGAACACATTGAAAAAAAATGTGTTCCTGGTTTCTTTATTGATTCATGAACAGCAGTTATATGCGTTTCGTTTTCAAGCATAGACAAGTAGGGTTGCCATATGTGTTCAAACCAAAATCTACTAAATATTGTAGAAAATCCGAAAAAGTAAAAAAATAAATACTGCTGACGTAATCACCATCCAGACCCCCCCATCCCCCATGTCATCAAAAATAAGCAAAGGAAAGACCCCCCCGCCCCCCTGTAGTGCTTACGTAATACTTGAATGGCCCCCTTGAGTTAGTATTATGAATATTATAACATGCTTAGTTGGTTTGGTCGTGTCGATAGGTATGTACATTGAAGTTCGCTTCACAAAGGGACTGAATCAGAAACGCCGTGAGAGAATTCTCCAGAGGGATATGTGATACTGTAGTGGTGCTGGCCTAGCTTATAATTGAGCCTTCCCCGAAACTGTTTTTAAACTAGATCGATATCCTGCGCAGTAACACCGCATTGAAGGAGTCCCACGCACGTAGGCGAGAGCTTCTTGTACTCCGCTTATGCACGTTGCACTGAAATTCGAACCTTGTGTCGGTGCAATAAGATCATAGCACCGGCGTAACCGTGATATACCCACGCATGTAATACAGGTCAGCGGGGGAAGTTATGTGGGGGAAAGAGGCTTCCATCCACTCCCCAATTCAACATTACATCCAGAAGCTCCATAGGACGCGGTCGTCCCAACTTGTGCCTGATTTTAGACTATCTAACACTAACTGTTATATAACCGAAGCCCTCTTCAATCATGGGCTGCGTCTGCACGAAGGTATTGCAAATGGTATTTGACGCGAAATGTGTCACAACTTACCGCGGCGGGCCTGTGATGTTATATTTTAATTAAATTTCTGTCCACAGATTACCCCCGACCCTAAAAGAGCCGAGGAGGAGGTGGAAACTCAGACTAAGAAGAAGATTGAACGCGTCGAGTCGGAGGACAACCCCGAGTCGTTTTTCGATCAGGTCATCCGCTGCCAGTCCGAGCGGATGAACGAGCAGCGTGCCACGCTCAGCAACAAAGAGAATCGGCCTAAAGCCAGGCCAGCTATCACTAACAAGGCGTACGTCTCCGCCAACGTGCCCACCAAAGGGTAAGTGCCCTCGTCCGACCTAGCAACACACCAGTGCCCTGATGCCCTATGTTTACTTATAACACTAGTGTTTAAGAGCGCTATTACAAAATCGAAGTGCTCAGTTTTAGGTAAATTCGATGGCGCGTGGCAGCGGATGCGCACGTGTGCGTCTAATGAGGTACGCTACGCTATGCGTCGGCCAGTAACAAACCAACAAGACCTTGGCTACTTTGTTTTCGAAATAAATTAAATTCGGCCTAGAACAGCAATTTATCTATAGAGTTACTATAGGGTCATAAAAATTTGCTTGATTTTTTTTTATAAGTCCCACTAATGTGGCAAACTAGCATGCGGCCCGCTTGATGGTGTGTAGTTACCACAACCTATAGACGCTTGCAATGCCAGAAGCATTACTTGCGCGTTGCCAGTTTCTAAGAAAGGAATCGCACTGATACTTTTTAAACGGTTTTATTAAACGGTTTTTTAAACGGTTTTTTAAACGGTTTTATTTAGCTCACCCCGTTTGTTTTATTATTTTTTTTTATTTATTCTTGGGTCATATTTAGTAATTCAAATTTCACCCTCTTCCTGTCAACCGATTAATCTGAAATTTTGTATACACTTTGGATTTTGGTGACAATACAATTATGTTTATTCATTATCATTATAAATTCAAGATGGCCGCCGCTACAAAATGGCGGATAATTTATGTTTTATTAATCCCATCAATATGGGTATCAAATGAAAGGTCTCAACAAGTAGAATACAATATGCAAAATTGAAATCTAAGATGGCCGCCGCTACCAAATGGCTGATAACAATTTTTTTTCAAGCACTAAATGAATTAAACAGAATGCGAAATAAAAACTAAAAACTAGAAAATAAAAAAATAGGTAAAAAAACTTTTTCAGTTAAACGGTTTTATGTTAAACATACATTGCAATGTTTAAGATAAATGTACTAAGAACCAAAAAATAATAAAATAGATACAGTCGTGGGAATTATAAACATATGCATAGACTAGACTAAAATAAAACCGTGGGGCACGTCAATTGTCTACAAATTATCGACTTAATGTGACGTGCCCCTCGGTTTTATTTTAGTCTAGTCTATGCATATGTTTATAATTTCCACGACTGTATCTATTTTATTATTTTTTGGTTTTTAGTACATTTATCTTAAACATTGTAATGTATGTTTTTTTACATTTATTTAAATTTGTATTTCATTATCACTAAAAATTATAAAACTGCACAATTTAGAATAATAAAAAAATTAGAATAACGGATATTTTTTCTATTTCGTCATGAATAAAATTTCATTCTGAATGAAATATGTACTTTTCACGCAGCAGTTCTTCAAAGTTAGTGAATTTCAAAACCCGACGAGTATTGGTACGTTTATCTTACTTGGCCAATCGTCGTTTATTTTCGTGTTAAATAAGATTGCTTATTCGAAAGTCCATGATTTGATAGGTTTGCGTTTGATCCCTCAAAGCAGTGTCTCGTTCGCCGTCTAATAACATGTCAACAACAAGAATAGTTAAGTAGTCCTCTGCCCGACCGCTGGAGGACGGACGCTGAGGATGTCGGCCATAATTATACTCATGTAGGTAACCAAATACCATTGTGACGTTACATACGAGCACCACACGTCTTGCTTCAAAGAGGCGACGCCAGTAGCTACGCCTACAGTAGCAGTACCGCGAATTGATCAGCTGCACAACCATATCCCATTTCACAATCGCAGGTCTCAAAAGCGGTGCCTGTATCGTGTCGGCTGCTACCGCCTTCGTTCTCTTGACCGATTTCATTATCTAGCTAACGTGAACGGACACTTGTCTCTTATCTCATTATGATCTCCATATCTACTCGAAACACCGCTCACTTATCTATTTCCAACTACGCGTGTCTCTCGCTGCCTCCGCCTCGAATGACGACTCACAGTGTTTATGCGCGTTACTCATTTGGATACAATATCTTTCGACATAAAGCCCATTTTCTTTGTCTCATATATATATCACGCGGGTTGAAGTGTCCGCGACAAGTATTGTAGGTTTTCTGCGTTTCAAACTTATAATGAAGGCTTACGACGGAGATTTCAAGGGGTGCGTACTTAAATTATTACGATATTGGAATAATTTAAATTTCAATATTTTACGGATGTTAATTTAATTTCACTGTTTACAAAATTGCTCGGATAAAGATATTGCAACGTTAAGTGTTTTCGGCTGAAATTATAAACTTGTATTAAATAAAAAAAAATGCGATGATATTCGTCGCGAAGTCGCGAGATTTGAACATTGACGAATGGTATCACAAGCGGCGCTAATTGTGCTGACATGTATGTATTGTTCAAATTATGAAAGAAAAATAATCAATATTGAGTGAATCTATACTTACAAAGTTAGTGTCGAATTATTATGATTTTTCTTGTTCTTTTTACAAACAAAGGTCTCCGAGGATCCCATCGTATACATAGAGCTGCGCCATGGTAATAACATTAGGGTATCGGAATCAATATGACGAATTTGTATTGTCGACCAACAGCCGACAAACACCTTACGACCCCCACGAGGTTTAGTCTTGTATGCCGGTGTCGCGGGTAACAGCTGAATATTAGGGAGTCCGCATATCCGGCTAATATTTATGTAGTTGTCATTTGGCGACTGTATTTAAATAGCTCTATCCGTCCTTTTATTGTTTGTCCGTTCTCTCAGTGTCACCGAAGACTGTTCGTTTGTCCCACAAACAACTATGACGGTAAGAGAGAGGGAGTGGAAACCTAGATTGAAGACGGCCATTATAATACCTCCGTTTTCCAATTACTATTAGTGAATTTTAGGATATCCAAGAAACTGCCAATGAGGTGTTCATGCCATTTCCATTCGATAATCAGTGACTAATAACAACACTTGCATTTTCCTGTATTCAAGTTCCTGTCTATCTGAACTGTTTTTATCTTTCATGTTATACTGTCAACAGTTAGTTATAGTGAGTGACGAGCGATGTTTTACTGTGTCAGGTCCAGCGACTCCATGCTCGACATGATAAACAGCCTGCAATCAGAAAGAATCGATTCGCAGCGCGCGGAGCTCCGCCCCGTACAGAAGGCGCCGTGCAAGGAGCCCGCCCCGGGGACGTCGCTGCCCGGGCTGCGCCCCCAGCACACCACGCGCACCAAGCCCGAAGAGGACTTTCTCGATATTATTGCCCGCGTCCAGGTACGTACCTGTCGTATTACGCCATAAAGACATTTCCATTTCGACTTTGATTTATAGGTTTTATTTCGTATCTCAATTCTCAATAGAAAATGCTCATTTTTTTTTTATTTGTTTAGAAAGACACAATTATAAAAAGACACGTTTTGCAGGGATCCAGACTAGAAGATCAACGTACAGAATTACCACGGGTTTTCCTTGAGCAGCCCAAGCCTCGCCCTCAGCTACAGCAAGCGCCGCGCAACGAACAACAACTACAAGCGCGCCCGCGCAACGATCAGGTGCGCCAGTGCAACGACCAGCAGTCACGCAACCACAGCCGCGGAACTGCACCGGATGAAGAATTCTTTGTGTTTCTCATGCGCGCCCAAGGTGGTCGTATGGAAGATCAGAGAGCGGCGGTAAATACAACATTCTGTTTCAACTACATCACTACATAGTATAAAACAAAGTCGCTTTCTCTGTCCCTATGTCCCTATGTCCCTTTGTATGCTTAAATCTTTGAAACTACGCAACGGATTTTGATACGGTTTTTTTAATAGATAGAGTGATTCAAGAGGAAGGTTTATATGTATAATAATAATAATGTTTCCGTGCGAAGCCGGGGCGGGTCGCTAATTTTTTATAAAATCCGGTCACCATGAAATTAATGAATTGTTCCCGTTGTTTCAGATCCCGACTAAGGCTAAGGAAAGCCGCTCCTACAAGAATGATTCCAACGCCAGGAAGTAAAGTGTGATCCGTCGGTTGTACAAGTGTTGCCGAGCGCGCCTCCTCTCACGATACGATGTAGTTTATATGTATTATCAACTTATCGCTAATTGTAAATAATATTATATTTTATTTAGTGCTAGTTTTATTATGTTTTCTTTGCGGCCTAATGCTAGCCGGACCACTTATAAATTACAAATTTGTGATCAAAATTACTAACTTACTTATTTATGGAAGCTAATAAATACGGTCTAATAATATTCCTTCTAACGGCCTCTTTTTATACTTAACTAAATGATGTACATCAAGTACTGCTGTACGACGTGTGACGGTGCGACACTCAGTGGTGCATATAGTGAGGCTACGTGTATCATATTCGGCCTGTCTTTCTGTTATTTTTAATCTAGGCTT